>BSBN01000669.1:6875000-7500000 GCA_027924645.1 Cunninghamia lanceolata
AAATAGAATATCTTGCAAACTTTTGGGAATGAGTTGGTGAACATCAAAAAGCAGCAGTCCCAAAATAGACAGCCTTATCAATCACACATTCAAGGGCAAAATCAGCCTTATCAGGGGCAAAACCAACCATACCAATCCAATAGGCCTCCATATCAAAGAAATTACCAGGGTACCAGGTAGAATGTGAACTAGAGGCCTTTCCAGCCTTACAATCCCGTACCCATTAATGAAGTTAGGGACCTTGTCCCTATTTAGAATAACCTTGTAGCCGAGTATGAATGGTGTTTTCCATGCAATCAGCCATACAGTCAGGCAACCTGTTCAAATGGAGTGATAAATCAAGCTCTAATGGTACAAAATGTTGCAGTTTCATAGCAAAGCACACCTAATGAGGGGGCTGTACAATAGCAAGAGCAACCTCAGAATGATACTACCTTCATAAACTTGTAGGGAGATGAATTCTATGGTGTAAACAGAGATGATACTTCAGTTGCAGCAAATACCAGAGCTAAAAAGAGGGGTTATGAGATAGATCAAGCAGCAAATAAAGGAAAAGGACCTGCTGATCCTTCTACATCCCAGATTCCCCATATTTTGCAAAGGAATACTCAACCAACTTGATGCAGAACCAAACCCCTTAGCCTACATTTCCCTTGTATCCATGTTCTACTTACCTATCGGTAAGACTCCTCACTATCGGCAAAACAAAATAGTTTTATTCTGATCGCATTCCTCATACCGATGTACATTCATTGTATCACTTGCATGTCGGTGACACATTGTCTCCCTGATGCCTACCTTACACCGATGCAAAACTAAACTCTCATCATTGAGACTTCTCCTGTCAACGTATCTCCAACCCTTTCCGCTGATCTATGTTCTCTCTCTGATGTATTGAGCCCAAGGTATGTTTCAACATACATACAATTGCAACATGCAACCTCCAATGTGCATAGCATGACCATCTACTGCTGATCTTCTTCACCGTCTCTGCCGGTCACACTTTGTATCATAGACACTTGTATGTGCGCATTGTATATTCACAATATGCAACCACAAGATACATTCCTACGTTGACCTCCTTGTATGTACCTAAAGCTTTCTCTCTCCCTTGTACATGTGATGGACTTGTATATTTACAATGTATGTTTCTCACATACAAATGCGATAGACAAATGCGATATACACAGGAACATGTGATAGCGATATACTCACAGGTTGTATATCCCACATACAAATGTGATATACACACAATATGTATGTCTTTCGAAACCACATAGATTTTCACTGTTTTGACCCGCTTTACACTTAGCGATTGCACAAATCTGTTCCTTCGACGATCCTACAGACCTTTGCACCCTACCAAAATGTAGCACATGCCCATGCTAGGATCCTTCAACATATTCCATACCCAATCCTACAAGCATGAAGAGGAACAAACAGAAGAATGAAAAGACAAAAACACAGATTGCTATATACAGCCATTCCACTGATTTGAAGAATCCAACCAGTGGAATGGGTTAAGAACCCATCTCAGTCTCAAACAGGAAAACAATTTACACATTGAATTTGAATGCCAAAAAAATGCACAACATAGGATTTTATTATGCCTTTCTAGAAAATGCAAATATAGATGCTCTGTTTCTCATTCAGCTACAACTGATTACAATATGATCTCAACTACTGACTACTGTTGCTACTACTACCACTACTCATCACATTCAATCTGGACTGGGGTATTTATCCACGTACCCTTGATAGTACTGAATTGGCTCCAAGTGGCTGGGAGATCACAACCGACTAACACCCTCTAACTGCCTAACAACCTTGGAGATTACAGCTCGACAAGTATCCCGTGGGACTTACAACATAAACCTAAATACAACTAAAAAAAGCATGCACTGGTCAAACAGACCTTATTACAATGAATGGTCAACTTAGGACCTTATTGAAAACAGTAAAATGAACTTTAAACAGTTAATGCCTCATGGAGGCCACTGTGGGTTAGGTGCACCTACACCATACTCCCCACCTTGAAAAGAACTCATGTCCCATGAGTTAAGTCTTTGACTGAATCCACCTTTACCTCCTGCTATCTCATGTCTGCCCCATGATCTCTGGACTGCAACTTGCTTCCATGGAACCAAATACTTATGCCTAGTACTGTAGGCTCTTCTCACACTTTGTTGCTCATTCTTTCTTACCATCATCTCTGTTTGACCATCTGCATTGGTAACCTCATGTACTGCTATGGTAGAATGTGTTTGTCTTTCAACTCTTAGAGGACAAACAATAGTCCCTACTATGATGGCATCCTTTTCTTTCCAATCAGCCTATGGTTGTGTAAAAACCTACTTCATAACCTTCTGTTGATCCACTTGATCCCTGTCAGTCAGAACTAAAATCATCTTCAAACTATGATTTCCTCTCCTTGAGATATCCTCAACTTCCTTTGACTCTACTGTAGGCATCCTCACAAACTCCTTCTTACCTACGAAAATAATCTCAGCTATCTTCTTTGCTTCAGTATCCTCCTACAATGGTGTGATCAGAAAAGTTCTCCCATCCTTCTTGATGGTGTAGGTGTTAGCATACCCATCATACAATGCTCTCCTATCAAATTTCCATGGCCTACCTAATAGTAGGTGATAACATTCCATGGGCAATATGTCCCATAAAACTCTATCCTAATATTCTCCAATCTGAAAATCAACATATGCCTATTCATATACCAAAAGTGATTGGCTGTCACTCACCCAAGATGCTTTGTAAAGATTTTGATGTGGAATCCTTTCCAATTTCAACTTATCAACCATTTCCTAAGATACCATATTGTCTGTTGAACCAGAATCTATTACTACCTTGCATATTTTACCTTTGCTTTTGCATGTGGTCCTAAAAAGTGCCCCCCTTTATATCATCTCCTTGGATGTCTTCAAGAGTGTTCTCCTAAGCATAAATGATTCTCCCTTCTCAGGATATCCATAACCGTCAAGAGCATGCACACTTTGATAAGTGTTTGAGCTTGGCACACTTTGGCAGTCAGACTCTTGGATCAGATTTGTCCTTCTTTCTCCCATTGAACTTGTTGCATTTTCTAGACATCTACTGGCTATGTGGCCTTCTTGATTGCAATTGTAACATCTAAGAGGTTCTCTACCCCTAAAGTTTCCTTTTTGATTATAACTTCCCCTTTGAGTTTGGCTGTTGTCCCCTTTGCTGTTCTCTTGATTGGATTCACCTTGGTGTCCAAATTCATTTCCTCTGCCTCTGAAAGGACTTCTTCCCCCTCTTCACTATCTTCCTCTTCCTCTGTTCTACTGTTCTCCTTTTCTTTTCAATTTCTCTTCTACTCTCAAGACCACCTGGAAACACTTGTCGACGGTTTCTGGTGTCAAGATGGTAATCTCGTCTTGTATACTATACTTTAGGCCATTAATATACTTGGAAACTCTTCCTTTCTCATCCTCAGCATGTCCACACCTTAGAGACAATTTATGAAATTCCTCTATATAGGTGGATACATCCATATCCTTCTACTTGAGGTTCTGCATTTTTCTGTATATCTGCACTTCATAATCTACTGGTAAGAATTGAGCCTTGATCCTCTCTACCATCTGACTCCAAGATGAGATCATGCTCTTGCCACTCTTCACCCTTTATCCCTGGGTGTAGTTCCACCATGTGAGTGTAGTGCCTTTAAATTTTGTTTTTTTGCAAACTTGACTCTTCTATTCTCCAGTACCTCCTTGTACTCGAAGTAGTTGATCAAAGCCTCGATCCATTTGATGACTTCTTCTACATCCATCTTTCTGCTGAACATCAAAATCTCCATTCTTGATTCAGACGACTCCTTAATAAGTGATTTTATGGCCTCCAAAAATTGTTTCTAATCTACAGATATATCTGTCTATCCTGAGGTTGTTTCCTCTTCCCCATCTTCTTCTTCTCCATCAGACTCCTCATCTGGTTTCTTGCCCTTGCCTAAGGTTTTCAACTCAGCCTGGAGTGCTTCCTTGACTCTAGTTTTGATCATATTCTCCATCTCCTTGAATTTCTTGGCCACTTCAGTGGTCACCCCCTTTGGAGGCATCTTGCTACCCCCTTCTTTGCTTTCTCTGTTAGACATAAACATTCACAGAAAGCACCCAAATGCCAATACACCTGTAGCTCCTCAATTCTACCTGCCGCCCAAATCTTTTGCTGAGCTCTGATACCACTATGATGTAGAGCCAAACCCCTTAGCCTGCATTTCCCTTGTATCCATGTTCTACTTACCTATCGGTAAGATTCCTCACTATCAGCCAAACAAAATAATTTTATTTCGATGGCATTCCTCATACCGATGTACATTCTTTGTATTGCTTGCATGTCGGCGACACATTGTCCCCCTAACGCCTACCTTACACCAATGCAAAACTAAACTCTCATCGCTAAGACTTTTCCTATCGACATATCTCCAACCCTTTCTGTCAATCTATGTTCTCTCTCTAATGTATCGAGCCCAAGGTATGTTTCAACATACATATAATTGCAGCATGCAACCTCTAATGTGCATAGCATGACCTGCTACTGCTAGTCTCCTTCACCGTCTCTGCCGGTCACACTTTGTATCACAGACACTTGCATGTGCGTGTTGTATATTCACAATATGAAACCACAAGATACATTCCTACATTGACCTCCTTGTATGTACCTAAAGTTTTCTCTCTCCCTTGTACATGCGATGGGCTTGTATATTTACAATGTATGTTTCTCACATACAAATGTGACAGACAAATGTGATATACATAGGAACATGCGATAGCGATATACTCACAGGTTGTATATCCCGCATACAAATGTGATATACACACAATCTGTATGTCTTTCAAAACCATGTGGATTTTCACTATTTTGACCCGCTTTACACTTAGTGATTGTACAAATCTGTTCCTTCAATGATCCTACAGACCTTTGCACCCTGCCAAAACCTAGCACATGCCCATGCTAGGATCCTTCAACATATTCCGTACCTGATCCTACAAGCATGAAGATGAAAAAATAGAAGAACAAAAAGACAAAAACACAAATCGCTATATACAGCCATTCCACCGATTCGAAGAATCCAACCAGTGGAATGGGTTAAGAACCCATCTCGGTCTCAAATAGGAAAATGATTTGCACAATGAATTGGAATGCCAGAAAAATGCCCAACAGAAGATTTTATTATGCCTTTCTAGAAAATGCAAATATAGATGCTCTGTTTCTCATTTAGCTACAACTGATTACAATATGATCTCAACTACTGACTACTGCTGCTACTACTACCACTACTCATCACATTCAATCTGCACTGGGGTATTTATCCACTTACCCTTAGTAGTACTGAATTGGCCCCAAGCGGCTGGGAGATTAATCCAAGTGGCTAGGAGATCACAACTGACTAACAACCTCTAACTGCCTAATAACCTTCGAGATTACAGCTTGACAAGTGTCCCGTGGGACTTACAACATAAACCTAAATACAACTAAAAATAGCATGCATTGGTCAAATAGACCTTATTACAATGAATGGTCAACTTAGGACCTTATTGAAAATAGTAAAATGAACTTTAAATAGTTAATGCCTCATGGAAGCCACTGTGGGTTAGGTGCACCTGCACCACAACTACCAGGGAACAGCCTCATTTGTAGGCTAATGTTGCTGCTACAAATCACATCAGAAGGTAAGTGTCACTCCACCTTTTAGTATCATTGAAAATATGAAGAAGATAAATGTGACAATATCTATGTGGGATTCCCTACCCATCCCAGGCCAAAAGGACATGTTACAATCTACCTTGTTTGATTTAAAAGTGTCAAATGATGCAACTGTTGACCCAACTAGGGTTGTTCTTACTAATTTATTCCAAGACAATAGTAAACAACCACATAAGAGTACTAAACCACTTCGTTTTTTTGTGTCATTAATAATAGGAGATAGGTTAGTACATAACTGCATGGTGGATAGTGGTGCAAGTAGTTCTGTGATGCTAAAATAGATTGCAGAGCAATTAGGATTGAAATACTAGCCCCTTGAGAAGGGTGTGCTCCAGCTAGATGGTACAGCTGTTAACACTATAGGTTTGATAAAAGATCTAGGTCTCACTCTGCATACCTGTCCAAATGTTTCCATTTCTCTAGAGGTGTTCATCATAGATTTACCTCCTCATTTTGCCATGTGTTTGTCAAGAGAGTTCACAGCCAAGATAGGAGGATATTTATCCTTGGATTGGTCCCACATGTTGTTTAGGACCCGATATGGTACTAAAGTGACCATAAAATCCGAATTGCTTGCCAAACATCACATAGAGCCTTATGTCCCAAGTGTTGTTAATGCAAATTACATTATTTCTAATGATCCTGAGCTTGTTGTTGCTCAGGAACTGCAAGCTGAAAGTATACCCGAAGTGTTGTTAAAGGAGTGGGCCTTAAAAAAATTGTAGATGATCCTGAGGGACACATTCAAGAAACTAGTATGGGGGTTTACATATTGCACGAACCTGAAACAGAAATTCCAAACCTGGTAAAGAATGCAGAATGATGGATAAAACAACAAAATGAAGTATGGAAAATGTACTTTGATGGCTCTAGGAATAGGAATGGATCTAGTGGTGGTACAATACTGGTGTCTCCACAAGGTGATAGATATTATTCTACTTTCTGTTTTGCTTTTTCATGTACAAATAACACTGCCGAGTATGAAGGGTTGATTCAAGGTTTGCAGTGGGCAAGGAAGAAAAAAATTAGCTGTTTGCAAGTGTATGGGGAAAGTGAACTCATTGTAAATCAAGTGAGGGGATTGTACGTTACAAAGAATGATGTTTTGAAATGCTATAAACATAGAGTATGGGATATGATTGAGGAGTTTGAAGCTTTCAATCTAATCTCTATTCCAAGAAATTAGAACTATCATGCAGATAGGTTAGCTACAATTGGGCCTCAGTTTGATATCCCCAGTGATATTCAAAGAGAAAAGGTACAGCCTCATGTGAAAATAGTGGATAGGCCCTCTATCCCTGACAATAACGTTCATTGGTAGGTTTTTGAGAGTGATGAGAAGATTCTACGTTTCCTATTAGAAGAGGATGAGTTTTTTGTGATGAATCAGAACAAAATCAAACAACAATATGATGATGATCAAGTTGTTCAATTAAGGACTAATAAGCTGCCCAACGGATTGGTAACCTTGGAATCCATTTTTGGTACTGATGATTAGCTAAAAAAGAGTAAAACCAATATGCAGGTGAAAAAGGAACATTATGAGGAGCTAGAAATTTTCAAATGTAAGCTTCTCAAAATTGGTAAAATCTATTCACCTGAGGATATGAAGGCTTTTATTTCTCTTTGTCAAGAATTTGAAGCTGTGTTTGCTTGGGAATACTCAGACTTAAAGAAGTTTTACCCTCATATTGCCCAGCATACTATAGAGTTAGAGCTAGGTGCGAAACCTGTGAGGTAGAAACAAAGACCTTTAAATCCAAAACTTGAGCCTATGATGATTAAAGAATTAACCAAGCTGATCGAGGGAAACATCATTTTTCTAATCAAGCATACTTCTTGGGCTTCGAATCTTGTTCCTATGAGGAAAAAGAATGGAGAGATTAGGTTGTGCATTGATTTTAGAGACCTTAATAGAGCCTCCCTAAAGGACCACTACCCGCTGCCCTCAATGGAGCAAATTCTGCAAGTAGTGGCTAGTTTAGAAAGATTCTCCTTACTTGACGGATATTCCAGTTATAATCAAGTGATAGTCAAGGAGGAAGATCAGTTTAAAACCACTTTTACTACCAAATGGGGCACCATGGCCTACAAAAGGATGTCTTTTGGTTTGTCAAATGCTGGCGCTACTTTTTAGAGGGCTATGGATATGGCATTTAAAGGTTTGCTTTATAAATTGGTACTTGTGTACCTTGACAACATCACCATTTTCCCTAAAGATGCAGCTGAACATTTATTCCACTTGAGGCAAGTATTTGAGAGATGTAAAGAGTTTGGGATATCTCTCAATCCCAAGAAATGCATTTTTGCTATGCATGAAGGCAAGCTTTTAGGGCACATTGTGTCAAAAGAGGGAGTTACCATTGATACAAAAAGGGTAAGAGCTATTTTGGAACTACCTTTACCCAGTCACAAGAAAGGACTACAAAGTTTTATTGGCAAAATTAATTTTCTGTGCAGATTTATACCTAACATTGCAAATTTATTAAAGCCTTTGACCTCTATGTTAAAGAAAAATTCAGTTTTTAGTTGGACAAAAGAGGCCAAACTCAGCTTTGAGTCCATAAAAGATGCCATATCAGCTGCACCAACTCTGGTAAATCTTGATTTCTCAAAAGATTTTATTTTGTATGCTTATGGCGGTCTAGATACAATTTCTGTAATTTTGGTACAATAGCAAAGTGAAGGCTTTGAACAGCCAATTGCTTTCTTTAGTCAAGGACTGGAGGAGTATGAACAGAGGTATAGTTTCATTGAAAATCATGTCCTTGCAGTGGTAAAGAGTCTCAAGAAGTTTAGGCATCTTATTTCTAACAATAAGGTACATTTAATGGTTGCTCACCCTGGCGTGAAGGAGTTCCTGTTAGGTAAGGATGTTAATGAGAAAAGGGCTGGTTGGATTACCAAAGTCATGGAATATGACGTAGATATCAAGATAACCAAGCTCATTAAAGGTAGAGGATTTAGTGAACAGCTTGCTACTAGTTCTAAAAATGAAACCGAGAAGGAAGAAGAGGTGCTTTTGACCATTGAAGATGAACATCAACATGATAGAACAATAGTTGGAACATGTTGGGTAAATGACATGACTCATTTTTTGCAAACTAGCAAATGTCTAGCAGGTTTAGATAGAACCAAGAGAAGATATTTTATACTACAGTCTATTCCATATGTTTTAATAAATGATATCCTTTTCAGAAAAGATTTTAATGGTGTGTTGTTACGATGCATTGAGAATGATCAAACTGACAAAGTGCTGCATGAGTTTCATGATGGAATAGCAAGGGGTCATTTTTCCCCAAGGACTACTACTTGGAAAATAATGAGAGCTAGATATTACTGGCCCAACTTATTCAAGGATGCTCATGCATGGGCCAGAAAGTGTGTAAAATGTGCCATTTTTGCAGGCAAAGAAAGGCTGCCAGCTTTACCTCTGTAGCCAATTCAAGTAGAACAACCCTTCATGAGATGGGGGATTGATTTTATAGGTCCTATTAACGCACCGTCAAGTGCAGGTCACAGGTGGGTACTTACAACAATAGACTATTTCACAAGGTGGACTAAAGCAGTTGCTCTAAAGGAAGCCAATGAGAATGTTGTTTTGAACTTTTATCATGATTTCGTATCCAGATTTGGGGTACCTGAGTCAATTATCTTAGACAATGCTTTAGCCTTTGTTGGATTGAAAATATCTAACTTGGTTGTGAAGAATGGAATCTATTTGAACACTTCATCAAATTATTACCCACAGGGTAATGGTTTGACTTAATCTACAAATAAGAATCTCATAAGGATTATTAAAAGATTAGTGGAGGACAACCAGAGTACCTAGCACACCAATCTGAAATTTGCCTTATGGGTAGATAGAATAACTCCCAAGAGGTCTATTGGAAACTCCCCATATATGTTAGTTTATGGAAAAGAGGCAAGATTGCCTATGTCTATGGAGCTGCCAACACTTGATATTATGAATCGACTGGAGATGTTTGAAGAAGAAGACTCCATGGCTATTAGATATGCTCAACTTATGGAGCTTGAAGAGGTTAGAGATAAAGCTATGAAAGCTATTGAGTATCATCAGCTTTAGACAAAAAGAGCTTTTGATAAGAAAGCCACTCCCAAAAATTTTAGGGAGGGTGATTTGGTACTCAAATGGGATGAGTTGAAAAGCAGGCCAGGGAAGCACTCCAAGTTTGACAGCATGTGGAGTGGCCCATTTATTATTACTGAATTCAAGGAGCACAATGTATTTCAGTTATCAAACATGGATTGAGAAAATTTGCCTATCCCAGTCAATGGGATACACTTGAAGAGGTGTTTTTGAGGTATGAGTTGCCTTGTAAAGCAGTAGATTAGGTTTCTCGCTTTCAATAAGTGCTATTGTACAATAGTTTAGATTCCTTTTTATTTTTCTGAAGTGCTATTTAAGCACAGTTTGATGGGTTACTTTCAACATTTTGATTTGGTTTTGGTCTTCCAAGTGTTCTTCATTATTGTTATGCTAAGTTATTGAGGTCAGGATTGATTGTTAAAGGTGTATTCTGAGTCTCTGTGTGACTCCATGCCCAATGGATGTTTCAGGCCACTGGTCTATTTGTTTAGCAGGCAAACATCCCATAGAAGTCACCAAAATGTTGACCTATTTTCCTCTGTCCAGAGTTAAATAGTTCACCTTGTATATTCCTTGAATATCCTTTAGAAAGTGACCCTACAAGGTTTCTTTCCTTCAATTATCCATGCTCTGCCTCGCCAAAAAATCCCAAAATCTTGCCTGGAGAACCCTTGAAGAGAACCCAAAAAAACCTAGAAATCTTTTGTCTCGAATTGTTTTCTATTACAAAGATTTCTTAGCTTTATACTTATCCATTTTCATGTATATGATGATGATGTCATCCTTGTCTGGGGTTTTCAATCATTTGGTCGAATTTTATCTTAGTTATAGTTTTTCCTTGTATCTTGGTCATGATACAAAAGTGAATGTACATCGGGTTCATTGTATATTTATGTTGTATTTATCTCTGTAGATACAAAGGCAAGATAGAAGGGCAATATACAAGGAAAGCATGCAAGGGGCAGACATACAAAGGATTTTCAGCATGACATACTTATCAGCGGCTCAATTCATAGTCCCTCTGATGGCCGATGAAGCATATGCAAAGTTACATCGGCAATATACAAGGAAAGAATGCAAGGAGAAGATACAAGAGGTGCAATATACAAAGGAAATATACATCAGCAAGATGCAAAAGCCATATACAAAGGTTTGTTTGTATTTTCGCATTGTATATGTGATATACAAAGGAACATGCAAAGGGCATATACAAAGGAATATGTAAGGGATCAGATGCAATGTTTGTGTAAATAGTCGATTGTATGTAGTTTTGCTTGTATATTTGCATTGTATATGCGATATACAAGGGTAATATACAACGGGAAACATACAATCCAGATGTGACTGGGGAATCAAATGCAGAGGATAATCATTTGGGGTCCGCAGTTGTATATTGCATATACAAGGTCAAAAGGTGCATACATACAAAAGGGTGATACAAAGGCTAGACCCAATGTTATTTTCATTCTGCTTTATAAAAGATTGGGGTCTGCATGTTGTATATCGAAGTGCATTGTATATGCTGATATGCAAAGAGGAAAGGATACAAAGGCCAGACCTGTTCTAAAGTTCCAATATGATTATTATCTTTTGAGTTCTGCATTGTATGTATATACGATTGTATCTTATATACAATTGATATACAAAAGGTTGCATACAAAAGATTTCAGCAAGACTTAGTGCATCAGCAGCTCAGTTTGTGGTCTTTTCGACGGCCGATAAAGCATGCGAATGTTCAGCGATGGGTCCCAGGTTTAGCTTAGCGGTAAATCAGATGATGACACGTGTCATGATATATACAAGGGGCCAATTCAAAGGAAAATCAAGAGATGATTAGAGGCAAAGGTCCATTCTTGTATGTTGATGATTGTATGTACATACATTTACATACATAAAACATATACAAAAAAGCACATGTAGGATCAGCAAGACCATGCTCATCGGTGGCTCGATTCATAGTCTCCTCGACAGCCTGATATATACCACAATTGTATATGCAGATGTAAAGTGATACATAGATGCAAGATGCAGTTGACCGTAGCTTTGACTGTGAATATATTCCGCATTCTAGCAAATTTCAACATGCTTCAAAAGGCAAATATGCTTGTTTTTGCCTCCTCTTTCATCTGGTAGGCTTTATGGAGGATATCTTCACTTTCAAATATTGATGCAAGTCTACAGGCTCGATCGACTGGATGTCTCAGCGACCAATTTGTATATGTAGATGCAGATATTTGTTGCATTTATGGGTGCACGTCAATGATTCAGTAGCTCACATTGAAAATTTAAAATATCTTCCATCTACCCCTATCCTAGGTATTTTATGCCATGAATTCTAGTAGGTCGACAATCCCTTCAGAGGCAAATATTTTCTTGACTATGCCCATGCGATGAATTGATGGTAACCAACTTAGGTCAAAATGTAAATGCTATATATGCATAATGATGAGATGTAAAAAGGTTGGACATTGGAAGTTTTATATATATATGCTTCTGATTTCCAAACTGAGCATTCCTCTACTATAACCATGCCTTCTTATTGAATATATGCAAGTTATTTTACCTCTTTTACTGATTTTCAGTTTAGTGTGAATCTACATATGATTGTCTGTGAACGTTTTGTTCCTCTCAACCATTTTGTCTCTCACCTCTGCTAAAATCATCTAAATCTATGTATGTCTCCTTGCTGTATCTGGTTGTGTTGTGCATCTTCTCAATTTTGTGAGGGCTCTTTTATTCAACCTAGCGAATCACCCTTACTTTCAAGTTTTCCTGTTTTATCTTTCATTTTTAAAAGTATTCCTTCTCCCTTTTCCTCTGAAGATCTAGTAGATTTTAGGTGTGTTGGTTTTTTCCCAAACTGGATGCTTACTCCCAGATTTCCCTACAAGGTAGCCATCAATGATCAACAGGATCTCTGGGCCAGGGGCCAACAGTGTAGGAGATAGACTATATTTTATCTCCTCTTCTTCTTCAGGCTCTGCAAAACTTAGGGGGGTATTCCCTACTCAACATCCGTGAGGATATGCATACAAAGGCTAGGATGCTGACAGAAAGTAGATAAGTCCTCCTGTAAGTAGACCAAAACTGTAAGATAAGAGCAAAGGGGCTAGCTTTGGGCCTATTTACAGTTGTAGATAGAGGACTTGGATCCTAAAACTAATTCTATTGTCCTAATGGTTGTTTTGGAGTTTGATTTTGATTTAATATTTGGATGCAAAGCTGAACATGGTATATAACACTAACACAAAGCAAGATTGGTGCCTATCCAGGGCCTAGAGTCAGTAGACATACACCTGTGAATGATATGCATGAACAACTAAAACTGGATTTCAGGGGGATACATGTGATACCTGCCTTACAGATATCTCCCAATACAAAGTGTTAAGCTATCTATACTTATGGCATCCCTATTTCAGTATATCCTTCCCAATATTTAATCTGAGAACAATTTAATCTACCCCTTGAGTAGAAGTTAAGAGATCAAACATTCAACACAGGAATTCTATGTTCTAGAATCTTAGATATTCCTTAAATATCTGGACTCAGAAGAAAGATACATGCAACACTGGAGACAGAATTAGCATAACACATGCAAACATAGCATTACTCATATAGGATTAACCATGAAATTAGTGGATTCATGCAAAAAACATATAACAGGAGATACATAAACTCACAAGTTTTGCTGCACAGAGTAACCAAATCAGCTGTATTGCATTACAGAGCCAAAAATGTTCAACTTTCAACAACATAAAAAATGGTAACCCAGTCTGCCTATATCGGCCAGAAAGTGTACCTCTAGCAATTAATTACATGTTTTGACAAAAATCCACTAGATACAGTCCTTAGAAGGAATGGCGCTCAAAAGTTATTGCTGCATCAGACAGAAGAGTAGACAAGGGTGGCCTCGAGCCCTGTGCCACCATCCGGGAGTCCTCATGCCAAAAATTGGGTACATGACTATTCAACAACTCACCCACGCCTCAGCACAATCACCATTTATGGCTCAACTACCCGCAGCCACTGAGAAAACTGTCGCAGCATTCAAAAAAGAACTTCCCGTCAAAACATGCTTCACCGCAGGTTCAAAATATGTAGGAAAATAATCCCACATGCATGCCATGGAGACCACCTTAGTGCTTTATAAACGCGGCCACATGCATATCAAAGGTCGAGCAATTTTGTCACGCTTGACCCACGGTCCTCCGCCCAAAGCCCCATCGCCCAGACCTACACCATCGGCTCGCCCCAAAAACCTCTCGCCGATCACAATCGTCTTGCCGACGACACCTTCACCATCACCCAAACCAACACCGTCGGCCTAGCAAAAGGCCCCCCGGCCGATAGACCAACTCTCCCCGATGGCCACCAAAACACCCTCGTCGGCAAAACCTCCACTGTCGGCCCAACGACTAATTCTCCTGCCGACAACACAAGTCACACCGAAGACCACTTCATAATCCCTTGTCGCCAAGACATAGACCATCGTCACACCAATGAAAGCTCCCACCGACCTCAATAGTCTCACCGATGCAAACATTACATTCCCCTCCATCGGCCAGAGATGAACCATCGGGCCAACTCTCCAGACCCCCACCGATAACACGAGTCTCTCCGATGGCCACCAAAACACACTTCGTCGGCCAAACAACAACCATCGGGCTAGCCAAAAACTTATCCACTGATAGCTCATGTCACACTGAAAGCACCGCCTTCGGCTAGACCTTCAACTATCGGCCCAACATGAATTTCCCTCGCCGATGATACCGCTCACTCTGATAAGACCAAAATCATAAAACTTTGAACCATTGAACCTAACCGTTGAACCTTGAAGAAAAGGGTTCAAGCGGGAGGTTCAACCACACCGATTGGATCAAAAAGACGAGCAAAGGATTCACTTAGTGAAAAAATGGAACCAAAGCCCCTGAACCATTGAACCGGTTCAACCCGATGGTTCAATGGGGAGGTTCAACACTGAGGTTCACCGGTGAGGTTCAAACTGAAAGTTTAGAGACACAATCGGAGCACTTAAAAAACAAAACTTTCGCTGATGGCCAAAACATGATGACCCCTTCCTCAAGAAAGATGACGCGGATGCTGTAAAACATTGAAGGGGTGCCAAAACTCAGAACTTTTTTGGATTTTTTTGGAAGGTGCCTACATGAAAATTGCTCAGAAACTGTCAGTCAATTCAGGCACCAACAGTGGCTCTGATTGGGATGTGCAGGTGCAAGACTGCAGCGAGAACCCCAGATCTCTGGGATGCAAACCAGTCCCCTATCCATTGGGCATAGAGTCAAACTTGCACCAATCTACACCACCAAACACATTATTTCAAAATAAACATGGTGGCCCAGGGCCACCAAAAAGGAAAAACCAGACTTTTCCTTTGTCAAACACATAATTTTCTTTTGATTTCTTCAAATGATGCCTAAAAGCATTTAACTGTCTACAGCAAGCCCCTTGGCAATTATTTGTGTTCTTTTTCTTCATCAAATCTACAACTAGCTTCATCAGCATATATTATTATCAGTTGTAGAATGTCATCATCATATGATTCACTGATGTTGCTTGGAAAAATAATAGACTCACATGAAACAAATGAATCCACATTAGAATTTTGCCCTTCCTCAAAAAATAAGAGCTCCTCTGTATCAAACATGCAATATTCAGGCACAAGCAACATCTCATAATCAATTTTATCTTGATGAACATACAAATATCCATCATCATCATGCACGGCAACTTTATCACTAACGTCCACCTGAAATGTCTCAAGAGAAGGCATAAAAAGCTCAGAGTGCAGCCCTTCATCAAAAGCTTCATAGTCACCCCTGCAATCAACACTATCCCCAACTGTATGAGCACACACATCTGCAATTTTCCCATCCACCTCTGAATAGTGACCTTGTTTTTTATCTTCACCAATGCCCTGATAATCAAAAGCAAAGTTTTCAACCTCTGCACTATGAAGGTGGCCAAAATCTTCAAGGAAACATTCATAATCAGCATCCAAATATATTTCATCATCTGAAAGGCTCACATATGCATCTGAATGCTGGCAATCACTAGTATATTCACTGCCATCCCTTGAATCAATGTTTTCTATATTCAGAGTGAAGCTCTGCATATCCACTTCATATAAATAATCAGGCATAACTGGGATATGCACACTGCTGCAAGACACAACTTCATGTATGTCTCTCATTTGATCAATTGGAGGGCACCTTGTGTTTGTAGGCTTGTCTTCCAAAGGTTGATAACAATCTTTGTTTTCATTATTACAAGATGTGCTTACATTTTCTACAACATTTTCTTCATGCATAACATCATGGCTGCACACATTATTTTGAAATATATTTCCCTCTATACAATCATCTCTCAATGCACATGCTGGGAGAGCTGAAATGTATTCACTTTGGTAACTACTTTGACAACTTGCAGCCATGAAACCTACTGGCATTCCATATTTCTCATTGTTTTCTATGTCCATAGCAAATTGGAAAGCCTGGTGAAGTGTGACTGGTTCTTTATCTCTGAACAGATAACTCATTTCTTCATCAAATGCAGCCAAATAAATTGTCAAGCACAATGCATTATTAGGTCTCATATATTCAGGGATTTGCCTGAGCAACTTAATAAACCTAAGATTACAGGCTGGAACCAGTTCCTCATCTTCCCTTTGTATATTCATAAAATGTATGATCAATGAGGCCACATCAAACCTTTCACCAAACTGCCCTAGGAATGCAACTTCTAAATCTATCCATGAAGAAACTGAACAAACAGGCAGGTCTGAAAACCATATCCTAGCATCATCTTCTAATGACTGAACAAAAAGTCTCATTACTACATCTTCTATTAAATTACAAAATCTTTGCAGATGTTTGTTTGCCGATTCAGAATCTGATCCACTATATTTTGGCAAACATCTTCTAATTTTATTAGGAATAATATTTGGATAACCATATATCCCTGTGAAATTTAGGGCTTTATATCTTTCAATAAAGAATGGTCTTCTCTGAGAGCATGACTAGGCTTGTTGTTCTAAACTCAACATTTTGAATCAAAGATGAATACCTGGATATATGTTGCAGAACTAATAGGTTCTTTCAATAGAGTCGCCACCTCTCAGAGAGAGGATAGAATGTCAGCAAGGCACTTTTGTTTTCTAGATTCATCACCCCAGCAGAGCACCACATGGTTCCTTTTTGCTGCAACAACTTCACTGGAAACTAGATTTTCCAGCCCTCAGGTTACTTGACCCTCTCTGTCCCCAGCAGAGTCACCATTTTCTGTTAGTTTTTTCCCAGACTAGATGCTTACTCCCAGATTTCCCTACAAGGTAGCCATCAATGATCAACGGGATCTCTGGGCTAGGGGCCAACAGTGTAGGAGATAGACTCTATATTTTATCTCCTCTTCTTCTTTAGGCTCTGCAAAACCTAGGGGGGTATTCCCTACTCAACATCCGTGAGGATATGCATACAAAGGCTGGGATGCTGATAGAAAGCAGATAAGTCCTATAAGTAGACCAAAATTGTAAGATAAGAGCAAAGGGGCTAGCTTTGGGCCTATTTGCAATTGTAGACAGAGGACTTGGATCCTAAAACTAATTCTACTATCCTAATGGTTGTTTTGGAGTTTGATTTTGATTTAATATTTGGATGCAAAGCTGAACATGGTATATAACACTAACACAAAGCAAGATTGGTGCCTATCCAGGGCCTGGAGTCAGTAGACATACACCTATGAATGATATGCATGAACAACTAAAACTAGATTTCAGGGGGATACATGTGATACTTGCCTTACAGATATCTCCCAATACAAAGTGTTAAGCTATCTATACTTATGGCATCCCTATTTCAGTATATCCTTCCCAATATTCAATTTGAGAACAATTTAATCTACCCCTTGAGCAGAAGTTAAGAGATCAAACATTCAACACAGGAATTCTATGTTCTAGAATCTTAGATATTCCTTAAATATCTAGACTCAGAAGAAAGATACATGCAACACTGGAGATAGAATTAGCATAACACATGCAAACAAAGCATTACTCATATAGGATTAACCATGAAATCAGTGGATTCATGCAAAAAATATACAACAGGAGATACATAAACTCACAAGTTTTGCTGCTTAGAGCAACCAAATCAGCTGTATTGCATTACAGAGCCAAAAATGTTCAACTTTCAACAACGTAAAAAATGGTAACCCAGTCTGCCTATATTGGCCAGAAAGTGTACTTCTAGCAATTAATTACATGTTTTGACAAAAATCTGCCAGATATAGTCCTTAGAAGGAATGGCGCTCAAAAGTTATTGCTGCATCAGACAGAAGAGTAGACAAGGGTGGCCTTGAGCCCTGTGCCACCATCCGGGAGTCCTCATGCCAAAAATTGAGTACATGACTGTTCAACAACTCACCCATGCCTCAGCAGAATCACCATTTATGGCTCAACCACCCACAGCCACCGAGAAAACTGTCGCAACATTCAAAAAAGAACTTCCCGCCAAAACGCGCTTCATCACAGGTTCAAAATATACAGGAAAATAATCTCACATGCATGCCACAGAGACCACCTTAGCACTTTATAAATGTGGCCACATGCATATCAAATGTCGAGCACTTTTGCCGCGCTCGACCCATGGTCCTCCGCCCAAAGCCCCATCGCCTAGACCTACACCATCGGTTCACCCCAAAAACCTCTCACTGATCACAATCATCTCGTCGATGACACCTTTGCCATCACCCAAACCAACACCGTCGGCCTAGCAAAAGGCCCCCCAGCTGATAGACCAACTCTCCCCGATGGCCACCAAAACACCCTCGTCGGTGAAACCTCCATTGTCGGCCCAACGACTAATTCTCCTGCTGACAACACAAGTCACACCGAAGACCACTTCATAATCCCTTGTCACCAAGACATAGACCATCGGCACACCAATTAAAGCTCCCACCGACCTCAATAGTCTCACCGATGCAAACATTACATTCCCCTCCATCGGCCAGAGATGAACCATCGGGCCAACTCTCCAGACCCCCACCGATAACACGAGTCTCTCTGATGGCCACCAAAACACACTTCATCGGCCAGACAACAACCGTCGGGCTAGCCAAAAACTCATCCACCGATAGCTCATGTCACACCAAAAGCACCGCCTTCGGCCAGACCTTCAACTATCGACCCAACATGAATTTCCCTCGCCGATGATACCGCTCACTTCGATAAGACCAAAATCATAAAACTTTGAACCATTGAACCTAACCGTTGAACCTTGAAGAAAAGGGTTCAAGCGAGAGGTTCAACCACACCAATTGGATCAAAAAGATGAGCAAAGGATTCACTTAGTGAAAAAATGGAACCAAAGCCCCTGAACCGTTGAACCAGTTCAACCCGATGGTTCAATGGGGACGTTCAACACTGAGGTTCACCGGCGAGGTTCAAACTGAAAGTTCAGAGACACAATCGGAGCACTCAAAGAACAAAACTTTCGCCGATGGACAAAACATGATGACCCCTTTCTCAAGAAAGATGACGCGGATGCTGCAAAACACTGAAGGGGTGCCAAAACTCAGAACTTTTTTGGATTTTTTGGGAAGGTGCCTGCATGAAAATTGCATGGAAACTGTCAATCAATTTAGGCACCAACAAGGTGATAACCAATTAAGGAAGCCGGCCTTCTCCAGAGGTCTGATCTCAGTTCGTAAGGTCCCACACTTCAAGATCATTCCCATGTTTCTCCAGATTGCCAAGTTTTAATAAACTCAGCAAGGGTGCAAATCTAGGTGATAACAAGTATAGACTCTGGGTTCAACATCTACATACATGATCTCATTGGTTTTATTGTACTCAGTGATCATATGTTTCATGCAAGGTTCAACATCTATCCTTATTTGGTTAGGTATTCCTTTCCAAGGTAACCACATGTGACTAAAATCAATGGACATGTATCCATTAAGTGTTTTTGACCAATCCTTACTGAGCAACATTCCATATGTGTCTGGTATATCTACTACCTAGATATTGATGTAGTATTAAATTCTTAGATCTGATGCTGATTACATATGGATGTGAGTCAATTCTCCTATGACACTCACATTTGTTTTATCTAACTATGTTACTTTCTTCAGTGACTTGGCAGGATGTAACCCTAAGGCGTTACATATGGATAGAGGCATTACATTAGTAGATGCACTTGAATCTACTAATCAATTATTCAAACTCTTACTAACCATCCTTATGGTAAGGAGAAAAGGAGGTGATTCAGTATTATCTCTATAAAGATTCATGTGTGAAGTTTCTGCAACTTGAACAGTGGCTGGAGTTTTGTGCTTAACACTAATATCCTTAGTAGCATGATCTTTATTCAAGGTCTGACTTGAGGTATGATTGTCCTCTTTTGGAGCAGGATCATCTAAGGATCTCATGAAGGATTTTTTAATAGCTGGGGTTTTGTAATTCTGACAGTGACAAACTAATTTTGATCTTTTTCATTTCATCTGCTAAGTATGTGACCAATTTATCAGACTCAGAGGACAGATTACAAGCTTTTTCCACTACATTTTGTGGTGCTAAGTACTAAGCATTAACTTTAGGAAATCCATGGTTATTGCTTAACTTAGGATTAGGAGGAGTGTTACAATTATTTGGAGGCAAGGATGTAGTCAAACGACCAATAGGTCGATCGGAGTTATTGCTTAGGTTGTAGTTATGTCTACCCTGATACTGCTGTTGATAAGCATGCATGTCTTCATGTTCAACTGATGGCTCATTTTTATCTTCAAATGGAAAAACATAATTGGTTTCAAAAGCCATAGATGATTCTTCACATGTTAAGGTGTAATTCTCATGAGGTGACATTATCTGCTGATGAGGATGATTGATGAAACTTTCTAATACAAGAGTAGAATCATATCCACAGGGGACAATTTCATTTCCTTCGACATAAGGTTGATTACCTGCAGTATTAGATACTTCAGCTTGGAATATACTAGTGGATATCCTAAACTCTAGACAATCTAGCTCTACATGAGCACTGGTAATATGTATCCTACACCAGTTTGTAAGTGCTGCTTCTGCCAGGTTCACTCTAGTGGTCTACTTAGGTTCACTAGAAGGCCGATTATCTAGGGGTGATGGCAGAGAACCATTATTTGGCCTAGTGTTCCACACTCTAGCTTGTCTAGGGGGATTATTATTACCATTGTTGTTATTATATCCCCTATCAGAATAACTAGATCTATCATTGGCATATCCTCTATTCTGATTTGTTTGAGAATAGAAATTCTAACTCCTTAGATGAGTGATTTCAGTAGTGAGCTTCCTCAATTGTGCTAATATCTCTTTAATTTCTTCCTTTTCTTCCTAAAATTTGGCTACTACATTCTCTCTTTGGGATTTAAAGAAGGAAGAGCCATTGTTATTATTATTAGTCTGTTCTACAACCTGAGGTACCTATGTATGTCCTGGATACTGCACCATTTGACCATTTCCATTTGGAAGTGAAATGATGCTAAGTGGACGTACCTATAAAGGGCTTGGCATTATAGCTAGAGGTATCGTAGCTCCATTAGTCTATTGTTGAGCAGGATATGTAAGATAAACAAGAAGTGTAGGAAATGCAATATTTGGTGTGGGAGTAGGAATCAACTGTTGATTGACTATTACGGTTTCGTCAAAAGCTCCTGCCAAGGTTGTGACACAAGGATATGTTCTCCTGATAAAAATAGAAGTCAGGGGATCTAATGCTGAGTAGTATATACTCCTAGTAGCTTCATCTGCTACAATATAGGGAGCAACTAGCTTTGAGAGCATCTTTTGGAATCTTGCATTGAAATTGGCAATAGGTTCTCCTTAAAATCTCTTGATTGTGGCAAACAAATGATAATTCATTGAAGGATCTATATGTATTTTGAATCTATCCTTAAAGGCTTTCTCCAAGGCATCCCATGAATGAACTGAACCTTGACCAAGACTAATATACCAATTTTATGCATCTTCCCCTAAGGAAAATGGAAATAATCTGCATACCACATCTTGATGTTCAATTCTCACTCTACAGTAGGCTTCCTTGAATGTTCTAATGTGATCATCAGCATCCTAATATGGATGATATTTAGGACAAATCTTGTCAAGATTTTTAGGTAAATGATGATATGCAGTCTAAGTCAGAGGTGACTCTGTAGTAAAGAATGACATTGTGACTGGTGGAGGTTGGATTGGGAGCATAACAGGTGGTCCTGTAGGTACTTGCAACCTAATAGGAGTTATTGGAGTGTGGACTGGTGAAGCTCCTAATGCACTGGAACTAGGAGAATGATGAATATCTACTATTCTAGGTGTGAGTCCTTGGATAGGCAATTCCTCAAAGAGTCCACTGGATCTGGACTTGGTATTTGGCCTGAGATCCAGGATTTCTTCAATTTAAGAAAATTTCACTTGTTTACTCTAAAGGTCAGCTAAAACACTCGTGTAAAGGATGTATTTAAGATCAGAATCTAAAACTAACTAGATATTTATGCAATATTTACAGAAATGATACAAATATGGGGTGATGTGAGACTTTTAGACACAAGCATCAAGATATCAGGTATCTTAAGTGAATTACTTCAAAGCTTTAGTAAGAAGACCTGAAAGAGAACTTATCTTTCAAGAATCACAATGATCGACTGCAAAGACTAAAATATTTACGCTCAATTTTGAGAATTTTGTGATGGACAAGCATGAACAAACTCAGAACAACAAATCTTTGCATATAACTTGAAGTACAAGGCTACGTGAGTATTACCTTTTCTTCTGTGTCACCGAATCACCCTTAGGCAGAGAGGATGGCCATCCTTCTAGTGCTAATTTATGTTGATGATGATTGTTAGTCATAACAAAATGCATAAAAATTTCCACAACAAACCTTTACTATCTTGTAAAGTATGATCAGCTTAAAGTAAGCTGATGACTCTAAGTCTCCATTGATCAGGTTATGATCATTTGACGTTACTCAGAGGTTGATGTGATGTACTATTTTCCATTTCAAGGGGTCTTATGTTCACCTAGGTGATCAGTCTTGCATTGTATTCTGTAAATTCACTCCACAGAGAGGTTAATTCTACTCGATTTCCAAAGATTACTGTGATATTTGTAAGTTTGATCAATTCTTCTGATCATTGATCATTATGAATTCACACATTCTTCTACACTGTATATTCATTTAAATGATGTGTCTATAAGTGGATATTTATGTATTCCTCATAGATATTTATTCGTATATGCATGATATTCATCAATTTGACATGCTTTCATTCAGAATATACTCTGTATTTTTAATTGCATATGGGATATCTGCATATTTCATGTTTATTTGCTTTTGATTGTGTGTTATTTGCAATTATGGAGATGATCTATAATGAAATTCAAAGAAATTTAAAAGAATACTTGTAATTTTAGTGAACCTTTAGTTATTGAATCACATACACAAAAGATAGATTCATGGAGAGAAGAAATCAAACCATAAGTCACCAAGTTGTTCCGCAACTAGGTATGGTTGATGCTAACTTCAAAGGAACAAGGAATGAAAACAATATATGTAGACTGAAAAGTACTCCAAGGGACGTAGCTAATCAATGCATATATCTAGATTTCAATCACATATTACTCAAGATTTACAATGATTTGTAATCAAATAGCTTCTCTTTCATTAAGTATGCAAAACATGTATAATCACAATAACTTTGAAATATGTCCTAAATTCTTTAGCAATCAGATTTCAATTAAGTTTCGAATGACTAAAGATTACACCCCTGTACCTTTTATAGAATAAGGTGAGGAGGTAGTTACAATTGACCAATGGTTAAGATTTATCAATTTAGATCAACGGTTGACGATTCTCCCGTGACTTAGTCAACTTTTCCTCTCATGGCACAGGTTGCCAGTTGATAACCATCTGTATGACTTACTATTTATAAGTGTCGCATGTATATGTTCTCTTAGTGATGCATCTACATTCACTCTTCATGTCCTTCTTCTTCATTTTCTTCTTGCTCATCATTCTCTTCATCTTCATCACTTTCATCTTCACTATCACTCTGATATACATTCTCTTTTATGTGGACCTTTACTACCATCCTGATATGTTCGTTTGCTTGCACTATTTTATCAACCTCTCCCCCATCCTGGATTTTAGATTTTGCTATTGCATGTTTATGAGATTGGATTTTAGCCTTGAGAGATTCCAGTTTAGCTTTCCTGCTATTTAATGTCTCATTGTATATCTCTACTTTAACATTTATTCTCATAATTCTATTCATTACCTCTTCTGTCAAGTGGGTGAGAGGGTCATCTGTTACTTGCTTAAAATTATCATGTAGAGCTTTAATAGCAAAGTCTGCATCTTGATTCTAAATTTTACCTTCTATTTTACCTTCCAAAGCCTCTAGGATTTCTGCTTCATATGCCATCATGCTATGTAGTTTAACACTAATATCCCGAAGCTTGTCATTGCACTTCTTCAAGACATCACACTCAAACCTAATATCTTCATACCATATACTTGTCACCAGGGTAGTATTACTATCTAATACCTTATTACTTATCAAAATTTGTGAATTAATTCTCTTCTTCTTGCTCAAAGCACTCAGGTCCTTTTCCAATTGGAATGACCATCTCCCTATGTCATTCTGCACTTTGTCTACCTTCCTCTTTAGGCTACTCAAAGAATTCCACCTCTATAGAGAGGTTCTTAATACATCTTCAGCCCCATTGAGCAATAAAAACATCAACTTTTCCATCACCATTGCTTCATGTTTCATCAGGTCCAATTTTGTGACCTCCTCTTGTGATATAACAGTCAATGGGACTACAGGATCAACTGGTGTATGATCAGGGTTAATTAACCCTTTTATGAAAGAATGCAATTGAGCAATGTGCTCTTTATGTACTTTATTTTTCTCCTTTTCTTTCTTCACCCTTTGGGTTAGAGAATCAATAATATCCTTCCCCTCTTGACCTTTCTGGTCTTCATTGGCAAAACCCAGATCAACACTTGTGATTTGGAATTCCTCTAGGCTTATTTTGCCTTTTTCCTTTTCAACTATGGGAAGTGCTATCTACGTGGTTCTTCTACCTATGATAGGATCTCTTTTTATGACAGGTGTTAATCTAGCCTTCCTCCTTGGTTTCATCATGTTCTCAGCAAACAAGGTAGAGACATCAAATTCTTGAACTTCTGACACATGTTATGTACATATTTCTTTCTCTAGCCAATGAGGTACATCACCTCCAGATTCTTGGTGGCCTTTGCTAATATCATGTGTGTCCAACTCCCCAGTATTGGCTTCTATCCTTGGTGGAGAAGGAACCTTCTTGATTTCATCCTCATGTAGTTCATCATGAGGGGGATCTTGTTGGAGTTCTTCTTGTTGAGGGGTTGCCTTCTACAAAGGAGGATCCTGTGGAATTTCCACATTTTGATCATGTGCTTCATCCTGTACTGCCTCCTTTGGGTTTTCATCTTCTCTATTATCCTTCTCCTCATATGGCATATTAACCTGTTGGGAGGCCTGTGTATTCTACCCTTGAGGATCACCCTGATCATGGGTCATTTATTGTTCTCCACCCGGTGCATTTATATCTTGTGGCTTGGGGTCTTCCTGACCTAATTTGTCTTCTGTTTCTAGGACTTCTCTAAGTAACACCCCCTAATCTTCTTTATCCAGAGGCAATGATGAACCTCCCTAAGTCTGAGTAACACCTGTGTGTAATATATCTTGATCACCCCCACTCTTCTGTTATACTTCTGATATTTTTGGTTCTGTGGGTGTCTCATGCTATTGCTAACCCTAATCGAGAGCAGTACTATCCTTCTCTGTATGCTCTACCACTCTAGTCTTCTTAGGTTCCTTGGGTGCACCCTCATCTTTGCTTTGCCTTATATCACCCCTATACATTAATTCTATGGCTGCAAGACTAGTAACTTGCTCAACCAAATTGTCCAGCCCTATCTATTGGGCTACCCTTTCTGGGCTACCTTGTTTCATTTCCTCTATTTGCTTTACTTCTTCCAACACTGCCATCTGAGCTAATAGAGTCCCATGAGGAGTCACTCAGGTATTGGAAACTAGAGTTTCCATTTGTTGAGTGGCCACATCTTTGACCACCTCATCATCAGATAAGTCTACTTTACCATCTAAAGAGAAAGGAACCCCTTTCCTCATCTTGAGCATTTCTCTCAATTTTGAATTTAATTATGGTGGAAAGAGGAACATCATGATGCAGCTCCTTCTTGAAAACTTCACTACCTACTCCTCTCAAAATGATGGGGTCAGCATGGATATCTCCCCTCATGGCCATTCTTTGTTTCTTAGGTGGTGACATCAGCGACATCCCCCTCCTTTTCTTGCTAGCTATTAGCAAGTCATCATCTTCAGGTTCTTTATTTAATTATTCCTTTTCCAAGGGGTATCCCTCTTCCACCTGCATCTCTGTAATTTCAATAGTGGGCTTCAAAATTCTTTTAGTTTTTCATTTTTCTGTTAGAGGCTGTGTAGATGATGTAGATACCTGAGCTGATGCAGATGCACCTACAACTGTAGTGACAATCCTCTCTATTATCACCCCCTTTGGTTCATTTTCACTTTTCTTACCCTTAGGGGGAATCCTCTTTTGTTTTTCTGTAGGCAATCTTTCCCCATTGGATTTTCTTTTTTCAGTGAGGAATCAGCGTATTCCTCATCAGACACCTCCTACCTCTTCTTCTTAGTATCAACCATAAGGGTAACACCCCTTTTCTTTAGTTTGGATATCTCTGCATCCACCCAAGCCTGGGTCAACTAGATCACCCCATTCAATCAGATGATCTAAGTATATATCCTCCTGTTGTGTGAGATCTAGGGCCGATATGGTGTCATTATACACCTTTTTGTCCTCATATTCATTGGACATGATTTTCCCATCATCCTTACGTAGTTGTGCTTTAACCGGGATATAGTCAAAGGTTTTAATTTGATTCAAGGTGAGTCTTTGATATTTCCTTCTTCTCACCTCAGCCTCATCATCACAATTGGTCCAAAAGTCCTCTAGATGCTTTTGATGTATTTGTTTGCCTAGTATCTTTTGTATCCTGCCATAAGTATCATATGATTTGGCCAGAGGAAATGGTTGTAAATACATCAGTTTCAACCCCTTGATGACATGTTTTATACTCTTTGAATCTGGGCACATATACTAGCCCATGGATACTGGAAACAACACTGGAGGTATCTTCTTCTGTGCCTTATGGGCTTCAACTATTGTTGATATCTGCCTAACAAATTCCATCAAGATGACCCAATCAGTGGGGTATCTTGGCAACATAAGAGGTTGTCCCTCAAATCCCTCGATCCTAATATATGAGAAATTGGAAAACTGGATAAACTAGGCTCCATGTCAATAAATAATTTCTTGAGCTTCCATGCTCAGCCTTTTAGTCATATTCTCCTCCATAGTTCTGACCAGATGCATGGAGAATGCATCATTTACTAGTTTATAGTCTAGGAGGTATGCCTTCCTTTGCAATTAGGGATAATGATCCCATATGTGTGCATCATCAGCATCACCACCAGCCTTACCCACTATTTTCAAAGCATCAAATGTTCCTTTATATGCACAAGAGTACCCTATATGAAGTCATGTAAAATAAACATGTTTGTCCTCCCAGGCTCCTCATTCCCTCATCCAATGAGTCACTGATGATCTTAGCCCATAGGGGCCGATTGTCTACATATAAGACCATCTGGATGATCCCAAACATCTAGTTCTCAAAATTTCCTGCATGAGGCCTACCAGTCATCCTGCTCAGTAGAGCAATCATATATTGGTACTCATCATCAAAATCAAACTTGTATAGATGTACGGGTAGCTTGGCTAAGGTAGTATATGTACTACTCTTTGATCTCCATTGATACATCCTCTTCCTTGCATTCTTCTTGTTAATGTTATTCTCTATTTCTAGTTTACGCAGGTCCACATTTGCTATCTTTTTTCCAACTAGCAAATTGAAAGTGGCAATAATGCCCTTGACTGAGAAGTCGGCATATATCCTCCCATGCTTCTCTACCTACCTGGTTTATGGGTTGTAATTTTTTGTGCACTCCACTACCAGCTTTGGAGCATCCATAGCATAGGGAAACCTAGCTGCATGCCACATACCTAAGACAAACACCCCATCCAGAATGGGATTATCCTTATCATTGTCCAATCTTGTCGACCATACTGCCAGATCCATATCCCCCTAGTGCGCATCACCAATATCTTCGTACTTGAACTGCACTCCCTCAGGTTGCATAAACATGGACTTGAGGAACTCTACCTCAGACCTATTTCTCCTGAGATCTACCATGGATTCCTGCAATAAACATGATATATTTTACCCTACGATGTCCATATGTGTTCTTACAACATCATGTATACTCTGTATATTACTCCTTATTTTACCTTTATTCATATTATCACAAAGCCATACCTTAGTAAAAACAAATACTCTACCTAAAATTACATAAAATGACAATGGGAGGGTTTACAGTTACTTGCCTGACAATGCTTTCCTTTGGATTAGATGAGTGATTATGGGGGAAGACTGTAAACGCTTATGATCACCCATTCCGTTACATTAAAGGATCTAATCTGTTGACAGGTAGTTGTTGAGGGTTTGACTTCAGAGCTCTATAATTTCTTGATTTATCACAAGGTGAATGAAAATGACCTTTGAAATTTACCTTTAAAACAGATCAATAGGACAGATTAGGGTAAAAATGTGTTGTCCTGATTAAATCCGTTGATCATCTGCAGGGAATCCGTAGATGTCACCAAGTGTTCAACTTGCATTTGTAATCAGCAGGAGTTTATCTACCGCATTTAATTGCATTTAATGTTAAAAAAGGGGGGGTGATCTTCAAAAGATCAGGGGATATTCAGAAATATGACCCCTCTAGATAATATGACCCCTTAAGATCACCCATGAGATAACTGAGTGCAAAGGATCGGGGTGATATGGTTAACGTTTGACCATGGCGCATATCGGGTCATGGAAATAAGATCAGGGCTATCTAAAATATGACCCCCCGCTTTCCTTGGAAATGATTGGAATGACATCATCATGCAGCAATGTCTTTTAATTATCGTGTTTTAATGACATCATCATCATATTAAGGAATATGATGGATATTGGATATATACCCCCGCGTGGTTTAGATGGAATGATGATGTCATCATCAGGGTGATTTCCTTTGTTCATGGGAATTGGATGATGTCACCGTCATATTTGACATAGGGTGATAATTGCAAAGAGGGTGATATTTGTAAGATGACTGAGGTTAGAAATATGACCCTCTGCGGGATATGTGAAGTCCTTCGACTGGTAGATATCAGTTCCTATTTAAATTTAACATCTGCCCATTGCAAACCGAGTGATTATAAGGTGATGATCCTATATCTGGGTGATCTTATCAAATATGACTGATGTTAAAAATATGACCCCCTTGCCTGGGATATCAGGTTTGACCAAACTTTGACTCAACATAACTTTCTTCTCTTAGACAATTTTGGGGTGATCTAAAAGACAAACCTACCTAGAATTTTGTGTACTTTTCAACCATGAAATTAATAATGGGAATTACTAACTTTGACAACTGACCTCATCATAGTGGCAAATCCACCCTCTTACAAGGTTACATGCATTACTAATTTTACCAAACCGCCCAAAGTAGAAAACAAACAAGCCACAAACATCAAGAAAAGTTGGGTCCCTGTTTTACCAAGGCAAAATGGGGTGTGTTGTGTAACCACACAACACTTTCAACGAGTCCAAAATGTCTAGATTTTGACTAGCTAGCTAGAAGTTATGACCCTATCTAGTGGGGTCCAAAATTTAGTAGTTTTTTGAAATTTTGAAAAATTTGAATTTTAGTAGTTTTGTCACCTTCCAACTATCCATTTCAAATTCTATGGATAAGGTGACCTTTCACATTCTTTCTCATTGTATATATCCAACTTTTGATGCAATAAGAAATCCTCTTTGGTTGCCTACAACTTTTTACAAGTTCTGCACATTGAGCATTTTGTTTTTTTTTTTTCAATACCACAGGCTCAGCACTAGGTATTGTTACTTGAATTCTCCATTAATATTTATATCAGTGGTATCAGAGTGGTTCACTCCTATATGTCACATCGTACACGGTCTAGTTATGCAAGGTTGGGATTCCAGACAAGAGACCCTTCAGATTACCTACCCTTGAGACATGAACAACTGAAGATGGGAGAACAAGGAGATGGATCTGACCCTTTCAAGGAGCTAGTACAAGAAGCTTTGGCAAAGCAATGTGAGGATATGATGACTTAATTCTCTCAAATTCTCCAACGAAATCATCAACCAGAAGGTGCAGCTAGAGCGCCATTTCATGGTCACACCCCATTCAAGGTATAAGTAAATTTTGACATTCCAAAATTTGAAGGAAAAATTAATGCAGATGCTATTGATGATTGGCTATCAAAATTAGAGAAATATTTTTTTTGTAAACCACTTCACAGATATTGAAAAAATAACCTTTGCACTCCTCAAAGCTGAGAAACATGTGAAACAATCTTGGGAGAATAGACTAATAGCCAGGGATGATGGCCTTGACAGCCAAGGATTTGAAATGTTGGAGGATGAGATTTAGGACCATTCAGGTTGAAAAATTCATAATAAAGAACAATCACCATTGTTGGTTTTTTCCCAGACTGGATGCTTATTCCCAGATTTCCCTACAAGGTAGCCATCAGTGATCAACAGGATCTCTGGGCCAAGGGCCAACAGTGTAGGAGATAGACTCTATATTTTATCTCCTCTTCTTCTTCAGGCTCTGCAAGACCTAGGGGGGTATTCCCTACTCAACATCCATGAGGATATGCATACAAAGGCTGGGATGCTGACAGAAAGCAGATAAGTCCTCCTGTAAGTAGACCAAAACTGAAAGATAAGAGCAAAGGGGCTAGCTTTGGGCCTATTTGCAGTTGTAGACAGAGGACTGAGGATCCTAAAACTAATTCTAATGTCCTAAAGATTGTTTCAGATTTAGATTTTGATTTTAAGTTTGGATGCAAAGCTGAACATGGTTGTAACACAAACACAAAGCAAGATTGGTGCCTATCCAGGGCCTGGAGTCAGTAGACATACACCTGTGAATGATCAGCATGAACAGCTAAAACTGGATTTCAGGGGGATATATGTGATACCTACCTTACAGATATCTCCCAATACAGAGTGTTAAGTTATCTCTACTTATGGCATCCCTACTGCAGTATACCCTTCCCAATGTTCAACCTGAAAACAGTTTAATCTACCCTTTGAGCAGAAGTTAAAAGATCAGACATTCAACATAGGAATTCTATGTTCTAGAGTCTTAAATATTACCCAAATATCCAGATTAAGAAGAAGAATACATGCAATACTGGAGACAGAATTAACAAAACACATGCTAAGATAGCATTTGTCATATAAGATTAATCATGAAATCAGTGGGTTCATGCCAAAACATACAACAAGAGATACATAGACTCACAGGTTTAGCTGTACAGAGCAACCAGATCAGCTTGTTTTGAATTACAGAGCCAAAAATCTTCAACTTTCAACAACCTGAAAAATGGTAACACAGTCTGCTTATAACAGCCAGAAAGTGTACCACAACAATTAATTACAAGATTGTTACAAAATTCGCCAGATACAGATCCTTCAAAGGAATGGCGCTCAAAATTTATTGCTGCAGAGACAGAAGGAACCCTCGAGCTCTGCGCCGCCATCTGGGAGTCTTCATGCCAAAGATCAGGTACATGACTGTCCAACAACTTGCCCATGCCCCCGCCACAGTCGCCATTAAGGGTCTCAACCACCCGCGGTCGCCTGAAAAACTATTGCTACATTCAAAAAGGAATTCCTGCCAAAACGTCTCTTCGCAGGTTCAAAAATAATGAAAGGGGATTAATCCCACATGCACGGTGTGGAGAGCCTTTCACTACCTTATAAGCCTGATCGCATACACATCAAGTGTCGAGCGCTTTTGCCGCACTCGACAAACATGCCTTCGTCAAAACCCATCGCCGAGACATATGCCATCGGCTTACCTCAAAAATCTCCCACCGACAATAGTAGTCTGGCCGATCGCAAACTCCACATTCCCTTCATCGGCCAGAGAATAACCATCGGCCCATCCAAAAGATCCCTCGCCGACTCCAATTGTCTTGCCGACGCCACCTTCGTCATCACCCAGACTAACACCATCGGAGCAACACGAAATACCTCTGCCGATGAACAAAGTCACACCGACAGCACCCTGTCCTCCCACCTCCGTCGGTGTGACTTACACCGTCGGAGCAGCATCTCATACTTATGCCGATGACGCTGATCATCCCGATAACCTTCAGAACACCCCTTCGGTGAGACACATGCCGATGACACTTCATCGGCCAAACATCCATTGTCAGTCGAACAGGAAAATGCTTCGCCAATAGTATACATCACACCGATGGCACCATCGGTAAGAACAACCCCGTCGGGGAACCAGAAAAAAGACATGCCGATGGTGTATGTCACGCCGACAGCACATCATTACCACCAACCTGATCGCCAAGAAGCCTACGAGGTCACGCCGATGGGAAAGAATAAATAGGGTTTAAGTGAAGAAACCCCCTAAGCATGAAAAATCAACCTCCAAGTCAAAATGAGTGCTAACAGCCATGATGGTATTTTATTGGGGAAAAACTAAGATTTTTCTAAACCTGTTCAATCTCCTATGTTTAAACTCAAATCCAACTGTGGAATTCAACTTGAAACAACATAATCTAAACTAGGTCGATGGCAGATTTGGTTTAAAGTGGCTCTCACAGTTTGCATCTTCCAATTGTTAATTTGGGGGTAGAAAAATGTTTTTAAACCCAGCCCTCGAACTCCTATCATAAACTTGAAACCAAATATGAAATTCAACTCGAAACACTAATATCTCAACTGGGTTGGAGTCAAAAATGAATTCTGGACACTTTCAATTTTAGTCAAAATTTGTGCCAACATGGTAAAACACATTTTTTTAATCCTGCACCTTAACCACCTATCACAATTAAACTAACCACCCTAAAAATTCATATGAGGAGAAGTACATATAGTGGCAATTACTTCGACAAAAGAAGGACCAATTTGTTCAAGATTATACAAATACATTTCATGCACTTTCTGCAAAATTAGGAATCCGTGACACAGAAAAGCATCAGGTATTGAAGTATCATAGTGGGCTTCATCGCTATATCTAGACAGAAATGGATTTCTTACATATTGAGACCTTGGGTACTGCCTTCAAATATGTAGCAAAGATAGAGGAGAAATTCAAAAAAAAGGGGAAGAAGGATTATCCCTCAAACAACAAATTCAAGGGTGAAGGTGGTAACAAATTTGGTTGGAAACAAACAACCAAGGAGTTTTCCTCACAAACCTCATCAATAGCAAATAAGGGTAAGCAGAAGATGTGGTGTGAATTCCATAAGAGCCTTGCTCATAACACTAAAGATTGTCGTGCCACGAAGACTTTTTTGGGGGAAATCTGTCAAGGAGAGACGAAACAAGAGTTGTTGCCTACAAATCCTTGTGAACAAAATGATGGTCAACAAATCATTGAGGCTGACCCACATGCCATAGTTGTCACTGCCAAAGTCATGCCCTGTGAAGATGATGAATACTTGTTCCATTCATAGATGTGGGTAAATGAAAAGGCTCTTCATTTCATTATTGATAGTGGAAGCCAAAAGAATTTGATCTCTACTGAAACTGTGAAAAGATTGAATCTGCAGACAACAAGACATCCACAGCCATATCATATGGGATGGGTAAGTTAGGGACAAGACATTTTGGTGAATAAATAGTGCCTCTTACCTTATTCTATCAATCCATTCAAAGATGAAGTACTATGTGATGTGGCACCTTTGGATGTATGCCATGTATTGTTGGGGCACCCATACATGTACAAGCGCCATGGAGTCTATGAGTCAAGGCCATGCAGCGTTACCATCAAGTTGGGAGAAAAGAGGTATCCAATACCTGAGGTAAGTCCTGCAAACCCAGTATCTTTGATTATTGCAAAACAATGTAAGCATTTGATTTCTCACACTGGAAAATTTGTCCTACTAATGGTTCGACTTGAGGAGGCAAGGTCCATTGTGGCTAGCAGTCATACCAAAGTATCCACTACCACAGCTGAACAAAAATAGATGGAGAAAATATTGTCAACATATCAGGATGTATTCAATTCACCAACAAGGGTACCACTACACTGCCAAGTTAAGCATCAAATTGATCTAATTCCTGGGACACCATTACCAAATGGGCCACTGTCTAGAAGACCAGTTTTGGAGAATGAAGAAATCAAGTGGCATATTCAAGAGTTGATGAAGAAAGGACACATTCGCCCAAGTGCTTCACCATGTGGAATTCCAATTGCTTTTACCAAAAAGAAGGATGGAACATGGAGACTTTGTATTGATTATCAGGTTCTCAACAAGATCACTGTGAAGAACCGATATCCACTCCCTCGCATTGATGATTTGCTGGACCAGCTCAGGGGGCAAAATTTTTCACCAAAATTGACTTGAAATCTAGATATCACCAAGTCCCAGTTGAGCCATCAGATGTGTGGATGACTAATTTCAAATCTAAGGAAGGGTTGTTTGAGTGGCTAGTCATGCCTTTTGGCTTGACCAATGCCCCAGCCACATTCATGAGATTGATGGATGATGTCCTCAGACCATTCATTGGTTCTTTCGTTGTCATCTATTTAGATGACATACTCATCTTTAGTAAAACATGGGGTGACCATCTGCAGCATGTTTAGCAAGTGCTTTCAACCTTGCAACAACACAAGCTATATGCTAACAGAGATAAGTGTTCTTTTGGCATGGAGAGTATTTAGTATTTGGGATACATTGTGTGGACCCTGAAAAGATATAGGTTCTCAAAGATTGGCCATCTCTCAAAAGTCTCACTAAACTTCATAGCTTCTTGGGTCTAGCCAATTTCTATCAAAGATTTGTACTTGGTTTTTCACATTTGGCATGGCCTATGAATCAAGCACTGAGGGGAAGACCAAGGGGAAACTTTTGTTGGATAGAGGTAAAACAAAAAGCATTCATGGAGTTGAAGAGGAGGCTATGTTCTGCACCAATACTAGCACTCCCAGATCTACAACAGTCTTTTCAAATTAAAATAGATGCTTCAGACTATGTACTAGGGGCAGTTCTCAATTCAATAGGGGCATCAAGTTGCCTACCACAGTGAGACTTTCTCTAACACAGTGCATTAGTACCCCACCTATTATAAGGAGTTGGATGCTATTGTGTAAGCCTGTAAATAATGGAAACACTACATTCTAGGGAAGGAGACTATCATTCACATGGATCATAAACCTATGCAATTTCTACAAACACAAGGGAAGCTACAAAATGATAGGCATCAAAGATGGTCTGCCTACTTGCAATAATTTCATCTCAATATCTACCACAAGAAGGGAGCTACAAACAAAGTTGTAGACTATTTGAGTAGACCTTCGATCACAACCCTGACAATGGTATTGGATTCTTGTGGCCACCACATAATAGATTGGCCTCAGTTGTATGGCACAGATCCTAATTTTGCTGAGATCTACAACAATCTAGTAGAGGGAAAACAACCTATTGATTTCTACTTAAAGGATGGGATTCTCTATCACATGGGACACATATGTGTTCCAGCCAAGGAGTGGTAAAAGATGATATGGGAGGCCCACTACAACCATGTTGCAGGACACTTCGGGGTGGAGAAGACTATTACTGTACTTCAAAGGTATTTATATTGGCCCAAATTGAGCCATGATGTCATTTTATACATCCGAGCTTGTACTGCTTGTGCCATTACAAAGCCTACCAATCATAAACAAGGATTGTATACACCCCTTCCAGTCCCTGACCAACCTTGGCATTCAGTTTCAATGGATTTCATGTCTAGACTACCTTCTACCAAATGTGGGCATGATTGTGTATATGTTGTGGTAGACATGTTTTCAAAAAGGGTTATCATAGTATCTTGCAAGAAAGGAGTCTCTGTGGAAGAAGCTGCCAAGCTTTTCTTTGAGAATGTTTGGGCACACTTTGGATTGCCACAAACCATCATATCTGATAGGGATAGTAGACTTCTTAGCAATTTTTGGTCAGCACTTTGGGCCTTAATGGACACAAAGTTGAAAAAATCCACTGTCTTCCATCCCCAAACAGATGGGCAGATTGAGGTGGTGAATCAGATGATCATTCTTATTTTGTAGAAGTACCATTCCAAACATCCTCGGACTTGGGATGAAAGCTTTCCATATTTACAGTATAGTTACAATCGAGCACTACATGGTTTCACAAGGCACAGTCCATTTGAGGTATGTCTTGGCTACCAACCATTGGCTCCAATTTATGTAGCATTGCTAACTATGTTGAGTGACCCATCAACACATATAGAAAAAGAGGCAGATAAGGCAACTAAGTTTGTGGAGAAGATACACCATATTCAACAACAAGTCCATGAGATACTACAATATAGTAATAAAAAATACAAGGACAGACATGATGAACATCGTAGACCTCATTAGTTCAAGGTTGGGGACAAGGTTTGGCTTCATATTCAGAAAAAAAGAATTCAAGGGCCTCATAAGAAACTCTATCCTATTTGATATGGTCCATACACCATCATCAAACAAGTTGGTGAAAATGCTTTTGAACTTAATCTGCCATCTTTTTTTGGACTACATCCTGTTTTCAATGTTGAATTGTTGCGGCCATATTTTCCACCATTGTTGGACACTTCAGATGTTGCAAAACATATAAGTTTATCAGAGTTGAATCCATACACTACTGCCCCTCTCACATGTGATTAGATTACTGATGTTGTGGTTTAAACATTGAAGAAACAACAGATTCCTCTCTATCGGGTGGTACAGGTAGGACAACTTCCACATGAAGCAAAATGGTTCACTAAGGACCAGATTGAGAAGAAATTTCCTCATCTGCTACAATACACAGGTGCAATGGGGCCCATTTCCTCTGAAGAGGGAAGCAATGATGCCGTAAAGATTCAGAAGCATTAGGGTGGCATTTGTTCAGGCAACTTTATTCTAGTTTTTTAGTATTTTTTTCCAATTTTGTCTACATCCTAGTAATTGGCATTTTCAGAGGCCTTAGGTGTGGAATTTGGGGTCAAGACTTTTTTCGGTTGCTTTGAGTAGTAGCTGATGGCACGAATCAACGCAAGTCAATCTAGCTCTTCAGGAGATCTTTCCAACGAGTCCAAAATGTCTAGATTTCGACTAGCTGGCTAGAAGTTATGACCCTGCCTAGTGGGGTCCAAAATTTAGTAGTTTTTTGAAATTTTGAAAAATTTGAAAATTTGAATTTTAGTAGTTTTTTCACCTTCCAACTACCCATTTCAAATTCTATGGATAAGGTGACCTTTCACACTCTTGCTCATTGTATATATCCAACTTTTGATGCAATAAGAAATCCTCTTTGGTTGCCTACAACTTTTTACAAGTTCTGCACATTGAGCATTTTGTTTGTTTTTTTTCAATACCACAAGGTTAGCGCTATGTATTGTTATATGAATTCTCCATTAAAATTTGGATCATAGCTAGTCTATATGATGCAGAGCTAATGGAGGTTAGCAACACCAATCACAATAAACCAACTTTATTATTTTGAAACGTAGTCTATATGATGTAAATGGAATCCAATGTTAGTATTTTTTTGTTTGAGTCATTTTTTTTGTAATAAGGTCTATCTAGACCATGTGTGATGTTTTAAGTCATGTGGGGTTGGTTTTGAGTTATGATATCAAGTTTTGCAAATGTTGCATTTTTGGTGTGTATGGGAAGTCGAACAGTCAAGTATTTGAAAAATAGTTTTGAACCATTGGTTTTGGTTTTGGAAATGTTTAAATATGCCTTGGAATGTTTGAGGCAAGCAGCTGGAGACATTTTGGAGATCAAACAATATCAATAAACTTTGTTTTCCTGCATTTACATTGTGTTTTTGCTGTTATAGAAGTTAGTACGGCCATGTACAGTCTGGAAATGATATACGACTAATCTGAATCGATGGTGTGTTGAATGTTCTTTTATTTACAGTTGATTTTATTCATTTTCATCAAGTTTGAAGAAAGTTAGAGCATTTTTACTAAAAACAGCCAAGAAACCCTAGGTTGTGAGGGTTTGATTGAAAAAATGAGTTTTTTTGAACCATTGCATAGCTCTAGTTGATAAAATTGGCCTATTGAGATCCCATGTAATATGAGGAATGCCTTGAAATGAAGTTTTGTAGTTTGGGTTTTAATTATCAAATAGTTTCTTTATAAAACATGCCTAATTAGGCCTAATTAGAGTGTATCAATCATTTTTTGAGGGTTTTGTTTGAAAACAACCCTATCCACAAATTGGGTATGTTTCAAAGTGGCATAAAGGGTATCTGAAATGATGTTCAAATTTATGGTGGAAAAACCTTGTTTTCTGTCCTACTAGGGGAATTGAAGGATTAGTGAGAAAACCACCAAGTTAGGGTTTAGCAAAATGGCACATTTTATACCATGTAAATGCACAAATGATGCCTCATACATTGGAGGGTTGTTCTTCAAGGAGGTGGTCAAGATTCATGGATTGCCATTAACAATTGTTTCTGACAAGGATAGTAAGTTTGTGGGTCACTTTTGGAGAACCCTTTGGAAGAAGTTGGGAACAAATTTGACCTCTAGATATGCCTATCATCCCCAAATAGATGGGTAGACTGAAGTAGTCAACATAAGTCTTATAAATGTCCTTAGATGGTTGACAAAAGAACATTCAACACAATGGGATCTAATTCTACCCCAAGCTGAGTTTGCATCTAATGATTCTATGAACAAGAGTGTTGGTAAAAGCTCATTTGAGATTGTGTATGGATTGTAGCCTAGAGGAGTGTTTGAACTCAAAGATTTAAGTGGAATGGAGAGGAGTGTTGAAGTAGAAGATTTTGTAGTTGCCATGAAAGACATACCTTAGCAATTTAGAGAGAACATTCAAAAGAGTGTTGATAAATACAAACAACATGTAGACTTCAAGAGGAGAGAGGTTCATGTCAAAGTGGGAGATCTAGTCTTATCCCATTTGAGGAAGGAAAAGCTTCCTAAAGGGAAGGATTCAAAGCTATAGATGAAGAAGATTGGGCCATGTATGGTGGTCCATAAATTTGGAGCAAATGCATATGAGATAGAACTCCTTCATGGAGTTGTTATCTCTCCCATTTTTAATGTTTCTGACCTATACCCTTTTAAAGGGATTGTGATTGTAGGTATAGATGTAGGTACATCAGAGGTCCCAGATGAAGATTGGATCAAAGATTTGCCACCATGTCAACCATTGAGGTTAGAGTGCATTTTGGACACCAAAGAGGCTAAAAGAGCAAGGCACACTGTGTATTTTGAGTACCTGGTGAAGTGGCTAGGCCTTCCTATGGAGGATGCCACCTAGATGATAGAGGAGGATATCAAGAAGCATGGAGCCACAGTTCAAGATCTATTCTCAAGTGGGACTTGAGATTTTGTTCTCCCCAGGAGTATGGTGTAGGGGCACCTAGTCTATATGATGTAAATGGGATCCAATGTTAGTATTTTTGTGTTTGAGTCAATTTGTTTTTGTAATAAAGTCTATGTAGACCATGTGTAATGTTGTACGTCATGTGGGGTTGATTTTGAGTTATGATGTCAAGTTTTACAAATGTTGCATTTTTGGTGTGTATGGGAACTTGAATAGTAAAGTATTCGAAAAAAAGTTTTTAACCATTGGTTTTCATTTTGGAAGTGTTTAAATATGCCTTGGGATGTTTGAAGCAAGTGGATGGAGACATTTTGGAGATTAAACAATATCAATAAACTCTATTTTCCTATGTTTACATTGTGTTTTTGTTGTTACAGAAGTTAGTATGACCCTGTATGACCTAGAAATGAAATAAGACTAATCTAAATCGATGGTGTGTTGAATCTTCTTTTATATGTAGTTGATTTTATTTGTTTTCATCAAGTTTGAAGAAAGTTAGAGGGTTTTTACTGAAAACAGCTAGGAAACCCTAGGTTTTGAGGGTTTGATTGAAAAAATGAGTTTTTTTGAACCATTCCATAGCTCCAGTTGATAAAATTGGCCTATTCAGACCCCATGTAATGTGAGGAATGCCTTGAAATGAAGTTTTGTAGTTTGGGTTTTGATTATCACATAGTTGCTTTGTAAAACAGGCCTAATTGGAGTGTAGCAGTCAATTTTTTAGGGTTTTGTTTCAAAACAACCCTATCCACAAATTCAATATGTTTTAAAGGGGCATAAAGGGTATTTGAAATGATGTTCAAATTTTGGGTTTGAAATCTTAGTGGAAAGTTATGGTGGAAAAACCTTGTTTGTTGTCCTACTAGGGGAATTGAAGGATTAGTGAGAAGACCACCAAGTTAGGGTTTCAAAATAGCAAAGTTGGTTTAGTGTGATTGGTTTTGATAGAATCCATTTTCTCTACATCAGAAAGAGACCTAGAGTTGACGTACCGAATTACACTGGCAATTTGAATCTCAAAGAATTGATTGACTGGATAAATGACATGGAAGAATACTTTGAATATGAAGGAATTGAAGATCCGGAGAAGGTGAAATTTGTAAAGAAAAAGTTGAAAGGACATACTACTATATGGTGGAAAGAAGATTAGTTTGATAGAAACATAAGAGGAAAAGAAAAGATTACAAAGTGGGACAGGATGGTGGCAAAATTGAAGAATCGGTTTATACTTGCTGACTATGAGTTGGAATTGTTGAAGAGATTGCAGAACCTGAGACAAAGGAGAAATCTGTGAAGGAGTATACTGAATAATTTCATAAGATGATTATAAGGATAGGACATAGTGAAGAAAGAAAAGAGAAAGTGGCTAGATACATCAATGGACTGAGATTGAACATTCAAGAAGAACTTAGTTTGGTGAGGATGATATCTTTGGAGGAAGCATATCAGTTTTCCCTAAAAGTTGAAGAGAAGTTGAACAAGAGACATGATCAGAGATAGAGAGATAGAGGAGATAAATTTTAGAAAGGTCAAACATTTTTCAAAGGAGATAGATCACATTTGGAGTAGAACAAGTTTGACAACACATTCAAGGAGGACAGAGATAATAATGCATACTAGAGGAATGATAGAAATTTTCATCACAGAGGTAATTATAATTCATACCGGAATGAAGGATATAGAAGAGAAGGAGGAAGATTTGATAATAGGACATACAGAGGCACTTGTTTCAAGTTTGGAGGTGTAGGATATAAAGCATTTGAATGTAATTAGGGTAGTACAAGCAAGAGGACAAAGAACAATGGAAGAGCAGCTTATGTTGAAGAAGAACTTGTTGGATCACCAAGTTTAGTTGGTAAACCTAAGAACGGAGAATCACTTGTGATGAGGAGAGCACTATTTCAAGCAAAGACAAATGAGGAACCACTGTAGAGGAAGAGTTTGTTCAGAACAAGAAGCAAATTATGAGGTAGATGTTGTAAAGTTGTAATTGATAGTGGTAGTTCAGATAACCTAGTTTCAAAGGAGATGGTGACTAAGCTAAAGTTGGAAAGATTGAAACACCCTAAGCCCTATCAGATAGCATGGATTTAGGATGATCATAAGGTATTGGTGAGTGAACAATGTTTGGTGAAATTTCATATTGGATCTTATCATGATGAAGTCTTGTGTGATATTATGCTTATGGATGTATGCCATATTTTGTTGGGTAGACCTTGGTAGTATGATAGAAAAGCTATACATGATGGAAGAAAGAATACATACGCTATTGTTGAATGTTAGGAACATTGAGAGTGGGGGTGAATCAGTGTTCTATAAATCTTTTGATGCACTTTAACTTTCAACCATTTTCCAAAATTAATTAAACAAAGGTACAACATGCATATGAACAACAACCATAAAAGCATGACACATGGACACCAAGATTTTTACATGGAAAACCCAAAATGGGAAAAACCACAGAGAGGATTAGCTCTCAAATATATATTGCAATCTTTACAAATAATGATGTTCAGGTTTGGTCACTCCATGGGCCTGGAATATGTTGGCTCATTGCCATGAAGTACAACTAGGTCTAGCAGGCTCACTGCCTCAACCCTAAACTTAGCAAGATTACAATAAGGGATGTTAAACCCTAATGGAGGCTCACTACCAAGCACACTACCTTGAAGAACAAAGCTCACTACCAAGTACAAATCAAATTACTCATGAAAACTGAATACTGCATAAGCATCTGTCACTGTACTAGGGTGCAGTCATTTAGCTACTAAATTCTGAATCCCAAGTCTTCATCACTGTTGATCTTCTAACTCTAATCTTCTATTTGCATGCTTGCATCAATCACATCCTCACCATGACACTCATGACTGAAATTCATTGCCTTTATATATCCACATCATGATTTGATCCACAATCAAGTCAGCATCTAGGAAATGAAACGTGTACATAGAAAGATGTAGCTTATCAGCTTAATTCAATGCACTATATGTAGTGCGGACCCAAATCTTCATTCAAATGCATTCATATAGGTTGGATCTAATCATTCAATCACTTACATAGATCTTTCAAACACTATTTCTTCTCCGCACAATGATTTATCACACTAGTCGGCTTGTTCCTTAAGAACGTGCTTAACAGGTTCATCTACTGACTTACACTACAGACCTCAAAACACCTTCAAAATCATATCAAGGACTCTTCATACATTCCCAAACTTACTCTCAAAACTCTAAGTCATGATATCATCTTGCGGAGAAATGTGGACCATCAGAGTTCAGACTCTGTCTCAGTCGACTCTGTCAAACACTGTGCCGATACTCAGTAGCTTGCAACTATCTTTCTGATGAACTTCAGATCTCACAATTTTGGAATTTAGGCACTTCATACAAGTGTTTACAACACCTTAAAACTGCATAACAAAATACTTTCTTGCAGAGAAATGCAGACCATTACAATGTGCCCTGCTCACTATTCTCTGCTATACCTCTATTCACTCGGACTTAGATAATTCTTCCAAATGACTTCTAGAGGAAGTCAAGACTTAATCTCTAGAGCATAGAATCATCAAGAAATTACTAACATCATTCCTGAACCGCATTACCAGATCATCATCTGCGGAGGCATACTGACCCACTTACTGTCCTCTACTCTGTATATGCCCATACTTAGCCTTTTTTTGTCAACCGAACTTGAAATCCAATAAGTCCTTCTAGAAAAATGTCTTCTTTTCATGCTAATGAAACTTCTAAGCCTTGTTTCCATCAATGACAACATACAAGTCTATACTTGAGTAGTGTCTCTTGCAAACAATCTCCCCCTTTGGCATTGATGGCAACACTTAGTGAAAAATGCTTGACTGCTCTCTTTTACTATAGACACTTCATTCTCCTACTCTCCCTGAGATGTTTACCCCATTTTTCACTAATCTTCTTCTCCCCCTTTGACATCAATGGCAAACGGTGTGATCCAGAATAAAAAATTTGTCAAAATTTCAAAAATTTATGTACTCTATTGCATATTTACAAGTACAATCTTCATCTTAATTTGTTACTGAAGGCAAAATGTCACTATAGATAGTCTTTATTAGAGCTATTTCACCATTCCATCTCTTTGTTGCACTTTCTAGGATATGGACATGCCCATTCATTAGAAAAACTAGCTTCTTTGCCCTCTACACATCTGATGGTGTATCAACTAGTGCGAGTGATTTCATGGCTTCATCTGCTAGATTGGTCATGGAGTCAATTTTTAGACTTATCTTTACTTCCTCATCTGACTCTGTAGCTTCTTCATCAACAACTATACTTACATGCATTCTCTTGGCTTTAGTCTTCTTTCTTTTGGAACTGGTGGCAGGTGTTTCCACATTTGCAGATGGTGTGGAACTAGAGGGGGTGGATATGGCTTCTGCAAAGCTGGAGGCTCTGGTTTCTCTTTTTGACTTTTCTAGCCTTTCTGGCTCACTTTTGGGTTCTTTTGGAGCTTGAGACGATTCACCTTTTCTTTTTTCTTATGTTTCCTTAAAAGCTTGTGCCTTTTCCCTTGCCTTTGCCACTTCTTCTTTTGTGAATACATGTTTTATGGCAATTTCTTCTGCCACTTTCCTCATTTTCCTAGAGATTTCAGGTTTTCTTACCTCAAAATGAATTTTACCATGCAATTCTTTATAAGTCCCAAATCTTTCTTCCTTGGGATCTCTAGTTTTACTTAGCATATATTTGGCATAATTTTCTTTATAGCTCCATCTACCTCATATTCCATAGGAATAACCCATACGGTTTTGGGCTCAACGGCCTCCATAAAACACTAATCTTTTGTCACAATAAAGTAGATTGTATCCTTGTATTTTTCAACATTTGTTTTGGGGATTCTTTCTCTGGATTGCATTAATCTTTGGAAGTTCTTGAAATAAACCGATAGGGCTATATTTTGTGCATCAATGGTGCCTATGCTACTCAACAAATTTCTAATTTGGACTGCAATAGGTTTATCATTGGTCCAGAATAGATTCTTCATACCAAGCAACTCTTGCATAAAATAGAAAAATAGACACATGATTAGTGTACCAAATTTGAAGGGATATTTACCTTCTTTTGTCTTCTTCAGGTTATCCATTACTTGTTGTTGATGCAATTCATAGATGTCATAGTTAGCATTTTCCTTAATCATTTGATAGGCTATGTATATGGTCGTGCCTAAAACAAAGTTTTCCCGGTTGGTAAAATAAACTTTGTATCCTAACACCATTGAGGCAAATCTCACAGTATGATCCTCAATATCATTTATTGTCAAGACTCTCTTATCAAATTTTGCTTCGGTAGCCACAATTACTATATCATTCTTCATGACTTTCAATAGTGGTACTGATCTGGTAGAACATAATCTAGTGACTGCCCTAATAGCATCTTTTGTAATCTTGAAAGGTCTCTCAAGCCATATGAATTCATCATGAATCCTGCTTAACACATACCAGACCCATTCATCCTCCATAAATGTTGGGAAATCCAAGTACTGAATAAATTTATTTTCTTCCAATGCCTGATATTCATTATTTAGATTGAGATTCTCATTACTCAAGTGTTTCGTGTAGAGATTAGTAAACCTGCTATCACCAAATTCTTCTAGGGTAACATGAATATATACCCTAACATCCTCTGCATGCATCACTCCGTGAGGAATATTTGAGAATGCACCCAACTGATTGACTTTGATCAATTTGAATGGGTGTTTCTCAAACTTTGGTTGAGGTCACTCATTAATATCAACAACTTGTGGTGATGCCATCTCAGAATTTTAACAAATTGACAAGTAGGGTTTGAACGAAAGTACCTTGTTTTGCCAAATTAGGGTTTCTTTTTTTTGGAAATCTCCAAGCTCTTCAAATCTTGGTTGCTGTTAATCAAAGTCTACTCCAATCTCTCTGAATACTTGATAGCCTTGAGTGCAAAGTGATTTTGAAACCAAACAAGTTTCCTTTTATCCTTTGCACATCTTGACCTAGTCATCATTAAATGCTTACTCCCAAAAAGCTATGAAAACCCTTCATTGTAGAACACAGTCGATTAGGATTGCTCTGCAATATGCCGCATGGACCCTTTTTCTTCTGGTTTTTCTTTTAAGAGCTTTTTCACATCAAATTCCATCATACACCTTTGTGCCTAATTCTGGCACCTACTTTCTGGCTGGGGGTTTTAAATTTTCAACATTGCTCCCCCTGAGCCAAAGCTTCCAATTTACCTCTTGTAGGAAGTATGTGCATCAAATTCTGGTGTGGATCCTCTTCTTTGATTACTTCTTTTTTGACATAGATCTTATCCATTTCCTTCTTGGTTTCAACCAGATCAATCTTTTCTTTACCCTTATCATTCCTCTGCTCTGTTTTTCTTTCTTCAGCATAGTAATTTCTCTTCACATTCTTGCTTCTACAGAATTTTGCATCATGACCAAATTTGTTGCAATTGAAGCACACCACATTCTTTGACCTTGATTCCTTTTATTGATTGGATTTGATCTGCATTAATTATCTATATGTCCAAATCTATTGCATGCAAAACACTTTCCATTGAATAATTGATTGTTCCTCATATTTTGAAAAACATCTCTTACCGAACTTCTGTATTCATTTGATCTGTGTCCCATTTTATAGCATGCATTGCACCTAATAGAATTCTAACTCACTTTACTTCTATACACAACTGCTCTATGACCAATTTTATTGCAAGTGAAGCATTTACCTTTGAAGAATCCATTGTTGAAATTTTTATTAATCTGATTTCTACATTTATTTGCTCTATGACCAATGTTTTTGTAATTGAAACACTGACCAGAGAATGATGGAACCTTTTGATTTATTTTGCTCCTACACTGAGTGGCCTTATGACCAAATGTATTACATGAATTACAATAACCATTGAAAGATGGGTGCCTTTGAGCATTTGGTTGTCTGACTGGAGGTCTTCTAGGTCTTCTTCTCTGATTTCCGAACCGGTTTCCTCTATTTTGCTTTAATTCAGTGTTTTCTTGACTAAATTTTGAACTTTCCCCTTTCTCAAATCTCAATCCTTGCTTATCATCAGGACTCTTCTGGCTAGCAATCATTTCATCAAGCTTTGTAGTACTTATCTTAAATTTTTTTTCAAACTTCTAGCCTTTTCCAGATCTATTTTTTAGACTTATGATTTCTTTTTCAAGTTTTACACAATCTTTTGATCTATTCTTCACAATTAGATTTAGATCATCTTTTGCTCTTATTCTTTCTATAAATTTTGTTTCCAAATCATTCAGTGCTTCATTTGCTGATATCAATTGATCACTAACTTCTTTGTATCTATCCTTGAATTTCTTGACTCATTCTTTTAACTTTGAGATACATTCATCAACTTGTTGTAGGTTATCCTTTAGATACCTAACTTATGCTTCTAGTTCCTTGTTTCTTTCATAATTTTTGAATCTTCTTGTTGCCATGATTACACTATCCCAGATCTTCCTTGAGCTGTTAGGCTTTCTTCAAGGAACTTGGCTCTAATACCAATTGTTGAATGTCAAGAACACTAAGAGGGGAGGTGAATCAGCATTCTAAAATTCTTTTGATGCACTTTAACTTTCAACCATTTTCCAAAATTAATTAAACAAAGGCACAACATGCATATGAACAACAACCATAAAAGCATGACACATGGACACCAAGATTTTTACGTGGAAAACATAAAATGGGAAAAACCACATAGAGGATTAGCTCTCAAATATATATTGCAATCTTTAAAAATAATGATGTTTAGGCTTGGTCACTCCATGGGCCTAGAACATGCTAGCTCACTGCCATGAAGTACATCTAGGTCTAGCAGGCTCACTGCCTCAACCCTAAACTTAGCAAGTTTATAATAAGGATTGTTAAACCCTAAGGCTTGTTAAACCCTAATGGAGGCTCACTGCCAATCTCATTGCCTTGAAGAAGAAATATCACTACCAAGTACAAATCAAATTGCTCTTGAAAATTGAATACTGCATAAGCATCTGTCACTTTGCTAGGGTGCAGTCATTTAGCAACTAAATTCTGAATCCCATGTCTTCATCACTACTGATCTTCTAACTCTGCTCTACTATTTGCATGCTTGCATCAATCACATCCTCACCACAACACACATGACTAAAATTCATCACCTTTATATATCTGCATCATTATTTGATCCACAATCAGGTCAGCATCCAAGAAATGAAACGTGTACATAGAAAGATGTAGCTTGTCAGCTTAATCCAATGCACTATATGTTGTGCAGACTCAAATCTTTGGTCAAATGTGTTTATATAGGTTGGCTCTAATCATTCAAACACTTACATAGATCCTTCAAACACTTTTTCTTCTCCACACAATGATTTATCACACCAATCGACCTGTTCCTTAAGAACATGCTTAATAGGTTCATCTGCTGACTTACAACTTTTACTACAGCTCTTGAAACACCTCCAAAATCATATCAAGGACTCTTTAGACATTCCCAAACTTACCCCAAAACTGCAAGGCATGATATCATTTTGCAGAGAAATGTGGACCATTGGAGATCAGACTTTGTCTCAGTCGACTCTGTCAAATAATGTGTCGATACTCAGTAGCTTGCAACTAGATTTTCAGTGGACTTCCAATCTCACAATTCTAGAATTTAGACACTTCATACAAGTGTTTATAACACCTTAAAACCACATAACAAAATACTTGCCTGTGAAGAAACACAGACCATTACAATGTGCCCTGTTCATTGTTCTCTGCTATACCTCTATTCACTCAGACTTAAATAATTCTTCCAAATGACTTCGAGAGGAAGTCAGGACTTAATCTCTTAAGCATAGCATCATCAAGAAATTACTAATATCATTCCTAAACTAAATTACTAGATCCTCATCTACGGAGGCATACTGACGCACTTACTATCCTCTACTTTGTATACGCCCATACATGGCCTTTTTTCTGTCAATTGGACCTGAAATCCAATAAGTCCTTCCAAAGAAATGTCTTATTTTCATGCTGATGAAACTTCTAAGCCTTGTTTCCATCAATGACAGCATACGAGTCTATACCTGAGCAGTGTCTCTTGCCAACAACTATAACGTCAAATGGGAAGAGAATTACCTTGATTCCTTTGGAAGATGATCTTAAGAGTGAAGTATGTGGGAATGCTAGAATTTGTTTGGTAGATGGAAGTAAAATTTTGGATGGTTTGAGACATGAGAATATGTGTTATACTTTGATTCCTAAGAAGCCTAAAGCATTGAAGAAGGAGACTAAAGAATCACAACCGGAGGAGATAAGAGAGTTGCTGATAGAGTATGAAGACATCATATCAGACAATGTACCTGAAGGATAGCCACCTATAATGAGTATCAGTCATCACATGGATCTTATACCGGGAGCTAGTTTGCCTAATTAAGTAACACATAGAATGATACTGATAGAGAATGAAGAATTGAATAGATAGATACAGGAATTGTTGAGGAAATGTTTGATCAGAGAAAGTTTGAGTCCCTATGTAGTACCTGCATTGTTGGCACCTAAGAAAGATGGAGACTGGAGAATGTGTACTAACTCTAGAGAAATAAACAAGATCACAATTAAGTATAGATTTACTTTACCTAGGATGGATGATATCATGGATTGTTTGAGTGGAGTAAGATATTTCACAAAGATTTGAAGAGTGGATACCATCAAATCAGAATCAAAGAAGTAGATGAATGGAAGATAGCTTTTAAGACAAATGAAGGATTGTATGAGTGGTTAGTAATGCCTTTTGGATTGATGAATGCACCTAGTACTTTCATGAGGTTGATGAATGAAGTTCTGAATAAATTCTTGGGTAAGTTTGTGATTGTATATTTGGATGATATTTTGATTTTTAGTAAGACAAAAGAAGAACATTTGTGGTATATTAGACAAGTTTTGCAGAGATTGAGAGAAGAGAGATTGTTGATAAACATCAAGAAGTGTAGTTTCATGAAAGAAGAATTGGTATTTTTGGGATTTGTGATTTCTGTAGAAGGATTGAAGATGGACCCTGAGAAAGTGAGAGCAATTGTTGAATGACCTACACCAAAGAGCATTGGAGAAATTAGATCATTTCATGGATTGGTTAGTTTCTACCGGAAGTTCATCAGAAATTTTAGTTCAATTTGTAACCCTATGACAGAGACAATGAGAGGTGAGAGGAAAGACTTTAAGTGGACATGTAGAGCAAATAAAAGTTTTGAACTATTGAAGTAGAAAGAAACAGAGCAACCTATTTTAACATTACCAGATTTCAATAAGGTATTTCAAGTGGACTGTGATGCAAGTGGGAGTACAATTAGAGTAGTATTAAGTCAAGAAGATAAACCAGTAGCATATTTTAGTGAGAAGTTGAATGATGCAAGGAAAATATATTCAATTTATGATCAAGAGTTCTATGCTATAATTCAAGCCTTGAAGAAGTGGAGACATTATTTGTTGCCTAAGGAGTTTGTGTTGTATACAGATCATCAAGCTTTGCAATATTTGAATAGTCAAAGTGAGTTGAATCAGAGACATATGAGATGGGTAGAGTGCATGCAGAGTTATACATTTGTGTTGAAGCATAGGAGTGGTAAATCAAAAAAAGTTGTTGATGCATTGAGTAGGAGAAGAAACTTGTTGACAGAGATGAGAGTTGAAGTGTTAGGTTTTGATGAATTGAAGAACATGTATGAGGGAGACATTGATTTTGCAGAACCTTGGAAAGCATGTAAGGAACCTCTTGTGATAGATAGGAGTAAGTGGTTGGATTATTTCATTTAGGAAGATATGTTGTTCAGAGGAAATCAATTGTGCATACCTAGAAGTTCAATGAGAGATAATTTGATCAAGGAGAAACATAGTGGAGGATTGGCAGGACATTTTAGCATTGATAAAATAGTTGCTTTGGTGAGTGAAAATTACTTTTGGCCTCAGATACATAAGGATGTTAGGAAGTTTGTGCAGAGTTGTAGAGTTTGTTAAGTTGCAAAAGAGAGTAGTCAAAATACAGGATTGTATTTATATAGATCTTTGATAGTATTGGAGAGACCTTGGGAAGACATAAGCATGGATTTTATGATGGGATTACCTAAGACATAGAGAGGACATGATTCTATATTTGTAGTGATAGACATATTTTTGAAGATGGCTCATTTCATACCTTGTAAGAAGACAATCGATGCAATGCATGTAGCTGACCTATGTTTTAAGGAGATTGTGAGATTGCATGGGTTACCTAAGAGTGTAATTTCAGATAGAGATGCTAGATTTCTTAGATATTTTTTGAAGACACTTTGGAAGAAGATGAAGACAAATTTGAAGTTGAGTTCATCATTTCATCCATAGACTGATGGATAGACAGAAGTAATGAATAGGAGTTTGGGAAACTTGTTGAGATGTTTGGTTGGAGAGAAGACAGGAAGTTGGGATTTGATTCTTTCACAAGAAGAGTTTGCATACAATAATTTAGTGAATTGGAGTACTAGAATAACACCTTTTGAGATTGTTATTGGAGTGAATCCTAGAGGAGTTGTAGAATTGAGAGACATTGGCCTGGAAGAAAAGAGAAGTGTAGAAGCAGTAGAATTTTTAGAACATATGAGGGCAGATAATAATCAAGTTAAAAAGCATTTAGAGGATATGAATAGCAAATATAAGGAGCAAGCAGATGAGAAGAGAAGACATAAGGAATTTGCAGTTGGAGATGAAGTGATGGTGTATTTGTGAAAAGAAAGATTTCTAGTTAGAACATATAACAAGTTGAAGATGAAGAAGTTTGGACCTTGTAGAATACTCAGGAATTTGATTTAGGAAATGCATATGAAGTGGAATTACTGGAGACATTGGGCATATTACCTATTTTCAATATTGCAGACCTATATCAGTATCATGAAGCAAAGTTCAATGACAATCTGGCAGAGGATTTGAAGAAGCAGTTACCACAACAAGTAATGGAGAAGATTGAAGACATTTTGGACAACAGAGTTGGATGTAGTACTAGAGGAAGACAATACAGAGAATACCGTGTGAAGTGGAAAGGTAGACCGGAAGAAGATTCATCATGGATTTCTCAAGCTGAGGTGGACCATCTTGGTTCTCCCCTAGCCCCAGCAAAGTGAGGGACTTACTTTTTCAATAACCCCAGGTGTCTGATGCAAGATCATCCCTAGTTCAAGAGCAATCTTGCATCAACCAAAAACATTTGCATTTCAGTTTGTTTGCAGTTGAGTTTGTTTTCCAGTTTAGATTAGGAAGTTCAGTCAGTAGCAGTTTTTGTATTTTGGTCCACATTCTACTGCAGTGGCATTTTAGATCTTACAGAGATGGACTTAGCATCTAAATTCATTCATCTACAACATATTTAGAATTCAGAGCATTTGGATTAGTTACCAGAAAGTTATCACTATCAGAAGATCGACTATTTTCTCAGAACAAAGCATCCTGATAGTCTCAAACAACTAGCTAAAGGAGAAGACTTGCAGAGCATTCCTTTACTTGTGAAGCCTAATTGCACATCATTCAATGATCCTTGATTCATGGATGACCTTCCCTGAGATCCACACATCATTCCATTCATTTGCTGAGGTATTCTTTGCATTTAAGTCCGACCTATCTGTGTACACACGTTACAACTCTTCATTGGAGTTTGTGATCTTCCTTGGCCGATGCAGAGAAATCTTTTATACCAGAGATGATATATATTGATGTAATAGATCCCTAGGAAAGCATATTTGGATAGTTAGAAATTGATTCATAAGTTCATAGTTTGAGTTTTTTGCAAAGGGACTTCAAAGCTATATCTTGTGCATATTCTGCTATTCTATAATTAGGCCTGTGAGCCCTAATTGTAAACCTGCATGTTGCCAACCAATTTGTATTTGAATTCTATGATTTACTAAATGATTGAATCTACATTTTTTTCATATCTTGAGTTGTTTCCGTTGTGTTTACTCTTGCTACATGGTTTGGATAGTTCATTCTGTGAACCCTCCTATCGTGATTGCACCATGAAGGACTATGCATAAATCTTGAAAAGAGATGTACTTCATCAAGAGGATTTTATCACAGATGGTAGGTTGTAATTTTGTAATGAATACCTTTTGTAGATATTCATCTTTAATTGGGTATTGTACTTGTGACATAAGTCCTTGATATCGACTAATGAATTTTGCAAATTTCTCTTTCAAACCTTGTTTACAATGAAGCAATTCAATCAAAGAGATGATAGGTCCAATGTTCACATGGAAGTACTGTAATAATTGATCAACTAATTGAGAGAAAGAGTTTATTGAATTGGGAGGTAATGAACAAAACCATTTCAAAGCAATATCTTTGAGAGATCGTCGAAAGAGTTTCTCTAGCAAGTCCTCTTCAAAGAAGAAATCACTACACATTGCCATGAATGTTGCCACATAAGTATTAGGATCACCTTTACCACCATATTTTTTAAAGTGGGGAGTTAAAATTTTTTAGGCATAGGAGTTCTCAGAATTGCATAAGATAGAGGATTTCGAGAATGATATGTTGGTAAAGTAGGTTGGGAAGGACTAGTCAATTTGTCAATTTCTACTATAAATATGTTATGTTGTGTAAGAGTTGATTTAGAAGGGCATCATTATGAGATGTAATTTGTTGTTAAGAAGAACTAGAAGTTGTGGTCATGAAATTTTGAGGTGATTGGTTGTGAGTGGCAACGAAAGAAGGTTGAGAACAATTGTAAGTGAAAGGTGGTTGAGAATAGGTGGAATGGATAGGTGGTTGAGAGTAATTATTCATATAAGAAGTCACCCTAGGTGCTAGGTTTCGATAATTGAATCCCACAACCTTGTAATTTTGTGAATCAATGCCATTAGATATTCCCATACTACTGGTAGCATTACTACAAGCATGTGCATTAGTAGTAAGGATTGATGATGTACAAGTAGACATTCAGGTAGTCAATATAGGTGCCGATACATATGTATGAGTTGGTGATGACATATTAATAGTGTTTGCAAATTTAGTCATGGGCATGACATTATGATTCACTATATGTGCTAATCCATGGAGCATGTTAACACCATCTTGTCCTTCTTTTAACAACTCTCTTAGATTATGAACAACATACACAACTTCTTGCGCTATCCTTTCCTTTTCAACAAATGCTTGAAAATTAGCTAGTTCTTTATCAAGTTGTTGAATTTGCTCCTTGGGTACATGTGTTATCACATCAATAGGATCTTCAAAATCATGAAATGTTTGTTCTTCCATTGTAGTTGTAGTGGTATGATATCTTCCAAATTTTGTGTTTCTGTTTTTGTAAAGCAGGTGTTCAATGGATTTTTTGATGTAGGAACACCATTGCTATCGGGAGCACTAGAACCCATTAATCTAAGACTTCTCCTTAAAGGTATGTTCCTATTAGGGTAGTGGGTTATACAACTCATGCAAAATCACACAACACTATGTACAAACTAATAGAACAAACCAAAGGAGGAAGATATATTTGTTGAAATACACAATGTATAATTTAACAAATATGCCAATTTTCAATATAGAGAATTAAATGATGCCAAATTTTCAAATGATAGATGAATATATGCTTGAAAATGAATGTAAGATCTGAAATGATGGATGTTTATGAAAAATGCAATGACACAAAGCAAAACTATGCTTGCTTATGTACCTAAAATGTTCACTTTTTTTTTCAATATAAATGGACAAAAAATGAAATGCAATCTAATCTAATTTAATGTACAAAATAACTTAGATTAGATCTAAATATGATGCAAAAATGCTACAATGCTCAATGCAAAGTCAAAATTAAGGCAAGATGAATGAGTATGCTTGTTTTTTGTCGAAATACACAATTTGTAAATGCAAAATTTAAATTGTAAATGCAGTAACACACAATGATGAAACGCTATAGTCAAAAATTAGATTTGAATGAGTGTTTAAATGATTAATAAAATTTGAAATAAGATTATAATTACAAAACCTATCTTTTTAAATTACTAGGTTATATGAAAAAATGCTAATTTTCAAGCAAAACACTAGTAAATAAGAGATGCAAATGCAATGTAAATGAACATGAAAATATGAAATGCTGTAATTTATCTCTGATCTGATGTAAATATCAGAAACTTAAATGTTTTCAATAATATGCAAGGAAAATAGTGCAAATTATGTCTAAATACAAGCGAAAAATGCCTTTTTTTCAAAAATTTCAAATTTATCCAAGATTTTCAAATGCATGAAGATGAAAATGATATGTATGAATGCAAATCTGATGGACAAAACTCAGCAAGGTGCAAAATTCAGCCAAAATGTGGGTTCACCAAAATGTTCTGTAGGAAAAGAGGGATTGTTGATGAGGTTAATCATGTGATTAAATCCTCCTTTCACATATAACATTCAAGGACATTAAAATGAGTTGAATCACAAATTTTGCAAGAGGACTTAGCTACAGGTTTGGTGTCACTTGGAATGATAAGGAAATTTGGTATTTGTTTATTGATTTGTTGAAACCTAATCTGATTATGCCTTAAACCCTAACTATATTAAATCATAAATAAACGGATGAAACACAATAAATGCTCACACAAAAAGGGACTAAATGAAGATTAGATACATACCAGGTTTTAGATTCTAGAAAGAAAAAACTTCAGGGACACTGGGGCAGGCACCCAAGTCCAACTGGCAGCTTTTTCTAAGGGATTAGAACCAAAATATGCTTTAGATTGTAACCTGCTTAGAGATTTCTGGAGATGCGATACTGGAGGAGACTAGGGTAGGTTCCTATGTCCAATCAGAGATATTTGCTTTCTTTAGATCTAGAATCTTTATACTCTGCACCTACCTCTTGCAACTCCTCTCTACAAGATCTGACACTTGTAACCTATAATCACGAGAGAGGGTTTGGGGGTTGTGGTTTTTAGGAGGTTGCCTCGGTCAAGCCCTGGAATGGTATTCATGCCTTCCAACACCATTGTTAGATAGAGTGCATGTCCTTGGGGGATAGAGGCAAAACCAAATGATATGATAAATTGATTAAAGCACAAAATAGATGTTAGCTAAGAGGTGAAGCTCTCATAGGGAGATGAAGATCTTTCACGCCATGAGGAGATGGATTTATGAAGACAAATAGGCAACAAACAAGTACAAACACAACACAATACTACTTTGCAACACAATGAAAGGCTTGAATATCATTAGCATAAGATCACAAGTTTGCATTATCCATCTTGGTTTAAAATGAAGTCCTAAACATGTTTATATATGTATTCCCACTAAACATTTGTAATTCAAATTCAATAGGCTGACAAAGGGAAACCATTTAATGGTCACTTTGCCGACATTTAAAATTTAGATCCTAAAAAAAAGGTCTAGACTAGGGCACGGGTACCCAAGTCTAGGGTCCTATTTTGGGACTTGATTAAGCTTAAGAGTGGCCCCTAATCCCCATTTGCCATGGGTTTTAGGGGATTTTTTTTTGGGATACATTTTTAACATGCATCATTAAATCTAAGGGACCTAAGAGCTAAACTTAGGAGGTAAAAGTCCTAGGGGGACATTTTATGACATAACAAAAATCAAAGTTGTAGTCCTAAAAATGTGTGTTGATCATGGTGACTTGATGTGGAAAAGTCCTAATGGCTACTACTTAAGTGTTTAAACTAAGATCAATCTTTTAGAACACAATTAATCAACTGAGAGGGGGGTTAAATCAGTAGATCAATAAAACTTAAAACTTCAAGCCTCTAAAATGTAGATCAAATTTAGTTTTAGTGCATTAACATCAACAACAAGAAAACATGCATGCATGAACACAAGATATACATGGAAAACCTAATATGGCAAAAACCATGGTGAGAAAACACTGCTAGGATCTAACGTCCTAATCCATCCTCACAAATGAAACCATTGATTACAATGTTTGAGAGAAGCAAATCTAACGAGTCATCAATCCCTTGATTTAAGAGAACCAACTCTAAGGAGGCTACAATCCCCTGATCAAAGCACCAACTCAGCCCACAAGAGGCACCAACCTCACTGAATCTTTGCATATTCAACTATGCAACCATTTGGTTCCTCACAAACATCAAATGCACCTTTTCAATTCATACATAGCCTTCTCCTCTCACTCTACTCACCTAGACTCTCTCTGCACAAAATTCTTCTAACACATATCATTCCACTACATCCACATTCTATGTGTGTGTGTGTGTGTGTGTATGTATGTACATTCATTTGCATGTCCGCACTTTAGTTTATTTGCATGTCTACATTGTCACTCTTTCGTATGTATAGAAAAACTTGTTCTGTAAGTGCCAAAAAATCCACTTTGCATGTGGCTTTATGCATGCAACAAATATGCTTTTCTTCTATTTATCCATTGTTAAAAATAACCACAGTCATAGTTTTATATTTATCTTTACACATGCAACAAATCAACTTTCATGTGATTTTATCTATCATCATCACTATGCAACAAATCTATTTTTAATAAACATCCAGTTAATGCACCTAAAAATAGCCATTTGTACCTTTTAAATCTAATCCATTGATCTTCCTTCTCTATTGTTGATTTTATTATTTCACTAACCTTGCTTTAAACTCCTTTATTGGTGAAATTAACATTTCACTAACCTTAGCCTTAAGCTGCTTTATTGGTGAAATATATATTTTTGAAACTTTGACCTTTAGCCCTTTATCAATGAATATCACTATTTAAAATTGTCTTTTCCTAACCTTGGCCTTTGTCTTTTCTACCAAAAAAAGTCTTTTTCACGATCTTTTCCCTTTACCCATTCTATCGACAATTTCTCCCTTTTTTGAACCATCTGCTTGAATTCTTTATCAGTGAAACCCTGCTTTTATGAACTTAGCCCTTTTGTTGCCTCTATCAATAAATTATGTCTTTTGCAAACTTATCTCTTTAAGACTTTTGTCTTCAGCACCTTCTCCCTTATAAGTAAAGCTGCCTATTGACAAACTTCATTGTTAGATAAACAAGCTTTTTGTGACCCAAAACAACTTTTGATGGAGTCTTTGCCAACTTTTCTCTTTATCGGAAAAAGTAGAAAACCACAAACTTACTCTTCCTCTAATACTTTCTCATCAACTTCTCCTTGGTTGGCAAAAGAACCAAACCACAAGCTTACACTTAAGCCATCTATCGCCTAGTCAGCGAATCAGCAAAATGTCGAACTTAAGAACTAGTTCACGAAACAAAAGTTTTGCCAATAATGAATCCTTTGATATTCAATCTTCCTTCTTCCATGCCTTTGTTAGTGAATCACCAAATCGACGAACCAGCAAACTTCATAACTCACGAACTTAAATTTTTTTCTTTCTTTCCATGTCATCATCAAAAACACTTATCTTTTTCCTCTATTGGCGAATCAAAGAATTCCTAAACTACCAAACTAGTTCACATTTTGAACAATTTGCCAACTGACCATTTTCCTGATAACTTAGAAATTGTTTCTTCTTATCTCTTATCTACCTTAGGAACTTTTGTATCTTTACACCTCAAAAAATTCCTTTGACATCAATGACAATATATTAACACAATCCAACAAGGTAGTGAATGAATGACATCAATGCATCTATGGTGGACACTTTAAGGTAAAGTTCACTACACATAAGGTCCTTAGGGTAGGATATTGGTGCCAAAAATTCTTTACAAATGTGGTGCAGGTCTAAATTCAGGGGTCTTATCAGACTACCGAATTAAGCAACAAAATACAAATAGTAACACAAACAAACCACACCACAACAAAATGATTACAAGAGTACAAAATTCTTTACACAGTGTCAAGATACATCAATCTTTGTTTACAAAACTTCTCACAACATCTCTTTTCTCCAGGAGATTGAACTAGGAAACTTCTAACTGAACCTCCATCTGAAAAGTAGAAGAGGGTATTTATGAAAACTCCACCTAAAACAATTTAACTACGCTATTCATTAGGAAACTAAGTAAACCATCATAACAGAAAATGAATTGCTAGATACTTTAAGTAGTTTCAACGCTAAACTGTCACCATTAAACCCCTTTGTGAGCATACAACAATTGCACTGGGTACATGTTGATGCTCAGAATTGCATTGTTTCCAACACCAACATGGGAAACTCTAAAACATGGGAATGCTTTTCAGAGTGACCTCCAGATTTTAAAGAAGTTGGCTCTTCTTTATCTCAAAAGTGTTTGGGAAAAAGGATAGAATGAAACAGAATCACAAATGCAACTAAAAAGGAAACTAAAACTATGGCGATGCGCCTGAATATGATTTTGTATCTCAACACTTAAGTACAATGAAACTATTTTAAGATTCAGTCACATTAAAGAGCAAAAATTGCATGATCAATGTAACAGATTAAAGACAAATAGAATCAAAGGCTCACAAACCAGAATGTTTTGGTAATAACACAGAAAATATCAGCAAAGGCACAGAACTCTGTCTTTATTAATGTTCAAGTTACATAAAAGGCACAGTTATACAAACTTTCTGAATCAAGAAAATAGGACAAAGGTAAATGATATTACTAGCCACTACAAAAAATCCTCAAACTTCTCTAACAATCTATGATGCAGAAAATCGCTATATCTCCAATGTATATTTCATCTATCTGACACGGTGATTTGAACCCATATTTATAGCATAGAACTGGCCCAAAGATTGCCCGCATGATCAAATCTCAACGGCCTAACCGAACTAGTGGTTAACTGAAAGTGTCTGATAGAGGATCTCTTTCGAATCAGAAACGGTTAGCCATTCTGCAAATTCATTGGCTGCAACAGATACATGTAACCCCACTTACTTGAACCGGGGAGGAATGCGTGGCAGCTTTTTGATAGTCTTTGCGACTATAAACCCTTTAAATAGCTGGCATTCATACGCGCTTCTTTCTTGAAACTCCTTCATCCTTCCAGATCAATTAGAAACTAACACATGGCATCCTCCGCATGACTTACTTAAGAAACTACTTCTTTCTCAGGAAACACCAGAACTTGACACTTGGCAGCGTCCGCGGCCCTTTCAAAAAACACATGGCATTTTCTGCTTTATTTTGAGTCCTTACTATGGCTTATACTAAGAGTGCTCGGGCTCCGCCATCTATCACGGTCTGCTAAACTTTGAAACTCAAGAAACATTAAAAATGGGACCCACCATACAGTCCGTGCCCGAGCAACTTCAAAAAGAAAAAAGGACAGGTGGCGCCTTCCGCTTACATGAGAAACTATGTACGTGGTGGCTTCCGCTGCTCTTAGAGATACTGTAGACACTTTTAGGGACTTCCACAGGAGACGACACTTGGAGCTTTCTGCTGCAACTGAAAGAAACTTTTGAAACATTACAGGGTCTTGCGGAAGATGACACTTGGCGGCTTCCGCTGAGCTTTGAGAAACTTTAGGATTTAAACATAAACCTCCGCGGACGTTGTCACTTGGTGCTCTCTGCACAACTCTAAGAAACTTTTATAGAAACATTAGAGACTCATAAGAATTGTGCAGATGGTGACAGATGTCGCACTCTGCTGAAACTACAAGAATATTAGCGGGGCCCACCATACCTCTTTACTTAGTGATGAAAACAAAAGGGAACCTGCGGAAGATGACACTTGGAGCTCTCCACTGAAACTGAAAAGGGACACGTGGCACCTTCCGTGTTACTTTAGGAAACTTTAGAGACACTCTCTGCTTCTGCCACTTGGCACCTTCCGCACTCACCGAAACTCTTATAAAGGGCCCGTTACATTATAAGAAACATTCAACAGGATGTTTGAAACTTTGAAGAAACTTGAACGGGTGCCGACACCTGGCGGCTTCCGCTTTACTGCAAAAGATACGTGGCATTCTCTGTGGCCATTCTGAGAAAATCTAAAAAGTATCACGGCTACTGACACGTGGTAGTTTCTGCTACATTGGGAGAAACTTAAAAAGGGGCCTGCCAGACTTACTCTGTAAAAGGGCTTTGAAACTTATAGAAACTGATCCTCGGATGCCGACACTTGGCATGCTCCATAGGGATTTAAAAGGAAAACGTGGCCCCATCCGCGTAACTTTAAGCAACTGTATAATGAGTCCCAGGTACTAACACTTGGCGGCTTCCACTAAACTCTGGGACTTTGGCAAAATTTTCAAAAATAGAAAACTCTCGCGCCCGCGCTTTGTGCCCGCGCTGTGTGTGAAAAAAAAATTCTGCAAAGCCGAAGCACTCAGAAACAAAACTGGAACCCATACAGCTTAAACTCAAAATTCAAAATGTAGAGTATTTTACTCTACAGTTCTTGGCGACCCCGAGGACTTTTGAGCCTTCTCAAAAAGAATCCCAAAAAATGTATTTATACAACAAAACTTACAAACTCTGCAAAGCTGTCTGATATACAGACCACTCAGCATCAGATAACCCTTGCCTATTCTGCAAGTCCTGGAAGGCCAAATCCAGGTTGATCATATCCTTATGCGAGAAACTTTGCAAAACGTGGACTGCTTCTTTCAAGTGGAAATCAAGCTGGGCCATAGGAATCAAAACAGCTTCCACTTCTGATACGGATGAGGCATCTGTTAAGCCCTAGAAAACTAATTGATCATTCTGTCTGGCTAGCAATAGAGGCTTGATTTCATCAACCATTAGTACTATGTTGCTATCAGGAAAAGGGGAAGGAAGGCCCAATTGCACCAAGTCTTCAATGTGTTTCTTCATATCCTTTACTCCCTCCTTTACAACATCTAGGAGCTCCTGGTAGGTAATTGCAGCAGAATTACAACTCAGAACCTTGTTCACTCTTTTGGCAGTAATCATCCTGTCACTGATCCCTACTGCTGACAATGTTTCATCAGATGTGTCATAAAGTTTTCCCAATAGCAATTGAGAATTAGAAACCCTCACTGAAACAGTGGACAGAGTGGCCTGAACTGAGGTTTCCACCTTTTCACATAGTTGCTGTGCATGTAGTAGGAAGGTTAAAGAAGGTCTGAGCTGGATAATCTCCTTAGAGATTCTTGCCCATACTGATGCATATAACTCCTTGACCAGATTTAACACTCCTGCATTTTGTGGCCTATTTGCCAACTCAAGGGTCAATTGCTTGGCTGTTTGTTGCTCGGCCTAAAGTTGAGCCTGAATAGCAGCAACATTATTCTGTTCCTTCAACAGTTGTTGTTGCAACTGTGTGGCCTATTGAGAGGAATCTTGATGCCTCTTTTGCAATGTGGCCTTTTCCTGCTTCAGGGTAGCCAGAATAGATTTCACCTGGGTCAGCTCTTCCTTCAATGAAGCATTTTGGCTCTGTGTAGCCTGATGGATCTGACATGAAATAGTATTTTGCAACTGTTTATTAAGATCCTCTATCTCATCATTCTTTGATTTGAGCTCAGCAGCCAGAGCCTCACTATGTGTCTTTTCCTGAGTCAGATTAGCCTCCACCTTTTGCAACTTCCTAGATAACTTCAAATAGTCAGTGGCTATAGCAGAAGTGGTTTCATTTAGCAGCTCAACCCTGTCTTGTGGCCTGAAGAGTGACATATCCATTGCCACTGCACTCATTGTAAAATCTTGGGGCTGCATCTGCTCGTTTAGTTTTGCTACATTCGGTGACAAATGGGTCACAGTTAGCTACTGCTGAATTGGGTCAAATAGTGACCTCGTATGTGGGACACCCTGAGCTTTATTGTCCTTCTTTCTCTTCTTGTCCATCTGGGCCTCCCTAGCCTTCTTGTCAGTGTCTGCTTGAGCTTGGAAGGTAGGGGGAGAGGCAATGTACCCGCCCGCAAAAGGATGACCTTGTGGCAGGCCATAAGGAATAGACAAATGTTGGCTAGGAGGAATCTGAGGAGGTACCCTCCTGGGAAAAGTGGGAGAAAAGGGAGGTAATGAAGTGGCCTGCAATGACATGGCCTATGTAGTAACAGGTGAGGAAAATTGAGAAAATGGCACAGCAGAGGTGGTAGGGGATAATACTTGGCTAGCTGGGATTGCCACCCCTATTGAAGAAGAAAAAGATGGAGAAGAAGAAGGAGAAGAAGTACGTACCTGAGGGGCAACTGAGACACTTGGTGGTGGCTGCAACAAAGGTTCTACCTCCTCATCCGAATTAGGCTGAAGTTTCAGCCTCTTATGTTTTCTTGGCCTCTCTTCTTCTTGCTCTGTTTCTTTCTCCTCAACATTTACCACTATTGCCAGTGGTGTTTGCACAAAATCAGAAGCCCCACTCATTGAAACTGATGGGGTCCCTCTAGGTGGTGATGAAACCACACTCTTTTGCTTCTCTATAGTGTTGAGGGATTGGGGCCAGGTGGTTACTACAGGTGCAGATGATGTTTGTCCTGGGGCCTACACTGTGTGGGTGGATTCAGGTTCCTCTTCAGATTCCTCACCCTTTTTTCTGATCTTGCTTGTATCAGGGCTCAAGACAGGAGAAGGATGCCATTCATCCCAAATAGACTCCCATTTCTCATCTGTATCTACCTTACCAAAAGAATGGGTTATTTCATAAATCTCCTGCCTATATTTCCAATAGGCTTCTATCTTCTCAGCCTTCCATTCCCTATCTCTTAATAAATTTTTCTTTAATCCAGTGCCCATTTTGAGCTTAGGGTCATAGGCCTTCTCCTTTTTATAAAATACCTCCCATGGCCTGGGTCCCTCAAATGGCAAATCTGTCAATTCTGCATATAAATCAGGGGTGTCTTCCTTAGGGTTTCTTCTATCATCCCAAAAGGGATGGGCCTCATGCACAATTTTGGCACCAATCTTATTATTCTTGACCCATAAGGTGATGAAACTGAGTAGATCATATCTCCATTTGTCTTCAATTAAAAGAAAACCCAGGACAGCTAACTTTCAAAGCAATAAATGCTCAGCATCTCCGACCAATAGGGTCATGTTCTTCTTCACCCAGGGAAGGTCATACATTTTCTTTTTCTTCTTCCCAGCTCCATATTCATTATCAACCACAGACACTTGCCGGGTGACCTCTAAGAAGGCTACTCTAGGAGTCAAAACTTTGGGTAGCAACATTGGTTCCCCATTAAAACCATGGACCCTGATAATAGTGTGGTGAGACCCAAAGAAATAATCACAGGGAATAGGGGAATTTGCCATGAGGCCTCTGATACTTAAAGTCAATCTATTCTCAACAGGCTCTGGGCTTAGGTGAGTAAAAGCAGGGGCGACAAAAAGTTCCTAAAACTCATAAGGGTCAGATGATTCAGACAAAACATGGGTCCATGCAGACACAGGGATGGTTCTATTGGGATCAAAACTTGGGTCATACATGTCTAAATGCATATACTGGGAAAAGAGGGCATAGTTTTGGTATAACATAAGGTGAAACAGATAAGAGGAATACCTGAAAACCCCTGTTGATTTGAAATTTGCGAGTTGTTCAGCCATTGAGTAGGCAATTTGCTCAGAGAAATCTAGCCGAAACTCCTGAGACCTATCAACAGTCTTCATTCTGAAAAGAATGGCCAGCTGCCAATCATAAATAGTTATATCTTCCTTCATCCTGAAGATAAATGCTATCATAGATAGCGCTTCCTGGCTGGCTTGTGTAAATTGTGCCCTTCCTATGGGCAGTGTTGGCATTTGGGTATTGTCATCTCCCAACTGCATCTCTGCATTAAGAAACCTCAGTTGAAACTTGACATTTGCCCACGTCTTCTGCATCTTGGCAACTGTGGGAAACGTGGCTGTGCTATCATAGTGTAGGGCCAACATGTCCCTGATGGCCTTCGGTGTAATTTGCACCATGAAGGGTCCCTTTTGAATGGTGCTCGAGGGTACATGAAACAATTCAGCGCATACCTCAATCAGGTCCGGGCATAAATGCACACTCGGGACAATGAATTTCACCAATTGGGAGGTCCAAATTCGCATGTCGAATGTTTCAAACTGTTTAGCTTTGGACTTCAGTAGGCATCTTTGGTGTGCTCCCTCTCGTAGAGCTTTGCAAGACTTTTGTAGGGCTAGTTCCGCAATACCATCTGCAAAATCTAGAACCTTAGCTGGGTCAACTGCATAGCCAACCTTAGGAACCCTAGTCCTTGGATAGGTTCTCAAAGGTTGCGAAGGGGCCGAAGCATATGATTTGCTGGCGAGGAGCCTATTAACAGACTCATAAATCCCTAGCCCCTGCTGAGAAGACTGTGCTTCCGCCATCTCTGTGCTTGTTGGAAACTATATAACTTTCTATAACTTTCAAAAGCCATTGAGCTTACTGTGAATGAGTATGGAAGCTTGTAACAAGGACAAAAACTTTGCAACAGGGAAGACACACTTAGGAAGCAGGTTTTGCGATGAAAAGCAGCAACAGGGAAGACACTTAGCAGAAGTAGCAGCAAATGAAACTTGGTTTAAGCTTTAACTCATGTTGTTGGGATATTTTAATGATACATCAAGTGTCATAAATGGCATTTAAAATGGAAACCATTATAAAATCTTAAACGATCTAAGTGGGACAGAGTGTCAGACACGTCATAAAAAGCGGCTACTCTAGGTACCTTTTAGGAATTTTAGGGATTTGGTTCAGTGAATGCGAAAGTTTTGAGACTTTTAAGAGACTTAAGCTATGGCCATGTGTTTATAAGACACTTATTCAAACAAAAAGTGGGAAAAACAAAGCGGGAAAACAAAGCAACGACAAAAGAAACTACCTAACTATAATACACAGGAAAGACAGTGTCTAATTGAAATGCTTCAAGTAGATCCCGTTGACAGGAATCTCTTTAGGCTCACCCTCCATCATTTCAAGCTCGAAAGAATTCTGCTGTTTACAGGCATGAATCTTATAGGGGCCAGTCCATAATGACTCAAACTTACTGTGTCGACCCAGCTTGGCAGCTCTCTCATCCCATTTCAGAACAACTGATCCAACTTCAAAATGAGGGTTTGAAGTTTTCTTATCAAAACAGTCTTTTATTATTTTCTGATGTTTCAATAATGATTCATGTGCTGAATCCCTCTTTTCTTGAACCTCCAGGAGCTCAGCAAGTCTGACCTACATGGGGCCATTTTCCTCAATCTCAATTTGTTTCAATAACTGGAGAGCAGGAATCTCCAAGCTCAGGGGCATCACAACAGGTTTACCATAAACCAATTCATATGGGGACATTTTTGTCACTTGCTTTGGTGTAATTCTGTCTGCCCACAGTGCTATATTAAGCACTTTATGCCACTCTTTGTGATGATCAACCCCAATTCTTTTAATAAGTCTAATCAGATTCTTGTTAGTTGATTCTGCTAAACCACTACCCTGAGGATAATAGTTGGAAGAGGTCTTCAGGTAGATTCCATATTTTAGTGCAAAATCAGATATCTTTGCCCCCAAAAATGCTTTTGCATTATCTGAAATTACGGTACGAGGAGGCCCAAAGCGAGTAGTGATACCCTCCAGAAAGTCTAGAATCACTTTTTCTGTTGCTTCTTTTAGTGGGACTGCCTCACTCCATCTGGTAAAATAATCTGTGGCAGTTAGGATCCATTTGTGCCCCATACTTGACACTGGGTTGATCATTCCAATGAAATCTATACCCCATTGGGCAAATGGTTCGTCAACAATTATAGGACTAAGGGGCATTGCTGCATTCCTTCTCTTCCCTACATAGTACTGACAAGATTGGCATTCTTTAACCAGTTGATAACAATCTGTGAATAAAGTGGGCCAGAAGTAACCTGCCTGACTTATCTTTATAGCTGTGGTTCTTGCAGAAAAATGTCCACCTGACACTCCATGATGCATCTCATGTAGTATTCTTTGGGCTTCATCCTTTTCTATGCATCTTAAAAGTATGCCATCAGTGTTTCTTCTGAAAAGAACTTGGTCAATTAAAACAAAATGAACTCCCTGTTGCCTATAGTACCTCTTCTTATCCTGAGAGAGCTCTTTTGGGAAAATTCCATGTTTCATAAACTGGATCCTATTTGTGAACCAAGAATTCTGATCAACTTCTTGTATCCTCAATACATTTTCCTCCTCTGTTTCATCAGTTATCATTTTTTCCATGTCTTGAACCATATACTGGCACAAACCCTTGCCTCTGACAAGTTTAGTTGGTCTGACCTCCACATCATATTCAAGAATCTTTGTAATCTAGTTTGCTCTTTTTTCAGTGATTTCTCCTTCCATAATATATTCTCTGACACTTGGATGAGCCACTAGTATCAGAATATTATTACCTGTGACCATGTGTCTGAATTTCTTGAGGGCTTTTACCATAGCATATGCCTGTTTCTCTACAAAATTATACCTGGCTTCATACTCCCTAAGAGTCCTTGAGAAAAAGGCTATTGGATGCTCTCCCTCTTGCTGATCATCTTTCTGTGTTAGGACAGCAGCAACACTGAATTCTCCTCCATAAACATACATTATAAAAGACTTAGAGAAGTCAGGGTTTCTCAATACTGGGGCTGTTGGAATTGCTTTCTTGACTTCTTCAAAAGCCTGTCTCCCTTCTATAGTCCATTTGAATACCAGGTCTTTCTTTAATAGCAGTGTAATTGGTCTTATTAGGCCTGTAAAGTCTGATATGAACCTACTGACAAAGTTAATCTTTCCCAAGAAGGACTAAACTACTTTCTAATTGACAGGCAGTGACTCTTTCTGGATCTATAGAGACTCCTTCTTTAGAAACTATATGCCCTAATAGTTTACCTTGAGGTATTGCAAAAATGCATTTCTTAGGATTTAGAGATATTCCAAACTCTTGGCATTTCTTAAAAACTGCTTCTAAATGGTCAAAATGATCAACAACATTTTTAGAGAAAACAATGAGGTCATCTAAGTAGATTAGAATGATTTTATTGATAATCTCTCCAAATGCTACATCCATTGCTCTCTGGAATGTGGCTCCAGCATTTGAAAGACCAAAAGGCATCTTTGCATAGGCAAATGTTCCCCATTTTGTGGTGAAAGCAGTCTTATGCTGGTCTTCATCAACCAACCAAATCTGATTGTACCCAGAGAAACCATCTAGCAGGAAAAAACTCTCTGATCTAGCCACAGTCTGTAAAATTTGTTCCATAGAGGGCAAGGGCTAATGATCCTTCAAGGAAGCCCTATTTAGATCCCTGAAATCCACACAGAGCCTTATGTCCCCATTCTTTTTCCTGACTGGTACCAAGTTAGACACCCAAGTTGAGTGTTTGATTGGGAAAATGATCTTTGACTCTAATAGTTTCTGCAACTCATCTACCATCAGAGGTTCAATCCTAGGGTTCACTGGCCTCTGCTTCTGTCTAACTGGTTTAGATCCTTCAGTCAGCTCTATAGTGTGTTGAATGATACTTCTATCATAACCATGGAGATCTTCATAGGTCCAGGCTATGACCCTATCATATTTCTCACATAAATCAATTAACCTTTTTCTTTCCTGTTGAGTGGTAGAATTTCCAACCTTCAGTCTTCTTCCCTCACTAACCTGAATCTCAGAGTAGTCCTCTTTGTTTGCTTGGAATCTCTTCTTTTCTAGGCTAGCATCTTCAGGATCAAACAAGTTTTCTAGTGTAATCAGTCCCTTAGGGAGCTTGTTTGATTTTAGTTGAATGATCTGATCACCATATGCTTCTTCAATTTTTGGTTGTAATTGATCAGCAAATTCTCCTGACTTTTGTAAAAATGAGAGTACTTGAAAATCATTTTCAAAAACTTGCTAATTTTCATCATTGTCTGGGATGGTTGGCCCCACAATAACTTTGACTGACTCATTATTGACCATTAGATCAGTTACTGGATCAAACTGTGAACCAATTTGTGCCATCCTATCTGCCTCAGAATTTTGGGCTCTAGGGACTACTTCTATATTGAAAGCTTCAAAATTTTCTATCAAGTCTCAAATTCTGTGCCTATAAGATCTCATCCTTACATTTTTGGCTATTGCCTTCTCTCTTATTTGTTTCACCACTAGTTCTGAATCTCCTTTGACTATCAGTTTCTTTACTCCTTTCTTTTTTGCCAATATAAGTCCATGCACTAAAGATTCATACTCAGCATCATTATTGGTACAGGCAAAATGAAAGTGAATGGCTCTTAAAATCTTTTCACCATTAGGGGCAGTAAGACAAATCCCTACTCCAACTCCATTTTTGCTTCTAGCCCCATCAAAATTTAAGGTCCAGATTCCTGAGTCATTTATAGATTCTTGGGTCTGAGAGGGCTCTTTCCTTAAGACATTAGGGATCTGCTGGTCTTCCTCAAATATAACATAAGTGCCCAACCCTATTGAGTCATAGTTCCCAAAGGGATCACTCTGCATCATGGTTAACAACTGATTATCCTCTACTTGCTGATCATATTCAGTCCAATCCCCTATTTCTTCAACAAAGACCCTTTCCTCTTTATTTAACATGGCATGGGCTGCTTCTAACTTTGGGGTTGGCTCATTAGTGATATGGTCTTTTGACAATGGTTCTGATAGTACCTTCATCTTAGTCCCATATTTGGTCCTTATGATGAGATGAGACCAATCAAGTGACATATAACCTCCTATCTTAGCTGTGAAATCTCTGGATAGGCATAGGCCAAAAACAGGAGGAATATCTATGACTACAACATCTTGATTAACAATTATATTGGGACAGGTATACAGCTGTAGTGGAAGTTGCTTAATTTTCCCTATTGTTCATACAGACTTCCCATCTAACTGCATAACTCCTTTTTCAAGTGGCTCATATTTTATCTTCAAAGCATCTGCTATTTACTTTGGCATCACTGTGGTGCTAGCCCCAGAGTCTATCATTGCATTGTGCAATAGTTTCTTCCCAACTATCAAAGTTAAATAAAAGGGATCTGGCTTGGATTTACTTACCTCTGGTGCATTGTTTAGAAGAGCTGTTGTCTGCAGAGGAATAGTGTCTTTGAGCTTTTCCCTATCATTAGGTCCTCCTTTGGCAATAGTCTGTTTAGGCATAGTTTGGCCCTGTAAAGCTTCTTGCAACAGTGTCTTTTGTTTAGGAATGGCTAACATGTCCCATATTGACACATGTGCTGGAGTCCTCTTCAACTGATCCACCACATTCACGGGTCCTAGTGCTTGTGTTCTGGGATAATAAGGGTATCTTGCTTTTTCTTGAACTTGTCCAGAAACTACTTGGTTCTGCACTGGCTGTGATATTTCTTGTCTGGTAGCTGTATTTTGATGATCTTGAAAAGGTGGAACTCCCATAATTTCATTATTTGTGACTCCAGGCTATTCCATCATCCTCCTCTTGGCTCTACTATAGTAATCTGATTATACCAATGGCTTCTTAGAAGTTGAAGCTTCATTCAAGAACACTAACTCTTCATCTTCAATCCATGAGAAAAGAGCATGCTCAGGGGCTATTTCTTCTTCTTGCTGTAAGGACATTCCTTGCATCTGAGCCACTAGGACTGAATTTTGCATGCTAGGGGATTGATAGGGCTGAGTGTCAGAAGTATTTACAAATTGTCCATCCACTCTTCTTTGCTCTGCTATCTTTTGCTGTAGATTACCCCTAGGACAATCTCTGGGCATATGTGCATTATTACAAGGAAAACACTAGGCATTGGTGCCATCTGCATAATTATTCTTCCCTGGGACAATCTCTCTGTTTGGATTGGGAGGAATAGTCTGCAAGGGTGTAGGGACTGCAACCAGTTGGTTTGATGGCTGAGGGTTAGTTTGCCTTTGGGGGCCCTGATACTGGTTTGGCTGTGGAGGAGGTCTATTCCCTTGATAGCCTTGATATTGGGGTCTGGGATAAGGATTCTGCTGTCTCTTTAGGTTAATTATTTCATTTGAAAATGTTCTCAGGATGTTCTTGACATCATCCATCTCTGAAGACTGGGTAGGGACAGCAGCTTTAGTAGGTTGTTGGGGAAACATATACATGGACACATGTGGGGTTATGGGATTAGGAGTTTCTTGAGGCAATGGTAGAGTAATCTCTAGAAACATAGGCATGGGAGGCCTTGGGGGCAATTTTCCAGCATCTATCAAATTATTTTCGGCTTTGACTGCATAGTCATAGGCTTCTGGTAGGGTCTGGCCTCCAAGTGATTGAATCATTACTGCTATATCTAAATTTAGGGCTTTAAGATAAAACACTATGGCCATACCTGGCAATGGTCTTGCTGTAGCAGGAATCCTTTCCCAAGTCTTCTGAAATTTGGAATTGAAATCAGTCATTGCCTCTTGAGGTGCTCTTTTGATGGTGATCAGTTGTTGTAACAGAGAAGATTTATCACCTTTTTCTTTCAATCTTGCAAAGAAAGCGTCTCCAAGCTAATCCCATGTAGAAATTGAATTTGTGGTCAAAGATCTATACTAGTCCAGAGCCTTTCCCTTGAAAGAAGCTGCTAAGAGTCTTATAGCCACATTTTGCTATGTGATCACATGTATTGCACAGACATCAGACACATCTTGTAGATGCTCTTCAGGTGTTTTGAAATCTTCCCCACTGAATTTAGGTAGAGCTTTCAGGGCATTTGCTGGAATAGGATCCCAAGTGGCTGGAGGTACTGGAAGGATCAGAGCACTGCCAGTATTCCAATTTGCAAAATTCCTTGGGGCTACAGGTGCTCCCATGTTTGCACTTGAGGCTACTGTAAACTGATTGACCCTTCTTATTGAATTATTTATCAATGGTGATAAAAGAATACCTGGGTTCACAGTTGATTGAGCTCTTGTCACAGGTCCACAGCTCTAACTCCTCGTGACTCTCTGGTTCATGCAGTCTTGAAAGAAACTTCAAGAAATGGTCCCACCGGGCGTGCCAAAAACTATTGATGCTCAGAATTGCGCTATTTCCAACACCAACATGGGAAACTCTAAAACGTGGGAATGCTTTTCAGAGTGACCTCCAGATTTTAAAGAAGCTAGCTCTTCTTTATCTCAAAAGTGTTTGGGAAAAAGGATAGAATGAAACAAAATCACAAATGCAACTAAAAAGGAAACTAAAACTATGGCGATGTGCCTGAATATGATTTTGTATCTCAACACTTAAGTACAGTGAAACTATTTTAAGATTCAGTCACATTAAAGAGCAAAAATGGCATGATCAATGTAACAGATTAAAGACAAATAGAATCAAAGGCTCACAAACCAGAATGTTTTGGTAATAACACAGAAAATATCAGCAAAGGCACAGAACTCTGTCTTTATTAATGTTCAAGCTACATAAAAGGCACAGAATCATGCACAGTTATACAAACTTTCTGAATCAAGAAAATAGAACAAAGGCAAATGATATTATTGGCCACTACAAAAAATCTTCAAACTTCTCTAACAATCTATGATGCAGAAAATTGCTATATCTCCAATGTATATTTCATCTATCTGACACGGTGATTTGAACCCATATTTATAGCATAGAACTGACCCAAAGATTGCCCGCATGATCAAATCTCAACGGCCTAACCAAACTGGTGGTTAACTGAAAGTGTCTGACAGAGGATCTCTTTCAAATCAGAAACGGTTAGCCATTCTACAAATTCATTGGCTGCAATAGATACATGTAACCCCACTTACTTGAACCGGGGAGGAACGCGTTGCAGCTTTCTAATAGTCTTTGCGACTATAAACCCTTGAAACAGCTGGCATTCATACACGCTTCTTTCTTGAAACTACTTCATCCTTCCAGATCAATTAGAAACTAACACATGGCATCCTCCGCGTGACTTACTTAAGAAATTACTTCTTTCTCAGGAAACACCGGAACTTGACACTTGGTAGCGTCCACGGCCCTTTCAAAAAACACATGGCATTTTCTGCTTTATTTTGAGTCCTTACTGTGGCTTATACTAAGAGTGCTCGGGCTCCACCATCTGTCATGGTCCGCTGAACTTTGAAACTCAAGAAACATTAAAAATGGGACCCACCATACAGTCCATGCCTGAGTAGCTTCAAAAAGAAAAAATGATAGGTGGCGCCTTCCGCTTACATGAGAAACTGTGTACGTGGCGACTTCCGCTGCTCTTAGAGATACTATAGACACTTTTAGGGACTTCCGCAGGAGACGACACTTGGAGCTTTCCGCTGCAACTGAAAAAAACTTTTGAAACATTACAGGGTCTTGCGGAAGATGACACTTGGCAGCTTCCGCTGAGCTTTGAGAAACTTTAGGATTTAAACATAAACCTCCGCGGATGTTGTCACTTGGCGCTCTCCGCGCAACTCTAAGAAACTTTTATAGAAACATTAGGGACTCATAAGAATCGCATGGATGGTGACAGATGTCGCACTCCGCTGAAACTACAGAAATATTAGCGGGGCCCACCATACCTCTTTACTTAGTGATGAAAACAAAAGGGAACCTGTGGAAGATGACACTTGGAGCTCTCCACTGAAACTGAAAAGGGACACGCGGCACCTTCCGTGTTACTTTAGGAAACTTTAGAGACACTCTCCGCTTCCGCCACTTGGCACCTTCCGCGCTTACCGAAACTCTTATAAGGGGCCCGCTACATTATAAGAAACATTCAATAGGATGTTTGAAACTTTGAAGAAACTTGAACGGGTGCCGACACCTGGCGGCTTCCGCTTTACTGCAAAAGATACGTGGCATTCTCTGTGGCCATTCTAAGAAACTCTAAAAAATATCACGGTTGCTGACACGTGGTGGTTTCCGCTGCATTGGGAGAAACTTAAAAAGGGGCCTGCCAGACTTACTCTGTAAAAGGGCTTTGAAACTTATAGAAACTGATCCTCAGATGCTGACACTTGGCGTGCTCTGCAGGGATTTAAAAGGAACACATGGCCCCATCCGCATAACTTTAAGCAACTGTATAATGAGTCCCGGGTACTGACACTTGGCGGCTTCCATTGAACTCTGGGACTTTGGCAAAATTTTCAAAAATGGAAAACCCACGCGCCTGCGCTTTGTGCCCGCACTGTGTGTCAAAAATAAATTCTGCAAAGCCAAAGCACTCAGAAACAAAACTGGAACCCGTACAGCTTAAACTCAAAATTCAAAATGTAGAGTATTTTACTCTACAGTACACATAGTTGTTGATACAAATCCAGGCTCTAAACTGTGATTGGTGAAATACTCTCTCCATGAACCATAGAGTCATGTATCAACTTTTGTCCAAGTTCACAAACTTCAATATTGTCTGATACATTAAGAGAAGGGATTATTGGCAAATGTATTATTTTTCTCACTTAGAAGTTCTACATCGTATGTTATCAGAAAAGTAATGATTTCACAAACTAACTACTTGCCAATGTAAGCCTTTAGTTATCGACAAATTATAACTTCCTCAAACCTTGGATCACATATCGACAAATTTTGGGAATCACGAACTAGTTTGTAAACTATAAAGTTTGCCGCTAGTAAGTGTCATGCTATCAACTTCTTTTATCAACAAAACTTGTCTTTGAAGAACCCTTTATTTTATCCTCAACAACTTTGTTCACATGCTGGTCAGTGAATTAGTAACTTTCAAAAGCAACAAACTAGCTGAGATTTAACATTTTTCACTTTTATTGGTGATTTCTTATCTTTATGAACCAAAGAAGATTTGTCTTCACTGTGAAAGCCTTTATCGGCAAAGTGACCTATCGGTGAACCTATGGTTCACAAAATAAATATTTTGCCAATAGAGTTCTCAATCCCTCCATAAAAGAACTTCTCCAAAACTCACTTAGAGTATAATCAGTAAAGATTTCAAGTGCTGGCCTTGAACAATTCAAACATTTCCCTATGACTTGTCAGCAAAAGTTCTTATCAACAAACTGTTAGATCGGGTAACTGTTGAGTCAGCAAACTGAGCAATTCATGAATTGGGAAAATCACTGACTAGCTATAATGAAGCCAAGTTTTACCTAATTTTCACCAGAATGAAGCTGGAGATACCCATTTTCAAGATGATGTCCTAAAATTTACCAAATAAATCTGAAATTGCTCTTGAAACACAAAAACTAATATTGCAAAGAAAACAAAGCCAAATATTTAGAAAATAAAACATATTTTTGGTGACACAAGATTGCCAATGAGCCCAAATGCTCCTATATCAGACTATTTGGGTAAGAGAAATGTTCCTTGAGGATGCAACTCAAGAACATTTTGGCAAGTCTAGAATAGAAATCCCATACTTAACCAATTTAGAAGCTTGCATCCAAGAGGCTTCATTAGCTAGTTTACCCTTCCAAGAACATTTTGGCAAGTCTAGAATAGAAATCCCATACTGAACCAATTTAGAAGCTTGCATCCAAGAGGCTTCATTAGCTAGTTTACCCTTCCACTAGACAAGATACTCCATGTATTCCTTTCCTCTTGTGTGTTTAGCCACACAAAATCAATCACTTGATCAACTTGTTCAAACTACTTTTTAGGCAAGTAATCTATCCATTCACATTTATCCTAAACATCTAAATTTAATCCTTCTTGTGTGCTTGATTCCCCTTCATAATATTGGTATAAATTTGCCACATTGAAAAGTGGTGAAATATCTACACTTGGTGGGAGTTTTATTTCATAAGCATTGGATGAAAACTTATGCAAGACCTTACAAGGTCTAATCTTATTCCATTTTAATTTATTGTAAGTTCCCTGCAGGAACCTCTCCTTTCTCAAATGTCCCAAAACTAAATCTCCAACTTGAAACTCTTGTTCTCTCCGATGAATATCAGCACACTCCATATATTTGGTAGCACTTTTCTCCAAATCTTGTTTCACCTGTTTATGCAAATCATGGATATACTCAGCAAAATATTCATCTACAACACTCTTGCATGTCAAATCAGAACTATCCCTCAATTCATCTACACCTCTTAGACTATAAACATACACAATGTGAAAAGGACTTTTCCCTGTACTTAGATTGACTAAATTATTATAGGCCAACTCTGCCTGAGCCAAAACCAAGTCCCACTAGTTAGGCTTATTCCCTAACAAATATCTCAACAAATTTCCAAAACTTCTATTCAAAACTTTATTTTAACCATCACTCTAAGGATGGTATGCTGAACAAAAACCCAACTGTGTACCCATTTTCTTCCACAAGGTACACCAAAAATGACCCACAAATTTCACATCTAGGTCTGAAACTATGCTCTTAGGTAACCCATGTAATCTAACTACCTCCTTGAAAAATAATGTAGCAATGTGGGAAGCATCATTACTCTTTTGACATGGAATAAAATGAACCATTTTTGAAGATCTATCAACAAGAACAAAGAATCATTACCTCTTTGTGTGCAAGGCAATTCCAAAACAAAATCCATACTTATGTGTTCCCATGGTCTTTCTGGAATAGGTAATGGTTGATATGAACCAATATTCTTCCTAACTCCTTTAGCATATTGACAAAGTCTACATCTTTGTACTAACTTCTTCACATCTATAGCCATACAAGGCCAGAAATAACCTTCACTCGATTGTTCCAACATTTTATCAACACCAAAGTGTCCACCTAAACCACCACTATGCTTTTATTTAAGAAAATTATGCCTCATTAATCCTCGAGGTATACACAATTTATGCCCTTTGAACAACAAACCTTCCTAAATAAAATATTCCAGCCATCATGTTCTATCTTTGTCTACTAGATCAATACAAGCAGCCCATGATTCCTTGAAATCAACATCATCCTTGTATAATTCTCTCATAGAATCAAAACTATTTTGTATGGGAAATGAGGGTGAGGTTTTTGGTTGTTTTTTTAATGGTTTATGTGTAATCCTCCTTTCCCAACAAACATTCCAAGGGCTTATCAACCGAGTTGAATCTCCACTATGTGAGAGCAATCATCTATCAGGTTGGGTTGCCACTTGGGAAGCTGTGGATTCTTGGATGTATCAAACAATGTCCCTATCTAATGTTTAATTATGCTTAGAAACAATAATTATGCAAATCGGTAAGCAAATTATCAAATTATGACAAATCTTTTCAGACTGAGGTAAAGGATAGAGATATGTAACTTACTATTTTTCAAAGTTTGGAAGGTAGAAAATTCTGGGACACAGGGACCAGCACCCAAGTCCAAGGTACATGGTTCTTTGTAGGATCATGATCTCCTTTTGACACCGATCTGCACTACAACTTTAGTTTCTAGAGATTCCATTGTGGAGGACATGGGGAGTAGCACCCTAGTCTAGGAAAAGCACCAGTGTCCTGCTTCTTTTCCGATCCTGAATCCTCTATGTATGCTACTCCTTCTTGCAACTCCACTCCATGGGACTTGACACATCTAACTTTGTAGTGAAGATCTCATGGAAGGAAGATGTTCTTCATGCCATGAGGAGATGCATACCAAATCTGCAAACACAAACACAATAACAATGCTCTGCTTTGCCACACAATGAATATTTTGAATGCTCTAATCACAAGTATGCATAAAGTTGTCCAATTTCCATCTAGTTTGCAAATGAAACCTAATCATGCTTATATATGCAACTATAAAGATTCCCACTAAGAATTTCATAATTCAAACTTTAGATGTCAGCATAGGACCTAATTAATGGTCATAAAACCAAAATTTGAAATTAGGGCAAACCCAAAATAGGGCTAGACTAGGGAGCTAGTGCCCAAGTCCACCCTCCCTTTTTTGCTCAAGATTTATTAAAGTGTAGCCCCCTAGGTCCTATTTGTCACAAGACCCAAGGATTTTCTCATTGGGAGTTAGAAATAACATGCAATATGCTCTAAATGCAATTATAGGACCCAGGAGCTAAACCTTAATAGGAAAAAGCCCCCAAGATTACTATTTTTGACATAACATTTAGCCCCCACTTTAATGTATGTATAAATGCAAGGCCAATACATGCATTAAAGTATGGTCAACAAACACAGCAAACATGCCAAGCATGGAGAAGACACACCAAGACACATTGAAGACAATAATAGGAATGCAAAACACGGAGAAGACAACATTGAAGACATGCAAAACACAGTGAATACAATGAATGCAGAGAAGACAGTGATGATTTTCTTTTCTTTTTATCATATACATGAAATGCAGGATGCAAGTATAGGAAAAGTAAAGACACAACTCAAAATGTAAGAGGAACTCATCACCACTAGTCTTTAGATTGCAGATGGGGAAACAAACACGTAAAACAAATCTCATAGTGTAAGAGGGACTCGTCACCACCAGTCTTTAGACTACACTTGAGAATAAACATGCCATACAAATCAAGCATGCTAAATAAATTCCAAAGCATAGGAGGGACTCATCACCACCAGTCTTTAGACTATGCTTGGGAACAAACGTGCCATACACACACACATGGAAGACATGGAGAAAACATGGAAAACAAGTGATGGAGTGTACCTATTTCTAGGTTCATCACCATCTCGGGCACATTATAGGCACACACCGAAAATTGTGCTTTGCCACAACAATCACCGAAGACATGCTTAAGAGTTAGGTTAGTCATAGAACTGCTCCTCTCCTACTTGGAGGACTTTGGAAAATGACAGGATTGTGCACTCTCCTCAAGAAATACACCATCCCTACCTCACATGAAGGGCTTAAGATAAAAAGGATATGCATGATATCTCACCTTTGTAGAGGGTTTAAGTGATTGCAATAGATTCAAGATTCATAAACACACATTGCTAGCATCTACAATAGATAGATTACCTTATATATGCCCCTAGCTTAAGGTGGTTGATGTTGTGTACTGATATCAAGCACATTAAGGTAGGAAGAAAACACACAAGGAAACACGATCTCTCACAAAGCCCATGCTAGCATCTACAATAGATAGCTTACCTTATATATGCCCCCAGCTTAAGGTGGTTGATGTTGTGTACCGATATCAAGCACATTAAGGTAGGAAGAAAACACACAAGGAAACACGATCTCTCACAAAGCCCATGCCCCCAAAGGTGACATGTAATTTACGATCACCAAATGTTCCCACAAACACATTCCTACAAGAAAAGTGTTAGTGTCCATATAATCATGAAAAACAATAATGCATATGATCAATCACATAGAGAACCAAGGAATGCAAGATTCAAGATAGACAAAGTGCATGGAGCAACAGTATTATTATGTTTTGTAAGTGCAATAAGACAACATCAAGATCACATGGAGTGATTCTATTATACAAGTGTTGGATAATATATAACAACCCCATCGTCATGTATGGACTAGATCCATTTTTTGATTTATCGCTAAAGGGACAGTAGGTCCGCATCAGTATAATATGTTTTTCATCATCCGCTCGCTAGATAAAACCACTAGAGGAAGGGAAACAATGAAGCAAGAGAGGATAAACAAGTGTCTTAGGGAAAGTCATGTAGGAGGGTGCCCCCAAATCACCAACTGCAACGCTATGCCCGTAAGACACAACACACAACAATGAAAATAGAGGAGAAAAAATATAGAAGAATGATGATACAAATAGAAGAAGGGTCACAACAGAGGTGGTCTCCTAGTATCCTTGACCTTATGAGAGTATCAAGGGTCATCCTAGGAGGCCTTAAAAACACATAAGACACCATGGGGAAACACATCATGGAGGTAAAGAGTTAGAAATACTTACCTACAGGGACAACCAGGCTAGCTGTCATCACAGATTTTGATCTTCATCTTAATGGTTAAGCTTTATCTCTTCTTCTCTGTTCCATATGTTCATGAGTTTGTGAGGGTATCTTTGTAGGAAAGGTATCTACTAATGATGGTAGAGAGGGGATATTGCAATTTTCTATGTTAGTTATAGGAGTTCTTGTAATTCCATTTGAAGGAGGTTGTTGAGGAACCTGAAAAATGCCCATTTCATTCCATATATAGGGTGTTGGAATACCTTGGGTTTGAGGGATAGTTTGTTCTTCAATGTTGTGTGAAATTTCATTTTTTTCCAAGTTATGTGAAGGTTCAGGTAAAGATGCATGGTCTATTTCTTTGTTTATGATGTAATTGAGAAGTTCTTGAACATCAGATGGTAATTTTTTATTTTTAGCAGGTTGAAGCAAATGTTCGCAAAGGGAATCTGCATCATCCAAAGAATCATCCTAGCTAGGGAGAGTAGGAAATGATGGAAGAGTAGTAATGTATCAATGATGTCTTCTTATTGTGCCAAAATATCCTCACTAAGTGGGGTTATGTTGGGACAAGTCTCTTTGTTTCAGGAGTCACCCGCTGCTATGTCATTCTCATAGGTCTCGGAAAGAATTTCCATTATGTCATCATGAAATGAGGGGAAAGAGGGAATGATGTTTTCACTACTACTTTCACCATGATTGTTGTCAGCAATGAAATTAGTGAGATTTTCCAAGATTGAAGGGAAACGACCCACAATAGTGAGAAAGCTTTCAAAGTAAGCTATTGTTCGAAGGATATCATAGGTAGTGCTTAGGGACAAGTCAATACCATAGATGTAGGCTATTTGATGAAAGAATTGAGGATGTTTATCAGTGAATTTGAAAAATTATAATAATTCATAATGTACTCAAATAAGTCTTCCAATGATGAATGACAAGGAGAATCCGTGACTGCAAAACTATGTGTGAAAATGACCTAAAATACTTGATTTTTCAACTTTTTTCAATGCAAATAAGTGAAAGAAAAGGTGTTATACAGAAATTGATCAAGGGAAGCAAATAATATGTTTGATATCAGTTCAATAAAGCAATAATATCCACAACATACTTTTGATGCAAACCTAGAGTGATGACATGTCAAAACCTAGTGAAAATGTGCTAAAATATGCAATTTTTTACAAATTTTCAATGGAAAAACCCAATAAAAAGGGTGTTGTAAAGAATTTTAAAAGGTACATCAGGTTATATCAGTAATATTAGTCACCTAAATCCATAAAATCCATCACAACATGCTTGGAGTGCAAATCTAAGTCAAACCCTAGGGAAAATATAGTCAAAATATGCAATTTTTCACAAATTTTCAATGTGAAGGCCTAATAAAAAGGGTGTTGTAAATAAATTGATGAGGGGAAGAAGATAATAACCCTAATAAAATCTAATTTGTGCAGAAAATTCCCTTACAACACACCTATGGTGCAATTCTAGAGAGACGATAAGGCCAAAATCTAGTGAAAAAGCAAGGTTTTTAAACCCTAGGCATGATATTTTGCAAGAAAATCACTATGATGCAATGATAAAGTTAGAAATAAATCCTAATGAGTGTTTGAAAATTGTAGTAAAATTTGAAACAAGGTTTTGACTACAAACCCTAGCTAATGCAAAACTAGGTTTTTATGAAAAATGCACAATTTCAAGCAATTTTTGTCAAATTAAGCACAAAAATGCAATGCAAATGCATTCTAAAGGATGAATTTTTGCAATTTAAATCATATCTAATGGAAATGACATAAATTTCATGAAATTGAATGCCAAATAATTCAAATTATGCTAAAATGCAAGTCTAAAATGCCAATTTTTTTCAAAATTTTCATTTTTTTTTGTAATTTTTTGAATGCAATAAGATGAATGAATACAAATATATCAAACAAAACTTTAAAATGTGCCAAAATGTTCAAAAACATAGGTTCACCAAAATATTTTGTATGGGAAATGACGGTGAGGTTGTTGGTTGTTGTTTTAATGGTTTATGTGTAATCCTCCTTTGCCAACAAACATTCCAAGGGCTTATCAACGAAGTTGAATCTCCACTAAGCAAGAGCAATCACCTATTAGGTTGGGCTACCACTTGGGAAGCTGTGGATTCTTGGATGTATCAAAAAATGTCTCTATCTAATGTTTAATTATGCTTAGAAACCCTAATTATACAAATTAGTAAGAAAATTATCAAATTACGACAAATCCTTTCAGACTAAGGTAAAGGACAGAGATATGTAAGTTACTATTTTTTGAAGTTTGAAAGGTAGAAAAGCCTAGGACACGGGTACTAGCGCCCAAGTCCAAGGTACTAGTTTCTTTACGGGACCCTAATCTCCTTCCAACACTGATCTGCACTGCAACTTCAGTTTCTGGAGATTCCACTGTGGAGGACACAGGGACTAGCGCCCTAGTCCAGGAATATCACCAGTGTCCTACTTCTATTCAGATCCTAAATCCTCTATGTCTGCTACTCCTTCCTGCAACTCCACTCCACAGGACTCAACACCTGTAACCTTGTAGTGAAGATATCATGGAAGGAAGATGCTCTTCATGCCATGAGGAGATGGATGCCAAATCTGCAAACACAAACACAATAACAATGTTGTACCCTATGACACAATGAATATTTTGAATGCTCTAATCACAAGTATGCATAAAGTTGTCCAATTTCCATCTAGTTTGCAAATGAAACCTAATCATGCTTATATATGCAACTATAAAGATTCCCACTAAGAATTTCATAATTCAAACTTTAGATGTTAGCATAGGACCTAATTAACTGTCATAAAACTGGCATTTGGAATTAGGGCAGACCCAAAATAGGGCTGGACTAGGGTACTAGTACCCAAGTCGACCCTACCATTTTTTCTCAAGATTCATCAAAGTACAGCCCTCTAGGTCCTATTTGTCTCAAGACCCAAGGGTTTTCTCTTCAGGAGTCAGAAATAAATTGCAAGATGCTCTAAATCCAATTACAGGACCTAGGAGCTAAACCTTAATAGGAAAAAGCCCCCAAGGTTACTTTTTCCAACATAAAAAAAACTAACCACATTTACCCTCAGTTCATTCAACAACAGACATCTCCTACTCAATGCATCGGCTACCCTATTAGATTTTCCACTCCTATATTTTAAAACAAAATAATACCTCTACAAAATTTCAATCCATTTTATGTCTCTGATTCAACTTACCTTGGCTATTAATGTACTACAAAGCATGATGATCAATATACAACACAAATTCCTTTGGTAGCAAATAATGTTTCCACTTCTTGATAGTCTGTACAATTGCATAAAATTATTGATCATACACAAAATATTTGTTCTTTATTTCTACAATTGGTGTCTGTTCTTGACTAAGGACACCTCCAATCATTGTCCAACCTGTATCACAATCCACTTGAAAAACTTTTCCAAAATCAGGGAGTACCAAAACTGGTTGTTCAGTCACCTTACTCTTCAAAATTCTGAAACTCTTCTTAGTTGCTACTATTCACACAAACTCCTCCATGAAAGTACACTTCTTAAAATTTAGTAGCAATTTCTCTTCTCTTAACCTCTGCAATACTTCACTAACATGCAACAAATGTTCTTCCTTTGTCTTCCTAAAAATTAAAATATCATCAAGATATACAATAACAAACTTGCCAAGAAATAGCTTTAACATTTCATTCATCAACCTCATGGAAGTACTGGGAGCATTTGTCAACCCGAAAGGAATTATCAACCACTCATACAATCCATCTTTTATCTTGAAGGTTGTCTTCCATTTGTCCCCTTCTTTGATTTGAATTTGATGGTACCCACTTTTCAAATCAATTTTTGTGAAATATTTTTCTCCACTTAAGAAATCCATCATATCATCCATTCATGGCAATGGGAATCTATACTTTATTGTTATTTTGTTAATGGTCGTTAAATCTGTACACATCTTCCACTCTCCATCCTCGTTTAGTGTTGACACTACTGGTAAAACGCATGGACTAAGACATTCCCTAAGCAACCCCTATCCAACAATTCTTGTACTTGCCTATTTATCTCCTCATTCTCCATAGGTGTCATCCTATATGGTGCCTTGTTTGGTAAATTGACACTAGTTATCAAACCCATACAATGACTAATATTTCTCACAGGTGGCAATCCATCGGGAAACTCCATCATTATCTCTGAATATTCTTCCAGCATCTCTTGAATTTTTATGGGTATCTCTTCTTGCTTTTTTGATATCATAACTACTTTAGGCTTGGGACTAAAATAAAAAAATGACCCTTGTTTCTTCAATTCTTTCAAGAATTTCTTTCCAGAAATCATACAAACTCAAGGATTTGATGCAACCAAAATTCACAACATAAAATTCAATAGCATTATTATTGCAAAGAATATAAAAAAACTCAGAACCACTTTTCAACTTCCTTCTCATTCCATTCCATCCTGCCACAACTGAAAAAAAACCAAGTTTATAACACAAAAATTAGCATTTTTCGCAGATTTTTACAACTTTCTAAAATTGCCATTTTTGGTAACTTTACATCCTTATCCATATTACCATGAAAGTTTCCAAATATTTGAAACCTATCATCAACTTTCTAATCTAATAGCAAGTAAAGTTTGAAAATAAATTAGGAAATACAACTTGGAAAATCTCAAAAAAACATTAAAACCTCATTTTGAGGCCCTAGATGATCGGATAAGGCCCCGAAAAAGTGTTAAAATGGCGACCTACTGAATTTACCAATTCAATGGTTTTTTTATTAAACTCTTCAAGACACATCTGCCCACTAAATTTCAGCTCCAATAGACCTCTGAGTCAAAATTTTTGACCTCCGGAAGTTCCTGCATCATTCTCCTCTTGTTGAAAAAATGTAGCTCCTGCAAGTTGTTTTCTTGGAACTTGTGCCACTTGTCGAGATCTAGCTTCTTCACTTCCCATTTTTGAATCCATATATTATTTGCTTGTGTTAGACCTTCCCATTGTACTAGAAACTTGTTGTATTAACCGTGTCAAGTGTCTATGGTCTACTTGTCCTGAATCTATGCAATCTTTTCCCTTTTCTTTCTTGGAACCTTTTGTTTCCAATCTACTTCAGACTCACCTTCATCATCATTATAGTCACCATGAAAAGCATAAATATCAAAAACATTAAACATAGGAGAAATGTCTAACTACTCTGGTAAATCTACCTCATAAGCATTGTCCTTGATTTTTTTTGTAATTCTGCAAGGGCCAATTTTCTTGTATTTCAACTTGTTGTATGTTCTAGTGGGAAACATCTCTCTTCTTAGATAAACCATCACTAAGTCACCTTCATTGAATACTAGATGTCTTCTACTAGTATCTACTGTAGTTTTATACTTTTCATTACTTTATTGGAGCTTCTACCTCACCTCTTTCTATAATTGTTGAATGCGTTCTACATATGCTTCTCCATCATCACTAATCATGTCTCCAATTGGTAGATGCACCAAATCTAAAACACCCTTAGGATTCCTACCATAAACAATGTGAAATGGTGATTTACTTGTTGATCGATTGACTAAACTTTTATAGGCAAATTTAGCTTGTGGTAAGGCCAACTCCCACTGTCTGGGTTTCTCTCCAATGATGCATCTTAGCAAGCTTCCCAAATTCTAATTTACAACATCTGTCTGCCCATCTATTTGGGGGTGATAAGCACAGCTGAACTAGAGATTGGTTCCCATCTTCTTCCATAGGGTCCTCCAAAAATGACTAAGAAACTTGGTATCCCTATCAGATGTGATAGTTTGTGGAACACCATGCAATCTAACAATTTCTTTAAAAAATAATTCTTCCACCCTAGTTGCATCACTAGTCTTCTTGCAAGCAATAAAATGAGCCATCTTAGAGAACCTATCAACAACAACAAAAATGGAATCATTACCTCATTGTGTGTTTGGTGGTCCTAGCACAAAGTCCATGCTTAAATCGATCCATGGTTCAACAGGTACTGGTAATGGTATATACAACCCCATATTTTGTGAATGTCCTTTAGCAAGCTGACAAATTCTACACCTTGTCACACATCTTGTTATGTCTCTTTTCATCTTTGGCCAGTAGTACTTATCTTCTAGCAGAGCTATGGTCTTATCCTTGCCAAAATGTCTAGCCAACCCACTGCCATAAAGCTCTCTTATAATATTCTCTCTCATGGACCCAACTAGAATACATAATTGATTTCCTTTAAAGAGATAACCATCTTGCATAAGATATTGACCTTTAATGTAGCCCATGCTGCCCACTACCAGGGTTTTACAATGTTCCACAATATCTCAAAAATCATTGTCAAATTCATATAGATATTTTATGGCATCAAAACCAATCACCTCATTTTCCACTGCTGTCAATAGTGTAACATGCCTACTTAAAGCATCTGCAACCTGGTTCTATTTTCCTGACTTGTGCTTGAGAACAAAGTTGTAGCCTTGTAAGAAAGAAACCTATTTTGCATGCCTACTAGTCAATTTTTTTTGTGTGTTCAAGTATTTCAAGGAAATATGGTCTTTAAACAACACAAACTCCTTTGGCACTAGGTAGTGCCTCCAATGTCTCAATGCTTGTACAATTGCATAAAATTCTAAATCATAAGTTAAATAGTTCTTTCTTACCTCATTCAACTTTTCACTAAAGAAGGCTATGGGTTTACCTTCTTGGCTAAGTACAACTCTAATGCCTGCATGTGAGGCATCACAATCCACTTCAAATACCTTATCAAATTATGGTAATGCTAAAATAGGAGCTTATGTTACCTTCTTATTTAGAAACTTAAAAGAATCCTCAGCTTCCTTGGTCCACACAAATTCCCTTCCTTTGGTGTAATCTATTATGGGTACTACAGTACTACTAAAATTTTAAATGAAGATAGAATGTGGATAACCTATGAAAACTTCTTTCCTCTATTATGCTCCTTAGACTAGGCCACTCTAGAATTGCCCTGACCTTTTCTGTATCCATTTTGATACCATCTACGAAGATGACAAAGCCTAGGAAGACCAGACTTTCTTGCATGAAACTGCACTCCTTTAAGTTTGCATAGAGTTTCTCTTTTCTCAACACATCTAATACGATCCTCAAGTGTTGCAGGTGCTCCTCTTTGCTCTTACTAAAAACCAAAATATCATCAAAATAAACCACCACAAACTTACCAATATAAGGATGTAGTATAGTATTCATTAGCCTTATGAAGGTGCTGGGTGCATTAGATAACCTAAATGGCATAACCATCCACTCATATAATCCATCGATAGTCTTGAATGTTGTTTTCCATTCACCCCCCTCTTGAATCTGGATCTGGTGATAACCACTGCATAGATCAATTTTGCTAAAGTATTTAGCCCTTGCAAGCACATCCATCATATCATCCAAATGAGGGATGGGCAACTGATATTTGATGGTGGTTTTATTGATTGCCCTGCTATCTATGCACATCCTCCACATGACATCCTTCTTTGGAGTTAATAGCATAGGTACAACACATGGGCTCATACTCTCCCTCACCCCACCTTTGCTTATGAGGTATGTCACTTGTCTATTGAGTTCTGCATGGTGGGTAGGTCTCATTCTATAAGTTACTTGATTAGGTAGAGATGCTCCTGGGATCAAATCAATGTGGTGGTGAAAATCTTTCTTTGGTGGTAGACCATTAGATAACTCATCTGGCACAACATCAACATATTCTTCTAGTATTTTTTCTACTTTTGCTAGTACTGGTATTTCCTCACCATCTTCTTTTTTCATGACTAGTGCATAATAGAATCCCATCACCTTCATTTCCTTCATAAGTTCTCTTGTGGACAACATACTCTCAACCTTCCTTTCATCCTTAAGAGGCAATAAAATCACTTTGGAACCTTCTTTCCAAAAAGTGTATGTATTTTTTTCTCCATCATGCATTACCTTCCTGCCGTATTGCCACGGCCTTCCCAACAACACATGGCATGCATCCATTGGAATGACATCACACCATATTTCATCCTTATAAGTCTTTCCTATGGAAAACTTAATTAAACACCTCTTATCAATAGTGACTTCATTTCCCTTTTTGAAGCATGCAATATGATAAGGATGGGCATGTTTTTCATAGTTTAGATTCAATTTATCTACCATTTCTCTAGAAACCATATTTTCACAACTACCACTATCAATAATAACTTGGCATACCTTTCCTCTTGAGGTGCACCTGGTTCAAAAAATATTGGTTTGAAACCAAGAATCATCGTAACCTTTAATCTACATTTGCTCCTTTTCAAGAATCACCATTGCTCTTCTCATCATGAGATTCTCACCCACATCTGGTGGAACCTCTAGTTCTGCCCCTTCTTCTTCATCCTCAGCTTGAACCAAGTTTAACCTAGGTTGTTCTCCTTGTTTCCTTTCTTGCATGTGATAGTTTGGATAGTCAAATGCCCTATGACCCTCTTCACCACACCTATAACAAATGAAAGGTTTTTGTGGGCCTTCCCATCCTTTGCCACCACCGTAACCTCTGCCCCTCTGAAATCCTCTTTGTTAATTTTGAGGATCTTGTTGGATATCTTCATATTTCTCTGTTCCTTGGGATGATTCTCTCCAACTATATTTCAAACCACCTCACAAGGAGATGATGCCCCTCTCCTTGCTCCTCTATTCCTTTGAAAATATTGTCTACTTTTCTTTTCTTCTACCTTTAAAGCTAATTGGTATGCCTCTTCCATATTGTTAACCCTATGCATGCTTAATTCATCTTGAATAGAGAATTTTAGACCATTTACATACCTTGCAGCCATATGTTCATCAATTTCTTAATGCTCCACATGAATGGACAACTTGTAAAATTCATTTGTATAGTCTTGCACAGTAGATAAGTTTTGTTTCAAATTTTGAAATCTACGAAAAAGTGTTTGCGCATAGTCTATAGGCAAAAATTTCTCTCTCAACTTCTCCATTTTGCTCCAAGTCTTGATTTTATCCTTTCCCTTTCTAGTTCTTTCCTTTTTACAGATGATCCCACCAGATCATTGCATGACCCTTTAACTTTGTGCATACAAACTTCACCTTCTTTTCTTCTGTCATAGTCTTCCATTCAAAGAATTACCCCATGTCATTCAACTAATCTATCCAATCCTCTAGTTTTAGAATGCCTGCATAATCAGAAACTTCAATTTTAATCTTCTCATTTTTTCCCTCTAATGCTTTGAGCATCATTTCTTCAAAAGTCAGGCACTCTAATTGTGCTTCCTCTTCAGCTCCTACATGTTGATCTTTATCTTCTTGGCCTATTTATTCATCAAAATCATCCCTTTGTGGTCTCAATCTCTGATTGGCCATCATACCTACAAGTTCTTGTATTTGTCTTTGTAGATTTTTCATATCCCTATGCATCTAGGCAATACTTACTCTTCTTCTTCCTCTCCCAGCTATCTTCCTACTCTGATACTAGATGATGCAACCAAAATTCACAACATAAAATTCAATAGCATTATTATTACAAAGAATATAAAAAAAACTCAGAACTAGTTTTCAACTTCCTTCTCATTCCATTCCATTTTGCCACAACTAAAAAAATACCAAGTTTATAAAATGAAAATTACCATTTTTAGTAACTTCGTATCCTTATCCATATGACCATGAAAGTTTCCAAATATTTGAAACTTACTAAAGGATGACTAATCGTCAGCTTTCTAATCTAATTGCAAGTAAAGATCAAAATAAATTAGGAAATACAACTTGAAAAATCTTGAAAAAAATATTAAAACCTCATTTTGAGGCCCTAGATAACCGGATAAGGTCCTGAAAAAGTGTCAAAATGGTGACCTACCAAATTTGCCAATTCGATGGTTTTTTTTTAAACTCTTCAAGATGCATTTGCACACCAAATTTCAGCTCTAATGAACCTCCAAGTCAAAATTTATGACCTCTAGAAGTTCCTACATCAGGATTACTTTCTACTTCATCTTCCGTCTCCTTCATACAATTCAAAGTATACTCTTTCCCATCTTTATTTATCCTATATGTATTTGTTCTCCCATCATGAACATGTCTATCAAATTGCCATGGTCTACCCAATAAAATATGACATGGATCCACTGGCATTATATGACACAAAATTTCATCCTTATGTAACATCAAAAAATGTCCCCTTGGGGGCTTTTCCCTCATAAGGTTAAGCTTTAGGGTCTTTTATCTGCATTTAGGACATCTTGCATCATATTTTGACATCCTGATGAAATGACCCCTAAGTTTCATGACAAATGGGACGTAGGGGGATCCCTTGAAGCTAACGCTAACTAAAATAGGGAGGGAGGACTTGGGCGCCCGCGGATTACTCCTGCCGTATTTTGGCTCAGTCCCAAATTTTGAGTGTCAACTTGTGACCATTATTTGGCCCCTATGTCAACATGGTAAGTTTGAATTATGAAATTCTTGGTGAGACTATTTGTAGATGCATATATAAGCATGTTTAGGCATTCATTTGTAAACTAGATGATTACTAGATGAGCATTGGCATTCTAAAGGTGATTTAAGGCATTCATTGTGTGGCAAGAATAGATTTTGTTTTGTCTATGTGTTTGTATTTGCAGATTTGAGCAATCATCTCCTCATGGCATGAAGATCTTTTTCCTTCCATGAGATCCTCACTACAAGGTGACATCATTTGGTTTTTGCTTCTGCCTCACAAGGGCACACACTCTCTATCTAACAATAGTGTTTGGAAGACTTGAATGTATCTCCAAGGCTTGACTGAGGCAAGCCTCTAAACGCCACAACCCCCTCCCAAAGTTTCTGTGATTGCAGGTTACAGGTTGAAGATCCAGGAAAAGTGGAGTTGTAGGAGGGTATTACAGAGTGTTAGATTTACAGATCAAAGTTGAAAACAACACCTTCGACTTGGGTGCCTGCTCTTTAATCCTTCGGATCCTATGATGGGAAAATCTCTGTGATAGCAGGAATAGGTTGTCGATTGAACTTCCAGATCCCAACAAAAAGTAGGCATTGGACTTGGGTACCTGCTCATTAGTTCCTGACTATTATGCTTCCAAACCCTGAAAACAAGTGCATAGTTATTTGTCATTTTACATCTTTTTGTAGCAACATTTTCTGATATTCGTCTGTTTGCTTCTGTATTTGCATAATTAGGGTTTTGAGGTATTATTAAGAATAATTTATAATCAAATCATACAAATCCAAGTTTCCCTACATCTCAAAGCATCCTAGGGTATGATAATGCATTGCCACTCGACCCTAGGTCCTTGAATGAAAGGGTGAAAGGAGGATACATACGCAAAACTACCAAAAACCAACTATCCAAATTTTACTATTTACATTTTGGTGAACCTGTGTTGTTGTTCTTGTTTGTACCTTGATGAGTGTTTTTCTTCAAATTTGCATTGATTTTATTCATTCATATCATCATTGGAAAAATTACAAAAAAATTGAAAATTTTGAAAAAATTGCATTCTAGGGTTTGCATGTTGCATTAGTTAATTTGAATTTAATAAATTGTTTTACTTTTGCATTATATCTGAGTTAAATTTTAGAAAATTACAAAAATTCAATAGGTTGCATTTCATTTTCATCATAAAATTGCTAGGGTCTTGTTGAAAATTGTGAATTTTTCATATAACCTAGTAATTTCAAAATCTAGGGTTTGTAGGCAAAATATTAGTTCAGATTTTTCTAATGATCTTAGGCACTCATTCAAAATTTTCATTTGGCTGTAGTGTTGCATTTTAGTGCAAATTTTCATTTAGATTTTAAAAATTTGCATTTTTACATAGAAAATTTCAACAAAAACTAGCATTTTCATTGATTTTTTCTTAGAACTGCACTTGCATTTTGCATGGTAGGGTCTAAAAATAATTTTCAGATATGAGTGGATGTAATTTTCATCATAAAACAGATTACAAGACATTCATATGGCATTTTATATCAAGATCTTAAACCTAGAGCTTGAAAAACCTTGATTTTCACTAGATTTGGCCTTATCGACTCTCTAGATTTGCACTATAGGCATGTTGTAAAGAATCTTTTTGCACTAATCATCTTTTATCAGGGTTATTAACTTATACCCCTCCTAAAATTATTTACAACACCTTTTTATCGAGCCCTTGTATTGAAAATTTGGTGAAAAATTGCACATTTTTTCTATATTTGCCCTAGGGTTTGACCTAGATTGTACTCCAAGTGTGTTGTAAAAAATTTTATGATTTTAGGTGACTGATATAATTGCTATTATTTTCTTCACCTCCTAAAATTCTTTACAACACCCCTTTTTCTAGGCCTTGGACTTGAAAAATTGTGAAAAATCGCATATTTTGCTATATTTTTACTAGGGTTTGATCTTGAGGGGCACTATAAGCGTGTTGTGACAGATTTTTTGGCATTAGGTGGATGTTATTACTGATATAATTTTATTTCCATCATTATTTTCCTCACAACACCCTTTCTCATGCTCTATTGCATTGAGATTTGGTAAAAAAAATTGCATATTTTAGGGCATTTTCACTAGGTTTTAACTTGTCGTCATCCTAGATTTGCATGAGTCTCATAACTAGCTTCCCTAAGATAAATATCCCTTTAAGAAGAAGCATAAGACATATGGGATCTAGTTCTCTTGAATAAGTTGGTACATTAAACATCTTCTTTACAAAAGGAGAGACATAAATACTACAAGATATTACACCTATTACAAGTACAATGGAAGAGCAAACTTTTCATGATGTTGATGATACTATTGAGGTGACAAGATATGTATCTGATGAGAAAATAGATAAACTTAATAAAGACCTATTTGAATTCCAAGACTATGTGCAAACTAAGAGGACAGCTGAAGAAGTTATACTTGTTATTCACCATGTAAGAGAATTGATAAAAGAGGGACAAGATGGTGTTAATGCAATCCATGGTTTAGCACATATTGTACAAACCAATATCATGCCAATGACTGAATGTGTAAAAGTGATAAATAACACTTTGTCACTATCTCATACACAAGTATCGATACCTATACCGACTATGGGAATATCTACATTTACATCAATGAATTGGAGTATCTAATGGAACTAATTACAAAGCTATGGGATTTAATTATTAGAATTTGGTTTCCAAGGGGACCTCTTCTATGAATAACTACTCTCAACCACCTCTTCATCCACTTATTCTCAACCTCCCATTACATATAGTTATTCTCAACCACCTACCACCTACCATTATGTCCAACCACTGTTGATCTATTCACAGCCTCTGCCTATCATATCTCAAACTCAATTACCTCCTCACTTTGGTTCCAATTCCTCATAGCAAACTACATCTCCCAATGATGCCATCCTAAACCAACTTTTATAGGGCATGAATGCTTTACAACAAAAGGTAACAAATTTGAAAAATTCTTCGCAACCTAATATACCAACATATCATGCCCATAATCCTCTTTCCTATGCTTGAGAACTCCTATGCCCGAGAGGTTTGAGACTTCTCGCTTTGAAAAATATGGTGGAAAAGGTGATCCTAATACTCATGTGGCAGCATTCACAGCTATGTGCAGTGATTTTTATTTTGAAGAGGACTTGTTAGCAAAAATTTTCCCATGATCTCTCAAAGATACTACTTTAGAATAGTTTTGCTCTTTGCCTCCGAATTTAATACACTCCTTTTCATAGTTGATTGATCAATTTTTACAACATTTTCAAGCAAACATTGGACCTCAAGTCTCCTTGATTGATTTAGTTCATTGCAAGCAAGGTCTGAAAGAAAACTTAACTAAATTTATTAGTCTCTATCAAGCTTTATATACACAAATTCAATATCACATGAAGGATGAGGATGTTTAGAAAGTGTTTATCACTAATCTACAACCTAACATCTGTGATAAGATCCTCTTGATGAAGTATAACTCCTTTCAAAACTTATGTACTACCCTTCGCGATTATAAACTTTCGTCTAGTCAGTATGAAAACCAAAACACATCAGCTCAAGTTGGTCAATCCATGGGTGGACCATCACAAAACAACTTTAAGAGAAATAATAATAGGGGTTTCATCAAGATTAATGGACTGAATATGAATAGCTTTTCTAATGTGTCTACTATCACAAATCCGAAGAAGACATCATATCAACCAAGAAAGTTTACTCTGGTATTTGAGTCTTATCATTCTATCATGAATCAAGCCATGAGTAATAACATTCTAAAGCTTCCCCCAATTAAGCCTATCGATCCTAGTAGAGCACAAGGACCTTACTTCGATGCTAATGCCTTTTGTCATTTTCATCGAACACAAGGACATGATACTAAACGATGTATGCATCTTAAACATGAAATACAAGACCTCATTGATTTGAATATCATATAGGTATCAGGTGTGAATGATAATGGAAATAAGTCGGTCACTCCGCCGAATCAAAATTTATAAATCTTTACTAATCCTTTCCCTAAACATACTAGTAACAATATGTTGGAACAAGATTTAGTGGAAGTAGAGGATGATGATTATTTAGACTATGATAGTATCATGGGAATGATTGAAGTGGATAAGAAAAAGTTGGATAACCCACCTCGTCCATGAAGAAATGGAATTTATGCTAAGGTTCTTCCTCTGTTATCCTTATATGGATCGGGTGATAACCAAAACACATCAAAAAGACAAGTAGAACAACTGATACAAATAAGTGAGATGGTACGGGATGATTCCTATTACTGTGTTAGATGGCATCAACAATGAAAACTCACTGAAAATTAGAAAAGAGTAAGATGAATGTCAGTAGTTGGAAATAATAGTGGTTCTCCACATCATAAGCAACAAAAAGTCTCATTTAAACAAGGATTTAAGGAACAAGCATCATATGATAATAAATAAGACTTTTGTAAGAACCACTCAAACTTTACACTACACATGATTGAGTACCTCTCCAAGAGGTTTGCAAGTTTAAAAATCTGATACAAAGATCCTACAGGTAAGTATTTCTCACCCTTTACCTCTCTCATGATGTGCTTCCCTCGTGATGTGTTGTGTTGTTTAGGCCTCTTGGAATGACCCTTGATTCTCTTGTAAGGTCTAGGATACTAGGAGACTGCCTCTATTGTGACCTTCTATTTGTATCATCATTCTTCTATATTTCCTCTCTTTGATTTCATTGTTGTGTGTTGTGTCTTGTGGACATAGCATTGTGGGTGGTGACTTGGGGGCACCCTCCTATGAGGTTGTCCCTAAGACACTTGTTTCTCCTCTCTGATTTATTGTTTTCCTTCCTCTAGTGTTTCTATCTAGTGGGAAGATGATGAAAAACATTTATACTAATACAGACCTTGTGTCCCTTTAGTGAGAAATAAAAAATTGGACTTAGTTCCTAATATGACAATGGGGTTGTTATATATTATCTGATGCTTGGCTAGTAGAAGCACTCTGTGCTTTCTACATAGTGATTTTGATGATGTTTTATCTCACTTACAAGCCTTAACAATATTGTTGCTCTGTGCACTTTGTTTGTCTTCGAATCTCACCTTGGTGACACTTGGCTATGAGATTTTCATGATATAGCCCCATGGTTATCCTTGATCTCCAAATTTGTAGTATAACCTTGGCTCTTTGTGTGACTGATCATATGCATTGATGTTGTTGTTTATCATGATTATGGACACTAACATGTTTCTTGTAGGGATGTGTTTGTGGGAACATTTGGTGATCTTAAAGTACATGTCACCTCTGGGGCGCACGGGTTTTGCGAAAGTCTATGTTCCCTTGCATGTTTTCTTCCTACCTTAACGTTCTTGATATCATTGTGTGATATCAACCACCTTAAGGTGGGGGCATATATAAGGTAAGCTATCTGTTGTAGATGTTAGCAATGTGCTTGCCCTCAGGTGCAGTTTAAAGACTAGTGGCGATGAGTCCCTCCTGCACTCTGAGTTTGTTTGCAATCAATCAATCAATCATGTTAAGCCCTCTGCAGAGGTGGGGGTGGTGTATCTCTTGTAGAGAGTGCCCATCCTGTCATTTTAAAAAGTCCTCTGTGGAGGAGGGGAGCGATTCTGTGACTAACTCAACCCTTAAGCATGTCTTCAGTGATTTTTGTGGTGAAGCCCAATCATCGATGTGTGCCTGTAATGTGCCTGAGATGGTGATGAGCCTAGAAATAAGAACACTCCATCACTTGTCTGTTATGTTTTCTCCATGTCTTCAAAGTGTGTGTTTTGTTGAAATGCACTGGACAACTGAGAGTGGGGGGGTGAATCATTTTTCACAAAAACTTAAACACTTCTTCACTTAAACATTAATCACTTATCCACAATTATTATGATTTAACAATGAATGCATGAAATTAGAAACTTAAACACAGATGCAACATTATACAGAAGAGACACCAGATTTTTATGTGGAAAACCCCAAGGTGGGGAAAAACCATAGAGAGGATTAGCTCTCAAAATATATTGAAATATTTGAAAAATGATGTTCAGGCTTGGTCACTCCACGGGCCTAGAACATACTGGCTCACTACCATGAATTACAACTAGGTCTAGTAGGCTCACTGCTTCAACCCTAAACCTAGAAAGATTACAATAAGGGTTGTTAAACCCTACTGGTAGCTCACTACTAGGCTCACTACCAAAATCACCATCTTCTTCATGTTTGAGATTAACACATTGAAGTACAATAGTTCCTCTACTCTACTCTACCCTGCTCTACCTTATCTCCTCGTCCTTTTCCTTATCTTCCCATTTTCGCACAAGGACATGTTTTCCATGACTTAATTAGAAGTATTTATATAGTTCATCAACCTTGGAATGATCATCAAGGTTGGCATTACAATCATCAACCATTGGAACAATCTCCAAGGTCAACATTACAAACATTTACAAAATAGGTCTTGACCTAATACAAAAATATGCCAAGGAATTGTAGTATAGATGTATGCAGATCACGCCACAAAATGCTTCCACAATCTTCAAGGGCTCTGCATAATTACTAGAATTAACCAAGTTGGCTAAGACTGGTTGCACGCTACGTTATCTGGGAATAATCTTCAAACACGATCTCATTTCCTTAATGTGGACCAATGTAAAGGTAGGAACATGATCAAGAGGAATCCACAAGCACATTGAAATCATCAGGAGCAACTGCACAAACACAAACCACTTTATTCATGAGATTCTTCACACTAGAGCACATGAACTTCACTGTCTTCAACTGTCATACAAGAGAGATAACTTATGAACCACCAAAACATGAACAATTTCAATTGTACGCACTTATCATCATCCCAGACTTTCCTTTAGAACCATAGAGAAAAACACTTTAGTGCAGAGGAATGCGAAGAAAAATACTTTCTCCCTGTCATTAGAGAATATTCAGAGAAAGTAGGTTTTACTCTCGTGAATGTAACTCTCTCAATTCTTCACACTGGAGGCTCAAACTCAGGATTTAGCATCTTCAGACACCCCTTTAAATAACTTCCAATTTGTAGACCAAGATATTCAAGCAACAAGAAATGCAAAATAATCTACCAGACTATTCTTGTGCATACAACTCATTGTCTATACTGCACTTCATTGTAACACACTTGTTTCTTCTGGAGAGGCCAATTTTCTCAATATCCTCAAAATATAAATCTTATAAATAAGTAATAGAATAGGACATAGTTGACACCAATCACAACAAAGATATGTTGACATGAATGACAAGACCGATTAGGCACATACTAGAAACAATCTCCCCCTTTGTCATTGATGGCAACATATGATGTGAAAAACTGCAACAACCATCAAGACAAGATTCTCCCCCTATCTTTTTACACATCTGCACTCTTTCTTTTTGACCAAGATTCTCCCCTATCTCTTTACACATCTGTACTCTTTCTTTCTAAGTTTTTTACATGACTTCTCTCCCCCTTTGACATCAATGGCAAAGGGAACATACTTGCACTCTTCTGCTCTGATTCAATTTCTCTTTTGAACTCTCTAACTACTCCCCCTGAGAAGTAACCCTAAAAGCATCAATCTGGATCTAAAGAAGAACCACTGGCCTGATGCACTCTTGTACATCTTAGTTTAGATCAAGAGTGGTAATAACCCCTAACTTTTCTCTAAGATACTAAAAAGTATCCTTAGGCAGAGATTTTGTGAAAGTGTTTACAATCTGGTCTTTTGTAGATAAATATTCCAACTTGACTTCATTCTCTATCACTTTTTCCCTCAGAAAGTGATATCTTATGGATATGTAATTTGTCCTTGAATTCATTAATAGATTCTTTGATATATTTATGGCACTTGTATTGTCACAAAAGGTTGCAATTGGATCTTCATACACAACTCTGATATCCTTCAATGTCTGCTTCATCCACAACACTTGAGTACAACTACATGCTACTGCAATATATTCTCCTTCTATAGTGGACAGAGATATTGAGTCTTATTTTTTTCTTATCCAAGATACCAGCCTTTTTCCAAAGAAGAATGCACTTCCACTTGTAGTTTTTCTGTCATCTACAACTCCGGCCTAATTTGCATCAGTGTATGCACTGAGAGTGAAATCATTGTCCCTTTGATACTACAAACCATAATCCATTGTGGCTTTCTAATATCTTAGAATTCTCTTGACTTCCATCATATATGACTCCTTAGGCTCTGCTTGAAATCTTGCCACAAGACAAACTGTATGCATTATGTCAAGTCTGGTTTGAGTAAGATAAAGTAATCCTCCAATCATAGATCTGTACCTTTTCTGATTTGCCATAGGTGAATCATCATTTTTGCTCAACTTACAACTGGTTATCATGGATGTATTTACCGGTTTAGAGTCTTCCAGTCCAAACTTCTTTAACAACTCTTTCACATACTTAGACTGAGAAATGAAGATACCCTTATCTGATTAATTTATTTGCAGACCTAAAAATAAATTCATCTCACCAAACATGGACATTTCAAATTCACTTTGTATTTCTCCAGCAAAAACTATGCACATACATTCATTTCCTCCAAAGATAATGTCATCAACAAAGACTGTAACAATTAGAATTTGGTCATTATTGATCTTGAAATAGAGATTGTTGTCGGTGGTACCCTTGGTGAATCCTAATTGTATCAGATACTTATCCAACCTAGCATACCAGGATCTGGGGGCTTATTTTAACCCATACAATGCCTTCTTCAATCTTCATACCATGTCACCTTGATGTGATGACTGGAATCCTTTCGGTTGTTCAATAGAGACTTCTTCCAACTCTCCATTCAAGAATGTAGACTTTACATCCATCTAATATACCTTAAAATATTTATAGGCTACAAATACCAGAAATATTCTTATAGCTTCAATCCTTGCCACTGGTGCAAATATTTCCTCAAAATCTATTCCTTCAACTTGAGAGTATCCTTTGCGTACCAATCTTTCTTTGTTTCTAACTACTCCAATATTCTCATGCATCTTGTTTCTGAAAACCCACTTGGTACCAATTACATTTTTATCTACTGGTCTGGGAACAAGATCCCAAGTCTAATTCTTCTCTTTCTGCATCAATTCTTCTTTCATAGCCTTTACACAATTCTCATCATTGCAAGCTTCGTTCACAGTCTTAGGTTCAATCTTGGAAATTAGACATAAATTTACTTGTTCTTCTATAACTCTTCTTCTAGTCAAGATTCCTTTACTCTTATCTCCTATGATTTGATCTTCAGAATGATTAAGTTTTACATACCTTGGTGTCTTGGCAGCACTTTCTGGAGCTTGATCCTCTTCATTTGAGCTATCTTTATGTTGTACCTCTTCTAAAACATCTTCTTTATCTAATTCATAGCCACTTGATTCTAGAGACTTTTCCTTGCATTCATCAACTTTGACATTTGTAGTCTCAATGATCTTATTTAGCCTCTTATTATAACACTGGTAGGCCTTGCTCTTGGTTGAGTAACCAAGGAAGATTCCTTCATCACACTTAGCATCAAAATTTCCTAGATGTTCTTCTCTTTTGATATAACATTTGCTACCAAAAACATTGAGATATTCCACAATAGGAACTTTACCAAACCATAATTCATAAGGAGTCTTAGAACTATTACCTTTGACTCAGACTCTATTTAGGATATATATGGCAGTGTGAATTGTCTCTCTCCAATATACTTCTAGAAGATCAGCTTCCTTCATCATGGTTCTAGCAGCTTCTTGAACTATTTTGTTCTTTCTTTCAACAACTCCATTTTGTTGTGGAGTTCTAGGTGCAGATAACTGTCTCTTTATCCCATATTCTTCACAAAACAAATTGAATTCATTTGATGTGAACTCTCCTCCTCTATCAGACCTTAAACATTTGATCTTCAAATCCATCTCATTTTTAACCATTACCTTAAATGCCTTGAACTTATCTAGAGCTTCTGATTTTTCTTTCAAAAAGGTAACCCAAGTTATTTTAGAATAATCATCAATAAGCAACATGAAATACCTGTCTCCTTGCAAACTTATTACTCTGGTAGGTCCACACAAGTCTGTATGCACTAATTCTAGTAATCCATCAACTGATTGGTCCTTGCTTTTGAAACTTGTTCTTGCTTGTTTCCCAAATTGAAACACCTTGCAAATAGGATTAGCAAGCTTCACAAGCTTGGGAAAATCTCTAACAATCTGTACAGTACTTATCTTCATAATGTTATCAAAATTGATGTGACACAACCTTCTATGTCATAGCCAACTTTCATCAGTCTGAGCCAACAAACAATAATTATCAATTCCTTTCAAGTGATAGATATTACCTCTAGTCTTCTTACCAGTTTCAATGACTATTCTGGAGCTTTCCCTAATCTTGCAACCATTGTCCTTGAAGATTAGGTCATAACCTTTGTCACACATATGACCCACACTCAAAAGATTATGCTTTAATCCTTTCACATACAAGACATCTTCAGTATTATTCTTTCCATCAAAAGAAATAGATCATTTTCCACAAATCTTACCAGTTGTATCATCTCCAAACCTAACCAGTCCACCATCATATCTTTCCAAACTCACAAACTTACTTTTGTCACCAGTCATGTGGTGAGAGTAGCCACTATCAATAACCCATTCATCTTTGTCTTCAACAACCTGAGTAGCCAAAGCACTTTCCACTAGTTTTTCTTTCTTCACACAGCTAGTAGTATTAGTAGAAATAGGTTCTTGTTTAATAGCAATAAACAAGCATTCATTACCAGAGGTACTAACATTATCTAGTTAACCATTATCTGATACTCATTCATCATCACCATCAAGATTTTCAACATAATCACATTTCTTTTGGATCCTAGGCCTGTTCTCATATCTTTTCATATTTCTTTCAATTCTTTCAGGACATCTGGAAGCAAAGTGGCCTACTTTACCATAGGAAAAACATTTGAAAGGTAATTTACCTTTGAACTTACTGGATCCTCTTTGTAGTCTATCCACAAAGTTGGCTTCAATTTCATCAAACTCATCATCTGATTCTACCTTGTACTTTTCTGATCTGGAGGTTCTCTTAGAAGTATTGGCTTTGAAGGTAGTCTCTACTTTTGGCAGGGCATCACCCAACTCTGTCATTTCCAAGGCAGTAAGCTCACCAAGCAACTGATCTCTATCAATAGATTTTACTTGCATAAATTCTTCAATTGCATCTACCTTGTGATTGTAGGACTTTGGCAGTGATCTAAGAATTTTCATTACAACTTCCTTATCACCGAGAGTTCCCCCCATACCTTTTATTTTGGTGACAAGTTCATCAACTCTTTGCATAAAGGTTGTTATATTTTCATCTTCATTCATCTTCAAACTTTCATATTTCACTTTCATACTTTGTAGCTTGGCCTCCTTCATAGAATCATCTCCCTCATATAGTTTTTTCATCTTCTCCCATACCTCATTTGTAGTTTCAAGATCCACAACTTTTGTCAGTACTAAGTCATTCAGTGAACTTAATAGAGCATCTTTTGCTTTAACATCCACTTCATATTCCTTGATTTTGTCTTTAGTCATCAAACCATTTTGAGACAAGGTGTATTTTTTTTCTGCAGCTTTCCATACTTTGTAACCAAGACATAGAAGATGAATTTTCATTTGTGCCTTCCAAAGACCATAGTTCATCCCATCAAGATGTGACACTTCCTTCTTATAAGACATTTTGGATCTTCTTCAAGATGTTAAACTTTCTTCAGAGGAACCTTACTCTAATACCAATTATTGAAATGTGTCAGACAACTGAGAGAGGGGTGAATCAGTTGTCGCAAAAAATTAAACACTTCTTCACTTAAACATTAATCACTTATCCATAATTATTATGATTTAATAGTGAATGCATGAAATCAGAAACTTAAACACAGATGCAACATTATACACAAGAGACACCAGATTTTTACATGTAAAACCCCAAGGTGGGGGAAAACGATGGAGAGGATTAGCTCTCAAAATATATTTAAATGTTTAAAAAATGATGTTTAGGCTTGGTCACTCCACCAGCCTAGAACATACTGGCTCACTACCATGAAGTATAGCTAGGTCTAGTAGGCTCACTACCTCAACCCTAAACATAGAAAGATTACAATAAGGGTTGTTCAACCCTGAGGGCTATTAAACCCTACTAGTGACTCACTGCTAGCATGACTGCCAAAATCACCATCTTCTTCATGTCTGAGATTAAGACATCGAAGTACAATAGTTCCTCTACTCTGCTCTGCTTTGCTCTACCTTATCTCCTTTCCCTTTTCCTTATCTTCCCATTTTTGCACAAGGACACATTTTCCATGACTCAATTACAAGTATTTATACACTTCATCAACCTTGGAATGATCATCAAGGTCAGCATTACAATCATCAATGATTGGAACAATCTCCATGGTCAACATTACAAACATTTACAAAATAGGTGTTGACCTAATACAAAAATATGCTAAGGAATTTTAGTATAGATGTATGCACATCACACCACGCCTTAGCTGGGACTCAAACATGATCTTCCACACCACAACATGCTTCCACAATCCTCAAGGGATCTCTACAATTACTAGAATTAACGAAGTTGGCTAAGATTGGTTGCATGCTAAGTTATCTGGGAATAATCTTAAAAAATGATCTCATTTCCTTAACGCAGACCAATGTAAAGGTAGGAACATGATCAGGATGAATCCACAAGCACATTGAAATCATCAGGAGCAACCGCACAAACACAAACCACTTTATTCATGAGATTCTTCATACCGGAACACATGAACTTCACTGTCGTCAACTGTCATACAAGAGAGATAGCTTGCAGACCACCAAAACATGAACCATTGCCATTGTAGGAACTTATCATCATCCCAGACTTCCCTTTAGAGCAAAACACTTTAATGCAGAGGAATGCAAAGAAAAATACTTTCTCCCTATCACCAGAGAATATTAAGAGAAAGTAGGTGTTACTCTGGTGAATGCAACTCTCTCAATTCTTCACACTGGAGGCTCAAACTCAAGATTTAGCATCTTCAAACATCCCTTTAAATAAATTCCAATCTATAGACCAAGATATTCAAGCAATAAGAAATGTGGAGTAATCTATCAGATTGTTCTTCAGCATACAACTCACTATCTATACTGCACTTCACTCTAACTCACTTGTTTCTTCTAGAGAGGCCAATTTTCTCAATATCCTGAACATACAAAGCTTCCAAAAAAGTAATAGAATATGACATAGTTAACACCAGTGACAAAAAAGATATGTTGACATCAATGACAACACTGATTAGGCACATACTTGCAACATGTTTGGCGTGCTTGCTTTGTTTGGCATGTCCATTGCCCCATATGCAGTCTAAAGACCAGTGTGATGAGTGCTTCCTACATTTTGGGAGGTTTGGTGAGTGTTGCGTGTGTGTTGCCCCATATAAGAAACTTAAATAACAAAGTGATGAGTGCTTCCTGCATTATGGGAGGTGTGTTTACTCTCCTTGTACTTGCATCTGCATTTCATATATAGTAGAAAAAGAAAAGAAAAGAAATCATTCTTGTCTTCCATGCATTAATTGTCTTCTATGTATCTATTGTTTTCTCCATGTTTTGCATGACTATAACTGGCTTCTCTGTGTTTGTTGTGTCTTCTTTGTACTTGGTGTGTTTACTATGTTTTTTGACCATACTTTAATGCATGTATTGGCCTCACGTTTATACGTACATTAAAGTGGGGTCTAAATGTAACATCAAAAAATGCCCCCTTGGGGGCTTTTCCCTCATAAGGTTTAGCTCCCAAGTCTTTTATCTGCATTTAGGACATCTTGCATTATTTTGACATCCTGATGAAATGAGCCCTAAGTTTCATGACAAATGGGACCTAGGGGGATCCCTTGAACCTAACCCTGACCAAAATAGGGAGGGAGGACTTGGGCACTCATGCCCTAGTCCTACCCTATTTTGGGTCAGTCCTAAATTTTGAGTGTCAGCTTGTGACCGTTATTCGGGTCCTATGCCGACACGGTAAGTTTGAATTACAAAATTCTTGGTGGGAGTGTTTGTAGTTGCATATATAAGCATGTTTAAGCATTCATTTGTAAACTAGATGATTACTAGATGAGCATTGGCATTCTAAAGGTGATTCAAGGAATTCATTGTGTTGCAAGAGCATATTTTGTTTTGCCTGTGTTTGTATTTGCAATTTCGAGAAATCATCTCCTGATGGCATGAAGAGCTTCTTCCTTCCATGAGATCTTCACTACAAGGTGACATCATTTGTGTTTTTGAGCATTTATCATTTGGTTTTTGCATCTACCTCACAAGGGCATGCACTCTCTATCTGACAACAGTGTTCAGAAGACTTGAATGTCTCTATGGAGCTTGACTGAGGCAAGCCTCTAAACACCACAACCCCCTCCCAAAGTATCTGTGATTGCATGTTACAAGTTGAAGATGTAGGAAAAGTGGAGTTGTAGGAGGGTATTAGAGAGTGTTGGATTTGCAGATCAGAGTTGAAAACAACACCCTGGACTTGGGTGCCCACTCTTTAGTCCTCTAGATCCTGTGACGGGAAAATCTCTGTGACAGTAGGAATAGGTTGCAGACTGAGTTTCTAGATCTTGACAAAAACCTAGGCATTGGACTTGGGTGCCTGGTCATTAGTGCCGACTGTTCCGCTTTTGAACCCTGAAAATAGGTGCATAGTTATCTATCATTTTACATCTTTTTGTAGTAGTATTTTTGGATATTCATCTATTTGCTTCCGTATTTGCATAATTAGGGTTTTGATGTATAATTGAGCATAATTGATAATCAAATCATACAAATTTAAGTTTCCCTACATCTCAAAGTGTCCTAGGGTATGATAGTGCATTGCCACTCGACCCTAGGTCCTTGAATGAAAGGGTGAAAGGAGGATACACACACAAAACTACCAAAAACCAACTATCCAAAATTTACCCTTTACTCCTTATAACTACCAATTTGAAAATTAACTATGCATTGTTCACTTACCACCAATTGATGCTCCTCCAACCAAGAAACTTTGTAAGGGCTGGGATGCTTCAACTTCTTCAAATTTAGTTTATTAAACATTTGTTCAAACACAATATTGTCTATTCTACCACTATCTACTATCACTTACAACATTTACCACAACTTACATTTGGTTTGAAACAAGATCCTCCTCTAAATAGGTTCAGATTTCTCCTTCTCTAGATTCAACAAAATCCTCCTCAACATCAAGGATTCTCCATCCTCAATATCTTTCCCATACTTTGGTGAAGCCACCTTTCACAGTCATCTTGCGCCACATTCACTCTTGACTCTTTTACTTTTCCAGTACTCTCCTGGATCTAAGAGCACTCAAATGCCTTGTCTAATCTCTCCACACTAAAAATAAATACCACTAAATCCTCTTCCTCTATCTTTTCCAAAAGATCCTCTACCACTAAAATAATCACCTCTTCCTCTTGAGGAATCTCCTCTTCCTTTGCTTTCTTGGGTATTTATTTGTGATGAACTGGCCTCTCCTTTTTTATTTTGGTAGCCTCTTCCACTACTAGATTGTCCTCTTCCATGTGAAAATTTACCCCTTCCTCTAGAATTATTTTTCTTTCTAGAAAGCTTATCTTCAGCCTTCAAGGCATATTGATAGGCTTCCTCAATACTTGTGATTCGCACCATGTTTAATTCATCTTGAATGGAGTAATGCAATCCATTGATATATCTAGAAATCTTCTCAGCATCATCATCAACATGACCAGCCCAAATATTTAGTCTGTAGAATTTGTCAGTATATTCTTGTACAGTCTTCTCCTTCTACTTCAAATTATACAACTTCTTGAATAAACTAATTTGATAGACTTCTTTAGGCAGAAACTTGGCCTTCAACTTAGTTAACATTCTTTCTTGGGTATGAATTTTCTATTTTTGCTTTCTTTATCTTTTCATCTGAACATGTTCGCACCATAGGGAAGCATTACCCTTCAATTTCGTGCAGGAAAACTTCACTTTCTTAGGGTCTTCAATAGATTCAAAGTAAAAAAAAAATTCCATCTCCAATATCTAGTCGATTAATTATTATAGATTTAAATGACCATTATAACTGGGAGGATCTAAACAAGACTTACTACTTATTGTGGGCATTGCCCTCAAAAATTGCCTTTCTGGTTCATCTCCTTCATTTGCATCATCTTCTCTCACTTCAACTTCATCTTCATCCTCACTAGCATCTTCAACATGTACTCCTCTACACTACGGCATCTCGATAGCATCTAACTGTGTGGTTATTCCTCTCAATATTTTTGCAATTACCATATCTCCTCATGGTCCTCTTCTACCACATCCTTTGTGTGCCATGTATTCTTTAGATTCTCTGCAGGTGTAGGCCTACATTCATTCTTCTATACCCACAACAAGAATATTAGAATCTCTTTTTTGACACATCTACAACCTCCTCAAGAAAACTTCTTTGATAGCACTTGGTGTAGGTCTAAATTCAAGGGTCTTACTAGACTACAAAATTAAGCAACAAAATCCAAACAATAACACAAACAAACCATGCCACAACAAAATGAATCTATTTATTTAGCAACAACAAATTGAGTACAAGAGTACAAAATTCTTAACACAGTCTCAAGATACATCAATGTTTGTTTACAAAACTTCTCACAACATCTCTTTCCTCTAGGAGATTGTACCAGGAAAAATATAACTGAATCACCTTCTCAAAAGTAGAAGGTATTTATGAAAACTCTACCTAAAATAGTTTAACTACCCTATTCGTTAGGAAAATGAATAAATTGTCATAAAAGAAAATGAATTTCTAGACCAATTGAATAGTTTCAGTGCTAAACCATTTCCATTAAACCCCTTTGTGAGCATACACCAATCACCATTAGGTACACACGACCGTTAATACAAATCCAGATTCTAGACATTGATTGGTGAAATGCCCTTTCCATGAACCATAGAGTCCTATATTGGCTTTTGTCCATGTTCACAAACTTCAATATTCTCTGACACATTAAGAGGGGGGATTATCAGAAAATGTAATCTTTTGCTAAATTAGAAGTTCTCCATCATATGCTATTAGAAAAGTAATGATTTCACAAACTAACTACTTGGCGGTGTAAGCTTTTAGTTATCAGCAAATTGTAACTTCCTCAAACCTTGGATGACATATCGACAAATTTTGGGAATCATGAACTAGTTTGTAAACTATAAAGTTTTCTGATACTAAGTGCCAAGCTATCAACTTCTTTTATCAGCAAAACCTATCTTCGATGAACCCTTTATTTTATCCTCAACAACTTCGTTCACATGTTGGTCAGTGAATTGGTCACTTTTTGAACCAACGAACTAGCTAAGAATTAACATTTTTCTCTTTTATCAACGATTTCTTATCTCTACGAACCAAAGAATCTTTGTCTTTAACTGAAATCCTTTATCGGTAAAGTGAGCTATCCATGAACCTATTGGTTCACAAACTAAAGATTTTATCGATAGAGTTCTCTATCCCTCTGTTTCACTGGTAATAAAAGAACTTCTCCAAAACTCACTTAAAGTACAATTAGTAAATATTTCAATGGTTGTCCTTGAACAATTCAAATTTTTCCATCTGACTTGTTGGCAAAAGTTGTTATTGGTAAATTGTTAGATTGAATAACTACCGAGTCAACAAACTGAGTAGTTTGTGAACTGGGAAAATTGCCAACTAGTTATAACTAAGCCAAGTTTTACCAATTTTTCACCAAAATGAAACTGGAGATACCCATTTGGGTCTTCTACAAGATGATGTCTTGAAATTGACCAAATAAATTTGAAATTACTCGTGAAACACAAAAACCAACACTATAAAGAAAACAAAGCCAAATAATTGGAAAATAAAACATATTTTTCATGACTCAGGATTGCCATGAACTCGGATGCTCCTACATCAGAATGTGGCTAAAGTAGTAATAAGGTGCACGATGCCTATTAGAGAGTCTTAGGAAAGTTAAAGTTTGTAGGTGCTCTACCCCTTGAATCCATGATAGTTAATGTGTCATTTTAGTAGTGGGGTATAGAATTTATGATGCTTGAGTATCCCAAGTTGAAAGGAAATATTGCATGAAAAAAAAAATAGTTTGTTTCTTTTCTTTTCTTGCATTTTAATTAGTTTAGTCTAAGTAGATTGCACTGCATTCACCACATGATCACTTCATAGTTTGCAGCATAGGATTAAGACTCTTCAATGATTTATCTTCATTATATTCTAATTTCAAGAGATATTTAGTTATCTACTTAAGGTTATCGCTATTAGAAGATTCATTAGGATTTGTTGTTCAGAGCCTTCAACTTTTAGCGTGGCATATGAAGTTGCAGCACTATCCCATGACTTGTGGAACCTAATGGAACATATCACAAGGAATTATGGGACCAAAGGAACCTTCAAGTAGAACCACAACATGATCCATCAACATTGAAGGCTTCACTAGTGGAATTAGGTTGACCTACATGTTTCATCAAGTATTAAACTTTGAAACCCTTAAGGTTGATGTGGATCATTCCTTGAGCTGGGATTGCTATTTAATTAGTCACTAGATGCATTAGGGAGGTAGTAGAGGTAGTAGTACGAGTTATGAAGTTGGTAGTTAGTAGATAGTTGGATTGTAGAATAGGGCCTCAAAGCTATATCTTTCTTGTGAATTGTAACAAGCTAGAGGATTGGCCTGTGAGCCCATTGTAGTCCTCATATTGCTGGCATATCAAGATTGTAACTATTTATGATATTGAATCAATCAAGTTCCATTGGTTTCTTCATTCTTTGTGTTTTCCATTGTGTTTACTCAAGGGTTACATGGTAGGACAGTCATATTCCTAGACCCTCCACCCATGACTACACCATCTGGAATTAGAGCCAAGTTTTCGAGTCCTTTGGGTGAGAAGGAATTTTGGCAGATCTTAAGGTGAACAAATCATTGACTTGAGGTAGCTTGCAAGTGTTTGTCAATAGAGCACCGATTATGAGGCAGTTGCAACATTGTAGTCAAATTGTTGAATTGAGCCAGTTGCATGGGATCCAAGGCAAATATGCCACCATGAAGGATACCTGTTATGGCCAATGTTACTGGATGGATGGAAGAAATGATAGAGATGATGAGAACAATGAAAGTTAGATTGGATGTTGTAGAAGAGGATGGAAAGAGAGGTCTAAACCCTAGGCATGAGGATGAAAGTGATGACGGTGAATTAGGAGTTCAAGCTACAGATCAAATTGAAGAAACCATAGAAGAAGAAGACTCAAATCAGGTAAAGATGTTGAAAGCTATTTCTAAGATTGGTAAGAGACCTAGAATTGAGATTTCAAACTATGCTGGTAATTTAAATCCTGAGGAGTTGATTGACTAGATAAATGACATGGAGGAATACTTTGAATATGAAGAAATTGAAGATCCAAAAAGAGTGAGATTTGCAAAAACTAAGTTGAAAGGACATGCTGCTATTTGGTAAAAAGAAGTTTAGTTTGATAGAAAGAGTAGAGGAAAACAAGAATCACAAAATGGGATAGAATGGTGACAAAATTGAAGAATCAATTCATACTCATTGATTATGAATTGGAACTATTTAAGAGATTGAAAAACCTAAGTCAAAAGGAGAAAACAACAAAAGAGTATACTGAAGAATTTCACAGAATGATCATTAGAACTAGACATAGTGAAGCAAGCAAGGAAAATACGGTGCGGTACATTAATGGAATGAGAACAAACATTAAAGATGAACTAAGTTTGGTAAGGATGACAACAGTAGAAGAGGCATATTGATTTGTATTGAAGGTTGAAGAAAAGTTAAACAATAGGTTTGAAAATAGACAAAGAGGTAGATGAGGAAGATTTAAGAGGTAGAACACAATGCAGCGAAGGAAGGTCATATGCAGATCATAATAAGGAAAGTAGTTCATACTGTGATGAAGTACAAAGGGTTCCCTTAAACAAACACAGTTCAAACAAATGAGTTTTTCTCACAAACTTCCACTATGCTTTGATGAGAGCAGTAAATCACGTAATTTTGACATAATTTTCAGAATAAAACTCAAACCCACGATATAAAAACTGATTTAGATACCCATTACGCCCTTATATAATATATCTCAAAATGAGATAGGTTTGTTTTGTATGGAACAGGGAAAAAACAAGATTGTTCCTGTGCAAACCCTGAGACTGTTACAAAACTGCTTTCACCAAAAATGACATAATTCACTCACAACTTAATGAAATCACATGCAACCAAATGTATTGTAAACTAGAAACCCATATATTTCCATTCATATATTATATTCTTCAATATGAGGCCGTACCAATCCGTACCATGCATGTTTTCAAACTATATTTTCTGAAAATTAAACTTTATGGACCTACCCTCAATAAAAATGTCATAACTTATTCAAATCTCCATGAAAATTGATTAAAAAAAATAAAAAATGAAGTAGATTCATGTTCTCACATTTTCCAACCATTTTTAGGACAATCCCTATCCATATCAGTCCGTACCATGTGAATTACAGTCACTATTTACAGAAAAACATTGATTTGAACATGCAAAATGAGGTATATTTTATTCCAACTTCTCTCCAACCTTCTCCAACCTTCTCCCACCTTCTCCAACCATTATGTTCATGTTTACATGACATATTTATGCTATTACATCCATTTCCATCACCCAAAACTACTTCCTAACTTTCCAAACTAAATTTGCAACTTTTGACAAGTTTGACAACTTTTACATTTTTTGCAACTTTTGACTCCAAAACATTACATAATGGATTTAAATGACTCCAAATGACTTCAAATGGTCTTACACAACCTTATTGACATAATTCAAACATAACATAAAGCTAATATTTACAAAGTGGCCTCATGGAGGCATAAAGTTCATCAGGTGCTCCTGCACCATACTCCCAGAGAGAAGAAAATTCAAGTCCTCTTGAAAACTAGTCTTTTCCTTCTTCCTGGTCTTCTTGTTCTTTTGCAATTTGTGCTTCATCTTTGCAACTGTCCTTGGGTCCTTCTTTCTCTTCTTTCTCTTATACCATCTCTCATCCAGTATGCTCTCAGCCTTCAGGTTCCAAAATTCTATTTCTTGTGTATATACTTCACTCACAACTTAATGCAATCACATGCAACCAAATGTATTGTAAACCAGAAACCCATATATTTCCATTCATATATTATATTCTTCAATATGAGGCTGTACCAATCCGTACCATGCATGTTTTCAAACTATATTTTCTGAAAATTAAACTTTATGGACCTACCCTCAATAAAAATGTCATAACTTATTCAAATCTCCATGAAAATTGATTAAAAAAAATAAAAAATGAAGTAGATTCATGTTCTCACATTTTCCAACCATTTTTAGGACAATCCCTATCCATATCAGTCTGTACCATGTGAATTACAATCACTATTTACAGAAAAACATTGATTTGAACATGCAAAATGAGGTATATTTTATTCCAACTTCTCTCCAACCTTCTCCAACCTTCTCCCACCTTCTCCAACCATTATGTTCATGTTTACATGACATATTTATGCTATTACATCCATTTCCATCACCCAAAACTACTTCCTAACTTTCCAAACTAAATTTGCAACTTTTGACAAGTTTGACAACTTTTACATTTTTTGCAACTTTTGACTCCAAAACATTACATAATGGATTTAAATGACTCCAAATGACTTCAAATGGTCTTACACAACCTTATTGACATAATTCAAACATAACATAAAGCTAATATTTACAAAGTGGCCTCATGGAGGCATAAAGTTCATCAGGTGCTCCTGCACCATACTCCCAGAGAAAAGAAAATTCAAGTCCTCTTGAAAACTAGTCTGCTCCTTCTTCCTGGTCTTCTTGTTCTTTTGCAATTTGTGCTTCATCTTTGCAACTGTCCTTGGGTCCTTCTTTCTCTTCTTTCTCTTATACCATCTCTCATCCAGTATGCTCTCAGCCTTCAGGTTCCAAAATTCTATTTCTTGTGTATATACCTCAGTAGTATCATCCATGTCCTTATGTTCATCATTGGCAACATATTCTCCATTACTACAATCTGCATTACATTTCTACAAATTTGCATATACCTCATTAATAAACAAATCTGCAGCATCTTCATCAGCAACTTGAGTATCACCACCAACTTTATTAGTAAGATCAACACCCTTCTCTACTTGTTCATCTTGCTCATTAGATTCAAACAACATTTCATTGCTTACCTCTTTCTCTGTCTGAGATTTCTTTTGTTCTTCCTCTATTGTTGATGTCCAAGTGCTTGTCTCATTCTTTTGTGGACAATTTTTATGGACCATGTAACCTTCCTCTTTACTGATAAGTGCCAACTTTGTGTTTGTTTGAGCAATTGCTCCATCTTATCTTCCATTCTTCTTCTCATCTCTTCCATAGCTTGATCCAACTTTTGTACCTCTTGCTTAAGACTTTCTATTTTTGCCTTGCCATCTTTTTCCTTCTTCACACTTATCTCTTTTCTCTTCTCTTGCTTCTTCTTTTGTGAACCCCCAACCAACAAATACCTTATAAGAAAATCCATCTTTCCTCAAGCAAGTCTCTCCTTGCTTCTCTTTATCTTTGCCTCATCTAGGTCTCTTCTCTTCTCCTCTACCTAGTCTTTTGGCAACCAGGTTCTCTCTTCAACTTGCACAAACACAAAAACACAAACTCTCTAGCCTAGACCTTATGATCTCTAATACCAATTGATGCTGTGTAAAGGGTTCCCTTAAATAAACACACTTCAAACAAATGACTTTTTCTCACAAACTTCCACCATGCTTTGATGAGAGAAAAAAATAAGGTAATATTGACATAATTTTTAGAATAAAACTCAAAACTATGATCTAAAAACTGATTTGGATACTGATTAATCCCTTCTATAACATATCTCAAAATGGGATATGGTTGTTTTGTACAGAATAGGGAAAAAAATAAGACTGTTCTTGTGCAAACCCTAAGACTGTTATAGAACTGCTTTCACCAAAAATGGTATAACTCACTCACAACCTAATGAAATCACATGCAACTAAAAGCGTTGTAAACTAGAAATCCACATCTTTCCATCCATATACTATATTGTTCAATATGAGGCTATACCAGGCCATACAATGTGTGTTTTCAAACTGTATTTTCTAAAAATTAAACTTTACAGACCTACCCTGAATAAAAAATTCATAACTTATTCAAATCTCCATGAAAATTAATGCAACAAAAATAAAAATAAAGTAGATTAACATACCCACATTTTCCAACTATTTTTAGGAACATCCCTATCCATATTAGTCCATACCATGTGAATTATAGTCGCTGTTTATAGAAAAATGTTGATTTGAACATGCAAAATGAGGTATATTTTATTCCAACTTCTCTCCAACCTTCTCCAACCTTCTACCACCTTCTCCAACCATTGTGTTCATGTTTACATGACATATTTATTCTATTACATCTATTTCCATCACCCAAAACTACTCCCTAACTTCCCAAACCAACTTTGCAACTTTTTGACAACTTTGACAACTTTTACATTATTTGCAACTTTTCACTCCAAAACATTACATAATGGATTTAAATGACTGCAAATGACTTCAAATGGTCTTACATGACCTTATTTACATGAATCAAATATAACATAAAGCTAATATTTACAAAGTGGCCTCATGGAGACATAAAGTCCATCAGGTGCTCCTGCACCATGCTGCAAAGAAGAAAGAGACAATTCATATTAATGAGGGGGAGATGATAGGAGTTTCTACCATAATAATAGAGGAAGTCACAATTCTTACTGAAGAGATGAAGGGGGATTTGAAAAAAGATCATTCAAAGGAACATGTTTCAAGTGTAGAGGTGAAGGACATTGAGCATTTGAATGTCATCAAGGGAGTACTAACAGAAGGATAGAGAATAGTGCAAGGGTAGCATACATGGAGGAAGAAGTGGTTGGGTCACTAGGTTCAATAAGGCAACCAAAAAAGGGTGAATTGTTGGTTATGGGGAGATATTTTTTGCAAGAAAAAATAATTGAGGATCCACCGCAAAGGAAAGGTTTGTTCCAGACAAGATTGAAATAAGGAGGTAAGTGTTGTAAGGTTATCATTGATAGTGGTAGTACCGACAATTTGTTTTCAGAAGAGATTATAAGGAAGTTAAATCTAAAGAGGATGGAACATCCAAAACTCTACAAGATAGCATGGTTTGAAGATGAGCACAAGATAATGGTGAGTAAATAATCTGTGGTAAATTTTCATATAAGATCATATAATGATGAAGTAATGTGTGATATTATGCCAATAGATGTATGTCATATATTACTGGGAAGACCATCGTAGTATGATAGAAAAACAATACGTGATGGGAGGAATAATACCTACACTGTAACATTAAGTGGGAAAAGACATATCTTGATACCTTTGGAAGAAGAGCACAAGAGTGAAGTATGTGACAATGCTAGAATCTTCTTGGTAGATGGAAGGAAATTTTTGGATGAATTGAGACATGAAAACATGTGTTTTGCATTGATTCTAAAGAAGTATGGTACACAAAGTGTAAAAAACACCATCACAAAAGGAGAAGAACCATAGCAGAAGGAAGTAGAAAAATTATTGACAGAGTACCAAGATATTATGTCAAAGAATGTGCCAGAAGGATTACCACCGATCAGAAATATTCGTCATCATATGGGTCTCATACCTAGAGCCAGTTTTTCAAACAAGGTCTCACATAAGATGACACCAACAGAAAATTTAGAGCTAAATAGACATATACAGGAGCTATTGAGGAAATGATTGATTAGAAAAAGTTTAAGCCCATGTGTTGTAACAACAGTGTCAGCACCAAAGAAATATGGAGAATGGAGGATGTGAGAAGATTCAAGAGAAATCAATAATATCACACTCAAGTATAGATTTCCATTCCCAAAGATAGATGACATCATGGATTGTTTTAGTGGAGAAAAATATTTCACAAAGATAGACCTAAAGAGAAGATATTGTTAAGGGATAATTAGATTCAAATGAATAATCAATATATCAATATCAAAATACCCAAAACTCAACAAAATACAGAAACAAAGAGATTAGCTGAACAAAAGAACTTCAAAAACCTTTGCAAACCTCAAAGCTTCATAGCTTCCATTGGTTGTCTATCTCAACCGATCTTGCATGTATGAATAAGGCCATCAGAGAGTGCACTTACTTGCTATGATTTCCAAGATTGTCAATGGAGAACGGCTATGATAATTTCGCCATGAAGATGAGCTTCACGACAATGATAGTAATATGGTAATGAGTTTGATCACAAGCAATGAAGGAATTGGTGCCAAAGGTGCGCTGTAATTCCTGTAGAGTAACAATACTTAAAGCTTGGATGATTGAAATGGAAGAACATGGTTCAATTTATAGACTTGTGAAAGAAGAGATCAATGGTATATAAAGAATGAGAAGATCAATGGTTGAGAAACCTTAAGGAACGTGCACAAATAGGAAGAAGACAAGTGTCACACAAAAGCTATTTTATTTTAGTTAACTACTTTCTTTTCTAAAGATAAGACATGCTTTTCATAAATTAGAAATTTTTTTTCTAATTTCAGAGATATTGATAAAAACAAGGTTGATTGAATAGATGACTCAACTTGAGATTTGCTTGTGCATGATTTAAGAGAAATTAAATAATAAATTGTGTGTGCATGAAGAAGAAGACTTATTTTTAGAAGATTTGGAATATATTTGAAGAATTAGAAGATAAGAAAGTAAATTAAATAAATAAATTTATTTAATTGTTTGTACATGATTTGGAAGAATAAATAAACATTTGATTATATTTTATTTTTGGAGATTGAGAGGATTTAAATAAATTTGATTTGATTTATTCAAATTTGGAAGAATGAATTTGACTTAATTAAATAATTAAGAATTATTTAATTGTTTGGAAGAATTTAATTAAATAAAGGATTTTATTTAATTTTGACCTTAGAAGAGGTAATTAAATATTTTGATATTTAAATTAATTTAGAGGAATGTGAATCAAATAAATAAATTTGTTTATTTATTTATTGATAGAAGAATTAGAATGAAATAAATATTAAGAATATTTATTTAGACTGAGTCGTGTCATTTTTAGGTGTATATCGATACCATTAGATTAGAATCAAAGAAGGAGATTAATGGAAGACTGCATTAAAGATAAATAAAGGATTGTATGATTGGTTATTCATGCCTTTTGGACTACCTAATGTACCAAGTCCTTTCATGAGGTTGATGAACAAGGTTTTGAAGAAATTCTTGGGTAAGTTTGTTATTGTCTATTTGGATGATATTATGATTTTGAGTAGAACCAAGGAAGAACATTTGTGGAATATTTGATAAGTATTTCAGAGGCTGGGAGAAGAGAAATTGTTGATTAACATTAAGAAATGTAGCTTCATGAAGAAAAAATTTGTATATTTGGGATTTGTGATTTCTGTAGAAGGATTGAAGATGGGCTTGAAGAAAGTAATAGAGATTATTGAATGGCCAACACTTGTGAATATTGGAGAGGTAAGATCTTTTCATGGATTAGAAAGTTTCTACTAGAATTTCATTAGAAATTTTAGTACCATATGCACACCACTGACAGAGACAATGAGAGGATATCAAAAAGATTTTAAGTGGACATAAGGAGCAAATAGGAGTTTTGAGTTGTTAAAGCAAAAGGTGACAAAGAAAATAGTGTTAGCATTACCAAATTTTGACAAAGTATTTCAAGTTGGTTGTGATGCCAATGGAAATGGAATAGGAGCAGTGATAAGACAAGAAGGGAGACTAGTAGAATATTTCAGTGAGATACTGAATGATACAAGGAGGAGATATTCAATATATGATCAATAGTTCTATGCAATACTTCAAGCCTTGAAGAAATGGAGACATTATTTGTTACCAAAATAATTTGTGTTGTACATTGACCATCAAGCTTTGCAGTATTTGAATAGTCAGGGTAAGTTGAATCAAAGACACATGAGGTGGGTAGAGTTCATGAAGAGTTATACATTTTTGTTGAAACACATGAGTGGAAAGTCAAACAAAGTTACATATGCATTGAGCAGCAGAAGGATCTTGTTAATAGAAATGAGGGTAGAAGTACTAGGTTTTTAAGAACTCAAGTACATGTATGAGGATGATCTTGATTTTTTGGAAGCCTAGAAAGCATACAGAGAACCAATTGTTATAGACAGAAGTAAGTGGATGGATTACTTCATTCAATATGATATGTTGTTCAAAGGGAATCAAATGTGTATTCTGCAGATCTCAATGAGAGATAATTAGATCAAAGAGAAGCATAGTGGTCGATTAGCAAGACATTTTGGTATTGATAAAATAGTAGCTTTAGTGAATGAACATTATTTGTGGCCTCAAATATACAAGGATTAAAATAACTCCAAAGAAATCATAGTCAATATTGGAAAGGGACCATAAATATCTACTAGTGGGGTCACATCCATGATCAACTAAATGTAGATGCCACCTCAGAGAAAGAAAGATGATGAATCCTCCACAATCTACATTGTGATTGCTACACAAAAAAAACTAGCTAGCCAAATAACATGGCAAGAAATAGAAAGAAGAAAAATAATGATCTTAACTTCATGCACACAAAAAACATCCAAACCTTGAAATCCTTGTAAGGCATCTCTCAAAAAATATTTCCTTGGGAGATCAATAAGATCTCAAACATTCCATGAGAGAAAATTCATTGATGAGAGACAAGAGTCATACCATCACCATCCAACTCATCTAGAGTGGCATTACCATTCTACCAAAAATCATCTGAAGGAAAAGTATCCAACTAAATGTTGGAAAGAATCACCCTTCTTTTCTTTGAAATAAAATTGTTACCATTTTTTCACCATAACTCAAAAATTGGAAAAGCTGGTATATTGTTCATTTTAAAGTGAAAATTTTCAATTTATTTCTGCCTTGCTTAACCCTTTACATGTATTGATTTTATATAAGGAGTTCAGTTGTGATATTATAAGGGATGCGTGAGGTTTGTAGTTTAGTTGTTCAAAAGGAGGAAAAGATTTTAGATCATTCATTGCATTACAGAATATTGAAGAGAGATAAGTATTTCATTCATCACAATGATTATTCATTTACAAGTTGAAATACATAAAAGAATAAGCATTGTATTGAAAGAAATAATGACATATCAGATGTCCCACACAAGTCGTGGGTTATAGCTGAACATATGTAGATATAAAGAAAATACTATGCATCTAATAATGAGAAAAGGAGAGACATAGCCATCATTGCCTTGGGGTTGTCGATCTTCGAAGTTACCTCCTATCCTCCTCCTGATCTCAACATGAACCTGCAAAAAAATGTGGAGGGTCCTGTTAGAGCCCAGGTTATGAAAATCCTATATCCATCAGAAGAGGCATAATACTTTGTTTATAGTGCATTGATCAAATGAACATCATCCATGTGCAAAAGGAACTGAAAAATAAACAATCATGGAACTTCATTTTTTTATTCTAATTTGTTTGTTTCATGTGCAGGTATAGGACAAGTCATGAAGCTGATTAAAGATATTCAGCATGTGGTGTCAAGTGGGCTCCCACAAGGGTTGAGCCCAACATGTTGTTTCCCCTTAATCTCATAAGGGATGAATGGAAAAGGAAATAATCATTATTCATTTACATGACAAACATCAGTTTTTGTTTTAGGATATAGTCATAATTACAGTTCAAGTAATGAAGTGCAACCATGGATATGAACTAAACTATAAAGGGGACTACATTTAATGCATATAGTAGATGTCATCATTACTTCAGCTAACATTAGAAAATGACATTCACAGGTATTTCATTTTACATCTTTCATAGTGTGCATCAGAGAAGTATGGAACATCAAGTACATTTCATCACTTGAATGTTAGAGGTTGCCAGTGGGCATATCATGTAACAGTGCATAACTATTTGTTCACAAAGGAATATCGGAAGTAGATATCAGTTATGCATGGTTTAAATGAATTGAATGTGCAAGTGGACAGCCATCATAGAACAACATATGCTGTCACTTTTCTTTCATGTTTGAACAAGGAGTTAGCTCATTAAGTACTTACCATGTGTGATTAAGATACAAGTGGATCATGAAAAGTTTCATAGGTCTGTATGTGCTAACAATTTTTGGAATGCATGAGGGATGTTTATGGTAACAGTCATATATGAGTATAATGCACTGAGGAGCAGAGAAAGGTACATCTTCCAACTTCATGGTTTGTTCATACAATCCAAAGTTGAAATCCATTTTGGAGCAGCTAGGATGTGTGAAAATAAAAGCATAGTCATTGTGTAAAGCATCTCAAGGCAAAGCCATAACATCTCATAAAGAATGCCTGAAGAGTTCATTGAAGAACTGAAAGTATGCATGTCATGTATAGCTACAGGACCTCTCTATGTAGCAAGTAAATGGAATGGTTGTTATCAAATACAAATGATAGTGAGTGACAGGAAGTGCATGCAAACGTGATAAGTGAATTCAAAACTAAAATAAAGTATGATAGCTAATGCACAATGAATTTAGATTCTCCAAAGCATGCATTCGAGAGTTGTTTCAATAGAAGCTCTCATTTATCTAATGCAAGATAACTGCATAGTGTAAAGCTATAGAGGAAGAAATTATGACAGTTCATGGACAACCAATAATGATACGGAGATGAAATAATTTTATGCTACAAAAATGAGGAAATGATCAAATGAAATACATTTTGTGCCTCATTGGACCACGACAAGAGTAAATGACAAGAAAAATGCATTTCTTCAGGCCGCAGTTTCCCAAGTATCAGATACAGAAATACATGAGTTAAATGAAAGGTTTTGTTCAAACCCTCTTAGGGTTTTGATCCATAGAAGAAGACAAAACCATTTCATTTCTGTGTAAGAGTGATAAGTTTCAGTGTTCCCAAGGTGTTATTTTCCATCGAAACACAGAAACCCCTTTCTTCATTTTGTGACCGGATGCACAGCTACAGGAGAAAAGAACACATGGCCACAAGTTTTGGCTACAGAGAATGAAATATATAGTGATAGAAATGAAGTTACCTATGTGTGAAGATGATGTGTAATGGTACTGAGACAAAAGGCTTCCTTTTCATTTCATTCTTCTTCTCAGAAATGTAATAGTGGTGACCAGGTATAATGAAGAGGTCACATAGAGAAACAAAAGTGACAACAAACCATCAGAATGTGCATAAGCCGTGGCTCTAAAAACCTTTTTTACTTAGAGATTTACCATAAAATGGAAGAAAATGACGAACAGATAGTCACAACATATATCTCAGATATCCCTTTCTTTTTAATAGGTTCCAATTTCGGTTAGAGTTTTTTAGAGATCAGAGTGCAGAGATACCAGAGTCTTCCTCTCACATCGAGAGCATTGTACTCATTATTCCTTCAGATATAGAGCAGAAGTTTTTCCTTCATTTTTGCCTCTCTTGTTGCACAACTGATTTGATATTACATGGTGATAAGCATTTATCCTCTATTTTTGTCTTGGTTTTGTGATAAGATATGCATTTTTTTTCTTAATTTGGGTTGCATGCTATGTTTAATCAAACCTTCATGTAAAATATTTATGAATTGGGTAAAATAAGAAATGTTGTGAAGATCAGAGTTCTATGGTCTGACTGTGAGTAAGATCTGATTGTGCATCACCAAGATTACATTTTAGTTATTTATTTCAGTGTAACCTTCTATCCGTTTTCCCCTGCAAGTCAACTAGATTAGGAAAATCACAAGGAGAACCAACTCGCTCTGGAGATTCACTCTCGTTATAGGAAACCCACATCTTGAGAGTGATTCCATGTTTCAATAGGATAGTCAAGCTTGACTTGACTAGTGGCGCAATCCTGATTAACAAACAAAAATCCCCCTCTTTCAAGTGCCCATGGAGGCTACTAGTACTCAATAGGGTAGTGTGAGGAGAACGAGCAAAATTGTCAAGATGAGAAGATAAAACTAATGTCAGTGGAGTTATTTTTTTAAACGTAGGTTAACTACATAACTTTCCATTAGAGGGAACCACCTCTTTTCCCTTGTCCAAAGGGTTTGAAGTTGCGTTAACCAACTACTTCGTAGTTTGATTTCTAGTGTTTCTTATTGTCTTAGTATGAGATCCAGTATTTCTAGGGTTTTTATTATGCTTACAATACCCTATTGTGGTCCACCCTTCCTCTTTTTTAAAATGGGAGCCTCTAAATCTGAAGAAGATTTGCTGCATGTGGAAACCAAGGGACAATCATTAATCTTATGTATATAGAATTGACACTAAAAGCAAGTGTTGGGAAGATTAAGGTAAAGGACATGTTGGTTATGATGCATCTGACCAATTTTGATATCCATAGTCTCTTTTAAATATTCAGAGAAGTCAACCTCAATAAGGAATTATTTTGGGGATGAGCCAAGAAGAATTGGTTTGGATCGACACAAACCAATTTACCAAGTGATCTAGCGATAGTCATCAAAAAATGCCAACACAACAAAGGTAAACTTAGGAATTTTAGCTAGACAAGGACACAAAGAGCCCTTTCATCAGAGACAACAAAGTCTTGAGCCTAGGGTTGGCAAACCAAAATGGATGCACAAACAAACCAAGGACCATGCTTGAGAATGGCCTCTACATGGCTAGCTTCAACGAAGAAAAGTTGACTCCATGCGGACCCCATACAGTATTCAAGCATTGTTGGCCTAGTCTCTTAGCATTCTTTAGGGGAACTCTCTAAATAAAGTATCCTATTAAACTAAAATGTTCTAGAAAAGATGAGCAACAACATAAATAGAGTAGACTTAGAGTGCATACCTCATGGAACACCATGGGAACAAACTTCTTGGGTTGTTTGCATCATAGAGCCATCCTTGAGAGCCATCAAACCATCAACACTAGCAAAAACTATTGGGTTACTGAAGTTTGAGGCCATTAAAAAGGATAAGGGGACACCCTCAGGTTTGGTAATCTAAAATCTTCCATAAAAATATGGAAGAATAATGAAAATTCCTATGCACAGGCACATTATGACATCAGAAAAATAAATGACACAAACCTAAGACAAAAATCCTAGTAGAGCTCATGCACTTCCTCTAATATCAAAAAATATAATGATTAAATTTTAGTTTATTTTATATTTGATTTTTGAAGAATGAATAGTTGTCAAATTTATATTACAATTTTTTTAAAATTCTTTATGAAAAATTAGTTAGAAAATAAAATGTTTCTTCTAAATTATAAGTGAATAATAACCTTTTGATTAAATGTGGTAATTTTTTTAAGTAGGATTTTAAATTTTTATTAAGTTAGAAGTTTTTGATATTTTATTGAAATGATATTATAATAGTAAAATCTGTAGACTCATGTCATTTCCTATTTATTTTTGTGTCTATTTTGGGAGACTATCTAAATACATGTATATATCAAGAAATGGCAGAAGCTTTTTACAAAGTTGGGCTCACTAATTTAGTGCCTTCTTTATTCTTATACACACACTCCAATACATTCACTTAAGCCTTGTATTTATTATACTTATTTGTGTACCTACCCCGACATAAATGTTATCCGCCCAAATTTTACAATTTGCCCACCTAGGGTCATTCTCATAGTTGTGGGCGTGATTCTTGACTTTTCAAAATTTAAATTTCAATTTTATCTAATTGTCACCAATTATTTTCTCATCTTGAGTTGACCAAGTATTCATTAGCATGATTTAGTGTTATGTGCTAGCATTTAAAGGAATTCATTTCACATTTCCTTTTCTTTTAAGCATAATTAACATGTCATTTAGATTAAGCAAGGAAAACCCATTCATGTTGTGCAATAAAAGGAATCTATATCTTGACAATTATCCTAGGACCATATGCATGATTGAAGTGTGTTGTCCATAATCATTCACCTAATTTTTTTTGGGTTGAACTAGTAGAACATGTCCCCTTGTGATATTAATGAAAATCTTCTAAAGGTATTTCTAAATATTTCTAGTCTCATTTATTCAAAAGGAGTAGAGCAAATGAATATTAATTAGGTGAAAAATAGAGTAGAGGAATGCTCCAAATAAGATTGAGTTTAGACACAAAAGATATATCTATGACTATAGACAAGACATACACCCACAAATTCAATCCCAAACAAAGAACCAATTTAGCATATAATTTGAGGAGTTAGCAAGATAGAGAGCTACCATTCCTAGAGTAGATAAATTAGCTGAATCAAGAATTGTTTTAACTAAGATAGTCATTCTCAGGGATAACTTTAAGGAACCCCCCTAAAAAAACCTATAAAATCCTGGCAAATCCTAGCCCAAGGCAAAAAAAAATGTTGGTGAATCTATGCCTAAATTTTGAAAAAAAAATAATTTCATTGGCGATTTTTTTCAAATTTGTCAACATTGAATATTTCGCTAGCGAATTGTATATAGATTTGAAAAAAAAAATGTTGGCCAATTTACTTGTGTTCCAAAAAATAAAATACATTAGGTGGTGAATTATATAGCTATTCAAAAATATACAATAAATTATTTCGCGAATGTGCTGGCAATTTTTTGAAAAATCATAATGTGGTTGGCGAAAATATCATATGCTAAATTATAATGATTAATTTACTTGGCAAATTTATAGCTTAAAAAAGTTTACATTTAGATTGATGGATATTCAATATCAAAGATCAACAACATCAGTTCTACTCTAGGATATAGTTTTGACACACCCATCTTTCTACATAAAGTCTCCAGAATAAAGGCAAGTGTCAACAAAGGAATGATTTAGATTAACAAAAAATAATAGATAGTAATTTAATAAAACAAAATTCAAAAGGATGACTAGGCTTATAATTTACATTAATGTACTTATAATATTCTAATTTAAAATTCTAGACTTATCCCATGGTTCGGCATCACAATTGTAATCATTTAAAGCTAAATCAAGCTTATCCCTAGGGATAACCAATTTTTGAACAGTTGCCTTCCTGATCATCTTCCCCAAACCTAGGTCATCAAGCAAAGCTATTAAACTTGATAGAAACGCACAGACAATGTCACTGAATAGATTTTTTTAAGGATATTCTAAAAGAATACCACAACCAATAATGTCCTGGATAGCATCATCAACTAGGGGGGAGTCAATCAAAAACACCTTCCCTAGTTTTAGCTCATCAAATCTATCTAAATCAACCATTTCCCATTTGCAAGGCAAGAGACAAACATGGCGAGAGATCAAATGACTCATCTTGAATCTCAATGATAGCAATTTGCCACTTGTCAAGAAATTATGAAAATAGAAACAACCAAAATGAAGGAAGATGCCTAATAAACTTATAGAAGAGGCTTAGGGCTGGCTATATATAATTATATTTATTGTGTTGTGAGTGAAAATGCACAATAACCACACGACATGCCAAATAATAGTCACACCTAGCACCAACATTTATTTCAATTTACGGTGGGTTAATGGATATGACTAACCACACTTGCAATACCTTTATCATTAATTACCTTTAATTTTATCATTAATTAGAGTCATACAATTGATACTTTGATAGGACTGACTACACTTACTTTGATTCTTAAACTGACAAACTGACGACTAGATTAGCCAATGCGAATTCAATTAATAAATGGCAAGTAGCATGAATAATATTTTTTAATTCTGTGGTCATGATCAGTGAAATGTGAGAATGACACTTTGTATCTTAGTGCATGCCCGCAAGCTTCAGAGACTTGTACTTTGTCAGGGCTGCACTACTACAAAATAATGCTAATTGAGTTAATTAATGGTGACTAGCACAAATAATATTTTTTTAACTCACCATTATTACCTTGCTAGCGATCCTCCCTATTAAATTTATCTCCCCTACTCTTGGTATTATTCATTTTGCTTTTTTTTATTGCCCAAATCCAACTCCCAGTGCTAGTCATTTTGGTTGGTTTTGTTAGTCAACATGGAACAACAACTCAACAGGAACATGCTTCTAGTCATTCAAAAATGGGATCACTGTATGTCAAGTGGATTTGATACTGATATGTTGGCCAAAGTATTGAAATTTAGATCATAAATGGAAGAAGAAGCCATTCGGGTTATAACTAGGAGGCACTTTCTTGATGAAGTGCCACGTATGGTCTATTATTTGTAGGTAACTTCATGCTTCCTTTCAAACCTTATGAACCTCATCCCAGATGTAGACATGGTAAAGAGGGTATCCTTTACTTTCATTCAAGGATATCTGATATCGGAGGAGGACATTGATAATACCGTTTCAAACTATGATCTTTTTAACTATCGACATGCCAAGTTGGGAGGGTTATTTAAATTGTCTGAGATTCAGAATGTCCCGGTAGTTCATTGTGTTTATATTTTGGTCAAACGTGGTTATACAACTCATGCCCTATCATTGTTCACAATTCATTGCATGCACATCACTAGGAAATTGGTGAGGAAGCTGCCAACCTTGTTTAGGATGTCTTCGATTCGGTGATGCTTCTTTTACAGCCTTGCAACCCTCCACAGAATGATGAAGATAATGATGAAGATATTACAGAGGATGAAACTGATGGTTGTCATGGGATTGATATCAATGAAAGACCAATTTAAAGATACAACCTTTTTTCTATTTTTCTAGAACGGTCTCTAAATGGCTATGGTTTTTGTTGTTGTGCTTTGTAATGTTCTCATAAGGGGATTTTTTGCCCTTGTTTTTTGTTGGAAAACTTATTCCTATCTAGGGACTAAATAGCCCTGGTTTTGTATCTTGTATCGACTCTTATAGTTAAGAGTTCTCTATATGTAATCCTATACTTTATATTAAATATTTATGGTTTAGGTACTATGCACCTTTGGTTTAATATATATATATATACATATATTTTAAGTGTATGATCATGATCAGTGTCAATTCAGTTAATTATGGCAAGTAGCATGAATAATATTTTTTGAGTCTACAATCATGATTAGTGAAATGTGAGAATGACACTTGGCTTCTTAGCATGCACCAACAAGCTTCAGAGACTTGTACTTTGTCAAGGTCGTGTTGCTGCAAAATAATGCCATTTGTCAGGTGGGCCCATAATATTTTCTATTTTTAAAGTCTGTGACTCTATGGTCATGATCGGTGCCAATTTAGTTAATTAATGCCAAGTACCAGGAGTAATATTTTTTAAGTCTGTGGTCATGATCAATGAAATGTGAGAATGACACTTGGCAACTTAGTGTGAACCCACAAGCTTTAGAGACTTGAACTTTGTCAGGGCTGTGCTATTTTGAAGTGATACCATTTGTCAGGTGGGCCCATAATATTTTTCTATTTTTTAAGTCCATGGTCATGGTTGGTGCTAGTTCAGTTAATTAATTTTAATGCTAAGTAGCATGCATAATATTTTTTAATTCTGTGGTCATGATCGATTAAATATGAGAATGACACTTGGAAGCTTAGCGCACACCTGCAAGCTTCAGAGACTTGTACTTTATCAGGGATACGTTGCTGCAGAATGATGCCATTTGTTAGGTGGGCCCATAATATTTTTCTATTTTGACTCTATTTGTCTGGATGCTATCTTTTCATTGTCATCTTTTTGTACTAGTTTTTTAAGTTTTTCGACTCAATAAAATGAGAGATTATTCTAATTCTAATTTGTTAATTTCATTTTAATTACACACATTGTTAATCTCTTTTCCAAAGGATTAAGTGAATAAGGGTTAAAACTTAATATAAGGGTGATTACAACCTATTGGTCCAATATTAATATATATTTGTTATTGAAAAGAAGTTCTTAATAATAATATACATTCTGGAAACTTTAAATTAGCAATGTAACTATAATATATTCTATAATTATAGAGATAAGTGTCATTGAAGGAGTCAGGACTCAAGGAATGATTTAGATTAAACTTATTTTTTACATATATTCTAAATTATAATACTTCCAGAAACAACCTATGGATCTAACCATAAATAATTAAAGTTCCAGAATTATTTTTTAACAAAAAATAATAGATAATAAGACAAAAAATTAAAATGTTGACAACAATTGTAATCTACATCATAACCCATATTGTATTATTATATTAAACAAAAAAATTTACAACCTACAAAGCATTTTTTACATATCCCTAATCCATGTTTCCCTAACATGAACCTTGGATAAATTCCAAAATTGAAAATGGAAAATTCAATCCATATGAAGAAAATAGAAAATTCAAAATAGTATAAAGTTTCAAAAACTAAAAATAAAGTTGTTAGTGGCCACCGTTGATTTGTCTTCTAACAACTACCACCTAAAGAAGAAAATTTGAAAAATAGACAAAAGACCTTGACCTTCTTAAATAATAGTCAAATAAATCATTATGTATAATAAGGGCTATGTTAAAGCACTCCAACGAGCCTCTAACAATTTCCCTCCTTGCCTCCTTAAGAATGTCTTTAGCTGTGGCCGAGCACTCTAACATAGGTAAAGGGAATATTCCAACCTTATTTCATGGTCTGGCATCACAATCATAATCATTTAAAGCTAAATCAAGCTTATCCCCAGGGATAAGCAATTTTTGAATAATCGCCTTCCCGATTATCTTCACCAGACTTGGGTCATCGAGCAGGTCCATTAAATTCGATAGAAATGCATAGATGATGTCATTGAATAGATTTTTTAAGGATATTCTGAAAGAATACCACAGCCAATAATGTCTCAGATAGCATCATCAACTAGGGGGAGTCAATCAAAAACACCTTCCCTAGTTTTATCTCATCAAATCTATCTAAATTGGTCATTTCACATTTGCAAAGAAAGAGAGAAACATGATGAGAGATCAAATGACTCATCTTGAATCCCAATGATAGAAATTTTCCACTCACTAAGAAATTATGAAAATAGAAACAACCGAAAAAGGAGAATGCCTAATAAACTTATAGAAGAGGTTTAGGGCTGGCTATATAATTATATTTATTGTGTCACATGTGAAAATGTATAATAACCAATTGACACACCAAATAATAGTCACACATGGCACCAACATCTATTTTCATTTACAGTGGATTAATTGATAGGACTGATTGCACTTACAGTACCTTTATCATTAATTACCTTTAATTTTATCATTAATTAGAGTTGTACAATTGATAATTTGTAGGACTAACTACACTTACTTTGATTCTTGAAGTGACAAACCGACCGCTAGATTAGCCATTGCCAATTAAGTTAATTAATGACAAGTAGCACAAATAATATTTTTTAATTCTTTGGTCATGATCAGTGAAATGTGAGAACAACACTTGGCAGCTTAGCATGCATGCGCAAACTTTAGAGACTTGTACTTTCTCAAGGCTGCACTACTGCGAAATGATGCTAATTGAGTTAATTAATGGCAAGTAGCACAAATAATATTTTTTTAACTCACCATTATTATCTTGTTGGGGATCCTCCCTCTTAAATTCATCTCCTTTTCTCTTGGTGTTATTCATTCTGCTTTTTATTGCCTAAATCCTACTCCCGGTGCTAGTCATTTTGGTTGGTTTTGTTAGTCAACATGGAATAGCAACTCAAATGGTGCATGCTTCTAGTCATTCACAAATAGGAATACTCCATCTCAGATGGATTTGATATTGATATGCTGGCCAAAGTCTTTAAATTCAAATCACAATTGGAAGAAGAAGCCATTCGGGTTATAATTGGGAGGTGCATTCTTGATGAAGTACTGCATATGATCTATTATTCATAGGTAACTTCATGTTTTATTTCAAGCCTTATGGACCTCATTCAAGATGAAGACATGGTAAAGAGGGTAGCCTTTACTTTCATTCAAGATTATTTGATATTGGAGGACTTTGATAATATCATTTCAAACTATGATCTTTTTAACTGTCAAAATGCCAAGGTGGGAGGGTTATTTAAATTGTTTGAGATTCAAAATGTCCCAAATTCATTGTGTTTACAATGCAATCAAACATGGTTTATACAACTCATGTCCTATCACTAATTAAAATGCATTGCATGCACACTACTGGGAAATTGGTGAGGAAGTTGCCAATCTTGTTCACGATGTCTTCAATGTGGTGATGCTTCTTCTGCAACCTCACAACCCTCCACAGAATGATGAAGATATTGTAGAGGATGAAACTGATGGTTATCATGGGATTGATATCAATGAACAACTAGTTTAAAGATACAACCTTCATTCTATTTTTTGCTAGCTTGATCTCTATATGGCTATGGTTTTTGTCATTCTTCTTTGTAATGTTCTCATAAGTGGATTTTTAGACCTTGTTTTTGTTGGAAAATTTGGTCATATCTAGGGATTCAACAACCCTAGTTTTGTATCTTGTATCAACTCTTATAGTTAATAGTTCTGTATATATAATCCTATACTTTATATTAAATATACATAGTTCACATGGTATATATATATATACATAGTTCACGTGCTATACTTTCTCATGCAACTACTTGGATCATCTAGGCGACCTGTTAATCTCTACAGTCTAGGTGGTGTTAGAGATAGGTTGTTGGATAATTGAACGAGGTGTAGGGATGCTAATATCCCTATAATAGGATGTGTTGCAAGTATGTGCGTAATCGGTGTTGTCATTGATGTCAACATATCCTTGTTGTCATTAGTGTCAACTGTATCTTATTCTATTACTTGTTTAGAAGACTTGTATGTTGAGGATATTCAGAAAATTAGCCTCTCTAGAAGAAACAAGTGAGTTACAAAGAAGTGCAGCATAGATAGTGAGTTGTATGCTGAAGAACAGTCTAGTAAACTACTCTGCATTTATTTCTTCTTGAAGATCATGGTTTGTGGATTGGAAGTAAGTTAGAGGTATGTCTAAGGATGCTACATTCTAGGTTTGAGCCATCTGCATGAAGATCTGAGTGAGTTGTGTTCACCAGAGTGAAACCTATTTTTTCTATAAGTTTAGTTGGGATAGGAGGAAAGTATTCTGCTTTGTATTCCTCCGCAATAAAGTATTTAGCTCTGTGGTTCTAAAGGCAAGTCTAGGATGATGATAAGTGCCTACAGTTGCAATGGTTCATGGTTTGGTGGTCTGAAAACTATCTTTCTTTTATGACAGTTGAAGATAGTGAAGTTCATGTGTTCCAATGAGAAGATTCCTATGGATAAAGTGGTTAAGGTTCATGTAGTTGCTCTTGATGATTATAGCATGCTTGTGGATGTCTCCTAATCATGTTCCTATCTGGACTTTGGTCCACATTAAGAAATTGAGATGGTGTGTGAAGATTGTTCTGAGATAATGTAGTGTGTAACCAGTCTTAGCCGACCTGGTTGATGCCAGTGATTGCGGAAATCTCTGGAAGATTGTGGAAGCATTTTGTGGCCTGTAAGATCATTTTTGAGTCCTAGCTAAGGCATGGTGTGATCCGCATTTCATTTCCTTTGCACATTGTTGTAATAGGTTAGGACCTATTTTGTAAATCCTTGTAATACCGACCTTGGAGATTGTTCCAATGGTTGATGATTGTGATGTCAACCTTGATGATCATTCCAAGGTTGATGTAGTGTATAAATACTTGTAGTTGATTCATGGAAAAGGTGTCCTTGAGAGAAAATGAAAAGATATTAAGAAAAGTCCAAAAGGTAGAGTAGAGAAGAGGCAGAGGAAAGAGGAGGAAGAGCAGAGTAGAGGAAGAGCATAGCAGAGGAAGAATAGAGCAGGGGAATTAATGTACTTCAGTTGCAAATATAGAAAGGTGTTGATCATGGCAGTGAATTTGGCAGTAAGCCACCAATAGGGTTTAACAACCCTTATTGTAATCTTGCTAGGTTTAGGGTTGAGGCAGTGATCCTACTAGACTTAGTTATTCTTCATGGCGATAAGCCAATATGTTTAGGCCCATGGAGTGGCCAAGCCTGAACATCATTATTTTGAGATTGCAATATATATTGAGAGTTAATCCTCTTTGTGGTTTTTCCCCACCTTGGGGTTTTCCACAAAAATCTGGTGTCTCTTGTGTTTGATGTTGTATCTATGGTTAAGTTTCTAATTTCATGCACTCAATGTTCAATCATAATAATTGTGGATAAGTGATGAATGTTTAAATTGTAGAAAGTGTTTAAGGTTTTTGACAACTGATTCACCCCCCCTCTCAGTTGTCCGGCGCATATCAACAATTGGTATCAGAGCCAAGTCCCTTTTGGAAAGAGTCTAACAACTCAAGGGAGATCCTAATGGAGACAAAAGGAAAACAAAAGTGATATCAAGAGCAGATTGTCCAAGGAAACAATTCAGGTAGAACAAAATGACAACCATCAAAGATGGTCTAAAGCTTTACCAGTGATGAAGACTGTTGGGTTATTGATAGTAGTTGCTCAAACCATATGACTGGTAACAGGAGTAAGTTCATTAATCTAGAAGAATACAATGAAGGGCTAGTCAGGTTTAGAGATGACTACACTGCTGAAGTCTGTGGAATAGGATTGACAAATTTTGGCAATAGATAAATTTATGAAGATGTTATTTATATAAAAGGTTTGAAAAAAAATTTCTTAAGCATTGGACAGTTATGTAGGAAGGGATTCAAGTTTGTATTTGAGAATGACTCTCTTGAAATCAAAGAAAAATCTGGAACTATAATAGTAATTGCAAAAAGAACTGAAAAGAATCTCTATCATCTTAGAAAAAGTGACTTTCTTGGATACACATCTTAGACCAATGAAAGCTAGGTTTGGCATAGAAGACTTTGCCATACAAATCTTCATGATTTAACAAACTTAGTTCAGATTGTGAAGAACCTACCAAAGATTGATTACTCAAGCAACATCAATTGTAGGAAATGTCAAAGATTGTCAAGAAAGGCATGGTAAGATAAAGAAAGATCCTCCACTAAACGATTGGAATTAATTCATATAGACTTTTGTGGTCCTACAAGAATACCAAGCCTCCATGGTCAAAGGTACTTTATGTTTTTTATTGATGACTTTTCTAGAATGACTTGGGTTAGTTTTTTAAAAGATAAATCTGAGATTTTGGAGGCACTCAAATTTTTTAAAGAAACCCTTGAAAATGACCTAAGCATGAAAATCAAAGGCCTGAGAATTGGCAAAGAAGAAGAACTTATCTCCAATGATTTCAATATATTTTGTGAAACCCATGGGATAGAAAAATAGCTCTCTGCCAAAAAATAAGATAATGGAAGAAGCAAGTAAAATTATTCAAGAGAATGCAAAATTAATAATGGAAGAAGCAAATCTACCAGATATATTTTGGAAGGAGGTAATTCAAACCACTGTCTATACTCTAAATAGAGTTCAGATAGTAACTAAAGAAGGAAAGACCCCTGCTGAGCTATGGTGTGGATCAATACCCACTGTAAAATATTTTAAAAACTTTGGGAGCAAACACCTCATCAGAATGGAAAAGGATAATGCCAAGTATGAGGAAGGGATTTTTCTTGGATACTCATCCTAGACCAAAGCCTACCAGTGTTACAACATTAGATTGGGAAGGATTGTTGAAAGTACAAATGTGAAAGTCATTGAGAACATCCAAGCAAATTCAGTCTCAACCAATAAGGGATTGCAAGTTGAACAACACGAAGGTTCCCAGACCACAAAAAGTGTTGTGGAAGATCATAAAGTTGTTGTGAATCAAATGAATATGTGCCTAATTGCCAGCATTGACAGAGATAACTCAAGAACTACATATGAAGATATGGATTTGAAAGAAGATTTAAGAAAGCAAATCAGGTAGTTATAGCAAACTCTAAAAGAGAACAATGAAGAAAAGACAAAAATTGAGAACTATCTGAAAGACACAATTAAAGTCTGCATAAAGGTTGAAGAAGAAGTTGAAGACTTGAAAGTTGATCTAAAACATGTGCGTTCTCAAAAAGATCAATTCAGTGTGAATGCTGCCAGATATGATAGGTCAAAATGATGATGACAGCAAAGGCATAACTTTTTGAAAAGACAAAGGATTCAATGCAAGTCAAGAACAGGACAAAATTAGATAGATTTAGAAGCAAAGAAGAAGAAAACCATCAATTATGCAGCCAAATGCTCAAAGGTATTCTTCTTTCAATGGTTACTGCAATTTATGTAATAAATTTGGTCACAAGGCTAATTGGTGTAGAAATAGGATAAATCAAAATACCCCTTCATCCTCTAGTCAGAATGTCATTAGATGTTATGATTGCCATAGAATGGGACACAGGACAAATGAATGTAAAATTCAAGCGAGAAACGACTATGGAAAGATTAGAACAATTGAATCATTTAGTGGCTACTGTTATAGATGCAATAAATTTGGGCATAAAGCTAACCTATGCAGGTCAAGAATGAATGAAAGGAACAATGGTTAAAAAAATACTATGTGCTTTAATTTCAACAAGCCTAGACATATCGCAAGATTTTGCAGAAGTAAGAACATGAAGAAGGATAATCAAGAAGAATTGAAGAAATCAATGGAAAAGGTTGATCCAACAAAAGTTAAGAAGGAGATGAACAAGGTCTAGGTCAAGTCAAAGATGAGTCTACACTAAATTATGGAGCAGATACCTCCTCCAAGAAGTAAACTGGAAACTTTGGCTCAGGGGGAGCTGTATTGAAAATTCTAAATCCCCTAGCCAGATAGTCAGTGCTAAGATTTGGCACAAAGATATGATATGAAGATTTATATGGTAGATTGCTTGAAAGCAACTCTATAGATCAAGGTACAAAAGGATTCTGGTCTAGAAGCCCAAGATGACTAAAGTATGAGCAGTATATAAAGTAAGTAACAGAGATTCAGTCAGTATGCCTCTGTAGTTGAAGATCATTATATGTGGTTTAGGTATGTTATTCTGGTGAACAAGAAGATAGTCAAGTTAAAGAAGAAAAAGTTTTAGAAAGAGTTCTTGAGATCCCCAGAAATTGTGCAAAAGTACCACACTGAAGATCAGTTCTTTGGTAAAAAGAGAAAAGGTGCATTGGCAAAGAAAAGGAATTGCAGATGAGCATATCAGAGATTAAATTGAGTGAGAATAGAGAAGTGGTGAGAAATAAGGCAAGGCCGTGTGTAAAAGGTACTCATAGATGGAAAATATTGCTCTGGTGGCACAAATGGAGGCTATTAAGTTGTTTCTAGCCTTTGTAGCACATAAGGACTTCAAATCAAATGTGAAGACTGCCTGCTTGAATGCTAGGTTATAGAAGACATTGTTTCAACTAGATTGATGATAAGGGAAACTTACAGAAGAAAACCTATAGATAGAGTCATGTCTGAAGCTATGAGAAGACAAGATATGTTACTCTGGAAGTGATAGCATGTGAAGGTTCTAATATAAGCTAGATATGGTCTGATGTGTACTCCTAAGAGGGAGTAGTCAGAGAAATAAAAGGAAAAAGGTGTAGCAGTGTAGGTAGTAATCAGAGATGGTTACTGAAGTCAAGAAGATTATGAAGTTATCTCCCAGGGGAAGCAAGTAAATTATGTTGATATGAATTTCTGATAAAGAGTAGTAAGTATTGCAGTGTTGCTGACAGAGAAAAGAGTGCAGAAGATGCAAGATCCTAAGGTGAAAATTGACAAAGCAAGAAGGAGAGAAATTCACATGAAGAACCAAAGTTGTAGTCAGGAAAGCATCAATTAAGAGGGAGCAGTCAGTTGAAGAAAGTTTAGAAGAGAGATTAGATTAGAGCATAAGAGTGCAAGTATGTGCCCTTTGCCATTGATGTCAAACGAGGAGAGAAGTCATGTGAAAAACTTAGAGTGCTAATGTGTAAAAGAAAGAGGGAAAATTTTGGAGAAAGAAAGAGTGCAGGTGTGTAAAGAGAAAGGGGGAGAATCTTGTCTTGATAGTTGTTACAGTTTTTGACATCATATGTTGCCATCAATGACAAAGGGGGAGATTGTTGCAAGTATGTGCCTAATCGGTGTTGTCATTGATGTCAACGTATCCTTGTTGTCATTAGTGTCAACTGTATCTTATTCTATTACTTGTTTAGAAGACTTGTATGTTGAGGATATTGAGAAAATTAGCCTCTCCAGAAGAAACAAGTGAGTTACAGAGAAGTGCAGTACAGACAATGAGTTGTATGCCAAAGAATAGTCTGGTAAACTATTCTGCATTTATTTCTTCTTGAAGATCATGGTCTGTAGATTGGAAGTAAGTTAGAAGTATGTCTGACGATGCTACATTCTAGGTTTGAGACATCCACATGAAGATCTAAGTGATTTGTGTTCACAAGAGTGAAACCTTCTTTTTTCTGTAAGTTCAGTTGGGATAGGAAGAAAGTATTCTGCTCCGCATTCCTCCGCAATAAAGTATTTGCCTCTGTGGTTCTAAAGGGAAGTCTGGGATGATGATAAGTGCCTATAGTTGCAATGGTTCATGGTTTGGTGGTCCGTAAGCTATCTTTCTTTTATGACAATTGAAGACAGTGAAGTTCATGTGTTCTGGAGAAAAGATTCCTATGGATAAAGTGGTTAAGGTTCGTGTAGTTTCTCCTGATGATTATAGCATGCTTGTGGATGTCTCCTAATCATGTTCCTATCTGGACATTGGTCTGCATTAAGAAATTGAGATGGTGTGAAGATTGTTCCCAGATAATTGTATACGTCTAAAAATGACACAAATCATCCTAAATAAATATTCTAAATATTTATTCCATTCTTCTACCAATTAAATAAATATTCTAAATTTATTTAATCGATTCACTGTTCCATAATTAAATAAATTCTATTTATTTAATTAAAATTCTTCTAAATGTCCTACACAATTAAATAATCATAAATTATTTAATTAATCTAAATTCCTCTATCCTAAGTTCTAAATTCAAAAATCCACCTCACCTTTACACCTCACCTTTTCCACCTCACCTTGTCCACATCATCAAGTTGCACATGTAATTAAATATATTTAATATTTAATTACCTATTTTTCTCTCACCCACATGGCCTATTTCTTCTCAAATCAGAAGTTAGCTAACTAATCAATCAAATCTGTTAACTGATTGGTCATTTGAGTTCACTGGTCAATCTATTCTATTGACTCCTCAATCAACCTAGTTCACTGGTCAATCAATTCAGTCAGTTCCACAATCCACTCTTCTAACTGATCAATCAAGTCTGTTAACTGATCAGTCAATGGAGTTAACTCTCCAATCAATTTTGTCACATCCCCTCTTTCATGATGGAGCTGGGACACTTGTCACATTTCTACTGGTTGCACATTCCTCAACCATCCTTAGCCATTGATCTTCATATCTTCTCTCAACTGTTGATTCTCATTCTTCCAAGTCTATAAATGAAGCTTCATTCCTCCATTCTAATCATCCAGGCTTTTGACATCGTTACTCTGCAGAAATATCACCAGCGTGCCTTTGGCACCCTTTTGTCATCCACAAGCTTGAGATCACATACATGCATTGAAGCTCATCTTCATTGCATATCACCATAGCTGTTCACCGTCGACTTCCTACAAATAGCTAAAAAGATTGCACTCTCTGAGGGCTCACTTCATCTGCAAAAGGACGATTGTGATAGGCGAACAACAGAAGCATCGAAACGGGAGAGGTTTGCACTGTATTTGTTCATTGCTTTGTTTATTGAATCCTTCTTGTTTCTCTATTCTGTTGATGTTTGGGTCTTATTTAATTCATTTGATTGATCACCATTTTACCCTTACAATAATATAGCGTGTAACCAGTCTTGGCCGACTTGGTTGATCCCAATGATTGCGGAGATCTCTGGAAGATTGTGGAAGCGTGTTGTGGCGTGGAAGATCATGTTTGAGTCCTAGCTAAGGCATGGCGTGATCCGCATTTCATTTCCTTTACACATTGTTGTAATAGGTCAAGACCTATTTTGTTAATGCTTGTAATACCGACCTTGGAGATTGTTCCAATGATTGATGATTGAGAAGCCAAGCTTGATGATCATTCCAAGGTTGATGTAGTGTATAAATACTTGTAGTTGAGTCATGGAAAAGGTGTTCTTGAGAGAAAATGAAAAGATATTAAGAAAGGTCCAAAAGGTAGAGTAGAGAAGAGGTAGAGGAAAGAAGAGGAAGAACATAGTAGAGGAAGAGTAGAGTAGAGGAAGAGAAGAGCAAGGGAATTATTGTACTTCAGTTGCAAATATAGAAAGGTGTTGATCATGATAGTGAATCTAGCAGTAAGCCACCAGTAGGGTTTAACAGCCCTCAGGGTTTAACAACCCTTATTGTAATCTTGCTAAGTTTAGGGTTGAGGTAGTGAGCCTGCTAGACCTAGTTGTTCTTCATGGTAGTAAGCCAGTATGTTTGGGCCCATGGAGTGACCAAACTTGAACATCATTTTTTCAAGATTGCAATATATATTGAGAGTTAATCTTCTCCATGGTTTTTCACCACCTTTGGGTTTTCCACATAAATTTGGTGTCTCTTGTGTTTGATGTTGTATCTGTGGTTAATTTTCTGATTTCATACACTTAATGTTAAATCATAATAATTGTGGATAAGTGATGAATGTTTAAATTGCAGAAAGCGTTTAAGTTTTTGTGACAACTGATTCACTCCTCCTCTCAGTTTTCCAACACATATCAACAAGATGGTGATTATTTGAGCACTGGTACAAAATGAGATATTCTAGGGCTGCTATGTCGCATGCCTGGGGCCTCGATTTAACAAAACTAATGGTACAAAATGTATTCATCAATGCTGATTTTGTTAGAGCTATTTCTAGAAGGTACGATCCACAAATGAAGATGGTTTTGGAAGGAAATGGTGTTGAAATGATTAATGGCAAGTAGCATGAATAATATTTTTTAATTCTTTGGTCATGATTAGTGAAATGTGAGAATAACACTTGGTAGCTTAGTGCACACCTGCAAGCTTTAGAGACTTGTACTTTGTCAGGGAGGTACATTCTTGATGAAGTACCGCATATGATCTATTATTTGTAGGTAACTTCATGTTTCCTTTCAAGCTTTATGGACCTCATTCAAGATGAAGACATGGTAAAGAGGGTAGCCTTTACTTTCATTCAAGATTATTTGATATTGGAGGAGGACTTTGATAATATCGTTTCAAACTATGATCTTTTAAACTGTCAACATGCCAAGGTGGGAGGGTTATTTAAATTGTCTGAGATTCAGAATGTCCCGATAGTTCATTGTGTTTACAATTTATTCAAACATGGTTTACACTACTCATGTGCTCTCACTAATTACAATTCATTGCATGCACACCGCTAGGAAATTGGTGAGGAAGTTACCAATCTTGTTCACGATGTCTTCAATGCGGTGATGCTTCTTCTGCAGTCTCACAATCCTCCACAGAATAATGAAGATAATGATGAAGATATTGTAGAGGATGAAACTAATGGTTGTCATGGGATTGATATCATTGAACAACCAATTTAAAGATGCATCCTTCATTCTATTTTTTGCTAGCTAGATCTCTATATGGCTATGGTTTTTGTCATTCTGCTCTGTAATGTTCTCATAAGTGGATTTTAAACCCTTGTTTTTGTTGGAAATTTTGGTCATATCTAGGGATTCAATAGCCCTGGTTTTGTATCTTCTATCAACTCTTAGAGTTAATAGTTATGTATAATAATCCTATACTTTATATTAAATATACATAGTTCATGTGGTATACATATACATAGTTCACGTGCTATACTTTCTCATGCAACCACCTAGATCATCTAGGCGACCTATTAACCTCTACAACCTAGGTGGTATTGGAGATAGGTTGTTGGATAATTGGACGGGGTGTAGGGATGCTAATATCCCTGTAACAAGATGGTCATTATTTGAGCACTGGTACAAAATGAGATATTCTAGGGCTACTATACTGCATGACTGGGGCCTCGATTTGGCAAAATTAATGGTACAAAATGTATTCATCAATGTTGATTTTGTTAGAGTTGTTTCTAGAAGGTACGATCCACAAATGAAGATGGTTTTGGAAGGAAATGGTGTTGAAATGATATGTATATCAAAGGAGTTTATTTCAAAGGTTTTTGGTTTGTACCCTATTGCAAATAAAGTTATTGATTTTGATGCTTTCAATAACACATGCCATAATTTAAATAGTAGTTATAGAACTGTGCTTCCCCCTAGGTACAGAACAAAAGGGATAGATGGGAGACTTATCAAGATTTCAAACATGGAGTAGGAGCCTTTCCCTATTGACCCCTTATATGACTATTTAATCAAGACTTATCACACTTTATGTCAAGTCTTGGGGTATGATACAAGGAAGAAGATGTTTGTCCCCTCATGCTTATGGCAGTGGATATTCAGGACTTGATGGTAAAACTGAGTATGACTATGCTTCGTACATTGCAGAGAAGATGCATAATCAGCTAGTGGCTATCAAAGCTTCATCTAATGAAGAAAAGATAGAATGTAGGTGGTACTCTTTGATGTGCCATATGTTTTTACATGTCAGGAATAGGGAGAATATATGGCACATGGAATTAAAGGTAAAAGAGAAGGATGATGCAGGATATATTCTCCATGTTCAATGTTGGACTCAGATGATAGATATACATTGTGATAATGCTAGTTATGTAATTTTTGAGGAAATATTTTTTAGGAGACTTTTGAATTTCATGGGGCATGAGGAGGAGAGGTTACCAAAAAAAATAAGGGACTTCTTGAGGCCTAAGGATAGGACTCTAGAGCTATGCATTCAACATAATTGGGGTGATTAGTTTCTTCACACCTACACCATTGCAATCAGAGTATATGGATGTGGGGTAAGCCCCCATGTGTTACCCCAATATTTTCCAAAGAGAATAGATTATTTGGAAATTGAATGAGTTTGATAAAACTCATTTAAGGAGACAAAAGAGGGGTTCATTTTTCCCCACCTCTATGGCCATAAATAAAGATGGATTGGATCAAATCTATCTAATTTTACAGTCATACAGGATGGGGTCAGAACCCATAAGGATGTATGATCCAAGGGGATTCATAAACCAAGTGAGATTAAGTATCAAGAGGCCAACATTTATACATGAAATCAATTTTGATGAGGATGTAAATAGAAACTACTTTTCCATGGAAGAGGTGAAAGGGAAAAAATCAAATGGAAGAACATCATGGAGGCAGTTGAGAAAAGGATAAAAATGAATGCAAACTACCTTGTTCCTTTTGCAGAGGAAAAGGATCCAGTTCTAAGAATACATAAAATATTGGTAAATGCTGAAACATTAATTGGCAAAACGCTAGTAGTTGAAGGAAACCCCAAGAAATCTCATGATATCAATCATTCCCAAGTTGAAGGAAAGCTTGAGCAATCTCATGATATTGATGATTCCCAGCAGCACTTGCAAAGAAGAGAAAGATCAATAATCAAGCTGAGGTAGAGATTGAAGTGGTTGACTTGGAGAATGATACAACAGAGAATGTGCCTTCAAAGGAAGAAGATGTGGATCATGATACAATAGAGAATGTGCCTACAAAGGAAAAAGATGTGGATTAACCTATGGATTGACCCACAAGGATTATGGACATCTCTATGCCTAAGAACAGAACAGAGGTAAATCACAGACATTGTAATGATTGGACTAATGATATACGAGCTCTGGCTTGTACACAATTCTTGTCTTAAAAAAAAACCAAGGAATTCAGGGATTTTTTGTTGAGATTAAGAAGTGTCAAATTTTAGAAGAAGGTCGATGAGGCAAAAACTAATGCAAGCCTAGAACAATATGAAGAAGTCACTCAGAGGGTGTTTCATGAGATGAGCAAAAATATTAGCAGGATCACCCCTAAGAAGGGAAGATAAATGGGGAGGAATAGTTGTCTATTGCTACTACCACATTGGGATATTTCTACTGCTTTAGCTTTGGATACAATAAGGAGACAAGATGAGGAAGTGTTTGCAACTAAGGAACAAGCTGAGCAAGTATTCTTTGGGTCTAGATTTAGCCCTAAGTTTGAAACCTTGGAAATATGGGCAATGGCACTAAACACAAATAAGCCTAAGGTGGGTGAGAATGTTCATGATTTAATAGGGAATGTGGTTATTAAAAGAGTATCAAATACACCTACCCCACAAGTTGCATCCTTGAATGTAAATACTCCTCTCTTCATTGAAGAAGTAGTGAAGAAATTGCAGTCAGGACATGATCTGTTGAATATGAAATATACATAGGCTATGGTGGAGTTGAATCTGTATAGTCCTTGACAACTCCTATATTCTAGCCCTCTAGTTCCAGTTGTTTCTATTCCTTCAACTTCTGCAAGTACAGAACAATTTCTATCTGATAGAGATTCTTTGATTGGAGAAATAAAGGATTTGAAGAATAAATTAAAAGATGCTACTGAGGATAAAATGCAAATAAATAGAAAATTGGTCAATGATTTGATAAATCACAGGATTGCAAAGATACTAAAAAAAGTTGATGATACTTGGAAGTGTTATTCAGACTTGAAAATAGCATTTGATAAGCATGTATAGGAAAGGGCCAATGTGAAAGGAATAATGGATAGATGGTTGTCAAAAACTACATTAAAAGGGCAAGTCTACAAATGTGCCATATTTGATCATGAAGCCCCTACTGAAATTGTGCCAACATATGAGATGATGATGATGTTGGAAGATATTGATTCATTTATGTTGAGATTTGTCAAGTAGGTCGGTGATAAATTACAATTGTTATAGAAAATTGATAAGAGAATCATGCTACATATTTTAGATGATGGTAAATATGTGAAGCCTTTGGATTAGTGGAAGGAACAATTCAACACATTGGTACCATTTCTTTCATCTTCTATATGTTCAAACAATGAGATTAACATGAATCTATTGAATACCACATTGGATGATTTGTTTACCCTAGACGTAGGTTTCAAAATTTTCAGCAAAGATACAAGGATACTTCTCGTTGCAAAATATGTTATGAGTAATGAAAATAGCAAAAGTACTCCTTTTATAATGGCCTTTAGAGAAGATGTGTGTTGCATGGATTTAGAAGTATAATGATTAAAATATATTTTCATTCAAAATGGTTTTTGAGCCTAGGCACTAGGCATTTAGAATTAGGTTCAAATGTCAATAGAAGATTTGATTTTGGTGAGAACAACTTCAAAAGGATTCATCAACAAACAACATCATGATTGGTCTTCTCGAATGGTTACTACTACAAGGATCTATTTTTAGTAAATACATTTTTATTGTAATGGGTGCATGTCTTAATAACATAATAATTAAATGTAAAAGACAAAATTGTAATCATATGAAGAATGTTTATCGCATGTATCTTTTGTAGTTGTCTCCTTGAATGTATGCTTGTTTTCTCATAGAAGAAAAATATCAGATAGGAGTCTAGTGTAATGTATTTTCTGTCACTGAATATAATAACAATAATGCAAGTTTTGTGTATCTCATCTCCAATTAATTTTATAAATTGCATTTAAGAATTAATAAACAAGAATTCCTTATTTCTCTCATGGCACATTTATTGTTATGCAGTATGTATTATTGTTGTGTATTATTTTATGATAAAGGAATAGAATAATTCCTATACACAAAATAGTAAATTGTAATGTTACTTACAAATGAATGGATAACTAAGTACTAGATTTATATTATTTATCATTACAATTTATTCCTAGGTCAATGTTAAAATGTTAATGTTGAGACAAATTTACACAAACTTTGGATGTTTTTCATATAGACTCAAAAAAGATAGTTACATGTTGTTGATAGACACATATCAAATTCATAGACTTCTATTCCTATGATAGACATCAAAACTACATACATCCCATTTGATTTTCCAACCCTTGTTCCAACTGAGCACATCCCTTTTAAAGAATCAAGGATGTGTTTTATAGACATGCACCTAACAATTTTACACAAACTGCATCTTGTTTCACTAATGACCAAGAGTGGGCACTTTGGTTGTTTATGGGGACACTTCATTAAAATAACCTTCAAATATTGGCCTTTAGCAATGCATCTAAGCTATTATGGGGAAAGCCCATCAATTTTTCTAAAGGTGCTACTCTTCTTACACAACAAGTTAAGCTACCGAACATTGGCCATTGGAAACTAAAAATTTCCACCAACTCATACTCAACAACAACAAACCCTAGAATAGATTGAGTAGCAACATTCATGTTGTTGTGATGTTCACAACACACCCCATGAGAAAAATGAGGACCCTGTTTGCTTTTTGTTTTTGTGGTGGTTTAGTTTTTTTGGTGGTAAAGGGAAAAGGGTAGGAATTGTGAGAAATTCTTGATAAATCAAAAAATACCCAATGTCATAAAAATTAGAAGTACTAGTGAACTTTGTGTAGAAAATGATTAAGGGTTGTTTTGAACCCACTTGAGGTTCTTAGTATTTCAGGAAGAAATGAAGGTTTTGATGAAACACCATGTTGAAGTTAGATTTGTATGTCATGTGTAAATTAATTTGTATACAGGATGATAAATAGTTGTATTATTGTGCGGGCAGGTTCATTGTATTTCTTCTTTTGCATGTATACTTAAAAGATTCAAACATTAAAAATGCAAGAGCGGACCCAACTAGTTTAAGAAGTTAAGCGAATAAATGTGATGTCCGTGTTTGTATATTGATGATTTGTATCGTATGTTTAAGCATGTCTTTAATATGCAAAGTGGTTAATATGCATACATGGATTCAAAAAGAAAGTTAAACCAAACATAAGGTAAAGATGGAGTAAAACATCATTGTATTATATGGACAAATCATAGAAAGTGAAATGACAAAGAGAATTAAAACAAAGCTGAAGTGCATAACACGTTTGCATCTAGTATGCATAGTTCAGATATAAGATACAGACACATACAAGAAACTAATATGAGAAATTGTAACATTGTTAAAACACACTAAAATCAGTAATATTAGTATTATATATGAACATAAAATGTACATTCAAAAAGGAGTGTATAGGCGAGCGTCACTGTCAAAATTTAAATTCATTGCAAAAAAGAACTAAAGTGCTAAATAACAGTACAGAGATTAATGATTCCCATAAAAGTTCCCAATTCAGACTATCTCTGTGAAATGTCCTAGCCAGTCTAGATTTTGTGTTGAATCCAATCCCCTGGACAAATGTAGGAAGTTGAGGCTGACCCTTGCCCAATAGCGGTGGTGGGCTAAGGCATGATCTTCATGCTCATTACGAATGGAAATCTTTCATATTGGGCTCCAAGAATATTGACTAGAGAGATCTCTGAGGCTTGTGGAATGCCTATGCCCAATTCTGCTCCTATAAGGACATCGATATCCATAATCCTGTACTCAGCCTTGAAAATATCCTGAAATAATAGAAGGACTTCCACTTTATTAACACTCAAATCCAATACAAAGGTGAGGAACCACGAGGCAATATTAGAATTAACTCTATATCTATCCTTGTTAGTTAGGAAACCTATACCTAGTACCATTTTAATAGCTTCTAATTCTAGTTCATGGAATATGGGGTTCTCATGCTAAACGACCAGTCCTCTCAGACGAGCATCTAAAATTGGACTAAAGAAAGCGGTCTGCCTCCTAGTACTATGAAGACATATGGGAGTATTCATACTCATAGTGAATATTAGCACAACCTGAAGAAGAATGCGAATTGTTCATCGCATAGACCATTAAATAGAATTTTACACAAGTTATAGGGTTAATGATCATTAATGGTGTTCATGTGAGTTTGAATGTTCAGGATTGTATGGATTAATTCAGGCACGCTGGAGGTCTAATAGAATTAATGTCATTAATGTATTAGATTTTTCAATCATGATTTGTGGATTATGGTATTAAATGCAGGGATGCAGTACGGACGTTTGAAGAAGAGTGAAGAAGTCACTTTACAAAAAGAGAATGCAAAGTTGTGTGTATTTGGCATACAATACATGGGATACAAAAGTGAACATACATAGTGATGCACAAAATAGATATGCAGGGGCTAATACAAGAGGCTAAATACAATATCAGACATCATGTATACAATTCAATATTGATAGTCATTGAGGACTGAGGATATACTAAAGACACTTTGTACATGATATACAAGGAACATACAAATCTGAACACGAGAAGAGGTAAAGTACAGTCAATAATGAGGTAAGTTCATGTCTTTTGTATATTTCATTTGTTGTATGTTAACCTGATGCATAAACATGAATACAATGTCAGAATGAGAAAGGGCGTTAAAAACATTGGAAACATAGGGTAAGTCTACATTTGTATTGTATAAGCGAAATGTATTACACATGCATTGAGATGTACAAAAAGGTGAATACAAAAGCTAGGGCTGTTGAAAGAATTGTATGTGCTGGAAATCACGATATTCAAAAAGTAAATATATAATGTTAGAACTGATGAGAGGTCAAAGCAAAATGGATATAAACTTTAAATCTTCTTTTGTATGTTTGAATGTATGTATCTCATGTACATTGGAGAGAACAAATGTTAAGTACAGAGCTGGATGTAAGGTAAAGTGCAATTGGTTTTATATATTCGTATAGTTCCGCATTTGCATGTCTTAAGAATTGTATAAATGAAATATACATTGCAATATACAAGGGTTGACACAAAACTTAAATTTGACTAAAAGTGGGAATTGAATGCATTGGGGTAGGTTTTGTATATTTATGATTGCATAAAGTACATACAAAGATTGATATACAAAAATGAGATACAAAAAAAAAAAGATGAGAAGTAATGCATACAAAAGTCTAAAATGCAACATTAAAGAGAGAAAAGGCACAATTTGAATCATATGCATTAATTACTGTATTTAATGCATAACTAACAACAAAGATGCACAATTGAAATGAAATAAAGGTAAAAATAGATGATGTTATTTTTACAATTGCATTTTGAAGGTAAAATTGGAGAGAGTTTCACTTAGACAGAGGAACGAGATTTAGGATTTAAACAGAATGGGAATGGCAAATGGTTAAAGGTTTAAATGGTAAATCCTATCAATAGGAGGTTGCGAGTTACAGGTATGCACATGAAACACCGTTGAATTGTAGATAGGTAAAATTAGGGTTAATTACAATAATTTTGTTGAGAAAAAGGTGTAAATCATTAATCATTACTGTAGTTGACTATGCAAGAAGAATTTGGTATGGTTAAATACTATTAAATCTTTGTTAGCAAAAGGACAAGAAATAATCTTAGGGTAAAAATGGTAAAAAAACATGAAATTATGGTAAAAACCCCTAGGAACTGTATGCAAGTAGAAAGGTAAAAGATATATGTTTTGATAGGATGGCACCCAGAAAAAAGAAAGTAGATACTACAGTTAGAGAAGGAGAGAAAATAAAAAAAGAAAGAAAACCAAGGAGAGAGATGATTAAAGAGGAGTTCTCACCAATCAGGGGATATTCTTCTTTATTATTTAACATAGGGGGATTGATCATAGATTTGAACATTGGTCAATATGATGCAAAAGAAGTGCTACAGAAGGTCATGGCGCCTGATGCTACTGAAGACATGAAAAAGATTTCTGATAAGGGATTGTATAAGGTGGCAAGATTCCCATTAGCTATGGAGGGTAAATATTTTGTACTGGAATGCATGCATAGCTACAATGTAAGCACCAGAAAGGTAATACACGACAATTGAACTATTGCAGATCTATCTACAGAAGGCATAGTCTAAACTTTTGGGTCGGAGATTAAAGAGGAAATGATGGATATTGATATGGATCAATATACTGAAGATTTTACAAAAAATGAGAGAGAATGCAAAACTACTATCTTTTATCGGTGGTATAGGGTAGAGAATAAAACTAAAGCTGTTGTAAGGGTGCCTAAGAGTTTATACAGAATTGAATTCAAAGAGGAGATACACTTAATGATTACAATGTTGTGCAGATTAGCTGGACTAAGAGATGCAACAAAGTTTGAACCTTGGATGTTCAATATCATACAGTATATCAGAGCAAAGGAGGGAACTATTCATTGGGCCAGGGTCATCAGTACAACAATAAACTGACAGATAATGGCATTTGGAAAAAATAGAAGGCTTTCTTGTCTTCTTATATAATCTATGCTTGTGCTGTGGAAATGCCACCAATGGCTAGAATAGACAGAGTGGGTACCTTAGGAAATGGCCCAGGTGAAAATTTGATTTATGAACATTACCTAGATTTGCAGGAAGAAAAGGCATGGTGTAAACATGCTAGGGTGAATGATGTTTTTTATACATATTTGGTAAGAATTCTAAATGGAGACAAAGATAGGAGATTATCATAAGAGACGGTAAAGGCTACAAGTCCTTTCAACTCTTGTTATATACAATTTCCTACATTCATTTATATTAGGACTAACGGATTTGAAGGTAAACCATTCATGTTGCCAAGATATCCTCTAGACCGATTAATTGTACTGGAATTCACAATGTAAATTTTGAATGTATTCAGGATGTACAAAAGGAGATTTAACAGAGGAAATATTAAGTTCCCTTGGGTAATTGGGAATTATTCATGCTATAATGAAGACACTACTAAAGAATCAGAAAAAGAGTTGAGATATTATGGCTTTGGGGAATTTGATATAGTTAGAAGGTTTGACCCCTTCCATAGAATTGAAAATTATATTGAAAAAAATTACAAACACCAAATCCACATTGAGGATTTTTGGTCCAACTGTGAAAATGAGCAGGAAGTGTGGAGGAGAGCTCATCAAAGACTGATATTGGAATAGATGAAAACCATGGGGGAAATTAATGTTCCTTAGGAGGTTAGAGATGATGATAAAGTATGGCACCAAAGCTATGAGAGTCAAAAAGTGGCATTGTTGCCTATTAGTGAACCTAATTGGGAGGAGGCAGCAGAAACATCTCTGGATGTAATTTCTTAGCTAATTCTTTTATTCTCTAAAACATGGTTAAGTGACAGGATGTAGGAGCTTAAAGCTAAAGGTATTATTGCCACTTATCAGAAAAAAGGAAAGAAAAGAGAAAGAGAAAAGAAGGATGATTTAGAATGTTTTTATGAAAAGAGAAGGAAATTTGTAGAGACTACAGTCCTTGATAAGAATGAACATGCCACATTGTTGGATCCTTATGCTCTAGGTATCATAGTGGCCATGCCTTTAGGGACATTCATGGAAGAAGGAGCATCAAGCCAAGCGGTTAATGTGGAATAGTCACAAATGTCAGGTGTTCCTGTAGTACAAGTGCAGAGTAAAGAATTACCAACAAGATAACCTATAATTAAGCCTATTATTATAGATACACCAAGGGGAAAGGCACAAATTCCTATTGTAATAGTGGATGCCCCACTGCTGGGAGTAAGACAAAAGTATGTATCTAAGAATTTCACACCTGAATAAAGAAGATTACACCACATAAAAGTTAAACAGGAATTGACTGAAGAAATGCTGCAAGAGTCAATAGCCCAAGAAGTCAAGAAAGTGGGTAAAATTGTGAATGTTGATGAAGGGAGTAGTGATGAGGAAGAGTCGTCATTTGGAACTGATATAGGGTAAGAAGACGAAGAAGAAGAAGAACAAACATCAAAAACTTCCCTTATCGGAGAAGAACAAAGTGCTCAAGTAGAAGGGGCACAGAGCCTAGTAAAAGGGTGTGAGGATGTACAATAAGACCTAGAAATAGTGAACCCTTTTTTATCAACTAGTATCACCTAAAATCATAAAGGAAGTGCAAGTTGTTGCAGAACAAGTGGAAGAAGCAGAAAAGGAAGTCAGAAAAGAAGAAAGAGTAGAGAATATAGAAAAAACAACTGTATCTTCTAGACAGTCATTACAAACAGAGGAGATAGGTCAAGTGGGAAATGTGCAAAATCAAGCTAAAGTGCAGATAGAAGAGGCAATGCCAACAAATATCATAGATACTAGTGTTTTAGGTGTTTCTAATATTAATATTGAACAAGATGAACAAGAAAAGAATTTGGAAGAAGGAAATAAAGAGCAAGATACTAACATGGAGAACAAAGAGGATAAAGAAGGAAAAGAAAATGAAGAAGAGAAACCACAGTATCAAGATAATGCATCTCCTTCAACACCACAACAGGGTTCACCTATAGATCAAGGTCCAATGCAACAATAACAACAACAGGGATCAATAGAGACAGAGAAACCTTAGGAGGTAATAAATGAACAGAAGAAGATAGAAACCTACATGGAATCACCAACTTGGTTGGGTTCTAAGGTAAGGAGGGAAAAAGCAAAAGTATAGTTGGTTCCCATTGACATCAAGAGCTTATTGGTTGGGCATCCACAGAGAGAAAAGAGGAAAGATAGAACCATGTTAGCTATAAAGCGAGGCCCATCGAGATCCAAAACTCTAAAGTTAGCTGTACCACAAAAGGATAAGGGAAAGGGAGAGATGACCCTTGAAGATTATCAGCTAATGAATATAAATCTTGGGCATGTGACTAGGGAACAACACATTGCTGAATGGGAAGATATGAACAAAGTAACTATAAAAATGTTGAAGAAAGATAAGGATAAGTTTGACTATTTCAAGGGGCATATTGTACAATTGCAAGAATTCATACAGAAGATATTTGACCCTACTGTTGGCATTCCAGAGTTGCCTGAGGATTTATCCATTTTATCAAGAGAACAATTTACTCAGTTTTAAAATAAAAAGGTCGAAGCAAATGTTTTTGAAGAATGGTTTAAAGCCTTTATTCAAAAAGGAGAAAACACCATAAGACAGGTAATTAATAGTTGGGATGTACCTTTTGAAGAGAAAAATAGTTGCATTCTTATTTTACATTACTATTAATCTAGAATAGAAGAATGCAAAGAAGAATTGAGACAAGTTGAGGACATGAATGAAAGAATTGAAGAGATGAAAAGTGAAGGGATAGTAACTTCTCAGATAGAAGATTATATGCCACAATGCATATTGGAGTTGAAGTTTGAGGACAACATGTTAAGGGGTTACATTATGAGCACCCATGATATGGAAGAGATTGCTGATTAGATGATAAGGAACACAAGAAAATGATACAGAAGCTCATTGGGCATGAATGCCAAGAAATACCAGTTTATGATGCAGCTATGGCAGTTAAAGAATTCAAAGCTATTTATATACCCTGCCTGGAGAATCCTGCTATGTATCTAAGCACCCAAATGATTGACTCTATCATGGAATTAAGTGCAAAGATAGAGAAATATTAGAAAAATAGAGAAGAAGTGGAAGAACAAGGACATTAAAAGAAAAGGTTGAATTGTAGAAATACACATGGACAGCGAGTCAAAGGAATAATCATGATTCTGTGGCAACATTGATAGCCAAGTACACAGAGTACTTGAAGAAAATAGGAGAGGAATGAGAAAGAAGGTGCCAATGGCAGTAGTTGTTTCTTTTTGTATCTTCATTTGTATATGTTGTAGGTTTTTGTCATGTTGTGGTAGCCAGAGTCAACAAGGAGAAAAGTCAAAGAAGATTCTACATTTTGAAAGATCCTAATGGCATCATTTACACCAGAAGGAATATTCCTAAGGATATTTTGAAGAGTGGTTGGGAAATGATTTCCACCATTGATTTTGTGAATTTGAATTTGAACCGTGGATTAATTTTGTAACCGTAGCAAGGGGAAATTCAAGTCTATATAAAGAACCTTGCTACTAAGTATTTTTACATAGAGTTGGAGAAATACATATTGTTACATTTAGGCAAGAGAAGTAATAGACTTTGAGCAATTTTTCTGTGAAGTGTAATGCACCTATGTCTATAGCAGAGATAATGTGGAACATCCACTTTCTCCCTATATCTGTAAAGTGTTTGTGAGTTTTAATTGATTGTTAATGTTGTCAAAGATTTCAAAGTCAAATTACATTGTAAATTTGAAAGACTTTTCATATATTAATGAATACAAATATCTGATTGTTGCGTCTATTCCAGAGTGCATTAGATTCAGGTATTTTTTAGTAAGTTTCCTTTGATGATCGCATTCCTATATGTGAGTTTGTGATACTGCTCAAGATAAGCATGCATGGAATTTATTCCTTTGAAACATTATAATTGATTAATCTTGTATACTTGAATAGCAAAGAATTAATTCCTATAGGATTAAGTTCTGTAACCATATTTCTTCTAACTTTTTCCAAAATCATAAATAATTAGCTAACACGCAGGAATCTGAAGGAAATTGTCATATATTTAAACAGAAATTGAGGAATTGTAAAGTTTTTTGACAATTTTCATATAAATTTGAAAGGAAAAGTTTGTTTATTGAAATTCATGTGAAACTTTGTGATAAATTGATAAATACATGCACATGATCACTAACTTTAGTGTAATTTGTAGTTATTTGTGCAAATTAAACAAGTCGAGTAACTCACAAATCACTTTAGTTTATGTCAGGCTCCTTGAAAATGACAGCTTCACAACGAACTGTTGACCTATCTCACATGGTCAAGACCTGACTATACAGAAACTCAAGATTAAGAATTCTTTGTTAATTCTTCATATCTTTCAAGACAGCTAAGGTTCTTTTGTGAATTTTAACTTTGTTGCTTATGTACTTTACATGCATCAATAGTTTTGGTGCTAGAAGGAGGGCTAATTGGAATTAAGGTTGGATTTGTACAAAGCTGGCTCATACTAGTGGTCGAGTGACCAGATCCAGGTCTAATTTAGGTGATATTTTCGTACAATTACTTAACAGAAGGCAAAATAAGAGTCCTTTAATTTGGAATCGCAGAGTATTGCAGTTATGAAGTTCATCAGGTACTCCCCCTGGATCACCTTTTAGTATACCGAATATCATGAGTCCCGATGATTCTGCATTCAGATTGTTAAGCCTTAGTTTAGGACCCCCTAGAGGTCCAAGTCCTCCTAGAAGTCTAAGCCCATCGAGAAATCCAAGACCTCCAAGAAGTCATAGTCTACCTAGAGGTCTAGTCATGGCATATTTTAATGGCAATTCTTCCATATCATTTACTGCTTATCATGGCATGCCTAAGAATCCTGAGAAGATCTGCCCTAAGTACCAATTGCATCAAGATCTAGAAGATCATATCGTAATCTTCAAAGAAGGTTGCTTTAGGGCAAGATTAGAACATCAAGATGTAGTGTGTAGGTTGTTCCCATACACATTTAATGAGAAGGCTTCTAATTGGTATGTCAACTTAGCAAATGGTTATATTACTACCTGGGAACTCATAGAAGAGGCCTTCCTATCTAGATTTAGAGGACCAGTTGAGCCTGCCTCTTTGTATCACAAATTAGCAGCAATTAAAAGAAGCGAAGGGGAGCTCATAGACAACTTCAATGATATGTTTCAGAAATAATTTTCTAAGATGGTTGCTCCTTATACTGTAGCTCCTCAGGCAATATTGGCAATGTATTATGCTTCTTTAGATCCTTTGACTACAATATTTGTTAAGAGACAAGCCAATATAGACAGTTGTCAAAAGCTTACAAGGAAGCATTTGCAGTGAACCAGGAGATGAGGTAAACAACATACAATCCTTTTCTAAGTGTAGGAAATCCCAAAATTCCAAACCAAGAATAGCCATGGAATGGTGTTCCAATGCATCACACTCCATTATTGAATCCAATGCCTACTTATATGCTAGTGTATAACCTAGTCCCTACTCAAGATATAGTTCCTTATATATGTAATGGTGCTAATAGTAATCAAACAAGTGCTTAGTCATTCTTTCAACCTCCTCAAGATACATTTATGGTCAAAACACAAGATGATATGGAGGAAATAAAAGAAATGACTCAATTGAGAAATGAAAACTTTTATGGAAGAAATACTCAGGGTCAGAGTCAAAACCAAAATCAAAATTATAACCAAGGACAAAACCACAACTAGGGATGGGGAACACAAAATAGAGATAATAAGGCTTGGGGTAACAACAATAGAAATCTGAATCAACCTAAAAACTCTAGGTTGTGGAATACTACACCAAATAATGGTACTCTGGCCTCTCCATTTGACAGTCTAGATATTCAAGAGTTGAAACAGCCTGCTAAAATCTAAATGGCTAATGTAGCATTAAAAAATTGGTGCAACATTCATAACACGAATGCACATGATGAACTTGATTGTCCTCAATGTCATCTAGTTGCTAGTATTTTTAATGTGGAAGTACAAGCCCCTATGTCTGAGTTCTTAATTCCTAAGGGGAACGAAATAGTACCTTTAATATTTGAGTTTGCTATGGTCTTAGAGAGTTTTAGCTTCACAACTAGGGAAGAAGAAAACTAGATAGCAGAGAATGAGCCTTACTATTGTGAGAACTTGTATCCAAAGTTAACCTTACTACTAGAATCCATTCAGTTTCCCTTTGAGACTGAAAATGAGGTGTTATGTGAACCAGAAGAAGTACAAGAGTTTCAAAAATCTAATAAAAACTACACCTATAATCTGAGAAGCAATAGTAAGCCTGGAGGTCCTTTCACTACCTCTAAACCTCCTAATAACTTCAATACCTCACCAGATCAGCATGGTAGCAATAACCCAGTGCTTTTAAAAGCCAATCATTATGGTATCGATGGGATAGTAACACCAAAAGTTCATGTAGGGAAGACAGAGTCAAATGAAACAACAAAATTAATGAACTACTTGTATGGGGAGATAAGAAAGATCAAGGTTAATGTACCTCTATATGAATTGTTGAAAAGTCCAAGGGTGCGTAATGCCTTTTGTAAAGTCCTTAGATGAGTCAGTATCAAAGAAGAACTCAGTTGACATAGATACTCATAGCAAGGATGTACAATCCAAAGATAAAGGCAAGAAAATTGAACAACCATCAAACACTAATGTTGTCATGTATGCAAAAAAGAAGGAAGCTCCTTTTCTATTAACCATAAGGATGTTTGGGAAAAATATACATAATTGTATGGTAGATTTAGGAGCCTCAGCTAATGTTATGCCGCTAGGACTAAGCAAAACTTAAGGACTCACTCCCACAAAATATGCTAAAATTGTTACTTAGTTAGACAAAATAGAGGTCAATGTGGTATGTGAACTGATGCATATCCAAATGCAATTAGAATCTAATCCCAGGGTAAGCCAATTTATTGACATCTAGGTCATAGATATCCCAGTGAATTACAATATGTTGTTAAGTCGACATTGGTCTAAAACATTGAATAGATACATGGCCACTGATTTTTCGCACATGTGGTTACTGTGGAGAGGTGTCCTAAATTAGATTAGAATAGAGGTTGAACCTAGAATGAAACACATGAATATATAATACAATGGAACAAATGAGGTATTGTATGTTTTTGTTGAACTAGGTGTCTATCGAGTGTCAAATAGAGGAGTTCAAATAGAAGAGATCTTAGTCCTAGATTTTAGGACAAAGCCTGCTAATGATGAAAAAGTTTTGTTCATTGAATCTAATTGTAACTCTTCTGATGAAGAAGATAATGTTGTAAGTAGTTTTGGTCAAACCATAAGATAAGAGATGGAGAAATGCATTCAACAAGGGTCTCCGATCCAATGTAAGTTGTACAAGGGTTTATGTAGGGTTCATAACACTACTCATCCTAAATAAAACTATGGAATGTGTAAGGATATAATAGAATATCAGTATGGAAAATGCATAAAAAGGATGGGATAGCAAAAGGGAGAATCTATCCCTGACAAGCCTAAATTATGTTTTCATGAAAATGTAGATGAGTCCATACAAGGTCTAAATGAAGATATAGGAGTAAAAATTATCCTTTATTCTAACTTGCACAATCAAACTGGAAATGTCGAAATGTCTAATGTTCAAGCAGAGACACATGAAGATATGTAAGTTTTTGAAGAACATGAGATAAATAAGAAAATTCCTATCAAAGAAAATTATCAAGGTCACAAGAACAAGAGTGGCATCTGGACATTAAAATGTGATGGATCTAAATCCAAGAAAGGGGCAGGGGCAGGGTTCAAATTCATTGATCCAAATGGTCAATCCTGTTTCTCTACATATAGACTCCAATTTCCTTGCACTAACAACATAGCAGAGTATGAAGCTCTGATTTATGGACTTGTTATGGCCATTAAGAAAAAAGGTAAAAGTGATCAGAGTATTTTCTAACTCTAAATTAGTGGTTGGACAGGTTAGGAAATTGTATGCATGTAATTACGGGAAAATGGTAAGTTACAGGCATAGGATTTGGGATTTAATCGAATCTTTTGATGCATTCAACATTAAACATATCCCTAGGGAGCTGAATCAAAGATCAAATGCATTGGTAGTTACTACTAGCACATTAGAACCCCTAACATTATCAGGTTGAAAATAATTTGTAGTAGAACTAGTAAATGTTCCAATTATACTTGATAATGTCACTCATTTTTAGGTAAAAGAGGGAGACCAACAGATTGTAGACTTTCTCACTTGTAATGAGGTATTTGAAACTCATATCATTGATGAACAGGAGAGACCCGATGTATCCTAGGATGAGGAAGATATAATAGACCTAAAGAGTAATTTCCTACCCAAAGGGGTGATAGAGTTGGAAAAGATTTTTTATTTTGATAGGGTAGTTAGATAGAAAGATCTTCCAAAAACAAAAGGGGTTAAGTGTGATCCCTACAATTTAGGGGCAAAACAGAATCCACAAAATGTTCTAATCAGAAAGTCTTGTTCTGATGAGTTGAGAAAAGAAATTGTGGAAGTTTTGAAAGAATATAAGCATATGATAGCATGGACCTATGAAGATTTGAAAACTTATGACACCTCTATTATAACTCATACAATACCATTGAGACTGGGGGTATAACCATTCAGACAAAAACAAAGGCCAGTTAGTGCTATATTAGAACCTTTGATTTTTGAGGAAGTTAAGAAATTGTTGTTAGCTAGGATAATTCTTCCAGTGAGGTATTCAACCTGGGTATCTAAATTAGTTCCCGTAAGGAAGAAAAATGGAGATATTAGACTTTGTGTCAATTTTAGAAACTTGAATAAAGCTTCTGAAAAGGATAATTACCCTTTTCCTCCAATAGATGAAGTGCTGCAAGCAGTAAATGGAGCTAAAATGATGTCCTTTCTAGATGAATTCTCTAGTTATAATCAGGTCTTAGTAGACAAAGAGGATAGGCTAAAAATAATGTTCACTTGCAAATGGGGTAACTATGCATACCGGAGAATGCCTTTTGGCTTAATAAATGCAGGTGTCATGTTTCAAAGAACCATGGACATCGCATTCCATGGATTGTCAGGTAAGTTTATTGTTATTTACACGGATGATTTGACTGTATATTTTATAGATGTATCCACACATGCAAAAGATTTAAGGAGAGAGCTAAAAAGGTACGAAAGGTATGGAATTTCTCTTAACCCAAAGAAGTGTTCATTTGGTGTAATAGAAGGAAAGTTGTTAGGACATATTATTTCTGAGAATGGGATATCCATTGACCCAGATAGAGTAGAAGGAATTAAAAAGTTACAATTGCCTAACAGTAAAAAGGAATTGAAGTCTTTCTTTGGTAAAATTAACTTTGTCAGAAAGTTTATTATAGGATTTGTGCAACCATTAAATGCAATGCTAAAGAAGGATGTGAAGATAGAGTGGACACCAGTAGCTAAGCCTACATTTGAGGACATTAAAGAGGCTATTTCTGATACCCCTGTATTGGCTAGTCTGAATTACAGTAAACCATTTTACATCTATTCGTTTGCATCTGTATATTTAGTTGCAGCTACTCTAACATAAAACGGAGAAGAAAATGAAGAGAAACCTATCACTTTCATGAGTGCTCCTTTGAAGGATGCACAATTGAAGTATTTAGACATAGAAAGGCAGGCTTTTGCATTAGCAAGGGCAATGAAAAAGTTTAGACATTACATCTTGAGAAGCTAGGTAAAAGCCAGAGTACCTAATGCAGCAGTAAAAATGTTATTGATGCAAAATGAGTCTAGAGAGAAAAGAGAAAAATGGATTACAGTGTTACAAGAGTTTGATATGGAGATCATTCCTACGAAGCTAGTTAGAGGTCAAGCCTTAGTACAAACAATAGCTAATACTGATCCCAATCTGGTAAAACAATAATATGTGTTGAACACTGATGATACGCTTGGTTGGTATGATGATTTGAATAGATTCCTCATATCTAGAAAATATCCTAATCAGATGAAGGCTTCTCAAAGGAGAGAATTGAAAATTAAGGCACAAAGGTATATGGTGCAAGGAGGTTTATTATTCAAGAAAGATCATGAAGGTATATATCTCAGATGCTTGAACAGAGATGAAGCAGATAAGGTATTGTTGGATTTGTACGATAAGTATGGAACTGCTCATGGTTCTCATTTAGCAACTACTCATAAAATTCCAAGGTCAGGGTATTATTGGCCCACAATATTTAAAGATACAGAAAACCACATCCAAAGTTCACATATGTCAAATTACAGTAGATAGAGGGAGATATTAGTCTCATCCATTGAAGCCAGTTATAGAGTATAGGCCATTTGCGCAATGGGGACTAGATTGCATTGGCGTTATCAACCCTCCATCATTTTCTAGGCACAAGTTCATATTGATGGTGACAGATTATTGTACTAGATGGACAAAAGTGACATGCTGTAAGTTTTCCACTATTGAAGTAGTCATCAAATTCCTTGAGGAGAATATCATCACCAGGTTTGGGGTTCCTTACTCTTTGGTATTGTGAGGCCTACTTTTTCATTCCTTTACATTTGACTATTTATTTTACTATTGGAGATACATTTAGATTTATGGGACTGTTGATCCCAAAATTTTGGACTATTAGACTTTATGCTGTATGTGGATTTGTTATGCTTAGCATGCTTACGATGTGTTTAGACCTTGATATTGATTCACTGATGATGTTAGACATATGGTTTATATTATGATGTTATTGGGAAACTATTCATGTGATGTTAGTTAGAAATTTGTTTTGTGATTCAAAATTGGGAATGGATGTTTGAAATATAGAATTTAGAATCTAATTGTAATGTGACTTCCTTGATGCTTATATGGATATGTGATGTTGTATATGAGTGTATGTTTCAATTTTCTTAGGCTATTATATATATGTGGAATTAACATTTCATTTGAGTATGCAGGTATTTCTAACGAAGCCACAAAAATTTGGAGATTATCCCACACATGGTGTTGTTTTCCCTTGTGAAGCCGATCTAGTTCCACGAGGAACCAAGATCAACTATGTGCATGATGAATTTATGTGATGTTGTTGCATGTTGTTAGTCAGGCTAGGTCTACCCCTCTTTTATTTTGAATTCTAATTGGTGTTGTAAGAATATTGTCATTTGAATTTCATTTTTTAAGTTATAAATTTTTGAGACCCCTTTTCATGTGCTTTAACTCAACCCTTGCTACTCACAATGGGCTAAACTTGACCCTGGGTTGTACCCCTTGGGTCTAGGGACCTTTTTAGCTTGTGTAACCTTAGGTAAACCTCCATTTGGTCACTTTAACTTTACCCTGAAGTAAAGTGACGAAAATGGAGGCATGGGAGGGAGAGGATGAGTGAGTCAAACACTCAACCTCTTCCTTTCCTCTTCCCTAGGTTGGGGAAGTCTCCAAGTCTCTCTCACAATTGGTGAGGGTACCTTGGGGTTGTGTGGTCCCTCTTGGGAGGAAAGGATTGGGGGCACATGTTGCACCCATTCCCTCTTAAGCTCTACTTTTCTCTCCCACATGTTCTAGAGAGGACAAGTGGAAGGTAGACAACCTTGGTGGATGGGTGAATGACATGTGTCACCACCCATTCCAAGGGTCTTGCTTGTAGTTGGGAGGAGGAGTGAGGAGGTGAGATGTGTCACCTCCCCATTCCTCAAGGCTCATGAGAAGAGCTTATTATAATCCCACTTGGAGAGGGGTATGGGGTTGTTGAAATTTTGGAAAATTTTATTGATTTTAATTTACTTTGGGGAAAAGTTGGAGGGAGTTTTGTGGCTTAATTTGGAGAAGGAGTTGGAGGAGCTCTACTCAACCATCTACCTATTGGGTTTTTTAAGGTAAGTTTCAAGGCTAAAGTCTTCCCTTATGCATTTTTATTTACTTGTGTGATGTTATGTGTGAGTTCTATTTTTGAGTTTTTACTTGTTGTTGCGGGAAAAAATTGTATGGGTGTTGTGAGAGCCTCTCCCACTTGGGAGAAGATGCTCAACAAGTGTGGGGTGGGGGAGGAGTGAACCTCCTCAGGGTCATTTCCTTGATTTTGTGGAGTTGTAGCCTTGAGAGCAATATGTGAATATGTGCAATATGAGAAATGGCTTGAGAGCCAAATGGAAACTTTGTGAAATTATGTTTAAAAGTGTTGGCTTGAGGCCTTGAGAGGTATTTGTATTGGGATGTTTTAGGAGTGGCACTCTTGAGTTGAGTGTTGTCCAATCCCCTACCCCATTGAACTCATCCTGAGTGAGTTCTTGTGTTGTATTAGCCATGGGAGTAATTTTTGTGTTGGTTGTTGAATGCATTGTTGTGATGTGGTTTGAGTTTCCTAGTGTTTGGATGACCTCCCTACCTTGGGGGTGACCCACTTGTGGGTCTATTGTAGGGAGGAGAGCAAGTTGTGGTGGTTTCTTTCCCCTTCTTGTGATATTGCAAGTTCATCAAAGCTAAGCTTGTGAAGTTGAAGAAAACACCATTATTCTTGGAGTTGTTATCCTATTTATTTTTAGCTCTTGAGAGAAAGCATGGCCAAGTTAGGATTTTGTATCTTTTGTTAATTTTCAAAGAGGAGAACATTGTTCTCTCTCTCTCTTGTTGTAAAAGTATATTTTCCTTACATGTGTGTATAAGCTATTTACTTTTGGAAAATAGAAATTTTAATCTTGCTGATTTCAATGCTTGTGGATCAACCAAAAATAGAGTAATGAAGGAAAAATTTGGTTTTAATGCTATTTCATTTGTATGTTTATTTTTAAAATGTCAAACAAGAAAGTTGTGGTTTTATTTTTGAGAGACAAACATGAAATTTGTATATTGTTCTTATGAAAAAAAAAATTAGTTGATGTTATGTATTAGAAAGTATTTACTTAAATGCATTTGTTTTTTTTCTTTAAAAAAAAATATTACAAATAATAAATTCTTGAAGGGATGATCTAGTGGTATAATGAATATATTCTTTAAAAAAAAAATGAGTTCCTTGCCTTATATAAATTGATATAACAAAGAAATATATATATCTTTTGCTTATTTGTTAAAAAGGAAATCTGTGAGTTTTTTAAGGACTCATGTATATATATATATATATGGATGTAATTATTTATATATGTATTAAAATGTAAACAGATTTTATTATTTTGTCAAACAAAAATATATGAGACTGCATTACACACAAACACATATATATTGTTATATTTTAATATGTAATAAACTGTGTTTTTAAATTAAAATATGGTGCTGTATATATATATATATATAATAAAATAAAAATAAAAATAAATGTTGAGTAAGAGAATGGACTGCGTTTCATTTGGCAGTCACTATTTTTTTTACAGTGAATAAGGATATTAGTGGGGGGGGGGTTTGAACCCCCCCATCGTGGCGGTTGTTTTTATGTGGGTGTGGGGAGGGGAGCGGAGCCCCCACCCACACCCCATTGTATGGGATGTGGGTGGGGTCTCCGCCCCCCCTCCCCACACTCCCTCCTTTGTTCCCTCCCATGGATCTCCGCCGTATACCACTCTGCAACACCCTTCTCTCCAAACCCTGCGGTCATCCCTCCTACCTCCGTGCTCAGCACTCCCCAAACTCCGTTCACCTTAGGTCCTCCCCTGTCACCACACCTCTGCCACACCACAGTCTCACACCATCTCTGCTGCAACCCTTGTCCACACATCGCCGCTACTCCATGCCTGCAACATAAAGCTTGGGGTTTAAATATATATATATTAAAAAAAAATCTAGAGCATAAACAATATATATATGCCATCATATGCATTTCATGTATGGCCTCCATAAAGCCTGCAAACTTCATCCAAAAACAAAAAAAGAGAGGAGAAAAAACAAAGAGGAGAAGAGAAAATGGGAAATGAAAAGAATAGGGTTAGGGCTTTTGCCCTTAAGGAAATTATTTTTTCATTTGAGGGCCTTTTAGTGCTTTGTAATTTAAAATTGGTCTTATTTTATTTTCCCACTCCTTTATTTAATTTGTTCATTTGTTTTATGTTCTAAATTTTTATATGGGGTTTAAGATAAATAATAGAATGGGAATCTTTAATTCATTTGGAGAGTTATTTTTATTTGTTAGTGGCATGGTAATTTATAGACTAGTATATTATTAGAGGGATTTTATATCTTATTGATTTTTTTAAATTTGATTATTACAAGGGGTTTTAATTGTTTTAATTAATTTTTACAACTATCAAATTATTGAGATGTTTTTATTTTAACCCTTGTCTTCAAACCTAACTCAATGAGGATGATTTAAACTACATTGTTATTAATTGAATTTTAATAATCTTTTTTAATCATTTTGGGGCAATTTAATTATCAAATTTTAATTAGACATTGTTTTAAATCCAACTCGGAAACCTAGTAAACTATTTAAACAAAGATAGTAAACCATTTTTCCGAGATCTTATCTACCAAGAAATTAGGAATAATGTAAATGATGCAGAGATAACTCTGATTGATAGAAAACGTGAAGAAGAACAAATTGATCGAGCTTTGTTGAAAAATGTTCAATTAACTTATTGAACTGATCTACCAATTCAACTAGTGAGACGTAGGTAATATAAAACCAAACTAGTAAACTTTAGATCAAAATTAGTTTTAGTATAATAAACCCTAATCACACCCATGAGGCATTATACTGCAAGATTTTTCTAGAATTTAGGGTTTAGCTAGGTTAGTGAAATTTAACCTTGTTTAGGGTTATATTATTGTTTTTTGCCAAGTATCGACATTAGATTTTTGGTATTAAATTATATCTTTCTCATGCACTGAATTTGGCTTTTGATTTTGACTTACGTCAAAATCCCATCATTCACATAGGTTAACTTAGGGTTCCGATCGTTGATCCTAACCCTATTAGAGATGTTAACCACGTCGCATCGACCCCCTAGTTGGCCTTCATTGTTAATGGTATGCGTAAGTGATCGCATTACCCCACATTCAACTATCATGTTTACACCTTATACGTAACGCCACCGAGCACGCTTACGCATGCAAGGGGGTTTCTAGGGAAGCATGGAATTTTTTTTATATTTCGTGTCATGATCACATGAAAAATGTGGACATGACATGTGTGAGATACGTGTCGTGACCGCATGGGAAATGTGGGCATGACATTTGGTATCAAAGTCCAAGTTTAAACACTGGGCTTATTTGGGCACGATACTTATTCCGCAACTTTGATTAATTAGTGCATACCTTGTTTTGTAGGATGCCTCCCCAACGAATTCGACGAGCACAATCACATAACACTGCATGCACTGAGGAGCACAATGATTCCTCTACAGAGGGTCAGGTACCCGTAGCATTACTAGATCAGCTAGTACCACAGGCACCACCAGGACTTGATATAGGACCTTGGATTTTACAGACATTACAAGCCATGTTAGAGAGGCTACCACCAGTTATACCAGCGCCATGTGACGAACCCCGCGTTGATCTGCGAGAGGAACCATGTGAGGAGCCGCATGCTGAGTCGTGACCTGAGCCACGTGTAGAGCCCCGCGTTGATCCGCAAGAGGTACCACGTGTGGAGCCTTTTGTAGAGATACTAGGTACTACAGTGGAGGTAGGGTCAGCTTACAGAGCATGGAGTAGGAGTCCTCCGTGACATGCGAGATGAGATGAGACTATAAGGGTTGAGTGGGTACATCATGGACCTTATGAGTATCGTATGGATGAGCCGGTCATAGGACATAGAGACAGAGGAGATCCCATCAGAGACCTCCTTAGGCTTAATCCACCTACCTTTGTAGGAGCTACAAAGGGAGCTGAGGCTGAGGCTTGGCTCATCAGTCTAGATAGGTGCTTTGTGTTGCGACCTTATGGGAGCAACATGAAAGTACACGTGGAAGTACACCTCCTAAGAGATGAAGCAGCTACTTGGTGGCGCACTGAGGAGTACAAGCACCGGTTATCATTAGACACTCTCACATGGGACACATTCATACAACACTTTAATGTGTGTTACTTGTCAGACCATTAGAGATAGCGCCAGATAGATGAGTTCCATGACTTGTACAGCAGAGAGGACTCATGGTTGCATAGTATGAGAACTAATTTATTGAGCTTTCATGTTATGCAGAGTATCTGCTAGATGAGAAACTTTTGGTGCACAAATTCATCAGGGGTTTGAATCAGGGAATAGCAAGACTAGTGTGTATGGCAGACCCCTAGACTATGAGTGAGGCTACCGAGAAGGCTTATATTACAGAGGAGATTCAGGGACGAGGGAAGAATTCATGCCTGCAGTTTCAGGACCATAGTCATCAACAGCAACAGAACTTTCGTAGACCACCACCACCACCACAGAGAGGAGGATTTAGTTCTCCATCATTACCTCCTAGGCCTCCATAGTAGTAGCATCAGCAGAGGGTACAGGGAGGACATAATCATGGTTGGCAGTAGTAGGGCCCGCATAGGGATCAGAGACAGTAGGGACCATCTGCAGGACCCGCGAGGTCATAGAGGTCCACAAGATGGACTGGGCAGCAACAAAGTGCTAGGACTCAGTCAAGGCAGATACAGGCTAGGGGCCCATGTTATGTTTGTGGTGGGGCAGGACATTTGGCCAGAGAGTGTCCATAGGGTTTTACGGTAGGGGGATAGCCCCATTCAGGAGGGTTAGAGCAGACTATAGGAGATGTGGGTAAGTCCCACCGCATGTTTGTAGTGGTTGGTAACCACCAAGCTGAGTATTAGGCATCCATGATTGAGACATCAGGTACGATCAGGGGTGCCCCCATCTCCATTCTTTTTGACTTTGGAGCTACAGATTCTTTTCTGTCTACATCATTAGTGGAATGTTGCAAGCTAGTGGCTTCTAGGCAGGACATTAGGTGGGAGGTTGAGTTGGCCTCTGGGGCCAGGATGTCAGTAGATACCTTGGTTCAGGATTGTGAGATATTCTTTGGGTTCCTTCACTACATCTTGTGACCTTAGAGTTATGCCATTAGGATCCTATAGTGTGGTTTTGGGTATGGACTAGCTTGCGGCTCATAGAGCCAAGTTGGATTGTCATCAAAAGGCGATTAGCTACTTAGATGATCATGGTGCACCAGTTGAGATAGTGGACATTCAGAAGCCCATGGCAGTTTGTATGATTTTCGCTCAGTAGCTTAAGCACTGCATACGGAAGGGATGTCAAATGTTCACTATCATAGTTAGTGACAGATCAGAGGATGAGCCTGAGGCTTCATTGGATGATCACCCTATCTTGAGAGAGTTTACTGACGTGTTTCTACCAGAATTACCAAGTATGCCTCCATGTAGAGAGGTATATTTCCACATTGATCTAGTGCTAGGTGTAGAGCCAGTGTCTTGTACACCCTACAGTATTACTACACATGAGCTCACAGAGCTCAAACTGTAGTTAGAGAAGTTACTTGAGAAGGGGCACATCTGACCTAGCATTTCACCATACAGCGCACCGGTTATCTTTGTGAAGAAGAAGGATGGGTCTCTTTGCTTATGCATGGACTATAGGTAGTTGAATAAGGTGACGATGAAGAACCGTTATCCTATGCCTAGGATTGATGACCTTTTCGACCAGATGCAGGGAGCCAGAGTGTTCTAAAAAATTGATCTAAAATCTGAGTATCACCAATTGCGCATCACAGAGGTAGATATTCATAAGACTGCTTTCTGAACTAGATATGGCTACTACGAGTTCACAGTAGTACCCTTCAGTTTGACGAATGCCCCTGCAGTGTTCATGAGTCTCATGAACGGGGTGTACTGCACTTACTTTGATCAGTTCATGATCATTTTTCTCGATGATATTTTGATCTATTTGTGGACCAAGGAGGAGCATGTGGATCATTTGTGTCAGGGTTTGCAGTGCTTACGAGAGTAGCAGCTTTATGGCAACCTGGTGAAGTGTGCCTTCTTTAGGACAGAGGTACAATACTTGGGGCACATCCTATCAGGCGATGGCATCTCCGTAGATCCATCAAAGATCAGAGCTATCTAAGATTGGCTAGCACCCACCAGTGTGATAGAGGTCAAGAGTTTAATGGGATTAGCTGGTTACTACTGCAGATTCGTAGAGGGATTTTCTAGGATAGCGCACCCTATCACTTCCCTTCAACGGAAAGGGAAGAGTTTCACTTGGACTGAGCAGTACGAGAGGGCCTTTGGGGTCCTCAAGGAGTATCTTATCAATGCTCCCAGATTAGTGGTTCCAGATCCTGTAGAGGATTTTGTAGTGTGCACAGATGAATCACTCAAGGGTTTGGGAGCCGTGCTTATGCAGGGTGGTAGAGTGATTGCACATGAGTCATGTAATCTCAAGACACATGAGTTGAACTACCCTACTCATGATTTAGAGATCGTAGTAGGGGCACATGCTCTTGTTTGTTGGAGACACTTTCTTTTGGGTCACCACTTTGAACTCCATTTGGATCACCATAGCTTGCAATACATATTCACATAGTCGAATTTGAACACCCACCAGCAGTATTGGATGGAGTTTCTATGCAAGTGTGACTTTGATGTCCACTACATCAAAGGGAGGAGAACGTGGTCACTGAAGCCTTGAGTCAAAGGTGCCATGAGATCCTGACCTTGACATTGAGTGTAGACTTGAGAGAGTACATCTTGTAGTATCTTCCTGAGGACAAGTAGTTTCTTGAGGTGCAATGGGAGATCCAGAAATAGAGGGCCCGTAAGGGTAGATTTGCAAGATATTCCCTTGAATCAGATGGGTTGCTTAGACATCTACAGCACATCTATGTACTCCGTGCGGGTGATATTCATGCAGTGGTTCTTTCATAGGCTCATAGAGTACCTTATGCAACACACCCAAGGGAGAAGAAGATGCATGCTGACTTGTGACATTTATACCATTAGGCAGGTATGAGATGAGATATTGTAGAATATGTTGCTCGTTGCCTTGAGTGCCAGAGGGTTAAGGCTGACCATCAGCATCTAGTAGGACTTTTATACCCTCACAAGATACCTGAGTGGAAATGGGACACCATTTCCATGGACTACATTGTTGGTCTTCCTATGTCATCACATCGCCATGATGCCGTCATGGATGGTTGACAAGCTAACCAAGGTGGCGTATTTCTCACCTATACGCATGACGTACAATGCACCATCTATGGTGAGAGTATTCTTGGATCAGATTGTTAGATTACATGGGGTACCTCTCCGTATCATTTCTGACAGGGATTCAGTGTTCATTTCAGCCTTTTGGAGAGCCTTACAACAAGCATTGGGCACACAACTCAATTTTAGTTCCGCTTATCATCCTAAGACCGATGGACAGACAGAGAGAGTTAATTAGGTTCTTGAGGATATGCTCCGTATGTATGTCATGGATCATCATAGTAGATGGGAGGAGTATCTGTATCTAGTTGAGTTTGCCTACAATAATGGGTAACACAGCTCGTTGGGTATGCCTCCTTTTCAGGCCTTGTACGATAGACCTTGCAGGATGCCTTTGAGTTGGGACCGTATTGAGGAAAGGGTTGCGATAGGGCCTGAGTTGGTTTAGGATATGGAGCAGTAGGTGACATTGATTAGGCAGAGACTTCAGGAGGCACAGGATTGACAGAAGAAGTATGTCGATGCTAAGAGGGTAGATTGGAGCTTCTCAGTTGGGGACAGAGTATTCTTGAGAGTGTGACCACATAAGAGTCCAATCCATTATAGAAAGGGATCTAAGCTCATACCTCATTTTGTGAGACCTTTTGAGATCTTGGAGTGGATAGGACCCGTAGCCTATCGTCTAGCCTTGCCACCAAGCCTGTCGCGTATCCATGATGTTTTTTGTGTTTCAGTTTTACGGCGTTACATATCTGATCTATCTCATGTATTGGATTGGAGTGCTCTTTAGGTAGAGGCATATAGTCAGCTATCTTTGGAGCTAATTCGCATATTGGCTCATCGGATGTTGGACCATCAAGATCAAGAGTTGGACCAGGTTAGGGTCCAGCGGGACATGTACGATGAGGTCACAGCAAAATGGGAGGATGCAGCAAGATTGAGGGCCCTTTACCCTCACCTCTTTGATGACTTCCAGGAGGAAGTACAGTATTAGGGGGGAGGATGTGAGGCCTACTTTTTCATTCCCTTACATTTGACTATTTATTTTACTATTGGAGATACATTTAGACTTATGGGACTATTGATCCCAAAATTTCAGACTATTAGACTTTATGTTGTATGTGGATTTGTTATGCTTAGCATGCTTACAATGTGTTTAGACCTTGATATTGATTCACTGATGATGTTAGACATATGGTTTATATTATGATGTTATTGGGAAACTATTCATGTGATGTTAGTTAGATATTTGTTTTGTGATTCAAAATTGTGAATGGATGTTTGAAATGCTGAATTTAGAATCTAATTGTAATGTGACTTCCTTGATGCTTATATCGATATGTGATGTTGTATACGAGTGTATGTTTCAATTTGCTTCGGCTATTATATATATGTGGAATTAACATTCTATTTGAGTGTGCAAGTATTTCTAATGAACCCACATAAATTCAGAGATCATCCCACACATGTTGTTTTCCCTTGTGAAGCCGATCTAGTTCCAAGAGGAACCAAGAACAACTATGATGAATTTCTATGATGTTGTCGCATGTTGTTAGTTGGGCCAGGTCTACCCCTCTTTTATTTTGAATTCTAATTGGTGTTATAAGAATATTGTCATTTGAATTTCATTTTTTAAGTTATAAATTTTTGAGACCCCTTTTCATGTGCTTTAGCTCAACCCTTGCTGCTCACAATGGGCTAAACTTGACCCTGGGTTGTACCCCTTGGGTCTAGGGACCGTTTTGGCTTGTGTAACCTTAGGTAAACCTCTATTTGGTCACTTTAACTTCACCTTGCAGTAAAGTGACGAAAATGGAGGCATGGGAGGGAGAGGATGAGTGAGTTAAACACTCAACCTCTTCCTTTCCTCTTCCCTAGGTTGGGGAAGTCTCCAAGACCCCTCAATTGTGGAGGATTTTACTCCAAGTCTCTCTCACAATTGGTGAGGGTACCTTGGGGTTGTGTGGTCCCTCTTGGGAGGAAAGAATTGGGGGCACATGTGGCACCCATTCCCTCTTAAGCTCCACTTTTCTCTCCCACATGTTCTAGAGAGGAAAAGTCGAAGGGAGAGAGACTTGGTGGATGGGTGAATGAGATGTGTCACCACCCATTCCAAGGGTCTTTCTTGTAGTTGGGAGGAGGAGTGAGGAGGTGAAATGTTTCACCTCCCCATTTCTCAAGGCTCATGAGAAGAGCCTATTATAATCCCACTTGGAGAGGGGTATGGGGTTGTTGAATTTTTGGCAAATTTTATTAATTTTAATTTACTTTGGGGAAAAGTTGGAGGGAGTTTTGTGGCTTAATTTGGAGAAGGAGTTGGAGGAGCTCTACTCAACCATCTACCTGTTGGACTTTTTAAGGTAGGTTTCAAGGCTAAGGCCTTCCCTTATGCATTTTTATTTACTTGTGTGATGCTATGTGTGAGTTCTATTTTTGAGTTTTTACTACTTGTGGGGAAAAATTATATGGGTGTTGTGAGAGCCTCTCCCACTTGGGAGAAGATGCTCAACAAGTGTGGGGTGGGGGAGGAGTGAACCTCCTCGGGGTCATTTCCTTGATTTTGTGGAGTTGTAGCCTTGAGGGTAATATGTGAATATGTGCAATATGAGAAATGGCTTGAGAGCCAAATGGAAGCTTTGTGAAATTATGTTTAAAAGTGTTGGCTTGAGGCCTTGAGTGGTATTTGTATTATGATTTTTTAGGAGTGGCACTCTTGAGTTGAGTGTTGTCCACTCCTCTACCCCATTGAACTCATCCTGAGTGAGTTCTTGTGTTGTATTAGCCATGGGAGTAATTTTTGTGTTGGTTGTCGAATGCATTGTTGTGATGTGTTGTATTAGCAAGTTGTGGTGGCTTCTTTCCCTTTCTTGTGATATTGCAGGTTCATTGGACCTAAGCTCGTGAAGTTGAAGAAAACACCATTGTTCTTGGAGTTGTTATCCTATTTCTTTTTAGCTCTTGAGAGAGAGCATGGCCAAGTTAGGATTTTGTATCTTTTGTTAGTTTTTAGAGAGAAGAACATTGTTCTTTCTCTCTTGTTGTAAAAGTATATTTTCCTTACATGTGTGTATAAGCTATTTACTTTTGGAAAATAGAAATTTTAATCTTGTTGATTTCAATGCTTGTGGATCAACCAAAAATAGAGTAATGAGGGAAAAATTTAGTTTTAATGCTATTTCATTTGTATGTTTATTTTTAAAATATCAAATAGGAAAGTTGTGGTTTTATTGTTGAGAGACAAACATGAAATTTGTATATTGTTCTTATGAAAAAAAAAAATTAGTTGATGTTATGTATTAGAAAGTATTTACTTAAATGCATTTGTTTCTTTTATTTAAAAAAAATATTATGAAGAATAAATTCTTAAAGGAATGATCTAGTGGTATAGTGAATATATTCTTTAAAAAAAAAGAGTTCCTTGCCTTATATAAATTGATATAACAAAATAATATATATATGTTTTGCCTTTTTGTTAAAAAGGAAATCTGTGAGTTTTTGAAGGAATTATGTATAGGAATATATATATATATATATATATATATATATATATATATATATATATTTCGATGTAATTGTTTATATATGTATTAAAATGTAAACTGATTTTATTATTCTGTCAAACAAAAATATATGAGACTGCATTATATATATAATATATATATATATATATATATATATATAAATAAATGCTGAGTAAGAGAATGGACTGCGTTTCATTTGGCAGTCGCTATTTTTTTTACAGTGAATAAGGATATTGGTGGGGGGGGTCAAACCCCCTCACTGCTGTGGTTGTTTTTATGTGGGTGTGGGGAGGGGGCCGGAGACCCACCCACACCCCATTGTATGGGATGTGGGTGGGGGCTCTGCCCCCCTCCCCACACTCCCCCCTTTGTTCCCTCCCACAGATCTCCGCTGTATACTCGTTGTGACACTCTTCTCTCCAAACCTTGCGACCATCCCTCCTACCTCCACGCTTAGTGCTCCCCAAACTCCATTCACCTCCGCTGCTCCCCTGTCACCACACCTCCACCACACCACAGTCTCACACCATCTCTGCTGTGGCCCTCCTCCACACAGCGCCGCTACTCCATGCCTGCAACATAAAGCTTGGGGTTTAAAAATAAATAAAAATATATATTTATATTAAAACAAAAATCTAGAGCATAAACAATATACACCTATATATATGCCATCATATGCATTTCATGTATGGCCTCCATTAAACCTACAAACTTCATCCAAAAACAAAAAAAGAGAGGAGAAAAAACAAAGAGGAGAAAAGAAAATGGGAAATGAAAAGAATCGGGTTAAGGCTTTTGCCCTTAAGGAAATTAGTTTTTTATTTGAGGGCCTTTTAGGGTTTTGTAATTTCAAATTGGTCTTATTTTATTTTCCCACTCCTTTATTTAATTTGTTCATTTGTTTTATGTTCTAAATTTTTATATGAGGTTTGAGATAAATAATAGAATGGGAATCTTTAATTCATTTGGAGAGTTATTGTTATTTGTTAGTGGCATGGTAATTTATAGACTAGTATATTATTAAAGGGATTTTATATCGTATTGATTTTTTTAAATTTGATTATTACAAGGGGTTTTAATTGTTTTAATTAATTTTTACAACTATCAAATTATTGAGATGTTTTTATTTTAACCCTTGTCTTCAAATCTAACTCAACGAGGACGATTTAAACTACATCGTTATTAATTAAATTTTAATATTCTTTTTTAAACATTTTGGGGCAATTTAATTATCGAATTTTAATTAGACGTTGTATTAAATCGAAATCAGAAACCTAGTAAACTATTTTAACGAAGATAGTAAACTATGTTTCTGAGATCTGATCTACCAAAAAATTAGGAATAATGTAAATGATGCAGAGATAACTTTGATTGATAGAAAACGTGAAGAAGAACAAATTAATCAAGCTTTGTTGAAAAATGTTTAATTAACTTATTCAACTGATCTACCAATTCGATACTGAGACGTAGGTAATATAAAACCAAACCAGTAAACTTTTGATCAAAATTAGTTTTAGTGTAATAAACCCTAATCACGCCCGTGAGGTGTTATGCTACCAGATTTTTCTAGAATTTAGGGTTTAGCTAGGTTAGTGAAATTTAACCTTGTTTAGGGTTATATTATTATTTTTTGCCAAGTATCGACATCATATTTTTGGTACTAAATTATATCTTTCTCATGCACTGAATTTGGCTTTTGATTTTGACTTATGTCAAAATCCCATCATTCACATAGGTTAACTTAGGGTTTCGATCATTGATCCTAACCCTGTTGGTGATGTTAACCATGTCGTATCAACCCGCTAGTTGGCCTTCATTGCTAATGTTATACGTAAGTGATCGCATTACCCCACATTCAACTGTCATGTTTACGCCTTATGCGTAACGCCATCAAGCACGCTTACGCGTGCGAGGGGGTTTCTAGGGAAGCGTGGATATTTTTTTGATATTTCATGTCATGACCACATGACAAATGTGGACATGACATGTGTGAGATGTGTGTCATGACCGTATGGGGAATGTGGGCATGACAGGTATGTGATAATGGCCCATCTTTCTCCTCTTTGAAATTTTATAAATAGGTGCTTGAGTGTGGAATAGTTCTTAGGTTTTCTTCTAATTATTATCCTTAGGGTAATGGGTTAGCTGAATCTACTAACAAAATCTTTCTAGACATCATCAAAAAGTTAATTGCAAAGAGACCCAAAGAATGGAATATGTTGCTGAAATATGCATTGTGGGTGGGCAAGACGAAGGTCAAGGCAGCCATAGGAAATGCACCATATCATTTAGTGTATGGGACTGATCCCATACTCCCAGTAACTTAAGAATACCTACATGGAAATTTTCCAATGAGTATCTAGGGTTTGATGATCATAGAGAGACTAGGTTGGTCCAGTTGTTACAATTAGATGAGAAAAGGGATCAGGCTATAGATAAGTTCGCAAAGCATTAGGCTGTAGTTAAAAGGTGGTTTGATAAGAGAGCGAAAGTGAAGACATTCAAGATATTAGATTTGGTATTATGTTGGGACAAAGCCCATGAGAAAAAAGGAAACCATGGAAAGTTTGATAAATTGTGGTTAGGTCCACTACATGCTTTAGAAATTATAGGAGACAATACCTTTAGGCTTAAGACTTTAACTGGCGAAGATGTGCCATTACCTATTAATGGTCAACATCTGAAACATTATTTTCAAACTTAAGGTGTGAGTTGGTCATATTATGTATCATATTGTAAGTATTGTATAGTCGTGTGTGGGTTTATTTGTTTCTTTGTTTTGTTTGTTTGTTTTTGGTTGTTTCGTGTTTTTGTTTTGTTCATTGTTTTTGGTATGTCTTGTTGTGCTGCTGCATTTTTCTATTGTAGGGATGCTCATTTTGTTTCAAGGTATATAGGAGCAAACTAGTAACTACTAAAAATAGCAAAATTTGGGATATTCGGGCAAATCATTTGAAATTTATGCATAACTTGGTAAACTTTCATGAATGGAAGATGTTTGTTTTGTAAAGGATTTTATTCAATAATTGTAGATGGAAACATTCAAAGAGATTTTCACAATGACACACTTAATAGCCTTGGGTTTGTTGAACATACTAGTGTAGCTATTAAGTGAAAAATCAGAGGTCACCCTTGCTACCATTGCAATTCCCAGCTTAAAGTAGCAAGTGATCACACCTTGCATAATGAACTTACATGATAATATCTTATGAATTTATATATCATATAAAAAAGGGGGGATTATAATGAAAATCCAAGTTAAGCCATCTAAGTAACTCTACTGGGGCTATAGACGCCTACTGATAGTGGGGCTCTACTTAGGGGAATTGTAATGATAACCTTGTCGGGGCTATAGATGCCTGTTGGCAACAAGGCTCTATCTAGTTGGCTATGACGGATGAACTCAACTATGTAACTTAACACCAGTCATTGGTGTTTTCAATTCATCTTCAAGATGAAGATTATTAATCAAATGTACACACTTAGTCTCTATTGAAGGGGTTCATATGCATTGTTGAATACCTTTCTTTTAAGATGAATATCATTCTTACATATGAGGAAGTTGAAAGTTATTAATTTATTTCATTTTATTTTCTTTAATGGTTTAAATTTGGTTGTTTTATTTGGTTGCTAGTTGTTGTGATGTTCACAACATGCCCCATTTTACCCTTGAGTAAAATGAGGACCCTGTGTGCTTTTTGTTTTTGTGGTGGTTCAGTTTGGTGGGTAGGAATTATGAGAAATGCTTGATAAATTAAAAACTACCCAATGTCAGAAAAACTAGAAGTACTAGTGAATTTTGTGTAGAAAATGATTAAGGGTTGTTTTGAACCAACTTGAGGTTCTTAGTATTTTAGGAAGAAATGAAGGTTTTGATGAAACACCATGTTTGTATATAGATGATTTGTATTGTATGTTTAAGCATGTCTTTAATATACAAAGTGGTTAATATGCATACACGGATTCAAAAAAGAAACTTAAATCGAACATAAGGTAAAGACTGAGTAAAACATCATTGTATCATATGGACAAATCACAGAAAGTGAAATGACAAAGAGAATTAAAACAAAGATGAAGTGCATAACATGTCTGCATCTAGTATGCATAGTTAAGATATAAGATACAGACACATACAAGAAAATAATATGAGAAATTATAACACTATTAAAATGCACTAAAATTGGTAATATTAGTATTATATATGTACATAAAATGTACATTCAAAAAGGAGTGTATAGGCGAGCGTCACTGTCAAAATTTGAATTCGTTGCAAAAAAGGGGAACTAAAGTCCTAAAGAATAGTACATAGATTAATGATTCCCATAAAAGTTCCCAATTCATATTATCTCTGTGAAATGTCCTAGCCGATCTAGATTTCGTGTTGAATCTAATTCCCTGGACAAACATACGATGCTGAGGCCGACCCTTGCCCAATAGTGGTGGCGGGCTAAGGCATGATTTGCCATGTTCATTAGGAATGTAAATCTTTCATACTAGGCTCCAGGAATATTGACCAGAGAGATCTCTGAGGCTCATGGAATGCCTATGCCCAATTCTTCTCCTATAAGGACGTCGATATCCATAATCCTATACTCAGCGTTGACAATATCTTGAAATAACAGAAGGACTTCCACTTTGTTAACACTCAAATCCAATACAGAGGCAAGGAACTATGAGGTAATATCGGAATTAACTCTATACCTATCCTTGTTAGTTAGGAAACCTATACCTAGTACTATTTTAATTTCTTCTAATTCTAATTCATTGAATATGGGGTTTTCATGCTGAATGACCAGTCCTCTCAGAAGAGCATCTAAAATTGGACCGAAGAAAGTGGTCTGCCTCCTAGTACTACGAAGACATATGGGAGTATTCATATTCACAGTGAATATTAGCGTAGCCTAAAGAAGAATGAGAATTTTTCATCACACAGACCATTAAATAGAATTTTGCACAAGTTACGGGGTTAATCACCATTAATGGTGTTCGTGTGAGTTTGAATGTTCAGGATTGTATGGATTAATTCGAGCGTGCTAGAGGTCTAATAGAATTAATGTCATTAATGTATTAGATTTGTCAATCATGATTTGTGGATTATGGTATTAAATGCGGGGATGCAATACGAACATTTGAAGAAGAGAGAAGAAGTCACTTTACAAAAGGAGCATGCAAAGTTGTGTGTATTTGGCATACAATACATGGGATACAAAAGTGAACATACATAGTGATGCACAAGATAGTTATGTAGGGGTTAATATAAGAGGATAAATACAATATCGGACTTCAACGTGTATACAATTCAATATTGACAGTGGTTGAGGATTGAGGATATACTAAAGACACTTTGTACATGATATACAATGAACATACAAAACCAGAAACGTGAAGAGGTAAAGCACAGTTAATAATGAGGTAATTGTTGGCAAGAGACACTATATGGATTCATGGTTGTTGTCATTGATGGCAACAAAGGTCATCCCACATATCCGTAAGTCATAGTGTACCTCCACTGGAAGTCAGAATGAAGATTATTGTGGTCCGGTGAACAAGAACAGAGCATGTGGCAAGGTCTGACAGATTGGTTTGGATCTCTCAGAGGAAGTATCTTGGTGCAGTGTGGATTTAGGGAAGTCAAGAGGACTACCTTGAGTGGTATATTCCAAGGATTTAGCCTCCGGTGATGGACAAGGAAAAAGATATGAATAGTTGAATACTAGATTCCTGAGTGACAGTGTGAACAGAGGAAGAACTGACTGACAGAACATCAGATTGCTTTCCGGATGTGTTTCTGACAGTGGTAAAGGTTATGAAGACATGGATTATGTTTGGCCGACATGATTAATGATATCTACAAGTATATGCTTGATCTGCATTACTTGATGAGCAAGGATTCAGCTGACAGAACAGAGTTAGTGAGAAAATAGACTGTTCTGGATGCCAACTAGAAAGGTTATGAAATTACTTGTGCGGATATATATGCACGATGGATTTAGTTGTGAGAGTTGTTGTAGCGATGATGATATATGTGAATAAGTGCAGAGCAGAGCAGAAGTAGTAGGAAAGATCAATGTACTGAGCCTAACCAGAACTAAACTCCAGCATATGTGGATGCTTTCAATCAGTTCAAGTATTGTATAACATTCTTTTGTAGATAGTGTGTCTCCTTGTAGGCAGTGTGCCTCTTTGTGAGCAGTGTGCTCGAGCAGTGAGCCCTAATTGGCAAGTGCCATTTTGTAATTCCTTATTCTTCTAACAGAGAATAATCTTTGGGTTAATCACCCTGTGGTTTTCTCCCTTAACAGGGTTTCCACATCAAAAAATACTATGTCATGTGTTTCTCATTTCATGGTAATGTTTGTTTGTTTGATTCAATGCTGCATTGATTAATAAGAAAGTTCAAAAGAAGAAATAATTAGGATAACCGATTCACCCCCCTCTCAGTTATCAACAATTGGTATCAGAGCTAAGTTCCTCCTAATAGAGCCTAACAGCTTGAGGAAGATCTGGGAGTTCAAATGGATGCATATGGTTTAAGGGAGCAACTCAAGATTGCCCTTGAGGATCTAGAATAGTCAAACTCTGAAGTCAATGAATTAAAGGAAAGACTCAAACAGGCTGATGAATTCATGAGAGAACTAAAGGATAAATTAAGTCTCTCTATGAAAAAGAGAAAGGAGCTACTCCAACAATTGGCAAGACAAAGTGAAGAAAGTAATACAAATGAAGAATTGACTGAGAAAACCAAGTTATGTGAAAAGTTATCAAAAGAAGTCATTATGGTAAGACATGAAATGGAATTAGGAGTTATAAAGTTTACTCAAGAGATTGAAGAGAAAAGAAAAGCTGAAGATAATCTAAGACAATCTCTTAAAGAGAAATCAGAAGATTGCCACCAAATGGATAGGATTATCAGACATCTTGAATCTGATCTTGAAGATGCCAAAGATAATAAAGAAAAACTTGAGGATCAAATTGTCTCTCTCAAAAGAGATCTTCAAACAACAAATGAATATAAAGAGAAATTCAAGATAAGTTCTGCTCAACTTGAAGTTCTTCTTGGAAGTCAAAAGAGGGCAGATGACAAGTATGGTTTGGGATATGAGAAAGGAGAAAGCTCCGGATCTGGTCAAAAGAATTTTGGATCAGAAAATCCAAGGAATAGGCCTAGAAGACCTCCGGTAAGATAGCCCAATGCTCAAAGATATCCATCCTTCAATGGATACTACCACAGCTGCAATCACTTTGGTCACAAAGCTAATCATTGCAGAAAGAGAATGAATCAAACTAATTCATCCTTCTCCGGACAGTGCTTTAATTGCAAAAGGTATGGACACAAGTCTCATGAATGCAGAAATATGCAAATAAACAAATCATTCAATGGTAGATGCTTTGCATGCAATAGAGTAGGTCATATGGCTAATCAATGCAGATCAAGAGGTTATTAGTCAAATATGCAAGGAAATGTTATTTGCCAAATCTGTAATAGGTCCGGTCATAATGCAGAAGTCTGCAGAAGCAAGAATCAGGACAAAAGAGGTCCGGTGTATAATCAGAATCAAGACAAGGGTAAACAAAAGATGAATGCGGATGAAGTTAGGAATCAGATGAACAAGATTTGGGTGAAGAAAAGTTTAGAGAATGTAGAGGTTGGATCCGCACCAGACTCTAGTGCTGATATTCCTTCCAAAAATTAAAAGGTGAGCTCTAGCTCAGGGGGAGACTCAAAGAAAATCCTGTTCCCCCAGCCAATCAAGTGGTGCCGGATTAGGCATGAGATGCAAAGTAAAGGGTTTGTAGATATGGGTCTTGAAATGATACAGATCAGATTTCAGAGGTCCGCATGAAGATGTGAATAAGTTATGATCTATCATGCAAAACCTGTTCCGGGAGATGCTCCGAAATGACAGAGGATTACAAAAAGGTCCAGAGAGATCCGGAAGTGCATTGTCTTATTCTACAGATTGGACAGAGTATTTGGGATATCCTTATGATGTGACATCTTGATTTGTTCATGGTTGGAAGATCCGCATGATGTTCATAAATCAGGACTGATCCGGTTCTTCAAGTCATTCGAATAAGGCAAACTGGAAGAATGTAGGTCAAGCATTTATTGCAAACAGATATTAGGGTTTGCGAAACAATATAAGGGGTTGTAGAGGACTTAGGTGCAAAAACAGCTGTGGACTTGGAATCATCTACTCCGGAAGAAGTGGCCCTTGAACAGACTAACATCTCTCCTCCAGCTTCCCCTACAGTCTCCGGATCCAAAGAAGAAGAGAAACTACAAGAGAAAGGAGTAGCGGTGAAAGAAAAAGAAGGTGATAGTGCAAAGATTGCAGAAGGACAGAAGACTTGACCAGAGAAAACCACAACTGTCAGTGGTGGGAATGTAGAGGAAGAGAAAATTCCAATGGACAGCTCCAAGACTACAGAAGAGAAGAAACATCTATCTTCGGCAAGAGACACTACACAAACTATCCAAAGATTTCTGAGCAAAGAAGCAATAGAGATTGATGAACCGGAGCTGCTACAAGGCCCATTCAACTTTGATTCCCTCTCTCCGGTGTAGACAATGAAGATAGCTTCATTTGCTAATGCTAAGGCAAATGAAAAACTCCTAAAGTCTCATATGGAAGACTGTGAGTTGATAGAGGTTGCTTCCGGAGTGCTTGAGAAGATCATGCCATCAATCCAGAAAGATCTTACAACCTCCTCTTCCGGTAATCTCAAAACCTTAGTCAGCAGTGTTAGTACACATTTTGAATCCCTAGAAAAATCAGCTGAAGAAAAGGTTCGGAAGGAGTTCTTAGATAAGAGATTCTCAAAGGTACTAGGATTAATCTCTAATGATAGGAGAAATATGAGTATCAGAATAAAGAGCTTAGAAAATGCTCTTAAGGATGGTGGTGACATTTACAAATTTTGTATCTCCTGGTCAAAAGCAACAGTAGAAGTTGAGAAGAAAATAAAAGAGGAACAGGACAAACTACTGAGTTTGTCTCAAAGTTTTGATCCTCTCTCTTCCTCCATAGTAACTCAAGAATGTCAAACTATTGCAATCAAAAATGCAATAAAGAACTTTGAGAAGGAAAGGAAGAATATAATTAACCGGATGGGAGAACTTAGAAGGATTATAATCCCTAAGTTAGAAACTATGCATGAGGCCATAAGTGATGCTCAGACTACCGCCCAAACCAATGATCCGACAGATCTCAAGAGGGCAGAAGCTTTTGCATTTTTGTTGAGTGACCACATTTCAATTTTGGACAGAATGAAGCAAAGTTGGGCTACAGAACTAGTCCAATTGAAGACATCCTTTGCAGACATTCTTCAGTTTATGTGAGTATGTAATATGCGGCTAAGTATAGTAAAATTTTTGAAAATTTTGGTGTCGGACCCTACCCTTTGCCATTGATGTCAAAGGGGGAGTGAGGAGCAGTGAAAAATGAGGAATCCAACTAAGGGGGAATTCTGGAAATAGTATATAAAGATAGAGCATCAGCCAAGGGGGAGCATAGTGTAAACATTTAGTCATTTTTCACTAAGTGTTGCCATCAATGCCAAAGGGGGAGATTGTTGGCAAGAGACACTATATGGATTCATGGTTATTGTCATTGATGGCAACAAAGGTCATCCCACATATCTGCAAGTCATAGTGTGCCTCCACCGGAAGTCAGAATGAAGATTATTGTGGTCCGGTGAATAAGAACAGAGCATGTGGCAAGGTCCGACAGACTGGTCCGGATCTCTCAGAGGAAGTATCTTGGTGTAGTACAGATATAGGGAAGTCAAGAGGACTACCTTGAGTGGTATATTCCAAGGATTTAGCCTCCGGTGATGGACAAGGAAAAAGATATGAACAGTTGAATACCGGATTCCTGAGTGACAGTGTGAACAGAGGAAGAACTGACTGACAGAACATCAGATTGCTTTCCGGATGTGTTTTTGATAGTGGTAAAGGTTATGAAGACATGGATTATGTTTAGCTGACATGATTAATGATATCTACAAGTATATGCTTGATCCACATTACTTGATGAGCAAGGATTCAGCCGACAGAACAGAGTTAGTGAGAAAATAGACTGTTCCAGATGCCGACTAGAAAGGTGATGAAATTACTTGTACGGATATATATGCACGATGGATTTAGTTGTGAGAGTTGTTGTAGCGATGATGATATATGTGAATAAGTGCAGAGCAGAGTAGAAGTAGTAGGAAAGATCTGATATGTGAAAGGAAAGCAGAATAAAGAGAAGAGGAAAGATGAAGTGCAGCAGATCAGTGTACTGAGCCTAATTGGAACTGAACTCCAACATATGTGGATGCTTTCAATCAGTTCAAGTATTGTATAACATTCTTTTGTAGACAGTGTGTCTCCTTGTAGGCAGTGTGCCTCTTTGTGAGCAGTGTGCTCAGGCAGTGAGCCCTAATTGGCAAGTGCCATTTTGTAATTCCTTATTCTTCTAACAGAGAATAATCTTTGGGTTAATCACCCCGTGGTTTTCTCCCTTAACAGGGTTTCCACGTCAAAAAATACTGTGTCATGTGTTTCTCATTTCATGGTAATGTTTGTTTGTTTGATTCAATGCTGCATTGATTAATAAGAAAGTTCAAAAGAAGAAATAATTAGGATAACTGATTCACCCCCCTCTCAGTTATCAACAGTAATTTAATGTCTTTTATATGTTTCATTTGTTGTATGTTAACGTGATGCATAAACAGGAATACAATGTCAAAATTAGCAAGGGAGTTAAAAACATTGGAAACATAGGGTAAGTCCGCTTTTGTATTGTATAAGCCAAATGTATTACACATGCATTGAGATGTACAAAAAGGTGAATACAAAAGCTAGGGTTGTTGAAATAATTGTATGTGATTGAAATCATGATATTCAAAAAGTAAATATACAATGTCAAAACTGATGAGAGGTCAAAACGATATGGATATAAACTTTAAATCCACTTTTGTATTTTTGAATGTATCTCATGTACATTGGAGAGAACAAATGTTAAGTACAGAGTTGGACATAAGGTAAAGTGCAATTGGTTTTATATATTCGCATAGTTCCGCATTTGCATGTCTTAAGGATTGTATAAATGAAATATACATCGCAATATACAAGGGTTGATACAAAACTTAAATCTAACTAAAAGTGGGAATTGTATGCATTGGGTTAGGTTTTGGATATTTATGCTTGCATAAGCTACATACAAAGACAGATATACAAAAATGAGATACAAAAAAGAAAGAAAGATGAGAAGTAACACATACAAAAGTCTAAAACGCAACATTAAAGATGGAAAAGGCATAATTTGAATCATATGCATTAATTACCATATTTAATGCATAACTAACAGCAAAGATGCATAATTGAAATGAAATAAAGGTAAAAATAGATGGTGTTATTTTTACAATTGCATTTTGAAGTTAAAATTGCGGAGAGTTTCACCTAGATGGAGGAACAAGATTTAGGAGTTAAACAGAATGGGAATAGCAAATGGTTAAAGGTTTAAATGGTAAATCCTATCAATAGGAGGTTGCAAGTTACAGGGATGTACATGAAACACCGTTGAATTACAGTTATGTAAAATTAGGGTTAATTACAATAATTTTGTTGAGAAAATGGTGTAAATCATTAATCATTACTATAGTTGATTATGCAAGAAGAATTTGGTATGGTTAACTACTATTAAATCTTTGTTAGCAAAAGGACAAGAAATAATCCTAGGGTAAAAATGGTAAAAAAAATATGAAACTATGGTAAAAACCCTAGGAACTGTATGCAAGCAGAAAGGTAAAAGATATATGTTTTGATAGGATGGCACCCTGACAAAAGAAAGTAGATACTACAGCTGGAAGAGAGAAAATAAAAAAAGAAAGAAAACCAAGGAGAGAGATGATTTAAGAGGAGCTGTCACCAATCATGGGATATTCTTCTTTATTATTTAACATAGGGGGATTGATCATAGATACGAACATTGGTCAATATGATGCAGAAGAAGTTCTACAGAAGGTCACGGTGCCTGATGCTGTTGAAGACATGAAAAAAATTGGGATAAGGGATTGTATAAGGCCGCATGATTCCCATTAGCTATGGAGGCTAAAGATTTAGTACTGGAATGCATGCGTAGGTACAATCTAAGCACTAGAAAGGTAATACATGATGGTCAAACTATTGCAGATCTATCTATAGAAGGCATAGCCTGAACTTTTGGGTTGGAGACTAAAGAGGAAATGATGGATATTGATATGGATCAATATACTAAAGATTTTATTAAAAATGAGAGAGAATGCAAAACTGCTATCTTTTATGGGTGGTATACAGCAAAGAATAAACCTAAAGTTGCTGTAGGGGTGCCTAAGAGTTTATACAGAATTGACTTCAAAGAGGAGATACACTTAATGATTACAATGTTGAGCAGATTAGCTAGACTAAGAGATGCAACAAAGTTTGAACCTTGGATGTTCAATATCATACAATATGTTAGAGAAAAGGACGGAACTATCATTAGGTCAGGGCCATCAGTACAACAATAAACAAACAGATAATGACATTTGGAAAAAAATAGAAGGTTTTTCTTGTCTTCTTATATGATCTATGCTTGTGCTGTGGAAATGCCACCAATGGCTGGAATAGACAGAGTGGGTACCTTAGGAAATGGCCAAGGTGAAAACTTGATTTATGAACATTACCCAGATTTGTAGGAAGAAAAGGAATGGCATGAATATGCTAGGGTGAATGAGTTTTTTATACATTTCTGGTAAGAATTCTAAATGGAGACAAAGACAAGACATTATCAGAAGAGTTGGCAAAGGCTATAAGTCCTTTCAGTTCTTTTTATATACAATTTCCTACATTCACTTATATTAGGACTGAAGGATTTGAAGGTAAACCATTCATGCTACCAAGATATCCTCTAGACTGGTTAATTGTACTAGAATTCACAAGGTAAATTTTGAATGTATTCAGGATCTATAAAAGAAGATTTAACAAAGGAAATGTTAAGTTCCCTTGGGTAATTAGGAATTATTCATGCTATAATGAACACACTGCTAAAGAATTAGAAAAAGAGTTGAGATATTATGGCTTTGGGGAGTTTGATTTAGTTAGAAGGTTTGACCCCTTCCACAGAATTGAAAATTATATTGATAAAAATTACAAACACCAAATCCACATTGAAGATTTTTGGTCTGATTGTGAGAATGAGTAGGAAGTGCGGAGAACTCATCAAAGACTGACATTGGAATAGATAAAAACCATGGGGGAAATTAATGTGCCTCAGGAGGTTAGAGATGATGATAAACTATTGTACCAAAGCTATGAGAGTCAAGGAGTGGCATTGTTACCTATCAGTGAGCCTAATTGGTAGGAACCAGCAGAAACATCTCTGGATGTAATTTCTTAGCTAATTATTTTATTCTCTAAAATGTGGTTAAGTGATAGGATGGAGGAGCTTAAAGCTAAAGGTGTTATTGCCACTTATCAGAAAAAGTGAAAGAAAAGAGAAAGAGAAAAGAAGGATTATTTAGAATGTTTTTATGAAAAGAGAAGGAAATTTGTAGAGAATATAGTCCTTGATAAGAATGAACATGCCACATTATTGGATCCTTATGCTCTAGGTATCACAGTGGCCATCCCTTTAGGGACATTCATGGAAGAAGGGGCATCAAGCCAAGTGGTTAATGTGGAATAGTCGCAAATGTTAGGGGTTGTTGTAGCACAAGTGCAGAGTAAAGAATTACCAATAGGACAACCTATAATTAAGCCTATGATTATAGATACACCAAGGGGAAAGGCACAAATTCCTACTATAATAGTGGATGCCCCACTGCTGGGAGTAAGACAAAAGTATGTATCTAAGAATTTCACACCTGAAGAAAGAAGATTACATAATTGTAGCATTTGGAATTGACTGAAGAAATGCTGCAAGAGTCAACAACCCAAGAAGTCAAGAAAGTGGGTAAAATTGTGAATGTTGATGAAGGGAGTAGTGATGAGGAAGAGTCATCATTTGGAACTGATATAGGGGAAGAAGATGAAGAAGAAGATCAAACATCAAAGACTTCCTTTATCAAAGAAGAACAAAGTTCTCAAATAGAAGAGGTACGGAGCCTAGTAAAAGGTGTGAGGATGTACAAGAAGACCTGAAAATAGTGAATCCTTTTGATCAACTAGTATCACCTAAAATCATAAAGCAAGTGCATGTTGTTGCACAGCAAGTGGAAGAAGCAGAAAAGGAAGTCAGAAAAGAAGAAGAAAGAGTAGAGAATATAGAAAAAACAACTGTATCTTCTGGACAGTCATTGCTAACAAAGGAGATAGGTGAAGTGGGAAATGTGCAAAATCAAGCTAAAGTGCAAACAGAAGAGGTAATGCCAGCAAATATCATAGATACTAGTGTTTTAGGTGTTTCTAATATTAATGTTGAACAAGATGAACAAGAAAAAATTTTGGAAGAAGGAAATAAAGAGAAAGATACTAAAGGGGGGACCAAAGAGGATAAGGAAGGAAAAGAAAATGAAGAAGAGTGACCACAGTATCAAGATAATGCATCTCCTTCAGTACCACAACAAGGTTCACCTATAGGTCAAGGTCCAATGCAACAACAACAACAACAATAGGGATCAATAGAGACAGAGAAACCTGAGGAGGTAATAAATGAAGAAAAGAAGATAGAAACCTACATGGAAGCACCAGCTTGGTTGGGTTCTGAGGTAAGGAGGGAAAAAATAGAAGTATAGTTGGTTCCCATTGACATCAAGAGCTTGTTGGGTGGGCATCCACAGAGAGAAAAGATAAAAGCTAGAACCATGTCAGCTATAAAGCGAGGCCCATCTGGATCTAGAAATCTAGAGTTAGCTATACCACAAAAGGATAAGGCAAAGGGAGAGATGACCCTTGAAGATTATCAACTGATGAATATAAATCTTGGGCATGTGACTAGGGAACAATACATTGTTGAATGGGAAGATATGAACAAAGTAACTATAGAAATACTGAAGAAAGATAAGGATAAGTTTGACTATTTGAAGGGGCATATACTACAATTGCAAGAATTCATATAGAAGATATTTGACCCTACTATTGGCATTCCAGAGTTGCTTAAGGATTTATCCATTTTTTCAAGAGAACAATTTACTGAGTTTGAAAATAAAAAGCTTGAAGCAAATGTTTTTGAAGAATCGTTTAAAGCCTTTATTCAAAAAGGAGAAAACACCATAAGGCAGGTAATTAATAGTTGGGAGGTAGCTTTTGAAGATAAAAATAGTTGCATTCTTGTTTTACATCACTGCCAATCTAGAATAGAAGAATCCAAAGAAGAATTGAGACAAATTGAGGATATGAATGAAAGAATTGAAGAGTTGAAAAGTGAAAGGATAGTAATTTCTCAGATAACAAATTATATGCCACAATGAATATTGGAGTTGAAGTTTGAGGACAACATGTTAAGGTGTTGCATTATGAGCACCCAGGATATGGAAGAGAGTGTTGATGAGATGATAAGGAAACACAAGAAAATAATACAGAAGTTCATTAGGAATGAATGCTAGGAAATACTAGTTTATGATGCAGCTATGGCAGTTAAAGAATTCAGAGCTATTTATATACCCTGCCTGGAGCATCCTACTGCGTATCTAAGCACCCATATGATTGATTCCATCATGGAATTAAGTACAAAGGTAGAGAAATATTAGAAAAATAGAGAAGAAGCAGAAGAACAAGTAAGGACATTAAAAGAAAAGATTGAATTGCAGAAATACACATGGACAATGAGTCAGAGGAATAATCATGATTTTGTGGCAGCATTGATAGCCAAGTACACATAGTACATGAAGAAAATAGGAGAGGAATGAAAAAGAAGGTGCCAATGGTAGTAGTTGTTTCTTTTTTATCTTCATTTGTATATGTTGTAGGTTTTTTTCATGTTGTGGTAGCCGAAGTCAACAAGGATAAAAGTCAAAGAAGATTCTGCATTTTGAAAGATCCTAATGGCATCATTTGCGCCAGAAGGAATATTCCAAAAAATATTTTGAAGGGTGGTTGGGAAATGATTCCCACCGTTGATCTTGTGAATATGAATTTGAACCATGGATTAATTTTGTAACCGTAGCAAGGGGAAATTCAAGTCTATATAAAGAACCTTGCTACTGAGTATTTTTACACAGAGTTGGAGAAAGACATATTGTTACATTTAGGCAAGAGAAGTAATAGTCTTTGAGCAATTTTTATGTGAAGTGGAATGCACCTGTGTCTACAGCAGAGATAATGTGGAACATCTAGTTTCTCCCTATATCTGTAAAGTGTTTGTGAGTTTTAATTGATTGTTAATGTTGTCAAAGATTTCAAACCCAAATTACATTGTAAATTTAAAAGACTTTTCATATATTAATGAATACAAACATCTAATTGCTGCATCTATTATAGAGTGCATTAGATTCAAGTATTTTTTAGTATGTTTCCTTTGATGATCACATTCTTGTATGTGAATTTGTGATACTGCTCAAGATAAGCATGCATGTAATTTACTCCTTTGAAACATTATAATTGATTAATCTAGTATACATGAATAGCAAAGAATTTGTTCCTACAGGATTAAGTTCTTTAACCATATTTCTTCTAACTTTTCCCAAAATCATAAATAATTAGCTAACACACAGAAATCTGAAGGAAATTGTCATATATTTGAATAGAAATTGAGGAATTTTAAAGTTTTTTTGATAATTTTCATATAACTTTGAAAGAAAAAGTTTGTTTATTGAGATTCATGTGAAACTTTGTGATAAAGTGATAAATACATGCACAGGATCACTAACTTTAGTGTAATTTGTAGTTATTTGTGCAAATTGAACAAGTCTAGTAAGTCACAAATCACTTTATTTTATGTAAGGCCCCTTGAACATTACAGCTTCACAACGAACTATTGACCTATCTCACATGATCAAGACTTGACTATACAGAAACTTGAGATTAAGAATTATTTGTTAATTCATATCTTTCAAGACAACTAAGGTTCTTTTGTGAATTTTAACTTTGTTGCTTATGTACTTTACATATACCAACACATACCTTACCAAATTCTTGTTATGTAGAGATGCGGCTGTGTGAATGAGAAAGCTACTACATTTAAAGACAAACTTTCTCTACAAAACCAGGGATGCTCTTACACAACCAGGTATGAGGGTGCTGCCACAATAATGGGTTACACTTTCTAGGACATCCTTATTTTTGCTGAAATCACATATTTTCAGAAAATATAATGATTTAAGCCTTGAAAGGTTCCATTTAAAGGATTTTAATTGAAGAGGGTTTGATCAAACCCCCTTGGATAGAACCCCGCTAGTTTTAAACCATACCTATAATGGAGTCTCCTCTACACCTATCAAAATGCTGATAAAAACCCACTTTTGATGTACCTTTTGGGGGATCAAATGAATTCATTTAAAATTTATGTTTTGTAACTATGTAGTCCTTATTATAAGCTTCCCAAAAAGTATAATTTTAAATATATATGTAATTTGATTATTATATTTATTTTTTATTTCTTGTCAATATAGGTTTTTCACTGAACATCAAGTTCTCTGTTCTACACACATGGAAAATTAGTAAATTAGTGAAAAAAAATTCTGAAAAATCTCTATGCCTTAGGTATTGATGTCCTTGTTTCAACAAAAAAAAAAGAAAATTGAATTTCAATACGTACAAAAAAAGTTATGTTGTATAGAATACGCCTATGTCTAAATTATAATTGGTTTGACTTCAAAACTTGATTAAAAAAATATTCAACAAAACATTATAAAACCAAATGCATGCCCTATATATCGGTGTTACCAATCTAAATTTAAAAGAATCAGAATTTTATCCTTTGTAGAAAAAAAAGTTATGTGCTACAGAATACACATCACTTTAGAAAAATGTTGTTTACTATTAAAAACTAGTTATCAAAGGAGACGCAAAATTTTTACAATTTAACTCCAAATTTTTTAAAATATATATATTTAGAATCTACAAATAAAATCTCACAAATCACTAGTTCACATCATCTTCAAATTCCTAATGGTTTAGCGGCTATAGGTGTCAGAAAGTGAAGATTTAGTTGAAAATGTTGATTTCAATGTCAAGTTTGGCCAAAAAGTGTAACCCATTATTGTGGGATGACCCATGAATGAAAGCAAACAAGAATCTCTTTGCCAATTCCATTCATTCCTAGAGAAAGTATTATGAATTCTTTCATTTTATTTTAAGGCACACAACTGTAACCAAGAATATATTGATAAGCTTTCTCTGAGAACGGGTATTACCACGACCATGATAAGGATAAAAAACAAGCTCTAATCCATTAAAGGAGAAAAAAATTGATATACTGCATGATAATAGTTGTTTCATTTATAGAATTATGAAAAGGGAACTAGATTTCCCAAACATTGTACTTATCATCCCTTATGAGACCTGAAGACTTGCACACTTGATTTTATCCAATCACTCCTATAAAAATTGTAACACAACCAAAAGAAGAAATGGAGGGAAAAGACATCATCGGCAATCACGTACGTCGTATATTCTTAATAAGATGAGTGTACACTATACTATAGTTGTATTAACTTATTATTATTAATTTTGCAAGGGTACTTCTTGAATATGAGCCATCAAAGTGGGCTCGACTTCATATAAAGGGAGCTTCAGACTTCAACGTGATGTTTCATCATTCGATGAATGTTTTGATGGATGGTTTTCACTAAATTTTAGAACAAAATGTCTAGAGTACTAGACTTGCAAACTCAAACATCTGGAATTAATCTAGAGCCATTCGATTTACAAATATCAACAATTGATATTATACAATAGTTTTCAATTCCACCGCTCGATGTACATGCTATATTAAATTATTAATTCAGTCCGCAAACTTGCAGACCATCCTTAAATTTTGTTTGAAGTTGGATTACAACTACAAACTTGCACTGAAGATTAGAAGAGAATATAATAACTTTTAAAAATTAACTTCCACAAGAATATAATAAAATTTATAAGAAGAGAATGTAACACGTTTCACTCGCTTTACTTCACAGTTGTCACTTAGAAATTTTAATTAATACTATTTGGAAGTGAGAGGGTCAAGGACTCAAGGAGATTACAGGGCACTAGAAATTCTAATATCGATTGTGTGATGCCACAAAGTCACTCAGTGCCAATCTTTGTATTCATCTTTTTCGAGTAAGTGAAATACAGAAATACTTCATTCCTATTAATATTGCTATTACTATTGTCCTTGAGACTTCAATTTTTTCAATCTTGGGATTTAGGGTTGAGTGTTTAAAGCATGTCTACCAGCATTACTAGACCAAATATGGGGTAAGGTAATGAAAGAGATAAAATAAACTATACCAGACTGCTTAAAACCCCAAGTTTTATAGATGAATACCATAATATTTATAACCCTGTAGGTTTACCTTAACACTTAGATTTTCATTAGAGAATAAGGTACTTCAAGTGCAACCTGACCCAAAAAACCAATACCAAATATAGGTAGATCACTGCACCATGGGTGGTTGGATTGGGATGCCTGATGTTCCTTGAGGTTTTTTGTTTCCCTGAATTTATCATGGTTTGTGCCTATAATTATGATGAAAATAAAAGAGCAATTGTTAGAAATGATATCTAAGAAGTAATGTTACCCATTAATGCAGAATATTCTAGCAAATTGTTGGGTTTTACCACTAAATATTGCAGAAACGTACACATAAACCTAGAAAAACTTGCTAATACTTATGAAGCAATTAGAGAAAAATGATAAAAATAATTTTCTCAAATCTGTAACATTGGATGCTACCCTACCCAATCAGAATAAGCAGACTCCTTATAAAATTGATATTTTAAAAGCATGGGTTTAGGATACTGTTTCCATGCTAATGTTTTTCCTTGGATTGGATAATAATAGTCAGGTGGATGCAAGCCTCCTTGAAATGGTATACAATATCCATAAATGCACTCCACCTACTAAATATAGGTTTCTTGAGCACATTAAAGAATCCATGCACGATCAATTTTAAATGATTAAACAAAGTCAAAGTGAAGCTCCCACTTCCAGTTCCAACATAAAAATATTTAGGTTCATAGCCTACTTGTGCTATTTATTTCTAGTGCATTTTGTTGGGATGTTTCTAGACAACAAGCTTCAGATTCAACAAGATAAAAATGGACTACATGATTGGACCCATAAAATAAAGATGTATCATAATCAAAAGAACTACAATCATTTTGTGGACTACTTTTTGGATCCATTGTATCAAGATATTACAAATACTCCAATGCCTAGGTTGCTCGAGTCTTGTAGAAATTACAATCAACAAGGAAAAGAAATACAATTGGCTGACTAGTACTTCATGGAGGAATATATTGTCCTAAGATTTTATGGATCAAGAGTAGAGCCCCATAAACTTCCAATACATGTAACAGAGAGGGTTTTTACATTGGAATTCATATGGTAGATGGACAATACAGATCAATTACACTTTGTTAGTCAGAAAAAGAAGAGCATATATCCTTCCTTACCTTCTTCATGTGGAGGGTTCACATTCAAGAGAAAAGCATTCACTGTGGCACATCAAATTGTATAGATTTTTAAATTTGATATTGACCCTCATTGGTAGTATGACCCATGTGACGTGATTAAATCAAGGCTTGTGGCCAATAAGAATGCTCCAACTAGAATCCAACATGAATGTAAACCCCTGCTAGAAATGTTGAGAAACAAGAATTCTTGGGATGAGGTTAGAAAGGTCATGGAAGAAACTATTGATCAAAGAGGTATTACTTTTGAAATATTGTCATTAGAAATAATGGGATTGCATCTAATTCCACAAACATATAGAGAGATAGAGGTGGCAATCAAGAGATAGAACAATTTCTATACAAGAGCTACTCAAACATCTATGCATACAAAAATTCCAAAGACTCTAAGAGATGCTTTTACAAAGGAATAGTGGTCACAATCATAAATTAATGCCTTTTGGCTTATGAGGAAGGATCTCAGTGATCAAAAAGCTACTATAGACTTTGAAGAAATCTCAAAAGATGAAGAGTTCAAAAAATTGTGGGATATAGAGCATCCCTCTGAAGCTCAAGCAACTAATGTTCAAAGTGATGATGAGGAAGAAGACCAACCCAAAGATCTTAGTGCCTATGCATTCAAACCTCATATGAGTGAGACCATAAGACAAACATATACTACAGGGGCATCAATAGCCCAAAAATTGGGTTATGAAGGTGGTGGTTTGGGGCCCACAAAACAATGCATTTGGATGGTACCAGAGGTAAATCCTAGAAAACCTAATGAATGTCGAGGCATTGGAGCTAATGAACAAGATGAAGGGCATACACATATAGATAAGGATATTAGTTTTATTCGAGCTTTAAATCCTTAGAGTGAGATACAATCACAAATAGTACCACAAGGGTCTTCTGATCTGCATGTCTCTCATTCTTTTCTTGTAGGAGATTGTAGACATTCTAGTGCTATTGGTGGCAAACCTAGCGATGGTATAGGTAATAGTAGTAGTAGTGGTCAGCAAGAGCTTCAAGAACAAAACCAGAAGAGGCCAACAATAACATTAAATAATACTATAGACAAACTTAGAGAATAAGGCCTTGTGAAGACTAAGAGGCAAAAGATTATGATAGGTTTTGATTCCACATCCACATCAAAGGAACTGTTTCCAAAAGGCACCCCCTTCTATCATTATTGTGACTGGGACATGAATTGCTAATCCTCAGCATCAAATAATCAGAGATGCCCCCAACATCAAAAAGGATCAACGATGTGGTGTACACATCATTACTAAAAAAAGAGGGAGAAAAAAAAGGTGTGGTTGTTTTTAATTTCCTAGTAACCTTGTTTAATATAGTGTCTAAAAATTAGAGTTGTAATATAGATAGGTTCTAGTAATTGAGTTACAAAAAAAGGAAAATATATTCAGTGATGTTATTTCCCTTCATATTGATCATTTTCATTTGACTTTGTGATTTACATAACAGGTTGCAGACTCAAATAGAAAAGTTACAAGCAAACATACAAAATGAAAAAGTCAAGAGGAAAGCAATAGAGAGCATGAGAAAAGAATTAGAGAAAAGGATAAAAACATTCTCTCTACATCTTCCGCTGAAATGAATAAACAGACAAAGGTGGAAGTGAAAGAACTGAAGAAAAGGTTAAGTGAAATGATAAATCATTATGATAATGAAAAAGCTAATTCAGGGAAATTACAATCATCCCTAAATGAAGCCAATGTCGAACTGTAGGAAGCAATAAAAGAATGACAGATGCAGGAAGAAAATGCGGAGAAAGAGAGAAAAAACTCTGAAAGTTTGCAGATAAAAATAAGGAATACATAAAATGAAATAAAATGCTCCCAAAATAAAGTATTTGAATTTTATAGAAACATAATGGTTTATATGAAACATAAAATTTGGGAGAAAATGTTATGTATGAAAAGCGAGAAGATGGTGGATAGTGTTAAGATCTATAAAACCAAACCCCTCTTTCACACTAACACTCAGGGACAACAACTGAGCCAAGTCAGTACAGATGAAAGAAGACTTAGCTACAGGTTGATGTACTCGTGAATGATATGGAAAGGATGATTAGAAAAGGAGGTTGTCAAACTCTAATTTAAATAAGTCTCAAACCCTAATTATAATGCAATCAGGTATAGATGAACAAAATGCTACAAAAAATAGGATAGGAAGGCACTCATGAAGGATCAGAAACATACTAGAAGTTGGATTTCCAGAATTGAAGACTTTGCGGACTATGGGGCAGGTACCCAAGTCTAATAGGGCAATATTTCTATATATCCAAAGTAGTGAGTAGTGTCAGATGATGTTTAGGTCCTGAGTTCAGGATAAATCCTATCGGGGGGACTACGGGGCGAGTGCCCTAGTCCAATAGGGTAAAATATCAACAACTTTTCACCAGATCTAGAATCCTTATCCTCTAAATTTATTCTCTACACCTGTACTTCACAAAATTTGACACATGTAACTTGCAATCAGAAAGAGAGGGGTTTGGGGGTTGTGGTGTTTAGGAGCTTGCCTCGATCGAGCCCTGGAAGGACATTCAAGTCTTGCAACACTGTTGTTAGATAAAGTACATGCCCAAGGAGGTTAGAGGCCAAATCAAATGATGAATTAAAATGATTGAAACACAAATAGATGTCACCATAGAGGTGAAACCCTCACAGCGATGAAGATCCTTCAAATCATGAGGAGATGGATTGATGAAGCCAAATCTACAATAAACAAACACAATAACAACACAATTCTGCTCTGCAACACAATGAATGCCTTGAAATCCCTTAGTTCAATATCACAAGTTCACATTAGCTATCTAGGTGTAAAATGAAGACATAAACTCACTTATATATGCTTTCCTACTAACTTCATATTTTAAATTGAAAAGGCTGATAGAGGAAAACCTTTTTAAAGGTCCTATGCTGACATATTTAAATTTGGATAATAAAAAATCAGCCTAGACTTGGGCACATGCGTGTCCCAAGGACATTTTTTGGTCTTGATTAGCATTTAGAATGGCCCCCTAAGTCCCATTGGACATGGGTTTCAGGGGAAATTGTTCTGGGATAAGTATCAAGCTTGCATAATGTAAACATAGGGACCTAGGAGGTAAAATAGGAGGTAAAAAGGCATACGGATACTTTTTACTTCATAACATTTAGCCCCCACTTTAATGTATGTATGATTTTATGATTCCATACATGCATTAAAGTACAGTCAAAGCATATCAAACACATCAAACACACCAAGCACATAGAGCTAAGGCATACCCAAAGGTTGCTAGACTATTTCTATCCCCCAATCTTAGGTAAGCACTAGAAAACACATGAAAGACATGCAAGACACAAGGAAGATAGTGAAAAGCATGCAATGTACAAAGAAGAGATGAGAGCAGTCATGTAATACACAAAGAATACATTGATTTAACAACTAAAATAAAATCCTAAACTAGGGGCGAAGGGAGCTCATCACTACACAACTTTAGACCACCAAAAACATGCAAAATAAAACCCAAAATGTGGAGGGAGATCATCACTACACACCTTTAGACCACACCAGGAGGAAGACATGTCAAACAAAAAACCTGAATGTTGAGGGAGATCATTACTATGCGCCTTTACACTACACTCATGGGGGTGTGTGCAAGAAGTTGTGTCCACTTATTGGCCAAAAAGTGGAAGTGTTTTCCCTGATTTTCAGAATTTGTCACATTTGACCTAAAAATTTGAAGCACTTAAAGGTGGAATCTTGGAAAAATTCACTAAATATGAAATGTAGTACTCAGAGTCTAGTTTCCAAATATATAATTTTTTTCAATACCTAGATGATAGAAATTGATTTTGAATAGGCGTTTCTAAAAACCACTATTTAAAAGTCACTTTTTTTTTACTATACCATGTACGTGTACGTCATCCATATTTTGACCTAAATAATCATATTTTTCAAAATCCTTTTGGAAAAATATTTGTAACTCACTGAGGCACATTTTCCATATTTTTTTGTAATTTTTTATTGAATATTTTTTTTTATTAATTTTTTATTGGCCATTTTTGGTCTTTTAAAAAATCATCGTGTACATCACGCATAAGATGACCTAAACTTAACATTTTTTGAATTTTTTTTTTAAATTGAAAAGAATTGTCTAAAGTACGTTTTCCTACAATTTTTTTTACAAAAAAATATTTTAATAAAAAGTTATTAAAATACTAAAAAACCATGATAATTCAAGTTTATGGACCTATTTCATTAGAAATTGATTAAAAAATAGAAAAATTAATCCAATTGTAAAATATATATATATATATATATTTGGAATCTACACTATCTCATCTATAATGGGTTTTAATTTCATCAAAATATTCTGTAAAATAGATCTTCAGATATATGCCCAAAGTCACTATTTTGTTGTGACATTGACAGGACCTTCAAGTTGCAGGTCAAACTAGGTCCAGAGGTCAGGTTCGGGTCCCCAAAGCATTTCCCAAACTGGGTTACAAAGAAAAACCTGAGCTTAAAATTCAAATTTTAAATAACGGGATCCCGTTTTAAAACGAGATCCCGTTTCATAAAAGGTTAATATTTTAACCTTTATGAAACGGGATCCCATTTTGAAACAGGATCCCGTTTCATAAAGGTTAAAATATTAACCTTTTATGAAACTCAAAATGGGATCCTGTCTCTATAAAATGGGATCCTGCTTTTGGCTCGGGATGCCGAAGCAAAACGGGATCCCGTTTCATAAAAAGCGGGATCCCGTTTTAGTTAACCCGATTTTAGATTTTTTTCTAACTCTGAAACTTCCACCTTAAGTGGACACAACTTCTTGCATTTACCCATGGGAAGACACAACAAACACATAAGGAAGACACACGGAATACACAAGAGCCGTATAGTATGCCATAGACACACTATACATCTTATACATGACAAACATGAGCGATGGGAAGGAGCTTATTGCTAAGTCCCAACATCTAAAACACTCAAAACACACCTAATGGTTGAGCTACATTACCACAGCCACCAAAGACACACTTAAGGGTGGATGACTCAAGATCTAGCCCGCCTCCACGAAGGACTTTGTATAAAAGGATGTGCACTAGCTCAAGAGATACACCATCCCACCTTCTGCAGAAGGGCTTTGTATAAAAGGATATCCACTAGCTCAAGAGATACATAATCCCACCTCACGATGAGGGCTTTTTACTTGCATTTGAATAAGCATGTACAATAGCTCAAGAGATATGTCATCCTACCTCATGGTGAGGGCTTTCAAACATGCTTTATCAATGTCAAAATAATAAAATAGATACCATTATACATGCCCCTACCTTAAGGTGGTTGATACCACTTGCTGGTATCAAGCACGTTAAGGTAGAGTGAAAACACACAAGGGAACATGAGCTTTTGCAAAGCCCATGCCCCCAAAGGTGACATGTGCCACATTTGCCAAATGTTCTCACAAACACATCGATATTAAGTTTACTAAGATAATCAATAAGAAATAAGGTTAGAACATCTTACTCTAAGATAATAACCAAATCAAATCATGAAAGCTATGCATAAATCACAGAAAAAACCAAGGCTACACTTGTCATTCGGAACTGAGTATTGCCATTGGGATTATACTGCAGATATCTTAGAACCAAGTGTAACAACAAGGTGAGATACCAAACCATCCAAAGTCCATGGAGCAGATGTATTGCAAAGGTTTATGACATGAGAAACGACAACATGATAGATCACATGGAGTGATTCTACTAGTCAAGCATCTGATATATATATCAACCCGATCTTCATATATGGACTAGGACCATTTTTGCTTACTTGCTGAAGGGACACATGATCCTTATCAGTATTTGTTTATTTTTGTCATCCGTTGACTAGGTAGAATCACTGAAGAATGTAAGAAATAAAAATGAGAGAGGAGAACCAAGTGACTTAGGAACACCACATAGGAGGATGCCCCCAAGACATCACCCACAATGCTATGCCCTGAAGGCACAACACACAATAGTAAAAAGAGGAGAGGAAAGATAGAAGAATGTAGAAACAAATAGAAAAATGGTCACACAGAGGTGGGCTCCCGGTATCCTTGACCTTACAAGATTATCAAGGGTCATCCTAAGGGACCTAAACAACATATAACACCTCACGGGGGAACACAACGCATGAGAGGAGGCCATGTAAGTGAGCAAAGATATGCTATGACAGAGGTGGCCAAAAAGGGTTAGAAATACTTACCTATTTACACAACCAAACTAGTGGTTGTCATCGAGCAAATCATCTTCCTCCCAATATTGAATGCAAGAGGAAAGAGGTACATAAGGTACAATTGCCCAACTTTTATCATTGTCCTTAATCTCTTCAACCTTAAGCTCTTCTTTTTTTGTTTCAGTATCTATTGGTCAAATGTTTTCTTGTTGATGTGTAGTTTGTCGAGCTAAGGCTTGTCTCCGCCTCCTCCTTTCTCTTGCTTGTCTATTTCTTAATGTTTTATCAATGATGTTTGTAAAAGTGTTGTCATGATTTTCCACAGTCTTTGACATCTTAGAGGAGGAAGCCTGTGCTAAATTAACCTTTTGTGATGAAATGTTTTATTCTTTACATGTATCTCCCAATCCTTGTAAGGATGACATAGGAGGAACCTAGGCAAAGACTCCCTTACCTCTCAATCTAGGGGGTTCTTTCAATCCAGGTTGCTCTTTACTTATGATTTGTTCTATAGGATGTCCAACCAATTTTGTTATCAATTTTTCTTTGTATCACTAGTATCCCAAGAATGTTTGATCTTGTCATGGTTCGGGAGGTTCAATAGGTCATGGCTAAAAGTAATCAAGATTGATTTTTTTCTGAGTAACCATTGGTTTCTATTGACTATGGTGAATAGTATGCATGCTTCCTCGGTGAGGAAATTTTAGGCATTTATAAATTGTGGAAGGGATAGCTTTCATGGCCTTGAGCCATGAATGGCCTAACTTTATACAAAAGAGGTCAGATGTAGGGATGATGACAAACATTTGCTCCAAAGCTTTGTCAAATACTTTGATCAATAAAGTAATCTTCCCTATGGTGAGGAGGAAAGCTCCACTATGTGTTTTAATCATCATTTCTTAGACTCATAAGATTCTTGCATCAAATTATGTGAATAGAGAAACTCTTCAGTAGCCACATTAGTCATGAAATTAGGATAAATAAGGGTTCCTCTTGTAGGAATCCACATTATTAGTACAGTGATGTAAAGAGGTCCCTCAATGCTCCCAATTGTTCTATCATGTGGTGTAAAGAATAATTTGGGTTCAAGAGTCTTCCTCTTCATATAAACTCTAGGAGGGACCATAGTATTTTTGTTATGATGAGAAGCCATGTATGTGAGAATGTTTCACACCAAATGACTTGTTTGAGGAAATTAGGTTTTTAAAGAGTAAAATACATAAATTTCACAACAAACTAAGTGAGTAAGATGGAAATTGTGCTACACAACAAGGCAAAATGAATGATTTAAAGTTTTCGTAAAGAAGTTTGAACAAAGTGTATAAAACCCTTACTGTTGAAATACACACTGTGTAATTGTAAAAGGTGAAAGTTTCAAAGCTAGGATGCAAAAGTAGCACTATGATATAGAAGTACACTTCAAAATCATGTTTGAATGAATGTTGAAAAGGAGTAGGAAAATCTTAAAATGAAAATTTGACTACAAAGCCTAGTTTTTACAAAGACTAGGCTATGTGCAAAATTTAACTTTTTAAGCAAAACCCTAGAAAATGAAACTTTAAAATGCAAGATTTGATATGAATTAAATATGAATTTCTATAATACTGACCAGATCTTATGCAAATATCATAAAATTAAATCTTTTTATGATATGCAATACAAAATATGCAAAATCATGCCTTAATGAAGCCTAAAATGCTTGTTTTTTCATTTTTTTTCAAATGTATGCAAAATTTTGCAATGCAAGGTGATAAATATGATATGAATGAATGCAAAGATTAATTACAACACTCAGAAAGATCCAAGTTCAGTAAAAATGGGTTCACCAAAATGTTATGTATGAAAAGCGGGAAGATGGTGAATAGTGTTAAGATCTATCAAATTAAACCCCCCTTTCACACTAACACTCAAGGACAACACCTAAGCTAAGTCACTATAGAGGAAAGAGGACTCAACTACAGGTTGATGTACTCAATAATGATATGGAAAGAATGATTAGATTGAGAGATTTGTCAAACCCTAATTCAAATAAGCCTCAAACCCTAATTATAATGTAATCAAGTATAGATGAATAGAATGCTATAGAAAACCAGATAGGAAGAGACTCAAGAAGGATAAAAACTTACCAGAAGTTGGATTTCTAGAATTGAATACTTTGTGGACTATGGGGTGGGTACCCATGTCTAATAGGGGAATAGTTCTATAGATCCCGAGTAGTGAGCAGTGTCAGATGATGTTTAGCTCTTGCATTTGGGATAAATCCTATTGGGAGGACTATGGAGCAGGTGCCCTAGTCCAATAGGGTAAAATATCAGCAACTTTTCAACAAATCCTGAATCCTTATCCTCTAAATTATTTCTCTCCACTTGCACTTCACCAAATCCCACACCTATAACCCGCAATCACAAAGAGAGGGGTTTGGGGGTTGTGTTTTTTAAGAGGTTGCCTCGGTCAACCCCATAAGGACATTCAAGTCTTCCAACACCATTGTTAGATAGAGGTAATGCCCAAGGAGGGTAGAGGCCAAACCAAATGATGAATTAAAACTATTGAAATACAAATAGATGTCACCTCAGAGGTGAAACCGTCATGGAGATGAAGATCCTTCAAATCATGAGAAGGATTGATGAAGCTAAATCTGCAACAAACAAACACAATAACAACACAATTTTTCTTTGTAATACATTGAAAGTCTTGAAATCCCTTAGCTCAATATAAAAAGTTTGCATTATCCATCTAGCTGTAAAATGAAGACATAAAATCACTTATATATGCTTTCCCGCTAACTTAGTATTTTAAATTGAAAGGGTTGATAGAGGGAAACCTTTTTAAAGGTCTTATGATGACATATTTAAATTTGGATACTTGCAAATCAGCCTGGACTTGGGCGCAAGTGCCCAAGTCCCAAGGCCATTTTTTGGTCTTGATTAGAATTTAGAATGGGCTCCTAAGTCCCATTTGACATGGGTTTCAGGGGAAATTGCTCTGGGATAAGTATTAAGCTTGCATAATGTAAACATGGGGACCTAGGAGCTAAAATAGGAGGTAAAAAGGCATAGGGATACTTTTTCTTCTATAAAAGAAAATAATGAAGAGGATTGATGATTTATCTAAATTGCTTGAGTACATTGATGATCTAGTACTTTGTAGTAATTCAATGAAATAATGCATTGCTGAGAATGGATATAAGGCAACTTCAAGACAGTCATATGCAAGCAAAATTTTACAATTAATCTACAAAACTAGTGACAAAGAATTGTAATCCAAAGGAATTCAGAACCATATTGATGCCAAATAAAGGCCTCATCTATGATTCAAAAATGTACAAAGATGCAAGATGTACAAGTACTTTTTGACCAAGTTGCAATATTGATAAAGAGACTACAAACAAAGGAAGAATACATGAAAAAGCTTGGTTTACTAGTTGCTTTTGACCCATCATATCAATGCATTGGAAAGGCTTCTTTCAAAAATAAGATGGAGGATAAAATGAAGTTGGATAAGGACCAATTTTGTGTGCCCATGTATCTAAAACATATTCATAGGACTATGAATATTGAATAATTTCAATTATATGTAACCTAGATTTAATAACTTAGTATAAATATCTCGAGATCTTGTGATTGTTAGAATTATAGGGTATGGTTTTCTAAAGAAATATTATATGTTCTTATTTCCCTTTAATTATCATGTCAATGGCCTTTATGACCACCCTCATTGGCCTTGTAGATCCATAAGTATGTACAAGTAGCTATTGATTCCTATTAATTGGCTAATTACTACATGCAGCCTAATATTGGGTCAATCCCCTTGTGTCTAGATCAACATACATCCCTGAGTCTAGGTCTTATGTACATTGTCTATGGTTGTAATTTATATAGTTTCAAATTTAGGGCCAACCTAACCCTCCCAAATAACATTATGCATCAACTTAAAATGCATGAAATGTTTCTTTTTTCACCTCAAACTTTATTATATTTATTGACTTTAACTCTAGTTCATTTGAACACATTTAGTGCCTAACACTTAGAGAGCATGTTCAAAGAGCATATAGCATTAAATCAAAGAATTCAAAAATTGTCATATCACATGCTTGAATAAGAATGTAGGGCATTCTCTACATGATTTCCTATTGTCTTTCATATTTGTAATTTCATTGTTAAGAACCACATGTTGAAAGTAAAATTCGTTCAACAAAAGAACTATTAATTTAAGACTAAATATATGAGACTATATATATAGAAAGATCATTTGTTAAGTACCACATGTTGAAATTAAAAATTTTTCAATGAAAGAACTATTAATTTAACTTACATAAATTTTAAAATAATTAATACATGGACATAGATCTAGATAGTGAATTTAGGTCTTCAAAATGAAAATTGTAAGTTCTTCATCCATATTTTTCATACCACATCAAGTGGTTTGGCTCGCTCTTCAATTACATCTAATATTCTCTAATTATCGACACTATCTAGTATCTACTTACGACATTGATGGGGAGCAGGCAGTGAAAGCGTAATACTGATAAAAAAATGATCGGTCAGAGTCTGATCTTTTGTCTCAGCTATCTACTCTTCTTCTTTTATTATTGGCCAAACATATTGTTGGCAAGAGACACTATGTAGCTTCATGAGTGTTGTCATTGATGGCAAAAAAGTCCATCCCACACATCCACAGGACATGGTATGTCTATATTGGAAGTCAGATTGAAGAGTGTCTTGGTCCGGTAAGCAAGAACAGAGCATGCAACAAGGTCTGAGAATCAGGTCCAAATTTCTTAGAGGAAGTATCTCAACAAAGTGTGGAATTGAGGAAGTCAAGAGGAGTACCATGAATGATACATTCCAGAGATTGAGCCTCCGGTGATGAAAGAGTGAAAATATATGAGCACCTAAGTGTTGGGCTCCTGTTTGGCCAAGCAGACTAAGGAAGAACTGACCGACAGAGCATCAGACATTAATCCAGATGAGATATTGATGGTGATCAAGTTTCTTGAGGGATCATTCATGATTGGATGACATGATTGATGACTTCTATAAGTATCTCTTTGATACACATCACTTAGCAAGCAAGGATTCAGCTGACAGACCAAAGTTTGGGAAAATATTGAGTATTTTGTATGCCAACTAGAAAGATGTTGAAATGCTTAGTGCGGATATATATACCAGATGGATTTTGAGGTGAAGGTGTGTGTGTGTTATGTTGTGTTGTTCAAAGAAAAGTAGAGAGTAGTGTGGAAGCAGCAATACAGGTCTGGTATGTGACAAGACATCAACACCAAAGAAGAGGAAGAATGAAGTGTAGTAGATCAGTGTATTGAGCCTAACCAGAACTGAACCTCAACATATGTGGATGCTTCTCATCAGTTCAATCACCTGGTTACTTTCTTTATACCTTGTAGATAGTGAGTCTCTTGTAGGCAGTGAGCCTCTTGTGAGCAGTGTGCTTAGGCAGTGAGCCCTAATTGGCAAGTGCCATTTTGTACTACCTTATTCTTTTAACAGAGATTACAATCTTGGGTTAGTCACCCCATGGTTTTTCCCTTAACAGGGTTTTCCACATCAAAATCATTGTGTTATGTGTATTGATTTTATTTCTGCTTTCATGATTATGCATGCTTATATGTTTTGATGTTTCTCTAGTTGTTAAAGAAGAACATAAAGTTAAATTAATTAAGATAACTAATTCACCCCCCGTCTCAATTATCAACAATTGGTATCAGAGCTAAGTTCCTCCAAACAAAGGCTAACAGCTTGAGGAAGATCTAGGAATTCCAATGGATATGTATGGTATGAGGGAACAACTTCAGTCAGCCCTAGATGATCTTTAGTAATCTCACTCTGAAGTCAATAACCTGAGGGAAAGACTCAAACAAGCTGATGATTTCATAAATGAACTAAATGAGAAACTAAGTATCTCTGTGAAGAACAGAAAGGAACTACTTCAGAAATTAGCATGTCAAAGTGAAGCCAATGATACTAATGAAGATCTGAATGAGAAGAATAAGTTATGTGAGAAGCTATCAAAAGAGGTCATTATGGTAAGACATGAAATGGAATCAGGGGTTATGAATTTCACCCAAGAAATTGAAGAAAAGAGAAAAATTGAAGATAATCTAAAACAATCTCTCAAGGAGAAGTCAGGAGACTACCACAAATTGGATAGAATAATCAGGCGTTTGGAATTTGATCTTGAAGAAGCTAGAGATAATGAAGAACAACTTGAGAATCAGATAGACACTCTTAAAAGGGATCTTCAAACAACAAATGAATACAAAGAGAAATTCAAGATAAGCTCTGCTCAACTTGAAGTTCTTCTTGAAAGCCAAAAGAGGGTAGATGACAAGCATGGCTTGGGGTATGAGAAAGGTGAAATCTTTGGATTTGGTCAGAGGAACTCTGGATCAAGAAATCCAAGGAACATGCCTAGAAGACCTCTGGTAAGGAAACCAAATGCTCAAAGATATCCATCCCTCAATGGATACTGCCACAATTGCAATAGCTTTGATCATAAAGCAAATCAGTGTAGAAGAAGAATGAATCAGACTAATTAATCCTTCTCTGGATAGTGTTTTAACTACAAAATGTATGGTCACAAATCTCATGAATTTAGAAATATGCAAATAAACAATTCATTCAATGGTAGATGCTTTGCATGCAATAGAATGGGATATATGGCTAATCAATGTAGATTAAGAGGATACTAGTCAAATATGCAAGGAAATGTTGTTTGCTACAATTGTAATAGATCCGGTCATATTGCCAAATTCTATAGAAGTAAGAATCAGGACAAAAAGGGTCCCGTGCATCATAATCAAAACCAAGACAAAGGAAAACGAAAAGTGAATGCAGATGAAATTCAAAGGGAAATGAAAAAGATTTGGGTGAAGAGAAGTATAGAAAATGTTGGGGATGGATCCATACTAGAATCTAGTGTTGATATTCCTTCTGAAAATTAAATAGCTGAGCTCTAGCTTAGGGGGAGTCACAAAGGAAATTAAATTACCCCAACCAGTCAATTGGTGCCTAAGATTGGCACATGGAAAGTTGTGGTTAAAAGGGTTCTTAGAGAAATATCTAATTAACTCTTGAAAGAAATATGAAATATCCACAAGGAGTTTTGAAGTGGTAAATCATCCAAGATTGATCTGGTTTGACAGTCATCTGATAAAAATAGGACTCTCATAGTTAGATCCAGTATGATTCAAAATTGAAATATCTTGATCTGTAGATAAATGGAAAGATTGCAAAAAGGAAGATAGTTTGCCAATATGCATTGAGAATAACTCTAAGTACAACTCAGTGATCTGGAATGATCTCACTCAGGACAAAGAGAACAAGGCAACCAGAATAACGTAAGTTGTGTATTTATTGCAATGTGGAATTGGGTTTGCATAGAAATAAAAGGGTTCTTTTGTTCATCATTTACACATTTGCATCAGAGAAGAAGGAAGAAGGAGCTTTGAAATTAAATTGCCTCAAACCTCTCAAAGATCAAGTGCATAAGTTGATTCATCCAAAAATCCTATCTGGCTCACATCGTGAACCCTAGAAGCGTAAAAAGGTATTTTCGCTCTTGAATATCACTCTCTGAATCTTTTGAAAGATGGCTACTCTGAATGTTGTTAAGATCATTGATAGGTTGTGCCCTAAGTTCAAGAAACATCCGTACAAATCCCTAGAAGTTGATCCCCTAGGCACATTCTCTAGCATTTCTCATGGGGTTTTGCATGTAGAAGATGTTAGGGTTTACATACACACAAACATTGAAGAATTTGGGGAATCCAAGCTGATGGATATCTACCACAAGGAACTAATAGATGAATCACTTGAACTTAAACCCCAATACAGGGCCATCCAAGATAAGCATTTTGGACATTGCATTCATTTCCCCTATTTTGCTGAAGACGATTGGGTCTGATATGTTCTGAACATAATGCATGACAACTTTATGTGGTTGATGAGGCCATTCAAGATAGCCAAGGATGCAATTAGGGTGGTAACCGGATTGCACTCATCTAGTGGGTTGCCTACTCTCAAATCAGTCAAAAACCAAACTATAAGTGAGGCTACCAGATCAAAATTTAGCAAGAGAGCAATGAATATAGAAGATATCACTGATCTAGATATCAAGTTTGCCTCTATGATAATTGGCTATAAGATATCACTCTAGTAGGGAGAATTTAGTATTCAGAACTACCATATATACTGCATATGAAATGCTAAGGAAAAATGATGACTATGATCTTTGTGAGATTCTCCTGAACCAACTATTGGAAAACCTACAAAAGATCAAGAAGGAAAAGTAAAACTCATTCTAGTATGGTGGGCTAATACTGTGTTTGTTCTTTTACTTTATGAATGAGTTACTTGGATTTAGTGGTTGGGTATGGAAAAATGATAGACCTGTGGCCATACAAATCAGAGACTACATGTATGGGCTTGGTGATGTGAAGGCTCAAAGTGCAGCACTCTGGGGATACTTCAAGAACTTTCAAAGTATGATGCAAGCCAGAGAAAGAATCCCCCAATCTTTGGTTGAGAAGTACAAGGATACAGTGTGCTTTATGGTAGACACTGATCAATGCCTAATGGAGGTAGTGGAGCCAAGGATAGTCTGGATTATGCCAATGGGGTATGAGGTGGATGATAAAATTCTGGAACTACATGTCTAACACCTACTAAGTCAGCCTAAGGACCCTAAGGCAGAAAGGTTTGGAACCTTCCAAGAGTTGACTGTAAAAGTTCATGTTGGACTATTGTAACAATAAATGAGATAAAGAAGCTTGAGAAGTAGGCTAAGTGAACTAAGAGGGATAATTATGCCTAAGTTAGAGGCAATGCATGAGGCATTGACTAATGCCCAGACCACAGCCTGGACCAGTGATCCGGTAGACCTAAAGAGGGTAGAAGATTTTGTTAAGTGGCCACATTTCAATTTTGGATAGGATGAAGAAGAGTTAGGCGACAAAAGTGGTATAGTTGAAGACCACCTTTGCAGATATACTCCAGTATATGTAAATATAACATGTATATATATTTATGAGGCTAAGTATAGACTGATTTTTGGAAATTTTCATGTGCGGATTCTACCCTTTGCCATTGATGTCAAACGGGGAGTGAGGAGCAGTGAAAAATGTGGAATCTAGCTAAGGGGGAGTTCTGGAAAAGTGTACATTAGAACAGAGCATCAACCAAGGGGGAGTGTAGTGTGACAGTTAGTCATTTTTCACTAAGTGTTGCCATCAATGCCAAAGGGGGAGATTGTTGGCAAGAAACATTGTGTGGCTTCATGAGTGTTGTCATTAATGGAAACAAAGTCCATCCCACACATCCACAGGAAGTCAGATTGAAGAGTGTCTTGGTCTGGTAAGCAAGAATAGAGCATGCAGTAAGGTCTAACAATCAGGTTCAGATTTCTCAGAGGAAGTATCTCAGCAAAGTACGGACTTGAGGAAGTCAAGAGGAGTACCATGAATGATACATTACATACATTGAGCCTCCGATTATGAAAGAGTGAAAAGATATGAGCACCTCAGTGTTGGGCTCCTGTTTGGCAGAGCAGATTGAAGAAGAACTGACCGGTAGAGCATCAGACATTAATTCGGATGAGATATTGATGGTGATCAAGTTTCCTGAGGGATCATTCATGATTGGCTGAAATGATTGATGACTTCTATAAATATCTCTTTGATACGCATCACTTAGCAAGCAAGGATTCAGCCGACAGACCAGAGTTTGGGAAAATATTGAGTATTCTAGATCCTGACTAGAAAGATGTTGAAATCCTTGGTGCAGATATATATACCAGATGGATTTCAAAGTGAAGGTGTGTGTGGTATGTTGTGTTGTGGAAAGAAAAGAAGAGAGTAGTGTGGAAAGAAGAGAGTAGTGTGGAAAGTAGAGAGTAGTGTGGAAGCAGCAATATAGGTCTGGTATGTGACAGGGCAACAACACCAAATAAGAGGAAGAATGAAGTGCAGTAGATCAGTGTATTGAGCCTAACCAGAATTGAACCTCAACATATGTGGATGCTTCTCATCAGTTCAATCACTTGGTTACTTTCTTTATACCTCATAGATAGTGAGTCTCTTGTAGGGCAGTGAGCCCTGATTGGCAAGTGCCATTTTGTACTACCTTATTCTTTTAACAGAGAATACAATCTTGGGTTAGTCACCCTGTGGTTTCTCCCTTAATAGGGTTTTCCACATCAAAATCATTGTGTTATGTGTATTGATTTTATTTTTGCTTTCCTGGTTATCCATGCTTATATGTTTTGATGTTTCTCTAGTTGTTAAAGAAGAACAGAAAGTTAAATTAATTAAGATAATTGATTCACCCCCCCTCTCAGTTATCAACACATACCCCATCGGCCACTTCAGAAACTGTCTCAGCGATACACTGATGACTCTTCCTTCGGTATAATTTAGTGTTGTCGGCGTAACCTCATTCTCATCAGGCCAATGCAGCGACGAGGCCAACTCTTGACATCGGTGAGACTTAACACCATCAACGCACTAAATCTTCCATTGGCCGATGCGTCGATACTCTTGACTCCATTTAACATCAACAGAAACTAGGTTCTGAGTCCCTATGATTCACTTATGCACAACTTAATTTCTTCCTCTTCAACTGAACCCTAGCACATGGAGATGCTAGGTCACCCTACTATGCGAAACATTTTGTCTAGATCCTCTACACCATCGAACACAAAAACAAATACTTTTACAACAAAGCCATTCCACTGATTTTGATAGAAATCATACTAGTGGAATGTTTCATGTCGACATACTGCAATAATGGAATGCATAGAAAGAATAGAAATCTATAGTTATACAAATTGCAGTTATAGGGAACACAAATCAAATTGATAGAACAAAATAGTTTTATTTCTCCTTAGAACAATACACACTCACACACTTCTCCTTCCTCTCTCTTGATGGTTCCTTCCTCTGGTTGTTATCAACTCAACCTACTAGCAATTGGAAAACCAACCAATGCAAACAATTGGGAGAGCAACTGATCCAAAACTGCTTCAAACTGTCGTACTGCCTTGTTTTGGCACTATGTGATTACAATATGACAAAAGTGTGTTTTAAGTGACTTTGGACTTACAAAATGGGTTCTAGGTTCTGAAAGACCTAGAGACAAACTAAAATAAAAATGCATTGGTCAAATAGACCTTATTACAAAAGAAAAACATGATTTTCTAGGTGCTCTTGCACCATACTCCCAGGGTGAAAGTTGTCTCAAGTACTCTTAGAGACTAACTGCTGCAAATCACCACCCTACTTTTTGATGTTTTCTTCAAGCATCCATGTGCCTTCTAAGTCTGGAAGTCCTTGCCATTTAACTAAGTGCTCAAAATAGGTCCAATTTCTTGTCTTCTTGGCTATCCTGCTATACCCACTCTGCATTGTCTTTGATAGAATCTGCTATACCTTCTCCTGTATCAAGACTCCTATATAATGTTAGATCAGCAACATTGAATATAGGGGAAATAGCAATATCATCAGGGAGTTCAATTTTGTAAGCATTAGGACCATATTTCTCTAAAATCTTACAAGGTCCAATTTTTCTCATCATCAACTTGCGGTGGCTTCCCTTGGGTAGTTTGTTCTTGTTGAGATGAACCATGACCATATCTCCTATTTGGTACTGTACATCCCTTCTCCTTTGATCCACTCTAGCCTTCATCTTCTGACTATTCTTGTGTAGAGTATCTCTGACTTGTTGATGGATCTCTTTCATAGCTTCTGCAAATGTATCAGCGTGTCCACTCCTTTTGTCCAACCCTTGAACATCTCTCAATTCAAAATTCCTCTAGGATGACTACCATAGATAACTTCAAAAGGACTTAGACCTATACTTCTGTTTGTGGAATCATTATAGGCATATTCTACTTGTGGGAGTACCACATCCCAACTAACTCCATGTTCTCTTGTCAAACATCTTAGCAGATTGCCTAATGACCTATTCACAACCTCAGTTTGCCCATCAGTCTAAGGATGATAGGCTGAACTAAAGGACAAATTTGCACCCAATGTTTTCCACAAGGTTCTCCAAAAATGTCCCGCAAATTTGTTGTCTCTGTCAGATACAATACTCAAAGGCAATTCATGAATCCTGACAATTTCTTTAAAGAACAAGCATGCAATGTAACTAGCATCATTGGTGGTTTTACAAGGAATAAAGTGAGCCATCTTGCTGAACCTGTCTAACACAACAAACACACTGTCATAACCTATCGTTGTCTTTGGTAACCCCATCACAAAATCCATACTCAAACTTTCCCAAGGTCTGTTTGGTATGGGCAAAGGTTGGTACATTCCTGCATTAGTTGAGACCCCCTTTGATCTTTGGCATACCATACAACTCTCAACAAGCCTTCTGATATCAGATTGCATTCTTGGCCAAAAGTGAAATCTTCTTACAAGATCTAAGGTCTTATTGAGCCAAAGATGTCCTCCTAAACCACCACTATGTTTCTCCTTCACTATATTATCCCTCATTGAACACTTAGGGATACATAATTGACTCCCTTTAAACAAAAGTCCATCATGCAATGTATAATCTAAAAATAAATTGTGGAAAGCATTGGTAAACTCACTGCATACCTTGTAAATCTCCTTGAAATCTTGTTCCTCTTCATACAATCCTTTGAGTTCCTCAACACCCATGCTTTGTAACTACACTTCTTGTACTGTCAACACCCTTCTGCTTAAAGCATCAGCAACCTTATTGGTTATCCCCTTCTTATGTTTGATGATGATGGTGTATGCTTGAATACTTTCCACCCACTTCATGTGTCTATGACTGAGCTTTTCTTGTCTATTCAAAAAATTGATAGCATGATTGTTAGTGTATACAATAAATTCTTTAGGAAGCAAGTAGTGCCTCCATTTTTTTAGAGCTTGTACCATGGCATACAACTCTAAATCATAAGAGGAGTACTTCCTCCTAGCTTCATTCATTTTTTTACTGAAAAAGGCTACTAGTCTGCGTTCTTGGCTCAACACTGCCCCTATGGCTAGCCCACTTGCATCACATTCAATGGTGAAGACCTTATTGAAATCAGGAAGTACTAAGATAGGATACTCGGCAACTTTCTACTTTAGACTTTCAAAACTCTGATCTAACTCTTTTGTCCACACAAACTTCACCTTACCTCCAACCTTCATGGTCTCTAACATAGGTGGACAAATATCACTGTAGTTCCTAATGAATTTTCTATAAAATGTGGCCAAACCATGAAAACTTCTGATCTCTCCTTCTATCCTAGGTGTAGGCCAATTCAAAATAGTTCCTACCCTGGAAGAATCCATTTTCAACTCACCCTTTGAGATGACAAAGCCTAGATAAACCAATTCTTGTTTCATGAAGTCACACTTTTCCAAGTTTATCATTAACTTTTGATCTTGTAGCCTCTTCAAGACTATCTCCAAATGTTTCAAGTGTTCTTCCCTGCTCTTACTAAACACCAAGATATCATCAAGGTAGACTACCACAAATTTACCTATGAATTCCTACAACACCTCTTTCATTAGTCTCATAAAGGTGCTACGGGCATTTGAAAGACCAAAAGGCATCACAAGCAACTCATACAACCCTTCATTAGTTTTGAATGTTGTCTTCCACTCATCCTCCTCTCTTATTTGTATTTGGTGATACCCACTCTTTAAGTCTATCTTGGAGAAATAAGTAGCCCCTCCCAAACAATCCATTAGATCTTCTATTCTAGGAATAGGAAACCTATACTTGATGGTTATCCTATTTATGGCCCTAGAATCGGTACAAAGCCTCCATTTCATATCCTTCTTTGGGGCTAAAATAGTAGGTACTGCACACGGGCTAAGGCTCTTCCTTATCAACCCTTTGTTTAGGAGTTCTTGAACCTAATTTGCTATCTCTTCATTCTGCTGAGGGGTCATTTTATATGTTGCCTCATTAGGAAGTACTCCTCCAGGTATGAGGTCTATCTAGTGGATAATATCTCTAACAGGTGGCAGGGAATCAGGTAAGTCTGTTGCAATCACTCCTTTGTAACTTTCAAGCAGATCTCTAACCTCCTTAGGTCCTACTTCCCTCACACTTTCCTTCCTTTCCCGCTTAGGCTTCATAATGAAAGAAAAACTTACTCCATCACCTTTCTTTAATGTGTCCATGAATTCTTTTTCTCCTACCATCATTACAGTAGACCCTACATGTTGTCGATCGTTTTCTACCAATGACTATATCTTATAAGTCACATCATCCTTTTGGAATGAGTAAGCATTCTTTTCTCCATCATGATGAGCCTTTCTGTCAAACTGTCATGGTCTGCCTAACAAAAGATGGAAAGCATCCATTGGAAGGATGTCACACAAGATTTTATCTCTATACCCCCCAATACTAAATTCTACCCATGCTTATTCATTGATGAGTATGTACTACCCCTTATTCAACCAACTGACTTTATATGGGCTGCTATGGGGTATCTTTTCTAGATTCAACTTATTCACTACTTCCAAAGATATAATATTATCAATAGAACCAGAGTCAATAATAACTTTACAAACCTTACCTTGAATCTTGTAATTGATTCTAAACAAAGCCCTTCTTTGAGATAGTTCAGTCTGCACTAGTTCCTTGAGCAACGTCCTTTTAATCATCAGATTTTCTCCCATTTTTGATGCTAGATTAACTTCAGCAGATGTCATGCTCCTTGTATCTTCTTGAATTAAAGTGGTTCTTTTCTCACCACCATGAGAAGTTGAGGCCTTCTCTGGACACTTGTATGCTAGGTGCCTTATCTGATTGTAGTTATAACATCTCATATTGGATAACTTGGATCCTCTACCTGATCCATTTGTCCCACCCCTTCCATTAAGCCTTCTTCCTCAATAGCCTCCTCTGCTACTTGAGTCTCCAACTTGCTCTTCTTGGCAAGACTCACCACTAGGCCTCTGGTTAGGACTGCTTCCTCCAAAAATACCTCTACCTATGAAACTTCTTCCTCCTCTACCTCTATAATTCTACTCACTCTTTCTCTTTATCTTCTCTTCAGCCCTTAAGGCCATTTGGAAACACTTGTTCACTGTTTCTGGTGCTAAGATGTTGATCTCATCTTGGATGTTCATCCTTAGGCCATTCAGATACCTTGCCACCTTCTCTAAATCTTCTTCTTGTCTCTTTGATCTAAGACTGAGTTTATGAAACTCTTGTGTGTATGCATTCACATCAAGGTCTCCCTATCTAATGTTTTACAAATTCTTATACATCTACATGTTATAGTCCAAGGGTAAGAATAGTGCCTAGATTTTGTTCTTCATCCTTTCCCAGGAGGTTATCATATTCTTCCCCTCCTTGACTCTCTCTCCTTGCTCATAATTCCACCATGCAAGAGCAGACCCCTTCAACCTTGCCTTTGCCAGCTTAACCCTCTTATCATCAGGGACTTCTTTGTATTCGAAATGATTGTTCAATGCCTCAATCCAGTCAATTACCTCTTCAGCTTCCATACTTCCACCATACATAGGTAACCCATCTATGGTGTCCCTATTGACTGACTTCAAATCATCTACAAATGCCCTCTGGTCTGCTAGTATCTCCTCTATCCTCTTATTGGTTTCATCAATTTCTGTATCTCCTTCATCGCTGTCACTTTCATCTTCCCTATCCTTACCCTTGGTTCTTTTCAACTCCTCGAGGTTGGACTCAAACATTGCTTCAATTAGTTTCTTCACTACATCTTGTGCCATGCTTTTAGGAGGCATTGTGTTAGCCTCTGCTTCACTTTTGTTGTCTGACATACACCAAGACCACACCACCTGAGTGATCTTCAAAAATCACTCTGATACCAATATGATGGGGAGCATGTAGTCAAAGCACAATATTGATCAAAAATTGATCGGTTAGAGTCTGATCTTCTGTCTCAGCGATCTACTCTTCTTATTTTGTTATTAGCCAAACATACCTCGTCAGCCACTTCAGAAACTTTCTTGGTGATACACTGATGACTCTTCATTCGGTATAACTTAGTGTTGTCGGTATAACCTCGTTCTCATCAAGCTGATGCAGTGATGAGGTCAACTATTGACATCGGTGAGACTTAACACGATTGACGGACTAAATCTTCCATTGGCTGATGCATCGATACTCTTGACTCCATTTGACTTCGACAAAAACTCAGTTCTGAGTCCCAACGATTCACCGATGCATAGCTTACTTTCTTCCTCTTCAACTGAACACTAGCAAATGGAGATGCTAGGTCATCCTACTATACAAAACATTTTGTCTAGATCCTCTGCACCATCAAACAGAAAAATAGAACAAGAAACAAAAATAAATACTTGTATAATGAAGCTATTTGACTGATTTCGATAGAAATCATACTAGTAGAATGCTCACCTTGACATACTACAACAATGGAACACATAGAAAGAATAGAAATCTACAGTTATACAAATTGCAGTTACAGGGAATGGAAATCAAATTAATAGAACATAATAGTTGTATTTCTCCTTAGAACAATACACACTCACACACTTCTCCTTCCTCTCTCTCGATGGTTCCTTCCTCTGGTTGTTATCAACTCAACCTGCCAGAAGTTGGAAAAGCAACCGATGAAAATAGTTGGGAGACGAACTGATCCAAAACTACTTCAAACTGTCCTACTACCTTGTTTTGGCACTAAGTGATTACAATATGACAAAAGTGTGTTTTAAGTCACTTTGGACTTACAAAATGGGTTCTAGGTCGTGAAAGACCTAGAGAAAAACTAAAATAAAAGTGCATTGGTCAAATAGACCTTATTACAAAAGAAAAAGAGGATTTTCTATGTGCTTCTATACTAGACGTCCACATGCATGTGGAAGTCAATGAAGAGTTAGGATGGTAACAATTACTACATGGCTATACTGATATCCCTTGTTCTCAAGTTGATAATCAATAAAGTGAATCCCATGTTGAACAATCTTGACTTGTTTGAGATATGTCACTTGCACTACAATTGAACCTATGGGAAACGATATTCCATAGTAAGACATAACATTTTCAAGGTAAATGTAACCTACATAGTTAATGTAAAGCATTTTCATTGAGCTCAATAAGACATAACATAAATTATAAAATTTAATATAAATTGAATGTTTAAATCACTCAAGGTACTTGACATGTACATATGTAACAAATTCAAAATTATTCAAAAATATATTAAATAAAGTTAAACATGTGGGAAACAACATTCCATCACTTGTTTATGGCTTTATTATCTTTTACCTCTCTTCTGTTCAACGCAATAAGTAATAACTAATGTCTTCTATATTTCCAGCCTCTTCTATGACTGCAAAAACATCTCCTGCACCAAATTTCCATGGAAACTTTGTAATTAAAAAAAAATAGAGATACCTTAAATATAATTTATATATATGTACACATACCTTTTTGAATCAATCCTGAAATATGGTTATAATCAATTGAAATCATTTAGGAATGTCTTCAAATCTTTCATCGTCATTTTCATTATATGTGTTGGTAACAACTAGTGGCATGTTTTTCCATTCACTGGCATATCCACATTGCTGGTTCTTACAATTATCACAATCTCCCAACATGCAGTCATAACAAAAATAAGAGTAATCCCTAGTGTGTAACGTCCATGTCTGGCTATTTGTACTCATGACACAATGCAAAAATCTTGTTTTCTCTACCCTCTTGCATCCATGCATTGATTTTCTACCCACACCTACAAATTTATTATATTGTACATTATGAATATAATAGGAATAATTAAATTCAAACTAAAATAAACAAAATCATGTACACATATCATATATGAATATATATTTAAAGTATTAAATTTTCAAACAATACATACCTAATATCTCCCAAAACACTCTATGTGGAATGCATATGTTTATTCTTTAAGATGTACAGACCTCATTTGATGAAAAGTATGTCTTACACCATTCAACAACATCATGTACATCATTTATACAATCTCCCTCATAATTCATTTGATGTTTTCTTAGAACACATTTGATGCAAGCTCTTGCACCATCATGTTCACCCTTTTCATGGCCACTCTCTAAGAAACTCCAAACATGTGGTATATTGTCATTTTGATGATATCTACATAGTGCATAAAATGGCCTTGATGATTTGAATTGTGATGTACATCCATCTTAACATACAAAATGTTTTTCACTTTTTACACGCCTACTTGCCAAATATTCAAAAAACTTCTTAAAGCAATGTTCTACAAAATCTGTGTCATGCTCTTTATCATCACTAATATAAAAGTGATATTCTTTCTTAATGACTCATGCTTCAAATGTACTATCAACACCATCCAAATCCAAATGTGCATGCCAATAACACACATGCACCATAATAGTGATCTTCTCTGAAAAGTAATATTGTGATTGAATCTCTTTTTGATGTACAAAAGAGTAATTTTCTGCAAAGTCGACTACTGATAAAACTGTTCTAGGTGGGAAAGTATCTCTTAACATTTGAAATTGTTATGCTTTCCACTTAGCAAAAAAATTATGATGTGTGTATGGTTGTATCAATTTATGAAAATGTTCCATGAATGTTCCAATAGGTATCTCCACTTCTACATAATCTAACCTTGTGGATTCTTTCCCATTTTTGTTTGAAACTTTATGTACTTGTAACTCTTGCAATTTACCAACTTCATTGGGTTGATATCTTCATTTCTCAAAGGCATTTTAGCCAAATTTCCACATGTTTTAGAAATACGTTTTATGCAGTTTATTTGACCTGTTGCATTATCATCATCTAATTTATCACATAAGATGGATGCTATGAACTGACTTGACTGTTTAGGATGTGCATTTACAAAACCATCACTGTCTTCTCTAATCTTTCGAAACACCTAATAGCAGAGATCAAATTCAATATGATAATGACAACAAGTTTCAAAAACCTTGTTTGTCTTCACATAATATGGCCTTAACCTTTCAAACATTGTTTGCCCAATCTTTGTATGAGGATTTGAATTACAAAGCATCACATACATCTCATGTTGTGTTATGTCTAACCAATGTTTTGTATGTAGCTCATGACTATTGGGACCAGTTCTGTGTTTGATAACATCTCTACTATTTGATGAAGAATGAGTATTATCATTCCAAAATCTTGAGATCAAGTTCGTGAAGACATCTTGAATCCTGTTAGATTGAGGAGTTCTACACATAATTGCCTAATTACTTTCTGAGGTACTATCATCCAATAATTTTCTCCTTTTCACATATTGTGTTAGTGTCTTTCTACTGAAGCCAATCTCAATTGAAATTGAAGACAATTGTCTTTTTTTGGAATTTTTTTCACTTAAAATAGATGTCAATATCACTCTTCATGAAATGGACTTATCTGCAGATTGAGATTGTTTCCCAATGGAAGCCAAACCTTCTTTAACATTTTCAACAATATATTTTTTAAGGTGTGAACCTTTCCCCTTTTTCAATGATGAATCTACACCCAACAATTGTAATGGGTCATTTAGTTCATTACAAAGAAGTACAATTGATAACAATTGGGTTCGCTCAAATATATCAAGATTATTCAAATGAGCAATTATTTCCTTTGCAATTTTATTCATTGACCTCTTATCAGTATGTCTAGGTTATCCAACATAAAGTTTCAATTTCTTCATATCCATTTCAAGTAAATGATCTAAATTTCCATAAGAAAATTTTCTCTTCACCTCTTTAGCCAGATCCATATGCTCATCCATGGTCAAAGGAAGTGATCTTGACCCCTCTCCAACATCCATTATTTGCACTTGGGCCTCCTCTGGGCTAACATCAACTATGTGTTCTTCAACCTCTTTTGCTCCAGTATTTGTATGTTGAGCCTAGGTACACACAAAATTCATATATACAAGAGAAAAAAATTAGAATATTTAATTTAAATAATAAGCTTTCGAAACATATCACACATCAAGGAAATACATATTAAAGAAAATTTATAATTTAGTTCTAAGTCTTGATATATTTTAAAGAGCCTCCATATCAAATGACTATAAAAATTAATATATGTACATGTAATAACTAATATTTATGACCACAATTGATAAATATCCCCATTGACAAGTGAAAAATATGAGTACAAGATACATAGGTAGTTATACCATTTAGGATAAGTGTGTAAGTGTGCACAAATATTCTAGTAAGATGTATAATTTGATATATATGAAATCTCAACTATAAGGGTGATTGCCCTCAATATGGACCATACATATGGTAAGATACCTCTTAGATCCTTGAATTATTTAACAAAGCATGCAATTCTTTGTTGGAATATATAATAAAAATGAAATAAGAATACTTGTAAAGAAAAGATAGGGCTTATATAAGTAGCAACATCATGTAGCAAAATAGGCCTAAGATTAAAGCGAAGAGAAACCCCACCATGGATTCAAGGTAGTGAAGTTAATTAAGCTCAATTTGAATTCAAGGAAAATCAAATGAGATAAAAGAAATAGATCTCTCTGAGTTAGTGCAATAAGTACTATCATCTCCATTCAAGATGAGCACAAGAAGAAAATTTTCCATTATAATGTTTTCTAGAGAACGAAATAATGAAAAGAAGGATGAGACTAGAATTTTAAGGACTAACATTTGGCTCTAAATGGAGTTCTAACTTACAAGATAATTAATCTATTAGCAAATATAGAGCTTCAACTATAAAATATGGTGACAAAATTTAAGCTACCACAAGCAAAAGGTTCCTTTTGGTAATGTTTGGATTAGAAGCATGACACACTTCCTACATTTACTAACACATAACCCACTTGTTAAAGATAGAGGTAAGAAAAATAGTATAAAAGTAAGAAGAGAGAGAAGGTTGGAGAGAGGGAGAGGGATATGGAGAGTTAAAGAGGGAGAGATATAGCTAGGGAGGCCCGACCGAGGGAGAGGTAGAGGTAAAGAGATTGGGCAACCTAAGAGAGAGAGTGGTGGAGAGAGAGATAGAGGTAGGTAGTTATCTCTAGGTAGAGGGGTGGGGATTATAGCAAAAAATGAGGAATGACTTAAACTAAATCACATCCTAGTTACACGAAATCAATGTGTATATATTTAAGCATAAATTAAGTGACCTAGATTAAATGACATCCTACTACATGATTCATCAATACATGTATATATTTAAGCATAAATAAAATGACCTAGATTAAATAGAAAAGAAAATATGAATACCTTGTTTTCATTTATAATATTTTTATAATCTTTCTTCATTTAATCTTTGTGTAGTTTCTACAGAATGCTTTTGTGCACTCTTGTATTGTCTGCTCTTTTTGTTTCACATCTCCTTCTTTGTAAAATATGACTTGAAAATTCTTCTCTCAAAGATTTTCTCCTCCCTTGCAGAACAAAAATGTGAATTTATCTTGTTACATTGATTTGTAAAAATGCAAAAAAAATCCTATTTATATGCAATAGGAAAAATGAAAACATTTAAAAAATAAAAGTCAATTGAACCTTTGAACAAAGGTCGGCAGTTAAAAAATTTAATTATGTTTTTAATACAAGGGACCTTCACTCAAAGGTGACCGTTATGAGGATGTTGGTGCCATGTTTGGACATTCATTCAAAGGCAAGTGCACTTCAAATGAAGGACATCACCTCCCTTCATTAGAAGGGCTCTTCGAATGAAGACCCGTACTAGACACCTTCCCTCCTTCCCTTCCCTTTTCTTCTGCAAAATTTTGGCTTTCAAAGCCCAATTGAAGGTCCAAATGGAATCACCTTGCCAAGCAAACTGGTGGATCGTAGTCCTCGAGACGAGCTTTCCAACAAGTATAGTTTTGATATATTTTTATTTTATTATGGTTTTTTTTAGTTTTACTAAACATAGGTTTTTCACCAAACATCAAGTTCTTTGTTCTACACACATGGAAAATTAGTGAAAAAAAAAATCTAAAAAATATCTATGCCCTAGGTAATGATGTCCTTGTTTCAATAAAAAAAAAATTGATACATACAGAAAAAGTTATGTTTGACGGAATATGCCTATGTCTAAATTATAATTGGTTTGACTTCAAAACTTAATTAAAAAAATTTCAACAAAACATTATAAAACCAAATGTATGCCCTAGATATCGGTGTTACCAATCTAAATTCAAAAGACTCATAATTTTATCCTTTGTAGAAAAAAAGTTATGTGTGATGGAACACACATCACTTTTAAAAAATGTTGTTTACTATTAAAAACTAGTTATGAAAGGAGGTGCAAAAAAATTTACAATTTAACTCCATATTTTTTTTAAAAAATGTTTTTAGAATGTACAGAAAAAATCTCACAAATCATTAGTTCACATCATCTTCAAATTCCTAATGATTTTAGCGGCTATAAGTGTTAGAAAGTGAAGATTTAGTTCAAAATGTTGATTTCAATGTCAAGTTTGGCAAAAAAGTGTAACCCATTATTGTGGGATGACCTGAAGTGCTTAATACAACATTAACAAATATCTAAAAGAATCAGTTAAAGCCAACTAGAATGAAAGATGAAAAATCCCTCAATTTTATTAAGGTATCTTTGACCAAATCTATTTTCCCCCAAATAGTAGTAGGTAACTATGCAAAGGATGTATGAGAGATTCTCCAAAGTAGCTACAAAGAGACTAATAAGGTGAGGTTTGTTAAACTACAACTGCTCCCATAGATTTTGAAACCCTTCAAATGAAGGATGGGGAGTCTATTTCAAAATTCCATACAAGGGTTTCCACCTTGATAAATTAGTTGAGGAATAATGGAGAAACCATGGAAGAGAAAAGGATTATTTAAAATATCCTTAGAAGTTTGACCTCAAGATTTGATCCCATTGTCATTGCAATAGAAGAGGCTAAGGACCTCTCAAAGATTGTAGTGGATGAGGTGATGAGTTCACTATAAATCCATGAACAGTGGTTGAATAGATTCACTCCTTCCCTACAGCAAGCCTTCAAGGCTCAAATTTGTGTGAGAGGTAGGGGAAGAGGAATAAACAATAGAGGTAAAAGTCAAAGAGCTAGAGGAAGAAGCTACTCTAGAAAAGAGATCTAAAAGATACAAGAGGATGTAAGCACCTCACAAATAGCCTTCCAAGACAAGAAGAAGAATAGTAGTTCAAAGCAAAGGTATGACTTGAAAGCAATGTGTAGTGTTATTACTATCACAAATTTGGTCATTATGATAATAAGTGTAGGAAGAAACAATGTGACCAAAGGAGTCAATATGCTCATGTAGCAAATAAGAACAAGACTGAAAATGAAAATAGTCAAATGTGTTTATTGTGTTTAGTCTTACAAAGCATAGTAGTATTGAAGTCTGGTATCTAGATAGTGCCTACAACAACCACGTGTGCTAACAAAAAAATATTTTCTTCCATAGATAACAACATAAAAACTAAAATTAAGATGGGGAACAATGATAAGGTTACATTCATGAGAAGAGGCACAGTCAACATCCAAACCAAGCATGGTAAGAGGAGAAATATCTGGAGGATGTCAATTATGATCTAGGCATAAAACATAACCTATTGATCATTGGACAGATGGTCCAAAATGGTTATAGAATCCTAACAGAGAATAAAGATTGCATAATTTTTGACAAGGATTGAAGCAAGGGAGTGATTACAATAGTGTAGATGACAAGAAATAGAATGTTTCCTCTTAGGATGCATATTGAGCCTCTGACGCTATCTATAGTTACAACCTCCAAGGACATGAAATATCTGGAGTACTCTAGATTCAACCACATGATGTCTATAACAATGGTTGAATAGTCATCCTTCAAGATAGTCATCAAAGACTTATACAAAATTTGGCATTTGAGGTATGGGCTCTTAGGTTTTCCTAGTTTGAATCTATTGTCCAAGAAATAAATAGTTCTAGGGGGTTACCGACAATTGTAGAGCCTGACAGCAAACATGAAGCCTTAATTTTAGGAAAGAAGCATAGGCAACCATTTGAATCAAGATATTCAGGAGAGCAAGAGCACCACTGGAGCTGGTGCACTCAAATTTGTGTGTGTCCATGCAATTCCACACCCTATCTGTTAATACTTATTTTGTGAACTTCATAGATGACTGTAGTAGAAAAACTTTAGTTTATTTCTCAAAGAATAAATCTAAAGCATTTGAGAAATTTAAGGTGATCAAGGCTTTTCTTTAAAAACATAGTGCCTACTACATCAAAGTCCTCGAAATGGATAGAGGGGGAGAGTACATATCCAAGGAATTTTTCTACTCAAATGAAGGCATTGAGAATTAATTTACAACAAGGTAAAATCTACAGTGAAATGGATTTGCTAAGAGGAAGAATAGAACCATACAGGAGATGGTTACAAGCATGCTGAAGGCAAAGGGACTACCAAATGATTATTGAGGAGAAGCTATAGCAATAATCATTTCTCTATTGAATAGGTGACCCATAAAAGTTGTTCTTGATAGGATTCCACAAGAAGCATGAACAAACAATAAACGAAGCATGGAACACCCAAGAATCTTTGGGTGTGTGGCATATGCATTTGTTTCGAATGAGAAGAGCTAGAAATTTGATGACAAAGAAGAAAAGTGCATCTTCATTGGGTACAATGAAGAATCCAAACAATATAAGTTGTGTAACCCTATTACCAAGATGGTTGTGATTAGCAGGGATGTTGAATTCATTGAAAATGAATCATGGGATGGCACAATTGACACCACCATAGGTATCTCAGCAATAGTACCCATAGATGATAAAGAAGGTGGAAATGAAGGAGCTACTAGCAATCAAGAAAAACCTCCTCTGGAGAACTTAGGATCTAGCCTAGAGTGCTCTGGAACCATCCCCAAAGCACTTTAGAATCTAGCTCTGAAGCACTCTAGAACCAACTCTGGAGCACTTTGAAACCAACTCTAGAGCAATCCAAAGTCAAGCAACTCAAGACTGCAGCAATAGGATCAGCTCCAACTTGCTCTAGAGTCAAGCAACAACTCTAGATGTAGTTGAGATCCTACACTCACTTCTCTAATGCTAAGAAAGGCAAGGAGCATGAGGGGAATTTATTGAAACACAAGGTATGATGATTTTGATGAAACTTTAAACTTTTCTTTATTCTCTCATGTGGTGATCCAAAATATTTTGAAGAGGTCATGAATGAAAAAATTGTGTAAGGCCATGGATGAGGAGTTGGCTACAATAGAAAATAATGAAACATGGGAGCTAGCTGATTTACCCAAGGATAAGAAAGTAATTGGAGTTAAGTGGGTCTATAAGACTAAAAGTACCATTGAAGCAAAGATTCAAAGGCGTAAAGAAATGATGTTTGTTAAGGGATACAAACAACAACCTAGAAGAGATTATGATGAGACATATGCACTAGTTGCAAGGCTAGAAACAGTGTGGGTAGTCTTAGCAACTATAGCCCATCGAAGTTGAAGGTATACGAAATGGACATGAAGTTTGTCTTTTTGAATGAACTGCTAAAAGAAGAAATGTATGTGGAACAACCACCTAGATATGAAGTCCCAGGGTAATAAGACAAAGTATACAGGCTTTGGAAAGCTCTCTACAATCTTAAGAAAGCACTTTAGGCATGGAATAATAAAATAGATTCATATTTACTAAGTAATGACTTTAGAAAAAGTAGTGACCCCACACTCTACATCAAAGTATTTTATGGTGAGATTTTTATTATTGTTTTGTATGTAGATGATTTGATTTTCAAAGGTAATAGTGACCTCTTCATTTCTAATTTCAAAGAGGTAATGAAAGGAGAGCTTGAGATGATACACTTAGGTCTATTAAAATATTTCCTTCATATTGAGGTCCAGAAAATAGAGTATTGCATTTTTATTTTAAAACTAATTATGCCACATAAATCTTGAAAAGGTTTAGAACGATGAACAATAAGGCTGCACCAACACCAACAACTACAGGTCTAAAATTAAGTAAAGAGGACAACAACAATGAATTAAATCCAACTCTATACAAAAGCACTGTTGGAGAGACCTAAGGACACACATTTTGAATCATGAAAGAGAATCTTGAGATATGTCAATGGCACCAAAGGCTATGAAATTTTGTATACTGCATCCAATGAGTTTAAGCTGGTTGGTTACACTGATAGTGATTGGGAAGGTAGTGTAGATGATAGGAAGAGCACATCTAGATATGTGTTCTACATGGGATTAGGACCCATTTGATGGGCATCCAAGAAGCAACCCATTGTTTCTCTACACAGTAGAAGTTGAGTACATAGAAGCAAATGAAATAGTAGGTCAGGCTATTTGGTTGAGAAAAATCCTTGTAGATTTTAATGAAGAGAAAGAAGATGGTGCAACCATATATTGTGACAATGTCTCCTCAATAACCTTGACAAAGAATCTAGTCTTCCATGGATGAAGAAAACATATTGAGATCTATTATCATTTTATAAGGGAGCTAGTAGAGCACGGAGTGATTGATGTTCAAATTTGTAAATCCGAGAAGCAACTTGCTGAGATTTTTACTAAGGAACTACCAAAAGAGTACTTTGAATGTCTGAAAGAAAAGTTAGGCATCATGGACAACTCTAGAAAATAGACTTAAAAATTAGATTTGGACATCATCTCCAAAAAATAGACTCAAAAATTAGATTTGGACATTAGCTCTAGAAATACAAAATGATAATGTGTATGCATAATATGTAGCTCCAGATTACAGAGTGTTAGAAATCTAATCTAGAGCAGGCATTAAATCCACTTACCCATTAGAGATGTTTTGGGGGTTTCCTTCCCACCACCCTACCAAATAGTTAATGTTGTTTTATTGGCTTGACAAAACATATTTAATGGTGGAAAGTCTCCTTTAATTAAGGTAGGTGAGTTTGAATTTGTGTGTGAATGGCATGATTTTTGGGAATGCAAGAAGAGACAAAAAGGAAGAATGAAAATTTATAAATGTTAGAGATTGTATGCATCAGTAGTAGAATAGAGAGAAGAAAGAGGTTGTAGCAACAATAGGAAGAATATTGTAGAGAGAAGAGAATATCTCCAGATTGCAGAAGGACCATTGCAAAGGTTAGGAAGCTCTGGAAAGTCTATACAACTCCAAATAGAGAAAAACCTCTAGAAAGGCATGCACATAACAACTCTGAATGAAAGACCAGTGCATAGCTCCAGCCAAAGAGGGCAATCTTTGTAGAGAAAAGAAAAATAGAGATACAATTTTGTAGTTTGTAATTTTGGAATGTAAAATATTTTTGTATATAAATATAAATATATTTTTTGTGTTTTATCTTGTGCCCTCTCTCTCTCTCTCTTGTTTGATTTATCTTCTCGCCAATAAAATGGTGATTAGAGAAATGCTTCCAACAATAGGTGCATACAATGTTGACTCTGTTGGAGTACAAGACAACACTAAGAGGGGGGTGAATCAGTGTTGTGTAAACCTTTTAAAATCTTGCATCTTTTAACTTACAAGACAAAGAGAGAGAAATACATCAATGATCTGTTAAACACATATGCACAAGTATGATAGTGAAAAGTATGAATCGGGACTGTAAGAACAAATTATTAGGGCATATGAACACATGAAGACAAACAAGAACCATTACACCTAATTTGATGAGTGTAAAACCCTCAAGGGGAAGAAAAACCACTTTGAAATGCTTCACTAGCTTAATCAAAAACCTCACTGGTTACAAATAGGTCTCACTGACCATACGAAGCCTCACTGGCATCAAAATACAATCTCAAAACAATACAAGGAATACATAGGGTTTGTCTGTTTCAATACAAGCCCTTGAATTTGCATATCTCTTTGCAATTACACTCAATTCAATCTGCATATTAGTCTCATTATCTCTACACAATCAATTCACCTGATTTAGATTATCTCTACACAATCAATTGCATATTGTCTTGACATGGTTCAATCTATAAGTTTGTTGCATAATGTCTTCATCCTTGTTTGATTCATTCCTACAAAACAAATGATCTCATACATCTCTCAAATCACATACAAAATATCATGATTCATCTATATTTTATCTTCAAAAGAATCACAAAATTGTCATCACATCATATCTTAGTCCTCCAAAATCAATTTAGAAGCCTCTATAATATAAATGAAAAATAACTTTTGATATTCCTCTCCTCTGCATATTCATCTTCATTTTCTCTCAATGAAGAACTTGCAATAAAAAACTTTTCATATTCCCCTTCTAAGCCATTAGAATTTATATAATCAGTCACCTCTAAAAATATATCTTCAATTCTACTCATACTAAAAATCTTATTTCAATTTGATCCATTTTAGAACACACTCCCACACCCTCCTTTTTCACAACCTACATAATGAACATTAAGTCCTTTCATCTTCCATCTTCAAAGTTTGTTTGCATTTTCATCATCTTGAAGAACTCATTCACCTGCAATAAAAAATAAATTGAACTTTCATATCCATCTCCTCTTTGCATCTTCATTTTCCTTTTTCAAAAACACTCCTTCAATAATCTCCAATCTATTCACCTTATCTGCAAATATCTTTTTTTAAATTTTCTTCAACGAATTTTAATCATTCCACCCCTGTCATAAAAAATAAAACAATTTCTCTCCTTGGATCCACTTTTCATCCCTATGAGAATAGAAAAAAGACATTCTTATCTTCATAAGGGATTTAAGACTTCACTAAAAAAGATGCTCATTAAAAAAAACAAAAACTTCCTTCTTTATTATCTTCAATGCCTTGAGAGGCTCACAAATGAAGACATGAAATTAGGAATAAATATTCCAAAATATTGCCTTATTGAAAAGACTAAAAATAGTCTTTAAAAATCTTATTAACTGTCGTCATATATAGACTGACATTTAGATGTGTATCAAATATAAAACAAAGCAGTCGAGGTCTAGGTTTAAATGATGGTCATTGATCAAGTTTTTCATGCCCACCAATCTTTAAAATAGAACTGTTGATTCTTATATTGGCACCCACCACATATAATAGGTAACCGATGCAGTTAGTTGAGCTAGGAGAGGGCCAGTAATTAACATGACTAAAGCACACTTCAATTGGTAATCTTAAGTGAATTTGACTTATGATCATAAGTCACTTGACAAACATAACAAAAAGTGCATAGGGCTATAAGTGTCCACAAACAAATATTTTAGGGTTTTAGCTCCTTAAGCCCTAACTAAATGAAACAATCCTTTGTATGTTCAATCTTTGACTTTGCAATAAGCATCTCCAACCTGTACATTAACTTGTAGTTCCTTAAGTGAATGCTATATGTCAATCTTATCATACTGAATCAAAGATGAAATAAGATGATCATGACAAACAACAATGTAAGCTCTTTCCAATCTTGATGTATGAAGATAGCAACACAAGACTTAATACATGCAACAAAGCCACAAAAACATGACTAATGTTCTTCATGTTAACCAAAACAATTACTTCAATTCATAGTTTTAACATGAATCAAATCATCAAAGGATTGGAGACACAACCATCAACAACACTTGTTCCAAACACTACTAATGCAAACCTTGGTAAATGTATGATGACATTTTTGGATATGCTTAGACAATCTGACATTTACCTTCTTGTTCAACCAATGATCAAGATAAAAAATGATTTGCCAAACACAAATCCTAAATCCCAGATACAATGAAATTCCTTGAACTTCCTTTGACAATACAACAGTTCTTCATACCTCAACTCTGACTTCTGCCATGTAATATACCTAACTCAATTGCAATCTTGATAAATCATTATTCACTTTGGACTAATCTCAAAACAAGATTCACTTTGGACTGATCATCATCAACCATATTGAACATGAAGACCTAAAATACAACACTTTTGTTATATGAAACTCCTGAAGATCATTATGTGAAGAAATGATCAAAAAGACAAGAAGCTAATACATTCTAATGATGAGAGCATTCTTTCAACCCTTGAAGACACCACACCACATGACATGCATCTTTCTACATGCAATATCCTAGTCCATGAAGTGGATAAACTACATCATGACTTGAAAGAAGATCCTAATTCTTCTTCTTCATCTCTTGAGGCACCAATACAAAAATCTTGAAGCATATGAGGATTGAACAATACACAAACTCCTTAATCATGACATGAAGCATTTTGATAACATCCTTTGTAAATCTTTTATGTCTTTGCACACTTGTTACTTTTTTGACATCAATGACAATTAACCTCCATCAGAATCTTAAAATATATACTACAAATCATAAATTTTAAAAAAATGGTTACAACTTTTGTACTCATGCACATTGTATCTATAGATTTTTTAAAATATAAAATAATAAATTTAAAAATTAGATTTAATTTAACATAATTATTATTTTAGATTAATAATTGTTATGGTTCAAATTGTATATTTATATGATTATCTTTTATATTTTAGGTCTATTATGATTAGGTTATTAAATTCTATGTATTCATTACTATGTAATTATTAGAATATTTTTACACAAAATTTAGTAAATAATCTTTTATTATAGCCTTTTCTAATCTCCACAAATTTTAAGGGTTGCAACTACTCTATTAAATTAACCATTTGTCACTATAATTTAAATTTGTAGGCGTAAACTTGGCCCAAGTAGCTTTTGCATGCATGAATTTAGAACCTAAAGTTTTTATATTTGAATTTCATAAATTAGGACTAGGTTGCTCTCTTTTAGTTGACATTATGAGACAACTAATGCTCAAGTTATTTCAAATTGCATGCTAGTGTGGCATATCTAAGAAATGACTATAATTCATTGGTGCAACCATGGATGTACAACTATAGATGGCTTGAAGGTGTTTTTGTCTTCACCATGTCATTTTTCCCATCAACAAAATTGAATTAGGAGGGATGCTTATATGTATGCTTAGAATATCATAAATATGAGGTATATTGTCATCAATTTCAGTAGTTTATTATTTTGTAACTCTAATCTTAATGGTTTTGGTAGCATTTCGGTATTATATCTTAACCCTTTTGATACTCTTTTTCTACTAGATTACAATGCCTTAGATAGTAAATAACCTAATGAACATTCCTTGGGACATCCATGATATCGCCAAGATACTCTCTTAATCCCAAAATAATAGGAAAAAAGAATATAAGGGATTTCAATGTTTCATTACTTTTTCTTGGTGTTGTCCATGAAGGCCATTCTCATAGACATTTCTTATTCATCCTTGGGGAAAATGCCTATGATTGGTTTCACATGGTTTCCTTGGATTCCACTCATTCTTGGATAGACATGAAAATTATTTTTTGGAATATTTTAGGGAAAATATTGATTCCTAAGAGAGATATTTACAATTTGCTACTGTAGAATGTTAGCCTAGAGACTATGCAACTTGATTTTAATATTGGATTTTCAAAGATACTAAACCAGATGGAAGTCCCTTTTACCCTATAAGCACAACAACTTTAGATGCATACCAATGTGCACTCAATTCATTAAAATCAATTATTTTAAGGATTGCACTCAGAGTGCAAACTATCATGGACACTTTCAATGAGGCCATTGTGGTTAAGTAGTGACTTACACCTTAGGGTCTTACTTATGGACATTATAGTGTCCAATTTTTAATTAATTTAATTTATCCATTCCAATATTTTCCCATGGGTTAGAGAAGGAGTTGGAAAATAATTTATTTAGTATTAATATTTTGGACCCATGATTAGTTTATATTTCAAGTTGCTAAAGTGCGACCAATTGAATATTAAATATATTTTATTATGTTGGCAACCCAAACTGGAGTGTGGGTTTTCTTATGGAGTGTTTGGTAACTTTTAGTATCATGTAACACTTAATTATATCTAATTTTATGATAGATTTTATAATAGTTTGCAAGAGGGAGTTTATTGCCTATTTTTCATCTGGAATCCGGTAATGGTTTGAATAGAATTTTAAATGAGCATTTTTGTGGGAAGTGTTTGTAACTAATATTATTTTATTAATTTTCCAGGAGAGGGTCATTGGATTTTGGGAGCCAAGGTTGGGTCTTCAACATCTATATATTGGTAGGAAATTTCATATTTTTAGCATCCACTATTTTATACCAAAACTCTATAAAAAATTTTATTGAGCACTTGTGTTCAACAATCAAAACTAAAGATGAAAACCCCTAGGATTGCTAGAGATCAGATGATGAAAACCCTTTGATTTTAGGAGTTAGAGGATTAAACCCTTTTGATTCAGTAAGAAAATCTCATTCGGAGGTCATGATTGTGCTTCAAAGAGTTGCATCTATTATTCATGCTTGTAAGTGTGTGTTTGTTGCAGATTTTGATAGAAGGAGGAGCAATGTTTGGGTTTCAGATTTGTACCTATTTTCTATTTTTTTTGTTTTCTATATACCAACACTTTTTTTTGTTCATTTTATTAATTAAAATTATCTACAATAGTTTAGGAGATCATTCTATGTTTTGTTACAAAAATTACCAGACTATTTGTGTGTTATAGGAATTTAACATCTAGATTTATTATCTAAATTTGAGGCTATAGTATTTTTATTTTTTTCTTCTTTCTTTTTGTACATTTTATTATTTAGAGTAGTGTAATATTGTAAGAGATTCCTATTTTTAGTATTGGCAGTAATGGATTGTGTGTGCATAGAAGGAATAAAATCAAGAGGGTTTTCTTTAGATTTATAATTTATTGTTTCTTTTGTTATACCTTGTTAAAATACAACATATTTTTCTATGCATTTCTTCTATATAAATTATCTCTAGAATTATGGTGAATTTTGTGTGTGTTTCAACATTGTTTTAGTGTTTTCTTTGCAAATTTGATAGGAAGAAGCTACAAGTAGGGCATATTTCTAGATTTTTGTATTTGCATCTACATATGTACATTTTATGTTATTTATATATTTTTTCTACTCATCTAAAGAATATAAAAAGGTCACATGCATTTGGGTGAATAAATCTTTCATATGTGCAAATTTGAGTGAATTTCATGACATTGTTTGTACAAAATCAGCATTGTATGTTCCAAATTTTGTCATGAAAATTTGATAGTGATTTTTTTCAACATATTTTATGTTTCATTTTCTTCGTATATTTTATATTTGAGCATTTTAATAAAAAAATTGATTTGTGAAATTATAGATATTTTGTTTTATTATATAATGCACTAGAATTTCCCTTTGCTTGAGATCCTAGATGCCATCTTATACCCACAACCATTGCAAAATTACTTATTAATACATTATTAAAATTAAATAAACCTCATTCCCTAAAAAGATTTACCTATGAGTTATTATATCTTTAATGCCAGTACTTATATACTTGATTGAATCCCTATATTAGACACTTCATTCAATCCCTAAAGTTATTAGACACCAAATAAATCTTTTACTACATTATCCCTATAATTATTACTACATTTTTAAAACCAAATAAATCTCATTCCTTTAAAAAAACTTACCTCCAAGTTATTATATATCTAACACCACTACTTATACACTTGATTCAATCCCTATATTAGACATTTGATTCAATCCCTATAGTTATTATATCAACTATATTGTATTCTATGTTTGAATGGAAGTTTATTAGGGAGCTTTTGTTTTTCCCATGCTCTTCTACTTCAAAAATGTTTCTATCTTCCAAAAATATTATTCACTATATATTGACCTCCTTTGATACAAAATTGATTGATCTTTGATATTTGACTTCTTTGTCTTGATCCAATATTACACCGACAATAATACTTTCTAGTTTGTAGGGTGATGCACTATGGTTCTAAGTATCTAGGATATATTTTACATATGATTCTTTTGCATGCCAATAGTGCTTTCCAACCTTGATAGTGAGCTTCATTTCTTGGTAATTGAGCTAAAGAGAAAATATAAAAAATAAAATGAAAATGTTAATGAAAGAAAAAATTAAAAGAGAAAAGAAAATAAATCGAGGAAGAAAAGAAAAATATCAAAAGATCTCAGTTTCTCTAGGTAATTGAGGTATCTCTACTAGGGCTATGGATGTTAGTTTGGGATCAAACCTTACCCATTTAGTCTACTCCTCTTTCCATTTAGTGCATACCTTTATGTCCTTGAAAGGTGTAAATGAACTCACTTACAGACATGTGGATAAAATAACTTAGGAATTTATACCCTTCAAAATATTTGAGTTTTTATTAGGGTAGCTTGATGTTTATTGAAAATGAGTTTGTTGCTCATTAGAAATATTTCTTTAGAAAAGGCTATAGATTTTAAAAATTTAGCAAGATATCTTGTTTGGTGTTTGTAGTGTTTTTATTTTCCCATGCTCAACCTTGAGAGTTACCATTGTTTGGTCCCCCAACACATCCAAGTCAATTTTGGACTCGAGTCCATTAAATTTAGAACTCTAAATTATATATACTCCCAATTCAGTCTCATTCATTCTACCTATAATTCTAACTAAAATATTTCTCAATTTTCATGATAAACTTGTGCATTTAATTCCATTCACAAGATGTGTATTTGCACCTACTCACCTTTGTACTTTATCATGGCCCTCTATGTGCTCAATGATCAGTGGTCCTGTCAAACCAAAAAAAAATTATTATACACTACTACAAATTTGATTCATTATTTTTAGGATTCATTAAACCTTTCAAACCAATATAATTACATTTCACTCTTCCTCACTTACATCTACGTGTTTTGTTCTCTTTCATGATGGCATGTTCTCTATTGATCTTTTTTTACATTTCATAGATTGTTAGATGAAACCTCATCATGGGGCTCATGTGGTCTTTCTCTAATAAGGTATAATCCCTTAGATCATCCATGTTATCTCATTGATCATTTAGGTCACATCAATAATATTGTACATTTCACTAAGCTCATCATGGTCCCAACACTCACCAACTAAGAAACTTTGTAGCCAATTGTGTACTTCTCAACTAAAATGGATGATGCCATCCGTTTGGGAGTGTACCAACCTTTAAGATCAATTCCAATCAAATGATTCTTATGAATTTGAGATCCCTTTGAATCTCTAACACCACTACATACTATATGGGCCATTTTTCTTCCTCTATTATCACTATCATCATATAGTTCCAACAAATCTTCCCTAACACATTGTGAGATGTTTCTTTAGGAATATACTATTCAATAATTCTTCTGTGTCACATAAGCTCATAGTCCTTGCCATGGTTTATCTAGGACCTATTACAATATTCACTACCATCTCCTTTTTCATGCACATATATGCATATATCCTTTAAATCCATTCATGTTTCTTTACATTTGACTTTACCTTATCCATATCTACACACATTCCCATACATATATGACATTTATTATGCCTATTATAACCCTCCATGTCGAGAGAATCATTCCCCAACATGATTGCACCAATCCTTTGTACTGAATCAATCCCATTGGTGTGGGATCAATCTCCCATGTATTGAACTAGAGCATGAAATTCAAAATCTCAAATTTACAATTTTCCAACTCCTACCAATTGTATTAATTTTATGAGTTGACTTGGTACATAGTTCACTTTATTTATACCTATGCATTGGCATGTAAAAACATTTATTTAGACATTAATTCATAATCTGATCATCCTAGAATCATTTTAATTCCTGGAGCATTCATGGAGACATTACTAGGGCTTGACACTTTAATTTGGTGTATTGAGAGGAACATCATTCACTTTAGAATAAATATCTAGGGTATTTGCATGCTTACCTAATTATTACCTTCTTTATCATAATTGTAATCCAATCTCTCTAGGGGGTTGATCTACGATAGCTTACCATAGCAATTTAGTAGACAACTTAAGGTACTTTTAAGTAACACTAGAGTTCTTGATGACAAGAAAGAAGCATAGAATCTAGTGAACTAGGGACTAGAAGTGCATAATCTATAGGACAAGATTCAAAAAATACAAATTAGTTCTATTCCTATGGAAGTGACCTAGATCAATGGAATAGAACAATAAAATGTTATAGTACTACACAATATTCATGAAAGGAAGCAATGTACATGGAATGGATTCCTACACTAAACTATTGAGGGGAGAGTTATGCAAATTTTTAATCATTATAGTAACAGAGAAGAAGATATGTATCATAAAACATAAATAAGCAACATAATATAAACCATAACAAAAATATATGTGGGAAAACCCTTTAAGGTAAAAAAACCCATAGTCCAAAGCACAACTTAATGTATTATTTAGTAAAGAATATGTGGTTACAATACACTTGCAGAGCTACACTCTTGCATGAGTTAACGACACTTTGTTTCTAGAGTATTTCTGGAAGCAAAATAGTACTTACAAATCAACATAGAAAATTAGCTCCAAGTAGCACATTATATACTTTACAAGCCATGAGAGGAGTCTTCTAGGAGGTGCGCATACAAATTCACATGGCATATTTTCCCACACCCTCCTTCTAGCTGTGATACTTGTTCAACACTTTCTAGCTGCCACCGACACTTGTCCAATCCTAGCATAGGAATGCCCTCTACATGGGTGCCCCAAATTTACTATTTCTATCTTATGACAAATGTTTTTACACATATTACAGCTATTATAGAATCTGTCATACATGACAACACTTACAGCTGTAAGAGAATCTATCATAACTAACTATTTTTGGAACATTCTCTTACAACTTACCATACACCAACTTGGCCACTCCAAAATTCATAAGTCAAAGATGCCTCTTATAGTTTCATACTTGAAAATGAAACTTGTCTTCATCCCTTCTATTTCTAATTCTTACACTATCATAGAATCTATCATACATCCTGACACATGACCTCTAGGTAGCAACGCATTGCAAAACTATGCCAACTCAACATAGGATACCTACCTCCTCATATGAGGACAAAAATACATCTAGTCACCTTCCATGTAGGATGACACATCATTGTTCCAACTCCCACAAACTGAAAAAATAAGATTTACAATAGTAGGAAACAATTGCATAAATAAATAAATGCAAACATTAGGAATTTGCAAAGTTTGAAACAGCTTAATTCCCCTAGTATATCTAGTGTCATATGTGTTCTCTAATATTGTATCATTTTTTTACATCCTTATCCATATTTTTTTTATCGTAGTGGTTTATCACATGTACCTCTAATTAGGTTTATTGGATTTACAAACTTTATGCTTATACTATCACTATTAAACTGGTGTCCATTATTATCAACATTTCTTATCAAAGATAATAGATTTGATTAGAGAGGGATGCCTTTTTAAAAGTTTTGTGAGGTTTTATGTTTTAGTAGGAGTATGTTTTTTATTAGTTTTTCTAGATATGTTATGGGTGAAGCCATGGTTAACACATCTTTGTCAAAATTTAGGAAGTTTAATGATTCTAGGTATGAATTATGGAAGTTCAAAATGGAGTATCCCTTGGAAGAGAGGTATTGGTGGAGAGTATTTGTAAAGGAAGTAATTTCTATGGTTATGTATAATGAAGATAGGACAAAAATGTTAATATAAATAAGGACAATATACATCTAGTTTTCTTTCTTCCTATCTAATGGAGTTATATTCATACTTGTTAAGTCAATTCTTAGGGACTTTTATCTTTTTGTGTCACCTCATATGGCTGAGATAAATGTTCACTTATTTGGTGACACCTAAGTCTTGTACATATAACACCTTTATCACACATATCTTATGCAGATGCAAGGTGCCTAGAGTCCACAAGTACTTTCTCATCTCATCCCATCTTTATATAGTAAGGGGTTCATATATAGATTGTAAGATCTTTTGGGCACACATATTGTACAAATATCATTTCTTTTTTTGGCATTGTTGGAATATATTATAGAAGGAATAGCAATTGTTTTACAGTATCAAATGGGTTGTGAGGGTTAAATATGAGACTCCAACATTGTATCAGAGCTTTGAATCTACAAGAACCTTCTCAAATCAAGAGGGTTTTAGCCAATTTATCTCATACAATACATACTAGATCCAAACTAACCTAACCATTATGTTTAGTAGGCTCAAGCAATGAATTTTAATATAAACTCTTTATATTTTTCATAGAAAAAATTTGGTGACATTTTTTGAGGGTTTGAATTCTTTTTGTAAAACATTTTACAAATATACAGATCCATAGGAATTCATAAGGCTATATAGTCCATACTATTGTTGTGTAGGTTGTATGTCCTTGACTCTGTTGTAGGCATTTATCTAGTAGATAAATCCTTTATCTAGTGGTTGCTACTATTGCACAGGGGTTAATAAAACTCTGGCAGTTCATATTTTTATCTAGCAGTTGAAGATTATTCTAGTGGCATCTTTATTTATTTTATAGATGATACCATCATGACATCATGCTAACATCATCACTTTTTCCCCAAAAAATTTTTAACCCCTCTCCATTGGCCTATTTGTACTTTTGGATCAACTTGAGGTGCCTCACTCAGCCATATAGAAATATGTTTTCATGCATTTTTTTAATTTAGGGTAGTTTTTCTTTCTCTACATCATGGTATGATCCATTTTTAAATTTTATGTATGGATTTTTCTAAAATCACAAATTCTCAAGGGTAACAAGCTACATAGTTCCCATTTTTAGAACTTTAGAAGGCTTATTTGGGCACACACAGACTCCCATTTTGGGTTCCATATCTTGAAACTAACTAAATTTTTTAGCACTATATAGTGGTTTTATTATTTTAATTGAAAGTGTTTCAAAATTTTACTTTCAACATATGCCCATATTTTGATATTTTCTAATCATATGTCATCAAATCGACTTTCTAGAAATTGTAGATACACCAAATATAATGTGCCACATCATTATAAATTGCTTGGGGGGTTCATTGATTTAATAAAGGGGGCTAATCTTCTGATTCCATATCCTCATTTGTTGTTTTTAAGATCACATCTCTCACAACAAGTCCTTTCTATTTGAGTATTTTTCATAATCCTCCTAATATATAGAAAATAAAATGTAGTTGTCATGGAAAGAAAAGTCATACTTAAGAAGATTGTATTCAAAGAAAAATTCATGAATTGAAGAAACTTTTCTAGATCATAAAAATACTTTACTTGATCATGTTAATCCCGCACTAGCAAAATCTTTATATGGTCTCACTTAGACATCTTGTGAGATAAAAACATCATTTGGGAATGAATAATGTAGTTTGATGACTTGCATTGAGATATCATCTCCTCAATAATCACCTATTGCTACATCTAATTTAGTGATTCATCTATGGCTTCTAGTGACTCCTTGAAGTAGGATATTGATATCCATTTTCTAGATCCACCTCATTGGGACACATTCTACCAAACATATCATCCTTTTATTGTAGAGTTCGGAATTGTAGATTTGGAGGACACAATTGAGGACATATGTCTTCTATTTGATGATGACTTTAATGGAGTTTCATCGCCATCATCTTCTTCAAACGTCATGAGAGAACATTTAGACCCTCTCATTCTTATTTTTCCTACATTTACTACTATAGTGATAGATTATGTAGATATACATGATTCCACATATTTGACTTAGTCATCATCCATTTTTGACATCATCTATAGAAGTACCAGATTCTTATTGGTCTATTTCTCTTACCTACGGTGGACACCATATATCCATGGTTATTGTATTTAAGTGTTTTGTGGTACCTAGTTCGTCATATTAGCATTTTATAGTTTAGCATTGCTTGGATATCTTTGAGTAGCATTCAAAGTCATCATTATCTTTGGATCATCTATAAAATTCAAAGGCATTAACCCTTCTTCTTACATATTTATATCCAGAATGGGGAGATATCTTGCACACATCTATGGTTCTATTTATTCCCAACAGGAGAAATATTGTTCAACAATCATGGATCATGTTCATCATCAAGTTTGAGCATCTACTAGTACTACATGAGGCAATTTGATGGGAGACTACATGGTTTCTCTTTTCATCTTAGTATGGGGTGGGAGCATTTCCTCACATGGATTTCCTTCCTTCTCACTTTTGGTGGGGAGTGACTTAGAACTTCTCTCTTTCTTTCTCCTATGGGGGAAACATTTATTGTATATTTGTGCTAGAAATAGTCCTTGGCCTTGATAGTAAGTCCTCCTTCTTTCTTCTTCACTTCTTCACTTTTCATGTAGTTTTTCTCTTTTGTAGAGGATTTTGATTTCCCATTGGGTTTTCTCATTTACTACATTTATAAGAAAATTGTTTGTACATAGGTACCTAACATGACCTTGTAGTTATGAACCATATTTATTTATCTATTCTCCATAAGTTGCACTTAAGGGAGGTCTTGGTGTAAATAAGGACATTATACAACTAGCTAGATTTTATCCTATCTAAGAGAGTTCTATTCACAATTGTTAAGTCCACACATAAGGAATTTTACCTTTTTGTCTCACATCATATATATGAGACACATGTTAACATTTTTTGTGACACCTAAATCATGTACATATGACACATTTATCAAACATATCCTATACAGATGCAAGGTGGTTAGAATTCACAAATACCTTCTCATGTCACCCATTCTCTATATAATCAAGGGTTGATATGTAAATTGTAATCCATTTTGGGAACACATACAATATGAATATAATTGAATTTTTTGATTTGAGGAAATCTCTTGTAGAAGGCATATCAATTGCTTTGTTGGATCTAATGAGTTGTGAGGGTCACTTATTAGACTCCAACAAATAATGGACAAGAAGGCATGGGGAAAGATTGGATTATGTAGTACAAATTTCATCTTCTTAAATGTCTCAAAGGACACTACTCCATATAGTCAATGGAATAGGATATGTGATATCTATCAAATGAAGAGTTTTATTCATAAAATACATATATAAAAGTAGTATTTTAATTATTTGAATGTTATCAAGTTTATTGTGAGTTATCTAGGTTCCATTGGTATTAATTTAGATGAGGAGGATAAGTTGATTTTTATTTATTTATTTTTCCCTAAACCTTGGGAGAATATTATAATTACTTTGAGTTGTTCTACAAAAGATCTGAAATTAAATTTCCTTGTTATTGGTGTATAGATTTTGTCACCTAATTCTATATCCTCACACCCAAAGAAGTGACAACTGGACCAATAGTTGAATTGATTGTAATGACGTTTTGCAATAATTCTTTGCTTAGTTTACAAGGCCTGGCTACCTTCAAATGATATGCAAACAATGGGAAACAATGTATGCTTTCCACCAAAAAGTAGGAAAGGTAGTGCTTTTAACTAGAAAGCATTAAAAGGCAAGAAATCTCAATATAATTAGAAAGCAAAGAAGTACAAAGACTTCAATTTCTATTACCTAATCCACACCATTAAAGAATTATATCAACTATCATACAATCACCACTATGAATCATTCATCAAAAGATAAACATCCATAGCAATGAGAAAGGATAGAACTTTCCACTCACTTCAATATAGAACTGAGAATCAAAAAATCATTAGCATGTTCAACATAGGAAGAATGAACATTCATCAACCATAACACAAAGTTTATGATCTTTGAATTCTATTGCACCAACTTCAATTCATATATTTCAAAGTAACTAAAAATATCAACACATAAAAGTTGACCTTCCACCAACACAAAGTTTGCCAAAAGATTATATGCATTGAGAGGCTTTTGGAATATAAAGCCTTGCCAACCATAACTATCTTTAAAAATAATAACGACTCTTCTTGGGGACAACCGATTTCAAGATGTTTAAAATAAGCATTAACTTAAAAGAAAGCTCTCTAGAGCCAATAGTTTTTTGCAAGAAATAAATATCAAAGTATATGAAAAGTCATCAATTAACAATTGTCACATTCTCCTCGAGTGCGACCTCCTTTTGTGTCACCTCCTATTCCTTGTTTTGTCCATCTCTAGAAGCTCAATTAACCTGTGCCATTTCAATTGCCAATGCCCATAATTTTGCTTTGTATGTTCTATACCTACCAATGATTGGTGTCAACACTTTGCCACTTAGGTTGCCAGTGATATTAGCCTGAAGCTTCTATTTATTTATCATCCGATCAACATCCACCATCCTATTACGGATTTCTTTGATTTCACTTTTGAAGGTTTGGAGATACATTGTCACTCTTCCAAGTTTTCCTATCAATTCACCAGTGACTATATTAGTAGCCACAAGTTCCTATGTAATCATTTTCTTGACATTTTGCTTTATTTCCTTGATCTTAAGCAATTTATCTTCATCTTGACTGAAGGCTTCTATATCTAAAATTACAAAATTACTCTTGAGATCTTATAGGTTATAGAAATATTGAGTCAATGTATTCCCCATTTCCTCTTCGACTACTCCCAATACAGTCATTCTCCATTCGAATATATCTAGCCACACTATAGAATCATTCTTCTTGGGGTCATTTAAGATCTTTTCAGCTATGAGGATGCTAGTGTCAATCTTGGCCATTTCTTGGATTTATTTAGAAACCATAAAAATACTACTGTTATCTTTCCTAACAATTTGCAATTCTGCAGCCAATATTTCCCTTTTGCTAGAGATCAAGGTGTACAACTTTGTAGCTTCCTCAATATAAAATAAACCATCAAGAATAGTTTTCTCCACCCATTTCTCAACAACATTAGCTATGGCTTGACACCATTTGATTGGTTGCAGCAGGTTGGGATCTAGACCATCCATAGTTATGCTTGGTGTCTCCTCTAAATGTTGAGTAATAATTCTTAAAATGGATTGAATGAATGAAGTCAAAGATCTCACCTGAGCTTGTAGTTTTACCTTCTCCCGTTGCTCATTTTTGACTCTTTTTGATAAAGTCCTCACAAAGAACTGAGCATGATATATTTCACCTTCGAGAGTGGAAGGCCCCATATCAACTCAACTCATGTTACAATTAGCCTCAATGACTTCATCTTAATTTTTATCACCAACAGGATCTGCAATTTCCAAAATATAATTTCCAGTAGAAGAATCCACCACCATTACAGACATCATCTTAGCCCTCTAGGGCTTAGGCGTATCTCATAGAAACTTAGCAATAGTGTCTATGTTTGTATCTATCATGGGAGCATATCTCTTCTTCTTTTCTACAACCTTCTTTAACCATAAGGGGGAGAGGGAAGCAGAAACACTAGTATTGACATTAGTATTCAAAACAACACCATATGAATGCATAGGAGAAGTACTATGTCTAAGAGGATCACTTAAACTAGGAGAATTAGGATTACCAAATAAAGATTGAAAAAACATTGTCTTCACCAAGTTGAATAAAAATTAAAGAATCATTATCAGGTACTAGGGGGGAAGAAGGCACATGGTCTGCTTGCAACTATTGCAAAGAATCCATTCTCTTTTTGATTTTTTTTCTTGTAGACACGGGTTGACCATCTTTCTCACATACAGTCTTCAACCTTCTACTATCTTCAGGTTGTTCTCCATCTCCCCCTAATTGTGAGCCAACTCTATGAAGAATTGTATCTGAACTCATTGTAGTTCTTGGAGTATGAGACACCTATTGGTGCCTAAATTGACTGTCAGTTTTTGAGCAATTTTCATGTAGGCACCTTCCCAAAAAATCCAAAAAGTTTCTAAGATTTGGGGCCCCTTAGTGTTTTTCAGCATCTGCATTCATCTTTTTGAGGAGGTGGTCTTCTTGTTTTCTCCATTGGCATGAGTTTGCATGTGTCTTGGCGATCATGTCAATAGCATGGTGTGTTCTTTGTATATCATCGTGACTTTGTGCTATCGGCGAAGGAGTTTTGATGTTGGGCCGATGGCATATGTTTGGCCGATGGATGTCTATCGACGAGAGTAGTATTGTTGGCCAAGGGGTTTTTTGTGGTGCCAATAGACGAGAGTCAACCAGATGGAGTATTGTTTTGATGTTTGAACCTCGCCATTGAACCATCAGGTTGAACCGGTTCATCGGTTCAATGGGTTCATGGGGTTACATTTGTGTTGCCGACGGAGTAGGTATCGACGTTGAACTTCTCGGTTGAACTTCTCATTTGAACCATCCACTTGAACCCTTTTCTCAAAGGTTCAATGGTTCAATGGTTCAAGGCTTTGTGTTTTTGGTCTCGGCCGAAGTTTTTTGAGTTGTACCGACGCGTTTGATCTGGCCGATGGGATGCCATTGGAGAGACTTGGTAGATCGGCGAGTGTCATTTTTGTTGTGCTGATGGCCTTTGTCTTGGCGACGGGTGTGTTTTAGCTTTGCCATCGGAGAGACTTGGTAGATCGGTGAAAGTCTGGAATGCCTGGCCGATAGTCTATCTCTGGCCGATGGGATGTTGATGGTCTTCTAGGCTGGCCATCGGAGAGACTATTGGGATCAGTGAGAGTTTGTTTGGGCGAGCCGATGGTGTTAGTCTCACCTTCGATAGTGGAAGGCCCCATATCAACTCAACTCATGTTACAATTAGCCTCAATGACTTCATCTTAATTTTTATCACCAACAGGATCTGCAATTTCTAAAATATAATTTCCAGTAGAAGAATCCACCACCATTATAGACGTCCCCTTAGCCCTCTAGGGCTTAGGCGTATCTCATAGAAACTTAGCAATAGTGTCTATGTTTGTATCTATCATGGGAGCATATCTCTTCTTCTTTTCTACAACCTTCTTTAACCATAAGGGGGAGGGGGAAGCAGAAACACTAGCATTGACATTAGTATTCAAAACAACACCATATGAATGCATAGGAGAAATACTATGTCTAAGAGGATCACTTAAACTAGGAGAATTAGGATTACCAAATAAAGATTGAAAAAACATTGTCTTCACCAATTTGAATAAAAATTAAAGAATCATTATCAGGTACCAGGGGGGAAGAAGGCACATGGTCTGCTTGCAACTATTGCAAAGAATCCATTCTCTTTTTGATTTTTTTTCTTGTAGACATAGGTTGACCATCTTTCTCACATACAGTCTTCAACCTTCTACTATCTTCAAGTTGTTCTCCATCTCCCCCTAATTGTGAGCCAACTCTATGAAGAATTGTATCTGAACTCATTGTAGTTCTTGGAGTATGAGACACCTGTTGGTGCCTGAATTGACTGTCAGTTTTTGAGCAATTTTCATGCAGGCACCTTCCCAAAAAATCCAAAAAGTTTCTAAGTTTTGGGGCCCCTTAGTGTTTTTCAGCATCCGCATTCATCTTTTTGAGGAGGTGGTCTTCTTGTTTTCTCCATCGGCATGAGTTTGCATGTGTCTTGGTGATCATGTCAATAGCATGGTGTGTTCTTTGTATATCGCCGTGACTTTGTGCTATCGGCGAAGGAGTTTCATGTTGGGCCGATGGCATATGTTTGGCTGATGGATGTCTATCGGTGAGAGTAGTATTGTCGGCCGAGGGGTTTTTTGTGGCGCTGATAGATGAGAGTCAACCCGATGGAGTATTGTTTTAATGTTTGAACCTCGCCATTGAACCATCGGGTTGAACCGATTCATCGGTTCAATGGGTTCACGGGGTTACATTTGTGTTGCCAACGGAGTAGGTATCAGCGTTGAACTTCTTGGTTGAACTTCTCATTTGAACCATCCGCTTGAACCCATTTCTCAAAGGTTCAATGGTTCAATGGTTCAAGGCTTTGTGTTTTTGGTCTCGGCCGAAGTTTTTTGAGTTGTGCCGACGCGTTTGATCTGGCCGATGGGATGCCATCGGAGAGACTTGGTAGATCGGTGATCGTCATTTTTGTTGTGCCGATGGCCTTTGTCTTGGCGACGGGTGTGTTTTTTCTTGGCCATCGGAGAGACTTGGTAGATCGGTGAAAGTTTGGAATGCCTGGCTGATAGTCTATCTCTAGCCAATGGGATGTTGATGGTCTTCTAGGCTGGCCATCGGAGAGACCGTTGGGATCAGTGAGAGTTTGTTTGGGCGAGCTGATGGTGTTAGTCTCACCTTCGATAGTGGAAGGCCCATATCAACTCAACTCATGTTACAATTAGCCTCAATGACTTCATCTTAATTTTTATCACCAACAAGATCTGCAATTTCCAAAATATAATTTCCTGTAGAAGAATCCACCACCATTATAGACATCCTCTTAGCCCTCTAGGGCTTAGGCATATCTCATAGAAACTTAGCAATAGTGTCTATGTTTGTATCTATCATGGGAGCATATCTCTTCTTCTTTTCTACAACCTTCTTTAACCATAAGGGGGAGGGGGAAGCAGAAACACTAGCATTGACATTAGTATTCAAAACAACACCATATGAATGCATAGGAGAAGTACTATGTCTAAGAGGATCACTTAAACTAGGAGAATTAGGATTACCAAATAAAGATTGAAAAAACATTGTCTTCACCAATTTGAATAAAAATTAAAGAATCATTATCAGGTACCAGGGGGAAGAAGGCACATGGTCTACTTGCAACTATTGCAAAGAATCCATTCTCTTTTTGATTTTTTTTCTTGTAGACACGGGTTGACCATCTTTCTCACATACAGTCTTCAACCTTCTACTATCTTCAGATTGTTCTCCATCTCCCCCTAATTGTGAGCCAACTCTATGAAGAATTGTATCTGAACTCATTGTAGTTCTTGGAGTATGAGACACCTGTTGGTGCCTGAATTGACTGTCAGTTTTCGAGCAATTTTCATGCAGGCACCTTCCCAAAAAATCCAAAAAGTTTCTAAGTTTTGGGGCCCCTTAGTGTTTTTCAGCATTCGCATTCATCTTTTTGAGGAGGTGGTCTTCTTGTTTTCTCCATTGGCATGAGTTTGCATGTGTCTTGGAGATCATGTCAATAGCATGGTGTGTTCTTTGTATATCACCGTGACTTTGTGCTATCGGGGAAGGAGTTTCATGTTGGGCCGATGGCATATGTTTGGCCGATGGATGTCTATCAGCGAGAGTAGTATTGTTGGCTGAGGGGTTTTTTGTGGCACCGATAGATGAGAGTCAACCCGATGGAGTATTGTTTTGATGTTTGAACCTCGCCATTGAACCATTAGGTTGAACCGGTTCATCAGTTCAATGGGTTCACGGGGTTACATTTGTGTTGCCGACGGAGTAGGTATCGGCGTTGAACTTCTCGATTGAACTTCTCATTTGAACCATCCGCTTGAACCCTTTTCTCAAAGGTTCAATGGTTCAATGGTTCAAGGCTTTGTGTTTTTGGTCTCGGCCGAAGTTTTTTGAGTTGTGCTGACGCATTTGATCTGGCCAATGGGATGCCATCGGAGAGACTTGGTAGATCGGCGAGCGTCATTTTTGTTCCGCCGATGGCCTTTGTCTTAGCGACAGGTGTGTTTTTGCTTGGCCATTGGAGAGACTTGGTAGATGAAAGTCTGGAATGCCTGGCCGATAGTCTATCTCTGGCCGATGGGATGTTGATGGTCTTCTAGGCTGGCCATCGGAGAGACCGTTGGGATCGGTGAGAGTTTGTTTGGGCGAGCTGATGGTGTTAGTCTCACCTTCGATAGTGGAAGGCCCCATATCAACTCAACTCATGTTACAATTAGCCTCAATGACTTCATCTTAATTTTTATCACCAACAGGATCTGTAATTTCCAAAATATAATTTCCAGTAGAAGAATCCACCACCATTATAGACATCCTCTTAGCCCTCTAGGGCTTAGGCATATCTCATAGAAACTTAGCAATAGTGTCTATGTTTGTATCTATCATGGGAGCATATCTCTTCTTCTTTTTACAACCTTCTTTAACCATAAGGGGGAGGGGGAAGCAGAAACACTAGCATTGACATTAGTATTCAAAACAACACCATATGAATGCATAGGAGAAGTACTATGTCTAAGAGGATCACTTAAACTAGGAGAATTAGGATTACCAAATAAAGATTGAAAAAACATTGTCTTCACCAATTTGAATAAAAATTAAAGAATCATTATCAGGTACCAGGGGGGAAGAAGGCACATGGTCTGCTTGCAACTATTGCAAAGAATCCATTCTCTTTTTGATTTTTTTTCTTGTAGACACGGGTTGACCATCTTTCTCACATACAGTCTTCAACCTTCTACTATCTTCAGGTTGTTCTCCACCTCCCCCTAATTGTGAGCCAACTCTATGAAGAATTGTATCTGAACTCATTGTAGTTCTTGGAGTATGAGACACCTGTTGGTGCTTGAATTGACTGTCAGATTTTGAGCAATTTTCATGCAGGCACCTTCCCAAAAAATCCAAAAAGTTTCTAAGTTTTGGGGCCCCTTAGTGTTTTTCAGCATTCGCATTCATCTTTTTGAGGAGGTGGTCTTCTTGTTTTCTCCATCGGCATGAGTTTGCATGTGTCTTGGCGATCATGTCAATAGCATGGTGTGTTCTTTGTATATCACCGTGACTTTGTGCTAGTTTCATGTTAGGCCGATGGCATATGTTTGGCCGATGGATGTCTATCGGCGAGAGTAGTATTGTCGGCCGAGGGGTTATTTGTGGCACCGATAGACGAGAGTCAACCTGATGGAGTATTGTTTTGATGTTTGAACCTCACCATTGAAGCATCGGGTTGAACCGGTTCATCGGTTCAATGGGTTCATGAGGTTACATTTATGTTGCTGACGGAGTAGGTATCGGCGTTGAACTTCTCAGTTAAACTTCTCATTTGAACCATCCGCTTGAACCCTTTTCTCAAAGGTTCAATGATTCAATGGTTCAAGGCTTTGTGTTTTTGGTCTCGACCGAAGTTTTTTGAGTTGTTCCAACGCATTTGATCTAGCCAATGGGATGCCATCGAAGAGACTTGGTAGATCGACGAGCGTCATTTTTGTCGTGCCGATGGCCTTTGTCTTGGCGACGGGTGTGTTTTTGCTTGGCCATCGGAGAGACTTGGTAGATCAGTGAAAGTATGGAATGCTTGGCCGATAGTCTATCTCTGGCTGATGGGATGTTGATGGTCTTCTAGGCTGGCCATCGGAGAGACCATTAGGATCGGTGAGAGTTTGTTTGGACAAGCCGATGGTGTTAGTCTCACTGACGAAGTAGAGAGTGAAAGCATTGTCGGTGTGACTTTGTTCATCGGTGGAAGTGTGAAATGTTTGGCCGACGGTGTTGGTCTAGACGATGGCGAAGGTGTTGTCGGTGAGACTATTGTGGTCGGCAAGAGATCTGCAGGGTAGGCTAATGATAAATGTCATGGCGATGGGCTTTTGGAGGAGTGTGTGTCGAGCGTGGCAAAAGCACTTGATGCTTATTATGCATGTGGCCCCATTTATAAACTGCTGAAGGAGTCTCCGTGGCATGGATGTGGGATTAATCTCCCTGCATAATTTGAACCTGTGATGGAACGCATTTTGGCAGGAAGCTTCTGTTTGAATGCTATGATAGTTTTCAACTAGGCCGCGGGTGGTTGAGCCATCAATGGCGACAGTGCAAGGGTATGGGCGATGGGACAGGTGATCAAACTGCCTGATTATGAATGAGGACTTCCAGATGGTGGCGCAAGGCTCGAGGCCTCCCTTGTCTGCTACATTGATGACTTCTGAGCGCCATTCTTTCTGATGGATGTATCTGGCAGATTTTTGACTTCTGGCTATGTAATTAATGCTGAGTACGCTTCCCTCTGGCTGTTTTTAAGCAGGAAGTGTTACTCATTTTAGAGGTTGGATGTTTTTGGGCTTTCGGCTCTGGCTCTGAACATAAGGTGTTCACATTTTGAAAGGCATTTTTTGCTACAGACTCGGTCCTTAGTCTAGTGTACCAGTCTATTTTTGTCTTGTAAATGATAATTTTCTCTATGATGACTTTCTATGCAGATTGATTTTAAATGAAAAACACCTGTGTGTGTATTGTTTCTGATTGTCTCCTGTATGTCATTTGCTTTCCTTTTCAAACAAGGTTGTCAAGGGCTTCCAAGTTTTTCAGTATATGCATACTGTGTGTCTGATTTATTGCATCTACTCAAGGAGTGGTTAAATAGGCTTTTGATCAGATACAAAGGAAAATAGATTGCATCATAGGATCTGTTAAGTATGATCATTAGTAATACTCTTTCTTGGACATGTTGCTATTAGGCAGTAGCATTCTTCTCAGGTCCTTTGGATATGAATTTATGTTGTCATAGGGAGACATTTACATTCTTAGATATGACTCTGCTGCCCAGATAAGGCACTAGTTTGGGAATCTGTCTGTTCAATGGGTCTAGGAAAGTCCCATAACTCCAAACATCATTTCAAACCATTTCATCCTTTCACCTGTTAGTTGTAGGATTAGGAGTAGGAAACCCCTGCATGCTCTCATACCTAACCAGACATTATGTCCAAGAATGTTGCCAACCTTGTGATTTGTTACACAAATCTTGGTCCATACATGAGAGTATTCTGCCTGTTGCTATCAAGTTAAATCCTTTTGTCATTGAGCTAGTCAAGGTCATACTTTTATCAAATAGGGACACCCCCCTTGGTGCAGCAGAACCAGAAGTGAAGGGGAGGAGCTCACGCAACCTCCTGTATTTAGTTGGCTGAATCTGCCTGTGCATTAGAACTGGCAAACCCTAATACTGATTCAGAAGAAAAACCAACAACACCTAAGACCTATTTTGTTCCTTAGTGGTAGATTCCTTTGGTGCTGAGGAGACAACATGTTCCTTGAATTTCTTGTTAAGCCACCTTTCAGTTCTTCTTAGCACATGAAAGAAATGAATCATAATAACCGTTACTTCCTTCTCTAACCAACATACCTGAGGTAGTGGATACAAAACAACACTATGATAGCCTTCATTAAAATGTCAGAATTATCATCTGTACCCTCTGGGACTTGTAATGGCAAACCAAAATCCCAGACTTGGTCAATTGTTAACCTCATCCAACTCCTCCATTGCACTTCCTTTTCATCCACACAATCTTCCCAATAGTCCTCAAGATAAGGCCTATGCAGATATAGGCTACCTCCATGCATATTCTTTTTCACAAAGTTTTTGATATCAAAGGCTAGTCTCACAAGTAGTGAATGAAAATTGTACTTGGCTAAAAGCTTCTCAACATTTCAAGTAGTGAATGAAAATTGTACCTATTTTCAAAGAGTTCTACAAATTCCCCGTTAATGGTGAGGCTTGGAGATCCTTCAACGTATTCTCCTTGCAGTGTAAGATGAGAATTTTACTTATAAGGTGGTAAATTTAACCAAAGCTTCGTATCAAAGATTATCAAATCCTCCATAAATTTTATTTAATTTTGGTGGTGACCCATATTGTAGAATTCATAAATGGCCCACTTTATTTCCCTCTGAAAAGCATTACAATACCTTTCCTAATGTTGTGAATTTGTGATAAACTGATAGGTGTCAATTCTTGATACATATCAATAGCTCAAAAGGAAGGCGCTTTGGGAGTAAGGAATGTGTTTAGTTAGGGTATCAGAGATTTTAAGAACAAATGAACCAACTAATTGAGAGTTTGGAAGTTCAAAGAAGTTCTGACTCTTTGACTATAAAGGATCCTCCAAAGAACTAACCTAAGACTAATGGCGAGTCTTAAGACGTTCACTTTTGTGAGGAGTCAGGGAGTCGAGTAGTTTGAGAATTCTTGAACTTGCCGACTGAGGTACACAAACGCATGGGATCATTGACTATGAATGAAAATGACTAAGTAAAGGGCCGTGACTTATAAAGAAGGAACAAATAATAAAGAATGAGGATGGGAATAGACTTAACATATGAATGATTTAGAAAAATTTGAAAATGTGGTAACAATAGGCTCTGAATGGGGACAAGGACTGAACAAGATGAAAATAATCCACACAAACTTGGCACAAAGCCTTATTTCAAAGGGCAATAGAGTCACACCAAAACAACAATGACATGCAAGGGAAAAGCAATGAAAGAAACTATGATACACAGAAGGACTCAATAGAATTACTAGTTGTATAATTTAAGGTGTTTCCCATTATAGGTAAGAGGAAACATTTAGTGTTTCATCCAGGTGTACTAGTAGGAAAGAATTTTCACCAATTACTTCTCTAATTATGAATGGTCCCTTCCAAAGAGAATCAAATTTCTTGTGAACCCCCTTTTGCTCTCTTGTTCTATCCCACAATAATACAACATTTTCCACTACAAAATTCCTTCATCTTGTTTTCCTCTCAAAGATTTTTTTTTGCCTTCTGGTGCTTTGTAATCCTATCCACTACTCCATCCCTTTGTTACTCAAGATTATGCAAGTACATAATCCTCTTTTCCAATGCTTATTGGAATTGCCATCCTCAATAGCTTTTTCCAAGGAATAGGTATAGTGTTGTCAATCCTGTACAATAATTGGGAAGGAGACATACCAATTCCCCTCTTTTAGGTTATCCTATCTACCCACAAAGCCTCATAAAGGCTCTTATGCCATCCCCTCTAATTTTCATATACCAACATCTTAACAATTGAAATCAGGTTCTTGTTACTCAATTCAGCTTGTCCATTCCCTTGCAGGTAGTAGTCAGATGTGTTGGTTCTCAAAAATGCAGCCTCTAGACCACAAGAGGGTGCTAGTCTCTTGATACATTTTTGGTCAACAAGACATGGTTTATACAACTAGAAACCCCCTACTCTTTAGACTCTGCCAGGCCTAGGCGGGTGTACCTAAATGATCAAGCAGATTTGGAAATCTAAATAGATTCTGATTTAGGCAATTCTACTCACTATGGCACACAAGTGTGAGATAATTGCAAAGCTTGATAATTAGTTACTAATGAGAATGCCTTAAAAATCAAGTAAAAACATAGAGTTTATATAAGATTATATTGAAGATGAATAGTGCTAATCTATTGGGTGAATGGGGGTAATGGGTGGATAATAACTATAGAGAAAAATGCATGAGATAGGTGAGTTTACTTCTTAGCTTAACTCTAACTTGTTGGGCACTTGGAATGTTTGCACCTTGTACAAACATTGAGGTATGTAAGTTACAGTACTCTTCTTATTTATCCCAATGATATCTTCCTAAATTACTATGAAATTGTGAAAGGAATTTTAATTCTCAGATTGATGGAAACCAATCACAATAATTTCTCTTCAAGGATTTTAATCTTTGACAAGAACCAATTAAAGTCAATTATCTGAAAGGGTCTTTAATTCTCATTAATTAGAAACCAATCAAAACTCCACACAAGAACAACAAATGTGTTCTAACAAACAATGCAAATTTGAATAACTTAGAAGGACCACTTTGGAGATAGTACAATAACATGTAATCATGAAAATTAAGTAACAGTTGAACACTAGAAATAAATGACCACATGATAATATTTTGCTCCATTATGTTTCATCAGAACGTATATATGTTAATCATATAAGTTCTGAAGTATGAGAATGAATGAAGTGAGATGGATGAACCTATCTACTACTGGTGATCTTTTTACCTACCACTATTGATGATTCCTCTCATTTTTTTTATTCTCTAATTTGCATCTCCCATATATAGTCTGTGATTTTTTAGGGTTACAACCCTTCACATCCATTCAATATAACCTTCCATTTAATTATTTCTCTTTGGCAAGAGAAAAATATTTAATTTTATCCTTCATCTTTATATCTCAGTGATGATGATAATAATAATTATTTTCCTGTTGATGGCAACTTTCATCTTCATATTTACTTCTCATAGAAGCATTTCACCGGTAACTGCCTTGGTTAATTATTCCCAAAAAAATTTCATCTCCAAGTGAAAATACTTGACTATAATTATTACATTTCACTCAGCGGGTTGAAAAAATAATCACTTACCTTTAAATGTCCTTTGTGAAAAATACTTTATTCCATTTCACTCTTAGTGAAATTTATTTATGTGGTAATAGATTTAAAATTGTTCATCATGTTTTAATACAAAATTTGTTTTCATCATTTCATGCTTCTCAGAATTTTGGGGGGACTAATTATTTTGTTTCATGAATGTTCTTTTCTCTCCCTGATGAAGTATATCTTCATTAGGTAAAATAATTTAATAACTCCTTTTATGAAATTGTTTTATTTTTCCATTAATGAAAACTTGTTTTCCTTCTCAAATAATATTTTTCCCTTTAGTAATGTCCATACTTTTCTCACCTAATCCACGGGGTTTCAAAGAGACTTAAAAACATTCTTGGTGAAATGTTGATACCATTATTTTTGGTAATAATACTCATTGGGGACCCATTTTATGATCTTCAAAAATGTGAAATCTTCAATTTTATTGTAGTCATATTTTATTAATCTTTCTGTTGGCACTTTATACGTTTTCCTCTAATGTTTTTTCCTCCTCATCAGAGTAACTCCTGTAGTTAGAGAGATATGAGGAATTTAGTCTGATTATACATGTCTAGCCGATACAATTACTATATTGACTTATTGGCGAGTGTACAAGTGTTTCTTGCCAAAAAGTGTCCATCAACATGACATCTAATATTGCTGTGATTTAGAAATCTCACTCCGATTTTATTTCTTTTGCCGATGAGTTTTCAATTTTAGGGTTTCATATGTTTTTCGCCTCTTTGTTCCTTTCTTTGCTTTGAAGTTATTATTTCAACACTAGCATTGCTTTCTTGATGTCTTTGTCTCACCACATTAACTGTTTGAAGTAGGAAATCCTTTAGTTCTCAAAAGCATCATCATCATCATCATCAGGAAGAGGTTGTACTGCAGCTTGACCGAATTCTCGTTCATACTGTTGTTGTGTGGCCATATCAATTTGAACTTCTGGCTTTCACTTGGTGATTATTTACATCAACCTTTTTACCACAGAGGGCAATTGGGATATTTTCACAGACCTGACAGAGATCTCTATGCGATGTTGGGATATTCTTATACATCAATCGTCCAGTGACATCAAACATAATAATAGCACATTGGCCATGAATGTAATAGTCATCTTTGAGACTACCAATTTTCTCTTGTCCTACAGTGTCCTAGCAATAAAATCCTTTCCCATAGTTGGTAAAGAAATCAAGAGGGTGGACTTCAACACCAATCATTGGCTCATATTTCTTCTCAAACTCTCCAATGAGATGTTGTTTCACAAAAGTTGTCCTCCATCACAAACAATTACAAGCTTGAAACTTAGGCAACTAACATGCTGACCAAGAAGACACATGGAGATGTTGTTCTTCTATGTAAGAGAATCAAAAGACAAAACAGATGGAGAAAAAGGATTTTCAAAAAACTGGTGTTGAGACATGTTATCTATGTGGGGGGTATATTTTTAAATAAGATTTTTCTTCGCGGGAGATTGGTTGGCCATCCAACCCTCATATGCATAGACAAGGGTCATATGGTCACTATTTGCAGAGAAATTTGCTTTTGATGCATCCAACTTAGGCTCTACAGGAAGCACCAGCAAGTGGCATCCAAGGATAGTGAAATTTTCCTTGTCATCAAGAGCTCCAATAGTCTTCAAATATTCAACTGTATTTTGAACTGAAAGTGGCTCTGGATGGGTGTAAAGCTCTCGACAAGAATTCTACAGTGCTTCCAAGCTACAAACTTTTAATTTGTAAACAAAAAGATTATAAAGGTGTTAGGAGAAGCTCAGGTAACTGATATTCTTCTAAAGCATCATATACACCAATGTGGATGGTCTTGTAGAAACACAACAAGAAACTTAGTTGTAATAGTAAAAATTTTGTATTTCCTTGACTTGGGCCTTGGATAAACATAATGATTTACAGCTTGAATCTTTTCCCGCTTCTTTTAAGAAATAGGTAAATTGTGCATCTAAATCAGCATCATAGAAGAGATTACTTAGCACACTAGTGCACGAGAATGATAGAGTTGTAACATGTATTTGTCTTTAGCTGTAAATTGTTGTGTAAAGTACCACACACTAAAATCAACATTCAGTACCTTCTTGAAACTTATCTTCGTGCTTAAATGTGATCATTACGGTCTTATCACAGTCAATCCATGCATAACTTTTTCAAATGCTTGTGGTCTCGTAATGTTCTATCTTAAATCATTGTATAATTTTGTAGAATCAGCATCAGTTAAAAAGGGATAATAATAGTAAATCTAAAATTTAGTAAACTTTATTGCCATGGTCTTAAGAGTCTTGTCTACAGGAGACTGATAACTTGGATTTGTAAACAATTCATTAGTAGAGTATTTTAGATTTTCCCCCTTAAACATTATGCTTTCAATGACGACAATCATGTGGTTTTGTTGTTATAAAACATAACTCCAATAATAAACCTTTTCAAGTAGGATATGATGAACTGCATTATCTCCATGTTTTCTATAGTGATTTTAGTTTTGTATCCATCGGTCCAAGGATGTTGATCATTGTAACATACCTCATCATTGCTAGATCAAACGTTTGTTGTGAAGATTCTCTAGGGACATTTCATGAACCATGCATATGTGGTTCAGGGTCGGTGGGGCAGGATGTGCAAGAGTCTAGTGGACCTCAAAATCCTCTGCTTAAAATTGAAAGATGGATGAACCCCTTCATGGGTAAGTTGGTGAATTGGGAATCATAATGGATGATCAAGGAGAAGAACTGTGAATATTGGGGATGTGATTGCAGAATTCTCGTGGTCTGAATATGAGAAAAAGAACTTAGAGAAACAAGATGCAAATGGACCCTATGGCAAACTTTCTTGAAATGCATAAGGGTATGAGTAGGGTGACCTTCCTTATCTTTGATTATGATGGGAAAGTGTGCATTTTTCACCTATTACAGAGCCATGCTGTAGAGCTGAAGATTAGTAGGACACAGTGCATGATTTCTTTCTTCTATGTTGATGATATTTGGGGGGCATACTAGAAAATTGTTAGCAATGGCATTTACACTTATGCCTTTTTTGATTAATAATGTAAGCTCTTGGCCTTGGACTTCAACTCAATGGATCCATTAACTCCTTGTCTTAGTAGATGCTTCTTGCTCCATCAAACTTGTCACAAGATCAGGAAATACTTTCTTTGAGAGATATGTTGTGATCATGGATATTATTGCAGAAACCCACTCTTCTCTTGCACTATAACCTACAAGCCTTGCCTTATCAAGAAGGGGCCTTGACATAACTAGTGAAACCAATTCTTCTATAGTCCAAAATGCTCTATGCAGACTCAGCGTCAACTTATCTCCCTTCAAAGCAGGCCACTGGAGAATATTGTATAGGTGTATTTCTAAGTGCTGCACTCAAATTTTACATCATGGGAACCTAATATTTTTGAAAATTTGGAGTGGAATTTTAGGTCCCAACAGTGGGTCTATCTTGGTATGTATGCCTCTTGTAGGCATAACAAGATCCCAGATCTCTGGGGAGCAGACCAGTGCCTACCCCATTGGTCAATAGAGTCCAAACATCATTTTTTACCCTAAAATGATATGGTTTGAAAACCACACCATAAAAAGAAAAACATATATTTTCCTCTGTCAAAAATCTGATTCTCAACACGCTGTGGTGAACCCAATCTACTGTTTTTAAAATTTATTAGATTGAATGCATTCATATCTTTGATCAATTTTCCATGGTCAATGTTGCTGGTATATGTTTCATCATTGTGCACCTGAATGTCAAGCGTAATCTGAACAATCTCATCTCTATGTGATACATTTTTGCTACATTAAGAGTATCCCCCTTCAATGTAACATTTTTCATTATTTTTCTTACTGTCATACATTATGAATTGACCTCCTGGCTGATCTGAAAAATGAGAATGTTCATTGTTCTCTTCATCATCATCACAATACTCAAATGTACACATTTCATCATTTAATTTTCCTTCATTTATGGACTTATCATTATGTATATATTCACTTCCCTCATGAGTTGGTACAGCACTTTGATTGTCTAAAAATGTTTCATCCTCATGATAACATGGATTTGAGAACACTACAAATTCCTTTTCTGGCATGCCTTCACAAAATGTCATTTCACTATGCTCTGTTATGCCATCATACATGGGGTTTGACTAAATATGAAAATCATTTTTAGATATGCACACTTCCCCTTCATCATGAGTTTGTCTTATTTGTTGGAAATAGTCATCCTCTTCCTCCTCAAACTGTTGATTCATGTATTGAGGTGGGTGGGTTGGGGCAAAATTTGTTTCATATGGAGCCTGATGGTAAACACTTTGTTGGAGGTGTCGATGAGGGTGTACATTCTAAGGTGGCACATGCTAGTGATGTTGTGGGGCATACCACTATCCTGGTGGTGGATATTGTTGGGGAGTGTTTCATGTATTTATAGGCTGGGGCTTTTGTGATGGTATATTATGTTGGGTAGGGTTACTACATGCATTAAGATACTCTTGAAGTTCCTGGAGCCCCTGTGTTCTGAGATGACCCATGTGAATTAACATTTCCACCTTGTTTATGTGGAGGGACATATTTTGGTGGTTCTGATACCTGGATGGTTAATTGTGCCATTTGTCTATCCAATTCTTGGCTTTCTTGAATCTTAGATGGAAATAAATCACCACATGATAATATTCCGCTCCATTATATTTCATCAGAAAGTATATATGTTAATCATATAAGTTCTAAAATATGAGAATGGGTGAAGTGAGATGGATGAACCTATCTACTACTGGTGATCTTTTTACCTAGTACTAATGATGATTCCTCTCATTTTTTTTATTCTCTGATTTGCATCTCCCATATATAGTCTATGATTTTTTAGGGTTACAACCCTTCACATCTGTTCAATGTAACCTTTTGTATAATTAATTCTCTTTGGCAAGAGTAAAATATTTAATTTTATCCTTCATCTTTATATCTCAGTGATGATGATAATAATAATTATTTTCCTTTTGATGGCAACTTTCATCTTCATATTTATGTCTCATAGAAGCATTTCACTGGTAACTACCTTAGTTAATTCTTCCCAAAAAAATTTCATCTCCAAGTGAAAATACTTGACTATAATTATTACATAATTTCACTCAGTGGGTTGAAAAAAAATTACTTACCTGTAAATGTCCTTCGTGAAAAATACTTTATTCCATTTATCTCTTAGTGAAATTTATTTATGTGGTAATAGATTTAAAAGTATCATCCTGTTTTAATACAAAATTTGTTTTCACCAATGTGCTTTTCTCTCCCCAATGAAGTATATCTTCATTAGGTAAAATAATTTAATAACTCCTTTTTTGAAAATGTTTTATTTTTCCATTAATGAAAACTTGTTTTCCATCTAAAATAATATTTTTCCCTTTAGTAATGTCGATACTTTTCTCACCTAATCCACTGGCTTTCAAAGAGACTTAAAAACATTCTTGGCGAAACATTGATACCATTAGTTTTGGTAATAATACTCATTGGGGACCCATTTTATGATCTTCAAAAATGTGAAATCTTCAATTTTATCAGTCATATTATATTAATCTTTCTATTGGCACTTTATATGTTTTCCTCTAATGTTTTTTTCCTCCTCATTAGAGTAACTCCTGTAGTCGGAGAGATATGAGGAATTCAGTCAAATTATACATGTTTGCCCAATACAATTACTCTCTTGACTTATTAGTGAGAGTACAAGTGTTTCTTGCGAAAAAGTATCCATCAACATGACATCTAAGATCACTATGATTTAGAAATCTCAGTCTGATTTTATTTCTTTTGCCGATGAGTTTTCAATTTTAGGATTTCATATGTTTTTTGCCTCTTTGTTCCTTTCTTTAGTCCAGAGTTCTTGTTTCAACACTATCATTGCTAGCTTCATGTCTTTGTCTTGCCACATTAACTGTTTGAAGTAGGAAATCCTTTAGTTCTGAAAAGCATCATCATCATCATCATCATCATCATCAGGAAGAGGTTGTGCTGTATCTTGAGCCAATTCTTGTTCATACTGTTGCTGTGTGGCCATATTGATTTGAACTTCTAGATATCACTTGGTGATTCTTTACATCAACCTTGTTACCATAGAGAGCAATTGGGCTATTTTCATAGACCCGACAGAGATCTCTACGCCATGTTGTGACATTCTTATATGTCAATCATGTAGTGACATTAAATATAATAATAACACATTGGCCATTAATATAATAGCCATCTTTGAGACCAACAATTTTCTCTTGTCCTAGAGTGTCCCAGCAATAAAATCCTATCTTCCCACAGTTGGTAAAGAAATCAAGAGGGTGGACTTCAACACCAATCGTTGGCTCATATTTCTTCTCAAACTCTATAGTGAGATGTCGTTTCACAAAAGTTGTCCTCCATCACCAACAATTACAATCTTGAAACTTGGGCAACCAACATGCTGACCAGGAAGAGCCATGGAGACGTTGCTCTAGAAGGAATAGATGGAGAAAAATGATTTTTGAAAAATTGGTATTGAGATGCATTATATCTGTGTGGGGTATTTTATTTAAATAAGATTTTTCTTTGTGGGAGATTGATTGGCCATCTATCCCTCATATGCATGGACAAGGGCCATATGGTCACTATTTGCAAAGAAATTTGCTTTTGTTGCATCCAACTTAGGCTCTATAGGAAGCACCGATAAGTGGCGTCCAAGGATAGTTAAATTTTTCTTGCCATCAAGAGCTCTAATAGTCTTCAAATATTCAACTGCATTTTGAACTAAAAGTGGCTCCGGTGGGTGTAAAGCTCTCGATAAGAATTCTACAGTGCTTCCAAGCTGCAAGATTTTAATTTGCAAACAAAGAGATTGTAAGGGTTTTCTGAGAAGCTTGGGTAACTAATATTCTTCTCAAGAATCATATACACCAATGTGGATGGTAAAAGTGCCCACAAGTTGCAAAAACACAATAGAAAACCTAGTTGTAACAATAAAAATTTTGTATTTCCTTGACTTGGGCCTTGGATAAACATAATGATTTACAACTTGAATCTTTTACTGCTTCTTTTAAGAAATAAGTAAATTGTGCATCTAAATCAGCCCCATGGAAGAGATTACTCAGCACACTATTGAATGATAATGATAGAGTTGTAACATGTATTCATCTTTGGGCATAACTATTGTGTAAAGTACCGCACACTAAAAGCAACATTCAGTACCTTCTTGAAACTTGTCATCATTCTTAAATGTGATCATTATGGTATTATCACAATCAATCCTCACATAACTGGATCAAACCCTTGTGTTCTCGTAATGGTCTATCTTAAATCATTGTATAATTTTGTAGAATCAGCAACAACTAAAAAGGGGTAATAATAGTAAATCTAAAATTTAGCAAACTATATTGCCATGGTCTTAAAATAGTCTTGTCTGTAGGAGACTGAGAACTTAGATTTGTAACCAATTCATTAGCAGAGCATTTCAGATTTTCCCCCTCAAACATTATGCTTTCAATGACAAGAGTCATCTAGTTCTACTGCTATAAAACTCAACTCCAATAATAAATCTTTTCCTGCAGGATATGATGAACTGCATTATCTCCAAGTTTTCTACAGTGATTTTAGGTTTGTGTCCATCAGTCCAAGGATGTTCATCATTGTAACATACCTCATCATTGTTAGATTAGACGTTTGTTGTGAAGAATCTCCAGGGACATTTCATGAACCATGCATATGTGGTTCAGGGTTGGTGGGGTTGGACATGCAAGAGTCCAGTGGACCTCAAAATCCTCTTCTTAAAACTGAAAGATGGATGAACCCCTTAATGGGTAAGTTAGGGAATTTGGAATCATAATGGATGATCAGGGAGAAGCACTATGAATATTAGGGATGTGATTGCAGAATTCTTGTGCTCTGAATATGAGAAAAAGAACATAGAGAAACAAGATGCAAATGGACCCTATGGAAAACTTTCTTGAAATGCATAAGGGTATGAGTAGGATGACCTTCCTCATCGTTGGTTATGATGGGACAGTGTGCATTTGTCACCTATTATAGAGCCATGCTGCAGAGCTAAAGCTTAGTAGCACATAGTTCATCATTTTTTTCTTCTATGCTGATGATATTTGGGGGACTTACTAGCAGAATGTTAGCAATGGCATTTACACTGACACCTTTTTTGATTAATAATGTAAGCTCTCGGCCTTGGACTTCAACTCAATGGAGCCATTAACTCCTTGTCTCAGTGGATGCTTCTTGCTCCATCAATCTTGTCACAAGGTTAGGAAACACTTACTTTGGAAGATAGGTTGTGATCATGGATATTGTTGTAGAAACCCACTCTTCTCTTGCACTATAACCTACAAGCATTGTCTTATCAAGAAGGGGCCTTAACATAACTGGTGAAACCAATTCTTCTATAGTCCAAAATGCTTTATGCAGACTCAGCTTCAACTTAGCTCTGTTCAAAGTAGGCCACTGGAGCATATTGTAAAGGTGTATTTTTGAGTGCTGCAGTCAAATTTTAAACCATGGGAACCTAATTTTTTTCTAAATTTGGTATGAAATTTTAGGTCCCAACAAGATGAGTGAGCATAACTAATTCCATAACCATAGAAAAATAAGGAAAATTTAGAAGAAGAGAAGCTACTAGCATTATCTACAAAACTCTTCTTAGGGATGCCAAATCTGACCAAGATGTTCTCCTTTAGAAAATTATAGACAACCTCAGAAGTGGTGTGCTTCATAGGAATTGTGTCTACCCACTTAGTAAAGTAATTAGTTGCAGTTAAGATGTGAGTGTGGTCAACACTAGAATTATGATTAATAGGTCCAATAAAATCTAGCACCCATTGTTGAAAAGGTTCATCAATCACTACAGGCCTTAGGGACAATGTAGCTAAGTGAGGTCTACTAGTGAATCTTACACACTTTTCACATTTTGACACGCATTCATGAGCATCTTTAAACATAGTTGGCCAGTAGAAACACTGTTGTGGGATTTTAAAGCTATTACAGAAGCAAAAAAAGCATCCTCCACAGGCTTCATTATGAAAGGTCTCTAATAGCTTCTTCTATTGCTAACTGTCCACACATCTTAAGAAGGCTCTGTTGGTTCCCAAATCAGTAGTCATCAAACTCTAAGGGTTTGCCACTTCCTATGCTCAAGTTCAATGATAGATTCAGCCAACAAAGACGGGAGGTTGTTTGCACATGCCTCCCCTTCACTTAAGGTTCTTCTACACCTAGGGGGTATCCCTTCTACAAAAGATTTTTCTTTGACTTGCAAAGAACAAAAAGACTTAGCTTTTCAACACCAGGCAAAATGCTATCATGCAAGGACCAAGATTTGTAGAATGTATCAAGACTGGCAATGTTCTTGGACATATCACACTAGTTGAGAATGAGAGCATGTAGCTACAACCTACTCTTAAAACCTAAAATATTGAGATCTTGAAATGATTTCTGATTTTGTGCTTGGATGCCAAATTAGGACTTCAGATCATAACCTCAACACAAGAACAAACCGGTGCATATCTCATGAAATGGAGTCAACTAGACATATATATGTGAATGTCTACCATAAACACAAAACAATGATCAAGTTTCAAGGGGTTTTGTTAATACTTTCCTTACAAATATTACCCAAGACTGGGTATTCAGTTATCCATACGTATAGATATCCTTGCTGCAATATATTCTTCCCAACACTTATCCTAAAACATTTAATCTGTTCCTTGAGCAGAAGTAAAAGATTAAGCTTTCAACAAGGGAAAACCCATGTTCTAGAACCTCAAATAACCCTTAGCTATTTAGATTTTAAAAAAAGCATACACAACTTGGAGACAAACAACTGAATACATGCAATGAAGCATTACTCATCTAAATCAACATGAAACTGATCGATTTTATGCATAAAACACTAAACGTACAACTCATAAACTTACATCACAAGAGATAGACCAATGCAAATAGATTGTGTTATATATATTCTCCAAAATTCCAAATCTTTACCAACACCCAATGAGAGCCCAAATGTTTCCTTTTATGCCCAAAGTATGTTACCCTAGAAATAAACTGCATTCTGGAGGTAGGTGAGACATTTTTTAACATTAGAATTTCCCTCCAAAGTGCATTTGTGAATAAAATAACAATATATTAAAAGAAGAGAAGAAAATGAATAAAAAATACTATAATATCCCTCTTTTATTTTTTTTCACTTTTTTTTTTTAATTTTCCCAATTTGAAACATAACAGAAGCCTCCCAAATTCTCTGTGTGCAGCTGCAACATGAGGCAATGCAGCATAATTCTCTACTCCTCCTTAATTGCATTCTGCTAAGAAGGATAATAGAGTAGCATCCAATTTAAAATTCAGCCCAAAACAAACTTTCTGGGTCGTTATCTAGAAAAATAGGGTCATTTTACATCATTCCGGCACTCATAAATCAAAGAAAATCAGGTAAAAACCTTCACCAATGGATTAGGAATGGTCTAAGGAAGATTTCCAAGTGCATAACAACACATTTGAGTAAAAAATTGCCTCCAAAGAATAGCCTAAAGCTCAAAAACGTGATTGCAGCTTCAAAACTTGCCTAGACCAGACAAAAACTCATCAAAATTGTCAAAAAACCTCCACCAATGCCAAAAAAATGGATGGAGGGCAAATTTGGGTCAAGAATGACCCCCAAAAATCACCCAGAAGGTCAAAAACATAACTGCAACATCAAAATCTGCCTGAGCAGCAGAGAAAACATCGAAAACGCCTCAAAAAATGAAGGAGATGCATCGTTGACCACTGCACATGGAGGAAGAGGGTGGAAGCTACTCAAAATGACAAGAGCATAGCCGCACAGGGGGTTGAGAGGATGTCACAGGGGCTGCACGATCCGTACAGTTTGTGCCTTATTTCTTCTTTTCATAAACTTTGCTTAAAGTCTTATGAAGATTAATAAACTTCTTTATAATGTTTGACTTTTCCCTACCCACGTTCAAACATTTTCTTCCCTTTTTTAAAATGCCCTCTTTTAATATTTCAATTTTAAAATTTACAAATTGATTTTTCAAATGTAGGCAAATTTGAATTTCTCTCTCCAGGCAAACAATGCTTTTCTACTGCAAGCAAACTGGGCATCCAATGGCCGTGAAAATTTGTACAGGGGCCTAACTAATTATTTTAAGAAAACCCATTTTCTTAGAATTTGCTTCGCTGACCGAATTCTGGTACCTGCTTTGTAAATTGAGTCATTGGATGAGTCTGCCGCAACAAGAATGCATTAAAATAATGCATCAAATGATCTTTGATTTTTATGCAATTGAAACTAGAGATGTTTGAGACCAAATCGACAACTGGGTCGCCCTCAGAATTGTGAAATTTAAAACTTTTTGAGAAGCCAAAATTAGCACGGTCGCAGTAAGAAAATAATTAAATGGCCTATCAGAACTCATCTCGGGAGCATGAAATTGAGCGGGTGTGTTACTAAGCATACCAAAAAGATTTCCACCAATCGGATTTGCAAATGATGCCTAAGTTACAAAATTTTAATTGCTGAAAGTGGCCTCCGTGGTAGATTGTGCATCATGTTGCCCAAGCCTCCATCAACACTTTGAAAGAATACTGGCACATCAAATTTGAAAAATTTGAGGGTACCACCAATGGTTCTTGCTAGGGGATGCATGCCTCTTGCAGGCATGGTGAGAATCCAGATCTCTGGTACGTAGACTAGGTGCCTACTCCATTGGGTTGCAGAGTCAATACTCCATTTTGCATTAAAAACTATATCTTTAATTTTATTTGGTGGCCCCAGACCCCCAAGAATGAAAACCTAAGCCCTCCTATATCAAATACCTTGTTTTTATCTGATTTGGTCATGCCACAACTGAAAATACTATCATAAACTAGCCATAGATTAACCATCTTATTATCATGTTTTACCATATCACTGAACTTGCCCCTGTCAATATAGCATTTGTCATTCTGCACCTCAAAATCAGGCATACAACCATACATATCATCATATCCTTCAACATCAGGTAATATATGTATGTCACATTGATCAGACAATGTATTCTTCTATGGCATACAACATTTCTTATCATCTATGTCACCATTATGCATTATAAAATGATCTCCCAGCTGGACTGAAAATTAAAAGCGCTCATAGCCTAGCATATAGCTAAGATCATTAGGTCTTATTTCATCACAAGTTTGCATATCAAAGATGAAACTATCATATTAACTTTTGTGCACCTCTTGCAAACACCCTTCAGCTACAACAAACAAAAAAGGTTCATAGTTCGACACCTCTCTGAATTGGATATCATTATGCTAATAAGAGCCCATATCTGAATCATCAACACCCATATTATGCATAAAAGAAATCATTTCTTATTTAGGAAAGTATGCTGATTCAACCTTGAAATCATGACCAATATCCATGTTAAAAACTTCAGAGACTGGTTCACAGAAATCTTTATTTTCATTATAGTTTTCATTTTGGCCCTCAAATGGTCTCATGTCCTCAGTAGTGTTGCTGAATAATGGGATAACTAAGCTCTATGTTAATGATTCATTTACATCTTCCACTTGTTCACTATATGAATCTTCAACAAACATGAATGCCTCTATGTCAAGAAAATGATCAATACCTACAAAGAAACAATCATAATCAACATGATCACTTATTTCATCCTCTGCCTCTACCACATGTAGGTTTGAATCAGTACATTTTCTAGTGTTATGCACATCATCCATCTCATAGAAGCATTCATAATCCATAAAAAAATAATTAGACTTGTTGTCATCATGATCCTTATCACAAGGGGATTCTTCATTACATAAACTACACTCGAAATTTTCAATAGGAATTCCTAAAATTTTGCTTTCAAAATCATGATCACTGATTTGCAAGGAAGTATTTGCAAAACTTGCACTACTATCACTGATTGATATATAATGAGGATGAACATCCTACATCTCTTTTACCTCTTCATCATCCAAAATATCACATGAAGAAATTTCATATATATCTATTCCGTCATCGTGCCATGCACCTTTATTCTCATTACTGATATATTGGTCTGCATACATGTTGATTATGTGCTGATTACATTCACCATCTTCATTTACACAAGATAAATCTTCATTGTCTTACATACTCTTTCCACTTATGTGCATAATGCTTCGATTTTTCCCAATGGGACAGCAACTATCTACATTTTGTGATACCACACCACTTGCATAATCACACTGGGCTGATGTAGAAACTAGGACAGCAGGAGTGTAAGTGCTCTGACATTCATTTTCAACACCTAGATTATACGTTTCATTAACATTGGGGGTCTCGGGGCAGAAAAAACTTGTAGACAAAAAACATTTATGCATTCCATACTTCCAGTTGTTTTCAATGTCCATTGAAATCCCATATACTTGACAAAGTGTTGTAGGCTCTTTATCGGTTAAGAGGTAGCTCACTTCTTCATCAAATGCACTTAAGTATACATAGAAGCAGAATAAATCATTTGGTCTTATACTTTCTGGAATATCCTTCATTGCTTTTGAAAATCTAAGGTTGAATGCAGGAACCAATTCATCTTCCCCTTTCTGGATGTCCATAAAAAATTTTATCACTGAATTTGGGTCAATTCTCTCACCAAACTACTCCATGAATGTTACTTTGAACTCTTCCCAGGAATAAATTAAGCAAGCCGGTAAGTAAGAGAACCAATCCATTGCATCTACTTTCAAAGACTGAACAAATAACTTCATGGAAACATCCTCATGATCCACCTCATAATCATCCATTAGATCATTAAACTGATGTAGGTGCTTTCTTGCTGATTCATCCCATATACCACAGAATTTAGGCAAATACTTTCTAATTTTAGGCGGTATGACATTTGGGAAACCACAAATGCCATTGAAATTGATGGGTCTATATTTGTCAATGTTGAAATTTCTCTTATTGCATGGCTGGGATAGTGCTTTATACATTGCCACGTTTGGGTCCGTACAAGGGTGCAGGGGCTGATCATACATTTTTCATATGCCTTTACATGCCTTTTTTTTATATCAACTTTGGAGTTACACAAGGCAACTTAGACTTCTTTTGCGATAATGCTCTTAGGCTTTTAAAATACAAACTACTATTTCAGCTTGCCTAAGGTCCTTTAAATGAGTCTCGTAAAAAAATTTGCATACTTCATTTGAAAATACAAACTACATTCTCAGCGAATGCAAAAGTATGCAAGCTTATCACCAATATTTCCCTTTTAACCAGTGCTAACTTCACCTAATATGGAATCATTTAAAACTTATACACCATGGTTTTTCAAAAACTAAAATATGAAAAATACTTGGATATGTTGCAGCTACTAACTTTCTTCCTTTTGGCTGAGAAATATGCAGATCTAGAACTTTTTGTATTCTTTCTCAAGTTCTTTGTATGCAGATTCACCACCTCCTTGTAGAGAAATGAGTTTTATGAAGCTGAAAACTCTTTTCTTTCATTCTAGGTTTACCCATAGTAGAGTCACATGTAAATTCTTTTTTAAAATTGCTATAGGAAAGCCTCTTCTAGGTCTAAAAACTTCTCAAAATTTGAACCAAATGTTTAGATCCATCAAATTCTAGATTGTTTTTTCATGGATATAGCATTGTCCCCAGGAGGGTCACTAGTTTTGCTATGACTCGGATGGGCAAAACTTCACCAGAGATTGTCAAAATAACACTTTCATAATGACCCCCCAGCAGAGTCACTAGTTTTGTTGGTTCCCAAATTAGCAGTCATTAAACTCTAAGGGTTTTCCACTTCCTATGCTCAAGTTCAATGACAAATTTGGCCAACAAAGATGGGAGGTTGTTTAAATGTGGCTCCCCTTCACTTTAGGTTCTGCCACACCTAGGGGGGTATCCCTTCTTAAAAAAAGATTTATCTTTGACTTTCTCAGAACAAATAGATTTAGCTTTTCAACACCAGGTAGAATGCTCTCATGAAAGGACCAAGATTTGTAGAATGTATCTAGACTGGCAATGTTCTTGGACATATCACACTGGTTGAGAATGAGAGCATGTAGCTACAACCTACTCCTAAAACCTAAAAGATTGAGATCTTGAAATGATTTTATGATTTTGTGCTTCAATGCAAGATTAGGGCTTTGGATCATAACCTCAACACAAGAACAAACTGGTGCCTATCTCAAGGCCTGGAGTCAACTAGACATATATATGTGAATGTCTACCTTAAACTCAAAACAATGATCAAGTTTCAAGGGGTTTTGTTAATAATTGCCTTACAAATATTACCCAAGATTGAATATTCAATTATCCATACTTATAGATATCATTGCTGCAATATATTCTTCCCAACACTTAACCTAAAACATTTAATATGTTCATTGAACAGAAGTTAAAGATTAAGCATTCGACATAGAAAAAACCATGTTCTAGAACATCAAATAACCCTTAGCTATTCAGATTCAAAAGAAAAGCATACACAACTTGGAGAGAGACAACTAAATACATGCAATGAAGCATTACACATCTAAATCAACATGAAACTGATCAATTTTATGCATAAAACACTCAACATACAACTTATAAAATTACAACACAAGAGATATAACAACCCATAAAACTTGTATTTTATTTATTCTACAAAATTCCAAATCTTCAACAACAACCAATGAGAGCCCAAATGTTTCCTTTTATGCCCAAAGTATGTTGCCCTAGAAATTAACTGCACTCTAGATATAGGTGAGACATTTTTTAACATTACAATTTCCCTCCTAAGTGCATTTGGGAATAAAATAACAATATATTAAAAGAGGAGAAGAAAATAAATAAAAAATACTATAATATCTGTCTTTTAATTTTTTTCACATTTGTGTAATTTTCTAAATTTGAAACACAACAGAAACCTTCCAAATTCTCTGTGTGCAACTGCAACATGAAGCAATGTAGCATCATTCTCTACTCTTCCTTAATTGCATTCTTAGAAAGATAATACAGTAGCATCCAATTGAAAATCCGGCCCAAAACAAACTTTCTGGTTCGTTATCTGGAAAACAAGGGCATTTTACATCATTTTGACACTCAAAAATCAAAGCAAGTTTTCACAAATGCAATTTTTTTTTTTAAAAAGTAGTCACGAACCACTTACTGGTTATTACGAGGATGATTTTCCTGATTGTGCACTTGATTTCTCAGTTGTTTTCTTGATCTCTTGGTCTATTTGTGGGGACTACATGTATCTGAATGAGTCTCTATTGCCTAGGCACCACAACTATGCCTTCCACAAAGACAATTTCTTCAGATTCACCAAAATGTCTAGCATTTTCCCTTATAATATCTTCAAGTTCTTCTTCAAACACTTCATTCACTTGGTGATACTGTAGGTTCATTCTCCTATTTTGCCATGCTAAATTTCATAGACTAGTAATGATATTTTCTTGTTCATCGATAAGCCAATCTACGTTAGACTAAAGGACTAGTGTAATTCTTCCTCAGAGAACCATAAAACCAATGATAAAGAAACTCAATAGATATGTAAAGAAATATGACCCCAGTAGAGTCGCCAAAAATCTATTGGTGTATAGATTTTGTCACCAAACTCTAAATCCTCACACCCAAACAACTGACAAATAGACCAATAGTTGGATTGATTGCAATGATGTTTTGCAACAATTCTCTTCTTAATTTACAAGGTGCAACTACCTTCAAATGATATGCAAATAATGGGAAACAATGTATGTTTTTCACCAAAAAGTAGAAAAGGCGGTGCTTATAACGAGAAAGCATTAAAAGGCAAGAAATTTCCATATAATCAGAAAGCTAAGAAGTACAAAGACTTCAATTTCTATTATCTCATCCACACCATTAAAGAATTATATCAATTATCATATAATCACCACTGTAAATCATTCATGAAAAGATAAAGATTTGGAAGCTAAAACATAACAAAACTTCTATTCATCAACCCTGCCGCTACAATAAGAGAAAACTCTCTTATATCTAAGAAAACAAAAAAAAAATTACCTTTTTTGGCATATTTCGACAATTGTCAGATTTTGCCATTTTAGGTAGTTTTACAATCAAATCTTGAGAATCCAGTTTTTTCCCAAAAAACTCATAAAGCTATGGTAGGACAAAAAACCAACTAACATCCTAAATTCGAAACATGTGTTTCGAGTTATTAAAAAAAACAACTTTTAAAAAACTAGAAAAAAACACTAATTTGCCATTTTGAGGGTCAAGATGAAAGTTTCAAGCCCTGAAAAAGTGCCAAGACAAGGTCCAACTAACTAGGGTGGGTTGGGAAACTACTGGCCACCTCATAATGCATCCACCTGTAAAATTTCGTAGAAAACCCACATCCAAGTCAAAAGTTATGACCTCCGGAAGTCCCTGCATCATTCTCCTCTGGTTGAAAAGAACGCAGCTCCTGCAAGTGAGTGTCTTCAAACTGCTGCCATTTGACTGGATCTAACCTCTGCACTTCCCACTCTGTAATCCACATGCTATCTGTTGGTGGCAATCCTTCCCACTGTACTAAATACTTGTTGTAACGCCCTTGTCGAGTGTAGATAGTGTTCTTATCAAGAACTTGTGCAATTTGTTCCTTCTTCTTATGAGGAATGTGATTGTGCCATGCCACCTCTGGTTGACCATCTTCAGCATCAACCTCACCATGGAATGCATACAAATCAGAAATATTAAACATAGGAGAAATATAAAGATCATCTGGTAAACTGACCTCATATGCATTATCATTGATCTTCTTTGTAATTCTGCAAGGACCAATTTTCTTGTACTTCAACTTGTGATATGTTCCAGTAGGAAACCACTCTTTTCTCAAATATACCATCACTAAGTCACCTTCACTGAATGTCTAATGTTGCCTACTAGTATCCACTAAATTCTTGTACCTCTCATTATTGTCCTGCAACTTCTGTCTCACATCTTTCTGCAACTGTTGAAGGTGTTCTGCAAATGCTTCCCCATCATCACTGACCCAATCTTTCATTGGTAGCTGTACCAAATCTACAACACCCTGAGGATTCCAGCCATACACAATCTGGAAAGGAGACTTTCCCGTTGATCTGTTAACATAACTATTATAGGCAAATTCGGCCTGGGGTAATGCCAAATCCCATTGTTTTGGCTTTTCTCCAACAATACACCGCAGCAAATTTCCCAGACTCCAATTGACTACCTCTGTTTGCCCATCTGTTTGAGGATGATAGGCACTACTAAACTGTAACTTGGTCCCCATCTTCTTCCATAAAGTCCTCCAGAAATGACTGAGGAATTTGGTATCCCTGTCAGAGGTAATAGTCTTTGGAACACCATGTAGTCGAACAACTTTTCAAAAAAATAACTCTGCAACCCTCGTGGCATCATTAGTTTTCTTACAGGCAATAAAATGAACCATCTTGGAGAACCTATCAACAACTACAAAAATTGAGTCATTACCTCGTTGAGTATGTGGAAGTCCCAACACAAAGTCCATGCTCAAATCTATCCATGGTGCAGCTGGTATTGGTAAGGGCATATACAACCCTGTATTCTGTGAATGTCCCTTAGCCACTTGGCAGATTTTACACCTTGTTACATACTTAGTTATATCCCTTTTCATCTTTGGCCAATAATATTTATCTTCTATCAAGGCTATTGTCTTGTCCTTGCCAAAATGTCCAGCCAACCCACTACTATGAAATTCTCTGATAATGTTCTCCCTCATAGAGCCAGCTGGTATGCATAGTTGTTTTCCTTTAAATAAATACCCATCTTGCATAAAATATTCACCCCAAAAGTGAGCCAAGTTACCAGATACTGGTGCCTTCAATTGTTCTACAATCTCCCAAAAGTCATCATCAGACTCATACAAATTTTTGATGGCATCAAAACCAATCACCTCAGTTTCCATTGTGGTCAAAAGTGCAACACACCTACTTAATGCATCTGCAACCTGATTTTGTTTTGCAGACTTATGCTTCAACACAAAGTTGTAACCCTGCAAGAAAGAGACCCACTTGGCATGCCTACTATTCAACTTTTTCTATGTGTTCAAGTATCTCAGTGCAATATGATCTGTAAACAATACAAACTCCTGGGGAACTAGATAATGTCTCCAATGCCTCAATGCTTGAACAATTGCATAAAATTCCAAATCATAAGTAGAATAATTCTTTCTCACTGCATTTAGCTTTTCACTAAAGAAAGCTATAGGTTTTCTAGCTTGGCTAAGCACAGCACCTATTCCCACATGGGAGGCATCACATTCTACTTCAAATACCTTATCAAAATTTGGCAATGCAAGTATAGGTGCTTCTGTTACCTTTTTCTTCAAGTACTTAAAGCTCTCCTTAGCATCCTTGGTCCATACAAACTCCCTCCCTTTGGTGCAATCTATTATAGGAGCTACAATACTACTGAAATTTCGAAAGAACTTTTGACAGAAAGTGGCCAAGCCATGAAAACTTTTTACTGTTGTGATGCTGCTTGGACTAGGCCATTCTAGAATTGCCCTGACCTTTTCTGGATCCATTCTGACACCATCTTTAGAAATGACAAAGCCTAAAAAACCCAAACTGTCCTGCATGAACCTACACTTTTTCAAATTGGCATAGAGCTCCTCCTTCCTTAACACACCAAAGATGATCCTCAAGTGTTGTAGGTGCTCTTCTTTGCTATTACTAAATACTAAAATATCATCAAAATAAACTACCACAAACTTACCAATGTAAGGGCGTAGTATAGTGTTCATCAATCTCATAAATGTGCTAGGTGCATTTGATAACCTGAATGGCATAACCATCCACTCATATAATCCATCTCTAGTCTTAAAGGCTATCTTCCACTCATCCCCTTCTCAAATCCGGATTTGGTGGTAGCCACTTCGTAGGTCGATCTTGCTGAAATATTTAGCCCCTGCAAGGACATCCATCATGTCCTTCATACGAGGTATAGGAAACCGATACTTGATGGTAATCTTATTAATTGCTCTGCTATCAGTGCACATCCTCCATGTTCCATCTTTTTTTGGGGTTAACAATGCAGGTACAGCACATGGGCTCATGCTCTCTCTCACCACACCTTTACTTATGAGTTCTGTTACTTGCTTATTCATCTCTGCATGTTGTGTTGGATTCATCCTATAAGCTGCTTGGTTGGGTAGAGTTGCTCCTGGAATCAAATCAATATGATGTTGAATATCTCTCTTTGGCGGTAGACCATCAGGCAATTCATTAGGTAAAACATCAACAAATTCTTTCAATAGCTCGGCTACTTCTGGGGGAACTGAAATGTCTTCCTCTTCACCTTTTTTCACTACTAATGCATAGCAACACCCTGTCACCTTCATTTTTTTAACAAGATCTCTTTCAGACAACATGGTCTCACCTTTTCCTTCATCCTTGAGAGGCAATAAAATCACCTTAGCGCCATCTTTCCAAAAGGTGTATGTGTTTTTCTCTCCATCATGCATAACTTTTCTATCATACTACCATGGCCTTCCCAATAACACATGAAAGGCATCCATTGGGACAACATCACACCATATCTCATCCTGATAGATCTTCCCTATGCTAAACTTAATTAGGCATCTTTTATCAATAGTGACTTCATTTCCCTTTTTAAACCATGCAATGCGATATGGATGAGGATGTTTTTCATAGTGTAAATTCAAATTTTCTACCATTTCTTTAGAAACCATATTTTCACAACTACCTCCATCAACAATGACTTGACATACCTTGCCACCTAAAGTGCATCTGGTTTTGAAGATATTGGTTCGAAGCCATGAACCATCAGAGCTTTTGGCTTGTGTTTTCTCCTTCTCTGGAATCACCATTGCTCTTCTCATCATGAGACTTTCTCCCACATCTAGTGGAACCTCCAATTCTGTCCCTTCCACTTCATGTTGCATTTGAATCATGTTCACCCTAGGTTGTTCTCCTTGATTTCTTTCTTGCATGTTATAATTTTAGCATTCAAATGCCCTATGACCTTCTTCTCCACATCTAAAACAAGTGAAAGGCCTTGTCTGGTTTTCCCATCCTCTACTGCTACCATAACCTCTACCTCTTTGAAATCCCCTTCTGCGTTCTTGATTTGGAGGATCTTGCCGAGTGTCTACTTGTTTTTCCAAACCACGGGATGACTCTCCCCTACCATAATTTGAACCTCCTCAAAATGGGGTTGATGTACCCCTTCTTCCTCCTTTATTCCTCTGATGGTACTGTCTGTTTTGTTTTTCTTCAGCCTTTAGAGCCAATTGGTAAGCCTCTTCCATATTGTTAAGTCGATGCATGCTCAATTCATCTTGAATAGAAAATTTCAGGCCACTCACATATCTAGCAGCCATTTGTTCACCAGTTTCTTGATGCTCTATACATATAGACAGTGTATAAAACTCATTTGTATAATCTTGCACAGAAGAGAGGTTCTGCTTTAAATTTTAAAACCTACGAAAAAGGGTTTGCGCATAATCTATGGGCAAAATTTTTTCTCTCAACTTCTTCTCCATTTTATTCCATGTCCTGATCTTATCCTTGCCTTTCCTTGTTCATTCCTTTTGAAGATGATCCCACCAAATCATTGCATGACCCTTTAATTTGGTGCATGTGAATTTTACCTTCTTCTCCTCTATCATGGATTTCCTTTCAAAAAATTTTCTCATGTCATTCAACCAATCTATCAACTCCTCTGGTTTAAGACTACCTGCATAATCCGAAACATCTACCTTGATCCCTTCATTTTTTCCTTCTAAGGCCCTGAGCATCCTCTCTTCAAAACTCATGCCTTCTAATTCTTCTTCTTCATGTTCTGTATCTTGATTTGCACCTCCTTGACCTATCTCTTCATCAGATTCATCTCCTCCTCTACCCAGTCTTTGGGTTTCCATCTGTGTTGTAAGTTTTGCTATTTGCCTTTGCAGATTTTGCATTTCTCTATGCATCTAGGCAAGACTGCCTCTTCCTCTTCCTCTCCCAGCCATCTTCCTGCTCTGATACCAAATGATGCAGCACACAACATACACTCAACAGAATTGTGCCATTAAACATGAGAGACAAAGATTTGGAAGCTGAAACATAACAAAACTTCTATTCATCAACCCTGCCACTACAATGAGATAAAACTCTCTTATATCTAAGAAAACAAAAAAAATAAAAAATTACCTTTTTTGGCAGATTTCGACAATTGTCAGATTTTGCCATTTTAGGTAATTTTACAATCAAATCTTGAGAATCCAGTTTTTTCCCAAAAAACTCATAAAGCTACGGTAGAACAAAAAACCAACTAACATCCTAAATTCGAAACATGTGTTTCGAGTTATTAAAAAAAGCAACTTTTAAAAAACTAGAAAAAAACACTAATTTGCCATTTTGAGGGTCAAGATGAAAATTTCAAGCCTCGAAAAAGTGCCAAGACAAGGTCCAACTGACTAGGGTCAGTTGGGAAACCACTGGCCACCTCATAATGCATCCACCTGTAAAATTTCATAGAAAACCCACATCCAAGTCAAAAGTTATGACCTTCGGAAATCCCTACATCAATTCCCATATAATCAGAAAGCTAAGAAGTACAAAGACTTCAATTTCTATTATCTCATCCACACCATTAAAGAATTATATCAATTATCATACAATCACCACTGTAAATCATTCAAGAAAAGATAAACATCCATATCAATAAGCAAGAATAGAATTTTCTAATCACTTCAATATAGAATTGAGAATCAGCAAATCAATACCATGTTCAACATAGGAAGAATGAACATTCATCAACCATAACACAAAGTTTATGATCTTTGAATTTTACTGCACCAACTTGAATTCATATATTTCAAAGTAACTGAAAATATCAACACATCAAAATTGACCTTCTACCAACACAAAGTTTGCCAAAAGATTCTATGCATTGATAGGCTTTTAGAATATATAGCCTTGCTAACCATAACTTTCTTTAAAAATAATAATGGTTTCTTAGGGACAACCAATTTAAAGATGTTTAAAATAAGCATTAAATTTAAAGAAATCTCTCCAGAGCCAATAGTTTTTTTGCAAGAAAAAAATATCAAAGCATATGAAAAGTCATCAATTAACAATTGTCACATCCTCTTTGAGTGCCGCCTCCTTTTGCGTCACCTCATGATCCTTGTTGTGTCCATCTCCTAAACTTGAATCGACCTGTGTTGTTTGAGTTGCCAATGCCTGTAATTTCACTTTATATATTTTGTACCTGCCAATGATTGGTGCCAACACTTTTCCACTTGGGTTGCTACTGATATTAGCCCGAAGATTCTGTTTATTTATCATCCGATCAACATTTGCCATCCTTTTACCAATTTCTTTGATTTCACTTTTGAAGGTTCAGAGATACATTACCACTCTTCCAATTTTTCCTATTGACTCACCAGTGATTGTATCAATAGCCATAAGTTCCTTAGTAATCATTTTCTTGGAATTTTTCTTTATTTCCTTGATCTTGAACAATTTATTTTCATCTTCACTGAAAACTTCTATGTCTAAAATTGCAAAATTACTCTTGAGATCTTTTAGGTCAGAGAAATATCAAGTCAATGTATTCCTCATTTCCTCTTCCACTACTCCCATTACAGTAATTCTCCATTCAAGTGTATCTAGATACACTATAGATTCATTCTTCGTGGGGTCATTTAAAATATTTTTGGCTACGAGGATGCTAGTGTCAATCTTGGCCATTTATTGAACTTCTTTAGATACCATAGAAAGACTACTGTTATCTTTCCTAACAATTTCCAATTATGCAACCAATGTTTCCCTTTTGCTAGAGATCAAGGTGTACAACTTTGCAGCTTCCTCAATATAAAATAAACCATCAATAATAGTTTTCTCCACCCATTGATCAACAACATTACCTATAGCTTGACACCATTTCATTTGTTGCAGTAGTTTGGGATTTGGACCATCCATAGTTGTGCTCAGTGTCTCCTCTGAAGGTTGAGGAGTAATTCTTAAAATGGACTGAATGAATGAAGTCAAAGATCTCACCTAAGCTTGTAGTTTGGCCTTCTCCTATTTCTCATTTTTGACTCTTTTTGATAAAGTGCTCATAGAGAACTTAGGATGATAGATTTCACCTTTGACAGTGGAAGGCCCCATATCAAGTTTGAGTCATGTTAAAATCAGCCTCAATGACTTCATCTTCATTTTTATAACAAAAAAGATCTACAATTTCCAAAAATATGATGTCCATTAGAAGGATTTGCCACCATTCTAGACATCCTCTTAGCCCTCTTGGGATTAGGCGTATCTTGTATCAACTTAGCCACAATGTTTATGTTTGTATCTATCATGGAGTATATCTCTTCTTCCTTTCTAAAACCTTCTTTAACCATGAGGGGGAGGGGGAAGCATAAACATTAGTATTCAAAACAACACCATCTGAATGCATAGGAGTACTATGTCTCGGGGGATCACTTAAACCAAGAGAATTAGGATTACCAAACAAAGACTAAAAAACATTGTCTTCACCAATTTGATTAATAATTAAAGAATCATTATCAGGTACTAAGGGGAAGGAGGTACATGGTCTACTTGTAACTGTTGCAAAGCATCCAATCTATTTATTATTTTTGTTCTTGTAGACATAGGTTGACCATCTTGCTCACATGTAGTCTTCAGCCTTCTACTATCTTTAGGTTGTTCTCCATCTCGTACTGATTGTGAGCCAATTTTATGAAGAGTTGTATCCAAAATCATTGTATTTCTTGGAGTATGAGACACCTGAGACCTATTTTGTTCCTTAGTGGAAGATTCCTTTGGTGCTGAGGAGCTAGCATGTTCCCTGAATTTCTTGTTAAGGCACCTTTTAGTTCTCAACACATGAAATGGATGAATCATAACATCTGTGACTCCCTTCTCTGACCAATGTACCTTAGGCAGTGGTTGCGAAACAACACTATATCAACCTTCATTAAAATGTCAGAATTATCATTTCTATGCTTTGGGACTTGTAATGGCAAACCAAAAGTCCATACTTGGTTAATTGTTAACCTCATCTAGCTCCTCCATTGTACTTCCTTTTCATCCACACAATATTCCCAATAGTCATCAAGATGAGGCCTATACAGATACAAGCTACCTCCATGCATATTCTTTTTCACAAAGTTTTTGCTATCAAAGGCTGGTCTCATAGGCAGTGAATGAAAATTGTACTTGGCTAAATTCTTCTCAACATTTTGGGCACTATCATTTCTCTTGCAAGGAAAGAAAGATAGACATAGGGAAAGAATACCCTTTCTTCTTCAAAGCATGGTACTTATTATTCATAGTCGCCATTTGGTGAAGGATTTCCAAAAGAACCAAAAAATCTAGAGGATATCGAGGCAATTTTAATAGGGCATTTTCAAAACCCCCAATTCTTAAATAAGAAAATTGATCAAACTGGATATAAAAACTTCTGAACTCTATTATTAATGTTGCTTCTTCAGAATATATTCTTTTCTCCAATCAACCTTTAATTTTATTAGCAGAGAGCATGAGAAAAGTATCATTTACCCTATGGAAGTCTCTCATCCCAATATCTTTTTCCAACTATGCAAAGTAACAATACATAGGCATACCTAGAGTAATAGACCCTTGGGTTCTCAAACCAGGCTAGACAGCCTCTGTGCTAGCTAAAATATAGACTAGAAGAGAACACATGTGAAATGACACCTTATGAGGAAAATTCGTTAACTGCTCATGCATATGTTCACTTATTAACTTCACCCAGTCTATATTTTGAGACTCACTGTAAATCAACATAATGAATTGGCACATCCAGTTCTCAAAAGTGTCTAACTTAGCACTCCCAATGACATGATGTAACAAGGTGATCATGTCGGAGATCTCTTCATTGAAATGCCCTCTTTTTAAACTGGTAGGAAGCCGAGATTTACCCTTCCTCTCAATTTTTAGACAGGTCTTAGCAATATGGTTTTGAAACCAATCCTTTTTATCCCAGAAGTACCCCCAACCAATGGTGATAGACACATCAATAAATTCCTCATGGTCTACTAGCTTCAAATCATGTGATAAAACTTTGGAGTCAATCATTGTTATTATAGAGCTATCAAAGGCTCGTATCTCATGTGAGTCAGAGTAATAATTATTTACACAAGCAATAACTAAATCTGGGCATGACACAACAGGTGGGAAAACTCTAGCTCGGGCTTACCCACTACTCACAATTTTCTCTACAATTGAGGACCTAGTTTCTTGCTGCATTCTTTCCCAGAAATCCCCCAAGTCTACATGTCCGAGGTCCATATCTCTTAAATTTGACAAACCATTCTCAATAACAAGGGAAATTGGAGACCCCTGGTATTTGTACTTCATCCTAACTTATTTGAGGAACCAGAGAAAAAACACTTTTTAATAGGTTAAGCACACTAGAGAGGCCCATAGGACATTTGGGGAAAACAGGCTGTCCAAACTCATGAAAGGATAATTGCTTTTCCTAACCAAATGAATCAAAGATTGCAAACTATCTTAGTAAGAGAAATAAGGAGAAAAACTAATTATTCTAACCTGTTTGTGAAGAGTTTTGCAAATTCTTCATTAATGGTGAGGCTTGGAGCTCCTTCAACATATTCTCCTCATACTTCAAAATGAGACGTTTACTTACAAGGTGGAAAAATTTAACCAAAGATTTGTATCAAAGCTTATCAAATCCTCCATAAATTTCATTTAATTTGGCAGTGAACCATACTATAGAATTCATTAATGGCCCCCTTTATTCCCCTCTAAAAAGTGTGAGAACACGTTTCCCAACATTTTGAATTTATTATAAACTAATAGGTGTCAATTCTTTGTACATATCAATAGCTTGAAAGGACGGTGCCTTGGGAGGAAGGAACACGTTCAATCGGGGTGTTAGAGATTTTAAGAAAAAATGAACAAACTTACCAAGAGTTTAGAAGTTTGAACAACTTCTGACTCTCTAACTACAAATGATCCCTCAAAGTACTAACACAAGGCTGACGGTGATTCTTAAGACATTCACTTTTGTGAGGAGTCGGGGAGTCGGGTGGTCCAAGAATTCTTGAACTTGGTGATTGAGGTAAAACAAGGCATGGGATCACCTACTATGAATGGAAATGACTAAGTAAAGGGTTGTGACTTATAAAGAAGACACAAATAATAAAGAATAAGGATGGGAATAGACTTGACATATGAATGACGTAGAAAATTTGAAAATGGGGTGACACTTGAAACTACTTTGGTTAGTGAAGAGATGGGGAAAATTTCCATGGATGAGGGCCCAAAAGATGTATTACATGTTTGGGAAAGGCCCAAGGAAAAATGAGAGCCTAAAAAGGAATAAAAGAAATCAAAAGATAGGTCAATGAAGTGTTAAAATTATGGGAAGTGGGGACACATGGTATAAAGAAGCAATGTAGAAGTAGATATAAAACCTATTATGATTCCTTTACTAAGAAATCCTTTCATGATGGTGACATAATGATGTTTTATTCATTTATCATAATGTTTCTAGTGATGATTGTTAGCTCATTGATCAAGTTACTCTCACCATATGACTCTCCACAAGGAGTGGTTCTCATATTACCAAGCTTATGATGGAGGAGAGGTTTTCCTTGGTGACAACATTTTGCATCACACTATTGGTAAGAAAAAGGTATAATTTGTGAGAAGCTGCAGGATCCTTCGATGAATACCTACACCAAATCAACCACCTAAGAAAAGAAAAGGCACACTTATCCCAAAGAAAAGAGCCAAAGCACAAATATGCAAAGCAAATACATAAATGAAGAATGAATTGATTGAGATAGTGAAATAGTTCACAATGTGAGATACATATAGGGCATAATTGACTAAGAATAGTCAAGCCAATAATAAGAAAAGCTCACTATGAATAGTTGTACTCCAATAATAGGAAAAGAAATCACTTAACTTTAATAAAGGTAATCTAGCCATGCCAAGTATAGATCAAGGCTAAAAATAGACTCCTAAATATACATTCCTAAGCAAGCCTAATATACACCAACACCCCCCTCTTAAGCATAGTTTAGGTGGGCTAAATGAAGATTAGTCCTGGCAACTAGGCCTGATCAGGTACCCATGTACAATGCAATCTCTCATAAAAATAGAGAAATGGAGAAAACCATGTGGGAAAAGCTCCCCTACAAAAAGAGAGAAAAAGATAAAAGAAGAGGACTAGAAATCCTCCTTGAAGATGATAGCTCTGCACCAATAATGAAACCATGTCACTTTGATTGTGATGATGCATATTTGACCCCCATAGGAGAGTAAAAGGCACTATGTACCCGCGCCCCCCCCCCCCCCCACCCCCCCCAACAATGAAGTACCCCTATGCCAAATGAGAATGCACATGTATGAATGCTGAAAATAATCCATTTGTGGAAAATAATATTTCTCCCCTTAGGAAGAAACATCTCCAATGGTGAATGTTGAAGTAACTCCAACTCAAAGAAGAAAGGTAAGGTGGTAAGTCTCATGATGTATTATGTCTCAGAATACTACTCAAATGTCATCATACAGATGTTAAAATGAGTCACAAACAAATTAGGAGTCCCAGGCCTAATTAAAATAAATGACCTCTCAAAATCATGTGAAGATTGATGAAGAACAAGATCCAAAGAACTGATGTATGAAAGTGAAATGGCAATTCATGTCATGTGGCTACAAAGTAAATCCCATGAGATGTCGTGCGAAGAATCATTGGAAGCCCTGGGTGAAGCCTCCCTAAACTCTATAGTAGTAGTAGGTGCAAGATAATTGTCATCAAAGAGAAAGACAATATCCTCAAAGGTGTCATCAAGATAATAAATTTGGGGCTCTAAAAACAAGCAAGAGATGTTTGGTAGAAATGTGTCACAATGAGGCGAATCTAGAAGATATAAATGACCATTCTATAGAGAACGTTGGAAGCTCTCGAAGAAGCAACACTAGACATTGAAGTAGAAATAGGTACTATAGGAGTGTCCTTAACTATAGATGGGGTATCAATGTATGTCAATAAAATATATTGATCATCCCATGAGGATGTGTCCACACATGAAGGGAAAACAAAAGTCTCTATATCATCCTCAACAGCCTGGTTATCCACAGAAACATCACTTTCAAATAAAGAATCAACCATACAGGCACCGGATGATGGTCCAAGCAGTGAAAGGACACCTAATGTGCTCTATATGGTGTAAAATATCTGCAGAAACAGTAAGACCTTTTAGTTCATGCACCATGTATTTTTTGTTAAACCATTTTTCTTCTCTTTATAATCACTTGTCTCAGGAACATGTCTAAGGAGATAGGGTAATTGCTCATGTTTAAGACAATGCTTCTTTATCCCTTGTTTCTAGGACAAATAGTTCTTTGAGGTTAGTTTGACAATAAAATGATGGAAATAAATACCATAATCCATTATGAACCCCCGAATTTGGAAACTTATCTCAGATCATTGATTACAAAATAATGTGTATAATTCCTCCCAAAAATAATACATAAAAAATAACTTTATAAATTCAGTGCATGTAAAACCTCAAAATTTCTTAAATTATCCCGCCTAGATTTGACAATTTTCTATTTTAGTGCATAAGCAAAAAAAAACTTTTAAAAACTACCTTTTAAAATCAACTTAGGGAATTAATTAAAAAGAAAAAGAGTGAAATCTGAAGTCACTGATTATTGGCTTGTAATGAATAGTTCCTGCCGGTTCTATGCAGATTTTGACTCCTTTGCCTCTTTGTCTGAATTGGATGCCTTGCGGCACCCTACAAAATAGGGGCAAAACTGCAATAGCAAACTGGGTGAATCCTTACAAATAAGGGCTTACCCATCTAGGGGTAAATGTGCCACACTAATAGGGGAAAAAATATTGCAAAAAACACCTCTCTAGACAAGGATTTTCTTTGTTACTCTAAACTCCAAAAAAACAAGACTTTCCCAGCCTCCAGGCACCTTTCAACACCACAAAAATGCCCCTTTCTTCCTCAAAACTCCTCAGAAGTTGATTCTTCTTGCCCAAAATGTCCTAGATCTGTAAAATGCCTTCGAGAGGGCATAAAAAATGCCACATAGTAAAACACCTTCAAGGAGGGCACCAAAACTACCACACACCTCCGAACAGGACACCAATTGCCTCACAACATGAGTTTGGCATTGTGTATAAGGCATGTTGAAGGGCCTTTCCTCGGCCTTTGGCCTTAGCTTGGTCACAGGATTTGCATAGGCCATGCGCCTTGCTACAGGTTTTGAGCCTTCAGTGAAAGATGCGGGCTTACCCAACATGGGCACCGATCTTTGCACTCGGCCTCTACTCTGTCTTCTTGGCCTCCTCTGAAAACAAAAAATGCCCTCCTTTTGGTGTTTGCTAGATGGACATTCCTCTGGATAGGAGTCTACTTCTAAGGATAAATCATGAATATTGCTCAGGGGTAGATGATGACTGTAGAGGTTTCTACACAGCACAGAGGTTTCCCAACCTTACAAATAGGGGATTTCGATGCCCTTCAAGACCAAGTTGAGCTATAAAACCAAACCATGAGCCTTCTAAGACAGGTCGTGGACCTCGAAAGGCAGGGCACAGGCATGTTTTCCTTGTCTCTGCACACAAATATGCCCTTCTTCGCCCTATTTTAGAAATCGAATCAGCTCTGCAAGCACGAGCTTAATAGGGACACAAATACATGGAGAATATTTTAGATGCAACTAGTATTTTGAACAATAAATATGTATATCGATATGGATAGACAATGAATAAACCCAACCCTACTCTTATATCATGTGTGAAACTGCAGGATCCTTGGATGATTGCCTACACTGAATCAACCAAGTAAGACAAGCAAAGACATATTAATTTTGCAGAAAATATCCAAAACACAAATATGCAAAGCAAATACATCAATGACCAATGAATTGATTGAGATAGCGAAATAGCTCACAATGTGAGATACATATAGGGCATAATCGACTTAGAATAGTTGAGCCAATAATAGAAAAACTCACTAAGAATAGTGGTGGTCCAAGAATAGGAAAAGAAACCACTTAACTTATACAAAGCTAATCTAGGCATGCCAAGTATAGTTCAAGGCTAAACATAGACTCCTAAGTATGCACTCCTAAGCAAGCTTAATATTCACCAATGCAATTGTATCTCAATAATTGGAAAGAAAATTTTAAATTGTATTTTTTATATTTCATGATGCATTAGATAGATCATTCTATATCCAAGTTCAATTATTCTAAAATGCATGTAACATTTGAAAAGTCTACTTGGAAGTTTGTGAAAGGAAATATGGTGGTAATGACAAGATTATGGTGTGGAACTCTAGTTAGACTTGCTGCCTCCAAATATTATAATTTTTCCAATGTAACTAGCACATTTAAAAATCCATGTATGTTGTGGAACTAACTTGTGGTCCTCATAGGTGAAAAAGGAATTCAAACCCTTTTTCAATAAAGAGTTATCTAATGATTTTTTTGGTTATTCTAAAGAGTTTCTTATATGAGAAAATTGTGTTTTTGTAAAGTAAAATAGAGTTTCTTTTGCTATTACAAGTACAAGAGCAATGTATATTTTAAAAGTCAATCATTTAAATGTGTTTGGTATAGTGAATATGGGTTCTATTGGTAAATAGTGTTATTATGTTTCATTTATTGATGATTACTCAAGATACAATTGGGTTTGTTTTCTAATATCTAAATTTGAAGTTTTCTCAAACTTTATGGATTTTAAGGCCTTGGTTGAGAAAAAATCTTGAATAGGAAGATAATTTAATGTTGAGATCTAATAATCAAGGTGAAGATTTCTCTAAGAAATTTAATGATTTCTATAGATATTAAAGTATTACACAATAGGATACTACTCCTTACATTCTATAATAAAATGGGGATGCAAAAAGGATGAACAAAACCTTGATTGGAAGAACCAAAAGTATGTTGAGTAGTACATAGTTAGATTAGTGGTTTTTGTTAGAGGACATGTATATCACCTACTACTTGATTAACACATATCAATGTTTGGCTCTTGTTGATAAAACTCTTATGAGATGTGGATAGGTAAGAAACCCTTTATTTCACATATAATGGTATTTGGCTATGAGGGGTTTGTTCACGTGCTTAGAAAATATAATCTAACTTGGATCCTATACTACATTTTTGTGCAATCCATTTCAAAATTTTGGTTTTGGTCATTTTTAGGCATGTACTTATGAGTTTGCAATCAGTAAGCATATGTAGTTTAATAAGATCAACTAGGAAACTCCAACCCTGACAGAAAGAATGGAAACCTTTTGAATGTTGAAATATGAAAAATGGAGGCTTGATATAGAATACTAAGGATAGGACAAAAAATAATAGCAATGTGTATTCCATACTATTTGATCAAATATTAAAAAACACATAGTAGATTCTATGATATGCATTTCCAATGACATCAACTTAAAGTTGTACGATTGACCTAAGAAGAAATGTGGTGTTAATGGGGTCATGATATAAATAAAATTAACAGTAATGATTTTATTATTCTAATTAAATTGTTTCAAATCTATATCTGAGAATAGTTTGATAAGTGATTTTATAAAGTGAAAATTTCTAAGGAAGCTCTGAAGGCAAAACTCACTCTGGTGACAATTGAATGTGCTATTGTACATTAATAAATAAAATCTTAGGCTCACATTATACACCATTAGATTAGGAACAAGATCAACAAAAAATGTGTCTTATAGGAGTCGATGCAAAGTCTTATAGTAAGTGGTGTGCCATTAGCCAAGAGAGAAGTGGCTTGTCATGTGGGCTTGGGTAAACAATTTAAAAGTTTATAAACATTCTTTAATTCTAACAGAATATATGTGCTAATAAAAATGACAAAATATTATAATTATATTGTAGAAGAATTATAATCATATCACATAGATGATTTTATATATTATGTAGGTAATGATTCCATATAGCTCAACATTGTATGAAGATGACACAACCCAGATAGTGTGGCACAACTAGCGAGGAAGGTACAAAAATCAAATTTTAACCTAAGAATCAAAATCTTATGTGGATTTATATAGATACATTCCAATAAAATTTCTAAAATAGAAAGCATTAAATCTAACATAGGATTAACAGAAAGAAATCAAACTTGTTGCAAGCCACATATCCCTATCATTAGTAAGAACTTCATGTAATTAAAAAATAGTCCATTAGATAAAAGGTTGTGCATGCATTTTCAAGAGAGTGAAAGCTCTTCTATACATGACACAACCTATTCTTCTTTTATGGTATATTTATAGCTAAAAAAGAAAATGGGTGTAACCAAATATTGGTTAGTGTATTGAAGTAGTACATATGCAGGGTTCAATCATTGCATGGCATATAAAGCATGCATATATAATATGTAGCCAAAGGCAAAATCTATTCTTCATCAAATGTTAGTGCTTAAATTAGAAATGTCACATTTATTTTTAGGTCTAGTCTGAAAACAATCAAACGAATACAAATAGAGTAATATAGGTAAGATATAAAACATAAAATTGTAAGGTAATGAGTAGCCAACATAATGCAAACTTGACATATTAGGGTTAAATTTGGACTAGAGAGTGTCTCATATATCCCATGGTAATGTTTTCCAACTTAACAATAAATGTGCTAGCACATACAACTATAGTGTAATAAATAGGAAATGAGAATGGATTATAAAATTTTACCTATCTTAGAAGGGGAATGGGGAAATAAAACAATCTCAAAGGATTTGCATAAAGATATATTAGGTTCAACACTATATATAAGCTTTGTGCTCGAGAACATTCAACAGTATCATTTAATATTTTAAATGTTTATTCAACACTGACCTCCCACATCATTCACCTCAAACTATATCAATGGCTCACACAACAAGGGATATGTCCAAATATGGTGTCATAGAGGTGTGAAAATTAGCTATTCCTCCATGTAGGAAATGTATACAATAGCTAGTGCAATGTGATAGGTAAGACATTCATATTACAAAAGGATGATGTACCATTGGTTAAGAAGGCGTGATATGCAAAAGTGGGTTCTAGTTGAAGGATAGTTATATCTTCATGTGATAAGGAGATTCATGATATCATTTATTGAAAACCATTTGTATAAATTTAGTAAAATGTAAAAGGTGGGAGTGACAAAGATTAACGAAGCAAAGTCTTTCCCAAAATTTGATATCTCTGGTTTATTAATTAAAATCATAGTGATAATTAAAAGATATTATTTGGTTATAGGAAAAGTTAAGGGAGAGCTTTGCAAGTTGTTTGAGGGTTTTACAAGCTTCCATGGGCAATTTGGTAGGGCTCTCTTTTTTATTGGAAATTGGTCTAATTACTTCCTTTTTGCATGAATTTGTATTTTTGATGTTGTGGATTCTGTCTAGGTTTGATTTTTTTTCACACATCTATTGAAAGTGTTTATGCTAACTTATAATTTCCAGAAGTTTGAGTTTTTGAAAGTTTGAATTTAAATATTGTTTTCTTCCTGCCATCTTGGGGAGTCTAGGAGGGTTTAGTAACCTATGTTCATAGGCCCTAGACAAGTACCTCTCTGGATGAGGCATTTACTTCTCATCCAAGGGAATTGATGGGGTATTGGATCAGTAATAATGTGGATGTAGAAGGGAGTTAAGGTTCTTTAGATGGTCATTGAAAATCATTCAGGAATGCACTCAATGTGCAGGATGTCATAGCACTGCCCAACAGTGCTTGTTTCGAGGCATGTGAGGAAGGAGGTCTTCGGAGACAAAGGTAAACTCACCCACTGAAAAGGAGAGGACAACTTTGGAGCATAGGAAGAAGGTAACCTTCCCTCTGTGCCTCAAAAACTAGTTTTAAAACCAAATGAGGAAATACAGTTACCAATTAAAAATGAAGAGTTAAGATGGAAAAACACAACCTTATTCTTTATTTGTTTAGATGTTAATAAACTGTCATCACGGAAATTTTTTGACAATTGGATTAATATTGTTTGGGGAAAAAGAATGGGAGTGCATGTTTCATTTTGTAGAATGTCAAGTAAAGGATTGTTTGTTGTATTTCTGAGGAACCACTCTATGAAAAAGAGGGTTTTGGAGAGGGAATTTTGGAATGTTGGGCATACTCTATTCAAGGCCTTCCCATGGAACCCTAAAGCCTCACATCAAGAAATTCAATTTTGTTCTATGACCAGGTGGCTACTTATTAGAGGCCTAGCTGAGCAACTTTGAGCTTTTTTGCCTCATCTGATTGAACCTTTGGGAAAAGTTATGAAGGTTGAAGAATCTAGGGTCACATTACCCCACATAGATGCAAGAATGATTGTTTCCCTTAATACTGGAGCTAATATTCCTAAAACCATTTAGGTTAACTTCGGGGAAAAATAGTTGATTATGACAATGTCATTCTTGGGGAGCTTAATTCTTGTTTTCTATGTAAAGTTGATGGTCATCTAAGGAAAAACTGCCCTATGATTAATTTGAAGAATTCAAAGAAGAAGTTTGAAACCAGTAACCCTCCTGTAGGTGAGACTATGTCTAGTTGGGTGGGTCGTGTTGCTGCCTTTGGTCCTAGGGAGGATGAGGTTTAACTAAAGGTTGGTTCAGCAGTGGGAACATAGTTTTGGTTCAGTGGTGGGAACATAGTTGCCCTCTCAGTATGCTGAGTCTGGGCCTATTGTTAACTCCTTGAGGGAGCTTAGAAGTAGTCTAGAGAAACTTAAATTAGATGATATTCCTTCTTGTTTTGAACCTAGTGTTAATCCAACATTTGAGTTGACTTAGTCAGTTGGTGGATCCCCTTTTGGTTGTAATGGCCTTATTTTTTGTGGTCCGTGTAGTGAGGATGATGTAAACAATGTTTGGGGCTCATCCTCTTTTGTAAACCCCACTTATATGGTTGAGCCAATGAAAACTAATATTGATTTGTCTATTGAAGATAAGGCCATCTGGGATAACCTATTGGCTGGCCCTCAGGAACCTATAGCTAAAAGCTTTGGTATATTGGACAATCCATCTTACTTTGACCCCTCTATACTAGGTGTGCTTGGGGGTGATCCTAAATTAGAGGTTCCTTTAAAAAAATGCTCAAGAGCTAGCACTAAATAAAATAAGACAGAATATCTTGACCAAAAAAATGGAGAAGGTACTAGAAGACATTGGCTCCCCTATTAATTTTTGAACACCAGACTCAAAGGTGGTTAATAAGGAAGCCCAAAGAAGGGACTCTAAGGAGGAATATGAGGATGTTGTTAAAAGATAAGATATGTATGTAAAAAACTAAGTACAGGAAATAAAGTAAAAGGGGGTAGGCTCCCTAAATGTTTTGATAATCTGGGGCTTAACAACTCTTAGGATAGTTCATATGCTTGGATGACATAATTCTAGACATGAAGTGTTACAAGTATAATGTGATGATACTTGAATCTGTAGATAGGAAATATATTGTTAGAGAGTTATGTAACAAAAATAGAAAAATAGATTATTTAATGCTACAAGAAGTAAAGGACACTTGATTTCAATTAGACAATCCTCTAAGATTTATGTCGAAGGAATCAATAAAAGTGTTCACTAAACATGATAAAGGCAAAGGGGGTACTACTCCTAATTTGTAAGGACTGGGGGTAGTATATTACGCAAACTAGTTATTCCCCCTACAATATATGTGCTTGGGTAATATTGGATAGGCAAGGGAAACAAATTGTTATTTGTTTTGTATATGCCCTGAATGATCATAGAGAAAGATGTGGGCTATGGGACTAGATGATTGATAATCTACCCAAGCTCCGATGGATTATTGTTGGTGACTTTAACATGGTTGAGCAAAGAGAGGAGAAGATAGGAGGAAAGCATGTAGAGTGGAAAGGAAATGAAAAGTTTTTTTGGTTAAGATTGAAAAAGTCACTTAGAGTCTTGGATCCTTTAGAGGGAAATAAAGCCACAAGTTGAGGGATTTGGTTTTCCTAGTGTAATGCTCATAAATGCAACAGAAGAATTTATAGTAGACTTGATAGATTCTATGTTGATAAGGAATTCTTTTATTTTTAGAGCCTATAAATGTCCAATATTGTGAAAGTCATTCCTAGCACCTTATCTGGCCATCATCCAATATCTATAGAAATTAATGTAGATAATCAAGACACAGGAATAAGGCATAAAACAAATAACTTATTCAAGCTTGACACTTAATTGCTGAACAACAAGGGCTGCCTGGCAGGGATATCTAGCCTAAGAGCAATTCCAAAATAGATGGTGTGGAAAAAGAATGCTATTTAGTTTTGGGAGGAGCTAGTTGATGCAAGTAAAGGGTTGTTCCAAGTATGCATGTAAGAAATTGGCCCTAGAGAGAAGAAGAGAGAAGAAAATGCTTCAGGTTGAGTTTTTGGAAACAGAGAGAATATTACAAGATGCTCCAACTAATGAGGGTTTAATCATACAGCTTGGAGAAACCAAAAGCAAACTAAGGGGGTTTGAAACCTTGAAGGCCCAAGGGGCTAAGGTAAGGGTGAGACTCAATTGGATCAAAGATGGAGACCATGGTAGAAAGTACTATTTTGATATTCTAAGATCAAAGTTTAGAACGGAATAAATTGGTCCTATCAATGAAAATGGCATCACTTGTAATGAGATAGAGGATGTCAAGACGCTATTTAGATCTACTTCTATGAGAATATGTTTAAGGCTAATGATAGGAAAATAGAATGTCTCGAGGCCCAAGAACTATGTTTTAACATCTGCCCTGAAAAGATAGATGACTCAATGGCTAGAAAACTAAAACAAGATGTTTCCATGGAAGAAATAAGAAGTGACATCCTATCGATGGAGGAAGGAAAATCTCCTAGGATAGATGGTCTGTCGGTTGAATTTTATAAAAAAAAATTATCTTGGGTTGTAGATGATTTATTAGAGGTGTATCATGAAGCCTATAAAAGGGGATCCCTGTGAAAGGAGATTAATAGCGGTGTCATTAAATTAATCCCTAAATCTAGTGATAAATATAATTTGAGAAACTGGAGGTCTATCTCTCTTCAATGTTTCATATAAGATTGTAGCCAAAGTATTGGCTAGAAGGCTTATAGACATCCTGACTTGTATCATCAACTTCACACAGACTAGATTTATTAAGGGCAGATTTATTTTAGAAAATCTGTTGATTAGTTGGGAAGCACTGCATTGGGCTAGGTCCTCAGGATAAAATGTTGGAATACTATTATTGGATTTTGAAAAGGCATAGGAAAGGCTAGAATAGTCCTTTATACTAGTTGTACAAAAAGATTTTGTATTTCCTAAACAGTTTAGAGATATGGTTAATATGCTCTTCAGGGATGGCTCTACTTAAATAGAAATAAACAACTCACTTACTTTGCCTTTTTCTATGGGAAGATCTATAAGGTAGGGCTTCCCTCTTGCTCCTACACTTTTTGTCATTACCTCTGAGGCCCTATAATATATGTGGAGAATAGACAGACTATTGGGGAGAATGAGAGGAATTAGACTGCCTGATGACAGCATGTTACTTAGCATGCAATTTGTAGATGATATTGCACTATACCCTATTCTTGACAAAGAGAATTTGAGTAAAATGGAATTGAGACATAATAGGTTTAGCAATGCTTATGAACAAAAGTCTCTTTTAATAAATCTATCCTTTTAGGCTTGTGGAGGGTTGTTGGCAGTGGGGTGGCCCTCATAGATAGGTTAGGTTTTTGTAGATCCCCTTTGTTGTTGATCCCTCTCTTAAGAAAATGTGGAATTGGTTTTTCTCCAAAATTGAGATGAAAATGAAAAGTTGGAATAAAGTCTCATCCTTGGATGGGAGACTTCAGATGTGTCAAAAAATGCTTCTAAACAAAAGTCTCTTTTAATAAATCTATACTTTTAGGATGGTCTGATTCTCCTCTTCACTGGCTTGTGGAGGGTTGCTGGTAGTGGGGTTGCCCTCATAGATAGGTTAGGTTTTTTTATATCCTCTTTGTTGTTGACCCCTCTCTTAAGCAATTGTGGAATTAGTTGTTCTCCAAAATTAAGATGAAAAAGAAAATTTGGAATAAACAAGTCTTGTCCTTGGATGGCAGACTTCAGGTGTGTCAAAAGATTCTCTCTGCCTATTCCATTTACTATGTATCTATGTGATTGTTTTCAAGCATTGAGATAGAAAGTATTAAAAAAATTATTAGAAATTTTCTATGGTCAAATGGGAAAGGAAAAAGAAAAAGGCATGCAGTGAAGTGGAGTTGGTGTTGTATAAGCAAGGAGAAAGGTTTATTAGGTCTTAAGAATATAAGGATTCGGGATGTGACACTTGTCACAAAATGGATTATTAGGTCCTTTCAAGGAAGTACACCATGGAAAGTTCTTCTAAGAAATAATCTATGTCTTTTTCATCCTCAAAAAGCTTAGCTTTGTCACAATCTTCATCCTCATGATTTCCTTTTTGGGAACTTCAAGATCAAACCCTTTGGGTCTGTAGTGTTTGGGTCTATATGGAGGGCATGGAATACAATTAAAAGTCTTATATCTAATCCTGGTGCCATCAATCCAGTGGAGTTGTGGGTTGGGGGTCATAGGTCCCTGTGGTGGAACTTGTTGCATAAGGATAGAGGCATAGGAAAGGTCTATCTAATTTTGATGACTTATTAAATGATGATGGCATAAAAAACATGGGAAGAAATAAAAGCATAATTTAGTTTGGAGGATTCATAGAGGACTTACTCTGTTATCCTTGCTGCTTTGTCAAACAATCCTAATCAACTTAAGAAGATGAGTGAGGAGGGTTGGTTGGGAAAGTTGGCATGGAAGGATGGAACAATGTTGGTAAAATGTGAATCTAGAAAGATATATAAACTACTAACTAATTCTATAGCGGTCTATTAGCATAATGTTAGGGTATGGGATCTGAATGTTAGTCATAAAAGTTTAGCCTACTCTTTTAATCTATTTTGGTCGAAGTTTTTGGAGCCCAAGAAAGGTTGTTTTAGATGTCTCTTGATGTTGAAAAACTACAAATTGGCATAAATTGTTTTGTATGTCCTATTTGTATTGTCTTTAAATCTCATGAACACATTTTCTTTGAATGCCCTTTTATTATTAATGTATGGAATTTGTTTATGGGTAATATAACGGGCTGGTCTTCCATGAACAAAAAGTATTGGCTTGAAATTTTTTGTGGCACTATTTCTCAGTTGGCCTCTAAATCTAAAATCTTTTGGCTTTGTGTAATAACTCAGATGTTATGGGTTCTGTGGAAAAGAAGACCATTTCCAAGACAGAAAAACAAACCTTACTAGGTATGCATTGAGACTCATGCTTACTGATGTTTTCATACAGGTTTTATTTACAATGGATCTCCTAATAGAGAGGTTTATGAAGATCATTGATGAAGGTTCTGAAGTCATACATAGGGCAGAAATTAAATATGCAAAATTTTGGCCTCATGACCTAAGGAGAGTGCATCATAAATTTAATGAAGAATATATAGATTTTCAAAACAAGTACTATAACCAACATAAATTAGAAAGAATGAGGAATGAGGCACAAAAAGACTTGGAGGTTACTTTTCAAATTTTCAATGTGGACAGTAATCAACTTAGAGCTTCTCAACCTATTGGTACTTTCAGGGGCATTGATTCCTATAATGCCAGTGATAATAGAGCCCACTTGGATCGTTGGAATAGATCTCCAAGACAATAGGAAAGGGATGACAAATCAGATAATGATTCAAATAATCAGTACAGGGAACTCTAGAGATCTTTGCCATCTATATAGGGTGATCAATTTCAGGCAGTTACAAACAAGCTTCACACATCAGAGAATGCTCAAAAGGAATTTTAGAAGGTGGACAAATGACAGGGTAGTAGGATAATAATATGAAATGATATAAAAGGTCTTTTGATCCATTTTGCCAACTAGTTTGATGAAACAAACAGACTTATCCTATATATTTTATGTATATAAAAAAAAAATTGTTTACTCTATTATTTTGAAGTGTATGTAATATGTATCCTATGGCTCCCACATACTTTATATTGAGATCACTTTTTGTGTAAATAAAATGATCTATCTTTAATCGAAAAAAAAATATATTTGTTGGTTATAGGAAATAAGATAGATAGCCTATAGAACAAGTGAAAGTTTGATTAAATATTTTGACATTTAAAATAATCATATTGAAAAATCAAAGTGAGCTCATATTTAATAAAGGGGCTTCTAAAGCATTGGTTTATAAATGTAAAATAAAGAAGAAACTTTATTAAGAGGGGATAAAAATCTAAACAAAATTTCTCATACTTACATGAAAGCCTACTCATTTTGATATCATGTCCGAAGCGAAGATAATAAACCGAAAGGATTTATTAAGGGATGTTGCAATTTTATATCCAAAGAGAAGTTTCATTTTGAGGAATAATAAGGAAACAAAAAATAAATAGATAATGTGGCAATCACATGCGGAGGAAAACTCAAGGTTGGAGCATGTACGAGAGGTAATATTAAACAACGAATGGATAGTGTCATAAAAAAAAAAAAGGGAATAAGGTAGTTTTTAACATGTATTCTCCACTCCAACACCAAATGATGGATGTGTTAGCAATAATGAATGGTTACACATTTATTTCTTTTTTTAGTTGTGACATCATTCAGGGAAGGAAGGAAAGCTTCAGCTTTGTCCATGCAAGATTTTGTTAAAATCGTGAGTATTTATGTTTCTTCAATTATTTCCTACTCAAATTATCTATGTTAAAATCGTGAGTATTTATGTTTCTTCAATTATTTCTAAACATTTAAGAGGAGGTTAGGGGAAGGAATTCTTTTAGGCCCATGCTATTAGATCTCTACAGGTAAATGATTTTTATTCTTCTTTTCGGGATATGATATGTTCAAATTCATTCCCAATTCTCATCTTTGTAGTATTTTTTGTTTCCTCCTATTTTTATGTTTAATAATTTTTAACATTACGTAGAGGTAATTGTTGTTTTCGCTTGCACAACATTATTTGGCGTTGGAATTTCTGCAAGGGCAATAATGAAAATTATCCCAAGTTTTTTAGTCCCTTCTTCATATTATTTTCATGTTGAAATTTGTGCAATGGGAATAATCACTGTTAAGCCTAAGTTGTTTTAGTTTTGATCAATATTAAGAAAGCAATATTAGCTTTACCCTTTTTTTCCATTGGTTCATTCTTTTTTAGCCCATTGACACTTGCATAACATTATTTTGAAGTTGGAATTTGTGCAACAGCAATATTAAAAATTATCCTAAGTTTTTCAGTCCCTCCTTCATATTATTTTTGCCTTATGTCGGTAAGTATTGTTAGCTTAATAAAGCATTTCACCAATACCTTATATTTTATAAGTTATAAGTTACAACTATTGTTTTCGTTGGAAGCATTTTCTTAAGGTTTTAATTTGTATCGTAATTTTTGTGCTAAGAAAATCGTTAATCCTGATATTTTGATTGGTTACTTATTTTTTTCCCCTTGGAGAGCTGTTTACAATTAGTAAAAATATGCAGAAAATCTTTGTCCAATAAAAAATGGGAAAACTCAATATTACACTGCTTGTTAATGTTTTCAAGTGTTTTTGGTAAGAGGAACACGTGGTAGGCATTTAAGAGCCGGTTGTGCGCATCCTACATGGCTACTTTAGTTACACCATCGTTCATTCTTCTTTCCTCCTTTATATTGTAGACTTTCCTTGGCACAAATTCTTTTCCCTGTGGCTTTTTTACCAGGCTTCTGGATCCTTCCAACACACTAGAATCTCTAGAGTAGTGTCTTGAAGCTTTCGATGACATTTCAGTAAGTAGCTAAAATTCGTAGGGTTTTTAGGTAAGGGATATCTCTTTCTTAAATATATAACTCTCTTTTCATTTAATATTTACAGGTTGCTGATTTGAATTGGATTCAAATCAGCTTAAAGTTGTATTTTGTCCATATAACACAAAAGCTCTTTCTACACAAGAATACCATTGTTTCATAGCATAATGGATATAAATCTTTAATTGAGTATATAGGACTTTATTTGAAGCATTGTCCAAGTATATACTTAGAAGCATTCTTAACTTCATGCTTACAATTTCTTAGGTTTTTTATTGTCTTCTCAAAAATCCTCTCGCCGAAGTGAATTGGCATCAACAAATATAGCCTCCATTCCCTTGTCTTTGTCCTATGCTCTAGCCAAATCTTTTGGTTGCGGCTACAAAGGACTACCACCTCAGACAATGTCTTTACTATAGTATTCATACAAGCAATGGTTAAGAATGCTTCAGAAAAAAACTAAGAAATTGTAAGATGAAGTTAAGAATGCTTCAACTTGAATCCATGATTTTCCAAGCAAAGATTACAGATTTCCTACAAGAAATTTCTGCTCTATTATGTTGGGTCTCTAGGGCTGAAATTCGATGAAAGCGTTGAACACAAAATAGAATAGAATAGAAAAATATTCATTAAAAATAAAGACAACACACAGATCTATAGGCCTCAGTAAAAATTATATTCTCTTAATACAATGGAATGGCACAAAGATAAATACAACCATGAAAAAAAAAATTGATGTTTCTAATTATTTTGTCCTTATCTTTTGATCAGTTGGCATGCTATTTTGAAGCGCTTCAACTTTAGAAACAACTGCCCACAAAAAAAAGCCGCAACTAATTTTCATCCAGCTAGGCAGTATTGTACAAGTTGCCAAATCAGACACGAAAAATATAATTTGGCACAAGAAGTGAAATAGAGAGAGGAGAATTGGGTGTTTAATTATATAATGGGTCAATGGAATGATTTTTTTCTAATAGCCGAGGCTCTAGGCACATTCATACCTATTATTGCATTGAGTATATTCTAACTTTTATGTTTTTCTGCAGCATCTTGATGGCTACAGAATGCATACTATTGTTGAGTGGAAAAGAAAAATTTGGTGTCTAGGAATACTATTGTCAAAGGGGTTTTACTTCAACAGTCAATTCAGGCTTTGGTTTATAGTAGTTGTTGCATTACTTTGTAATGGTTGTATGTATAATGTTTTCTTTAGTGTCTAGGAGTACTGTTGTCAAAGGGGTTTTGCTTCAGCAGTCAATTTAGGCTTTGGTTTATTATAGTAGTTGTTGTTGTATTACTTTATAGTGGTTGTATGCATAATGTTTATTTCTCTTTTGGGTTTTATAGATATACATGATTTTATCATGTTATGACAAAGCAATGCTAAAATTTATCTCCGGTTTTTGAGGTTTGGTTTCTAGTTAGTATTTGAGTTTTTCTTGAGCATAATATTTAGGTTGATTGTTGGAATCATTTTGGGTCTATATGCCTCAACTTTTGATGAGTTTTTGAACAATTGTTGGTTTGTAATTTTCCTACTTTTAAAAGCTCTAAGAAACATTCAAAGGGATTTTAGTTACACTGGAGGTTATCTGTGTTTCTTTATGTTTGATTTTTTGTTAATTGGTTTATTGGTTTGGTATTTCTATTTTAAATTAGGCTAAGCAACAAGATGTATACAGTAGCTCTGCAAGATCTCTAAGGATGGAGTCATCTTCAGGGGATCGGCTCAGCGTCTTCGCCAAAGCCCAGGTAGAATTGTTTGTGCTCCCAACTACTCATGAGGTTTCGTTCCGCTGCCGCCTTCATCGCTCTTTATCTAACCACTGGGGAAAGAATCCTCTGCCTGTCGCTAAACTCCCTCATGAAGCCAAGTCTATGGAAGTTTCTTAATTTTCACTATTTCATATTTGGTTTGTTTAGCTATTGAGCTGCTCTTCCTTTGTTGCCTAGGTTAACCTAGGCAATAAATACTATATGTATATGCCAGCTTGTAATATATTTATGCAATTTTAAGCTTTTTTGTTTGTTCAGATGCCTGATAGTTTGGTAGTATGATAGAATGAACCAGATTGCGGTTTGTTCCAACCAATTGAAAGGGAAGTGTATTAGTAGATTCATTGTTCCTCTTTATTTTTATGCTATTTTAACTGATCATTCTGGCATACCCCTTGCAACTGCACTTTTGTTGATTACCCACAACATAATATTCTCTTGGAGATAAAAGGATGTCCACAACAACCACCATATTACCCTTCTTCAAATAATATGGTTTAAAAGTGGGTAGTTGTAAATCATCTATTGCTATAAGGAAATTCCTAACATTATCAAATCTTTCATGGTCTAAAAATATAGAAACTTCTGATAGTCACAATAATATGATGTTTGCTATGGCTTTTAGATTATTTTTGTTAAGAATAATATGATGTTTGCTATAGCTTTTAGATTAATTTTGTTTATAAAATGGTAGAGAATGCTACCATCTCAAAAAACCTTCGTAGTTCTTCTTCAAAAGGCACATCGGGGAGACAGAGTGTCAAACAAGCTGTTAAGCCAAGCTACTACAACAGATCTCCTGATGACTCCTACATTTCTAGGTGAAGCAATGTGTATATCTTCCAAATTTAATGGAAATATGCTAATACATGGCAATGAAAAGTTCATGTTTGTATTCTACTTAGCATGCAAAGCATTTTAGAAGAGCTAGCTACATAACACATCTGCTCTTGGAGCATTTTGATCTTTGAGGAGATTGTAGAGTGTTGAAACTCTACATTTTGTTTCAGTCGCAACAAGTCCGCAGGTCTCTTCTATTTCTGTAATGTTTCAAAGATATTGCTGCACGGGTTTCTAATACTCTCTGTGGAAGCCACCAAGTGTCAAACCACAGTATTGTTCCTAATATTAACTTTTGTGTGGAGTGTGCCACGTAGCAAATTGTTTCAATGTTTCATGTTTCAGCTTTGCTGCGGAGCTCGCTAGGTGTAGCATATGGAGGCAGTCCCTAAAGTTCTATGTTTTGTGTAGAGTTTGCCGAGTGTCTTTTTGTTTTTCCGTGGAAGTTGCCACGTGTTTCCTTTCGTTTCAGGTTTGATGCTTGTAATGAAAGATGGTGGGCCACAATCTCTTTCAGTTTTAAGAAGGCGGAGAATGCCACATGGTGGTTGCGGAAGAAGAGTTATTTTGTTTATGCCCGTTTTAGTGAGAAACTCAAAGTTTTTAAAGTAACACGGGTTGCGTGAAGTGTTGGCTTCCGTGGGAGTTCCAAATGTTTTAAATGTTTCAAGCAATAATGCAGGTGCAGCCACGTGTTAGTTAGTGTGCATGCAAAAGATGCCACCTGTCCTAGATTTTTCCCCTTTGAGGCTAATGCACGCCAAAGGATGTGGGTCCCATTTTTATGTGTTTCATAAGGAGCGATGCGGGTTGCGACAGTAGTCATAAGTGGAGGTCACCCGAGCATAAAGACACAGTTTTGAGAGTTTTACAGAGGACACGTAGATGTTTTTGAAAGCCACGGAAGGTGACAAGTGTCATTTTCCTGTCAACTTCTGAGAAATGAAGGAGTTTTTCATTTTGCTGGGGACACTGCCTTCTGTCACGGTATGCCTCAAGTTTCAAGTGTGTGGGTCTCGCCATGTGTCAGTGTTTTATGAAGGAGTTGTGTCACATATATTCTGGCCCCAGCCAATGAGCTCACAGGAAAGGAAAGACTATTGCAGATTTGAAGAATTGTAACTACTGGAGACTTCCAGTTATCTTCAGTTCCATTGGGCCATTGGGATTCAGTTGTTATAGCCAATCTAGAGTCAGATCTTAGGTTATAAATATGTAATATTTGCAATAGATCGACACAGATAGATGTACACATGGAGATAGACAGAGAGATTGTTTTTGATAAGTATTGTCATAATAAAAAGAGAAGTTGGAGACTTTGCTGTGGCTAGTTTATATAATTTTTCCTTTATTTTGTTATTCTTGATAAGAAAATTAATGTACCTGTGCATGTATCTGTGCCTTTTATGTTGCTAGAAAATTAATGGGAAGAACTCTGTTTTGTGCCTTGGTTGATATTATCTGTGTCATTGCAAAGTGTCTGATTGTGAGCCTTTGATTATATTCATTCCATCTGCTTATGTTAATCATGCAGTATTTGCTCTTTTATATAATTGAATCTTGAGAATAGTTTCACTATGCTTAACTTGAAAGGAATACTTTTACTCAGGTGCATCGCCATAGTTAGATTTGCTTAATTGTATCTATAATCTTGTTAGTTTCTTACCCTTTGATCAAAACCCATTTAAAATAGAGAAGAGTCAACTTCTTTAAAATCTGAAGGTTGTTTCAAGTAGCGAGTTCCACATTCTTGAAACTTCCCATGTTGGTGCTAGAACCTACGCAATTTTATACATCACTAGTTTTTGTCACACCTGGTGGGACCTTTCTTGAAGTTTCTGTCAAGATCGTATGAGCCAGAGAGCAATAAGGAGCCAGAGTTGTGGACCTACAACAAGAGCTTAGTCTGCTGCTAATCTAGACATTTTTTTGCCACCGTTAGTAGCTACTCCAAGGAGAAAAGTGAATCAGTTTGCAGCAGCACAAAGAGTAAATATGGGAGCAACTGTAGCCCCAAGGAACTATGCAAATTGGAACACTGGTAGTCCTCTAATTCTCCTAGTACCACCAGCAACTTGGGATGCTATTCGAGCCAACGCTCCGAAGGCTCTACCCAAGTTCAGTGGGGAAGATTTTAAGACACCTGAAGAGCATCTACAAGATTTATCTGATGTCTGTGTAGTACATGTTACCACTCAACAGAATGTGGCCACAAGACTGCTAGCATCTTCTTTCAAAGGGAAGGCTCTGGACTGGTATAGATCTCTCACTCCAAACATAATATCTACATGGGATCAGCTCGGTGACACTTTCTTTGTAAGATTTAAAGAAAATGGTGATAAATCTTCCTTACTGCAACAATTAATCACTATCAAAAGGGCACCATAGGAGGCCATGACTAATTTCAACTTAAGATTTCAAAAGACCTGGGATAGAATTCTTGCTACAGCAAGACCATTATCAGGTATGGCTATTGTGTTTTACCTCAAAGCTTTAAACTCTGATATATCAATAATGATTTAGTCTCTTGGAGGTCAGACACTACCAGAAGCATATGAGTTGGCAGTCAAGGATGAAAATAACTTAATATATGCTGAAAAATTGCCCCCAAGGCCTCCTATGCCCATGTTCCCAGAAATTACCTTACCTCTGCCACAAGAAGCTTCTAATCTTACAGCCCCACCTATGTCTATGTATTCATTTCTCGTTCCACAACAACCTGCTAAGGTAACCACCTCTGCTGAACCATCTAAAATGGATGATGTCAAGAACATTCTAAGGACCTTCTCAAATGAGATAATTAATCTAAAGAGGCAACAAAATCCCTATCCAAAGCCCCCTATCAAGGTTATCAAGGAAATAGGCCTCCCTTTCAGCCAAATCAATATCAAAGCCCTCAAAGGCAAGCTAATCCTCAGTCTTCAAACCAGCTAGTTTCAGTCCCTACACCTCTACAAATTGTTCCTCCTAATCCCAACAGAGAAATAGTTCTAGGATAAAATAACTTAGCAGATGGCACAAATGCCTGGTACTTTCCTTGCAACAATGCCCATATGCCCAGAGACTGTCCTAGAGGTAATTTGCAGCAAAAGATAGCAGAACATAGAGGGTTAGGAGGAAAATTTTCAACTTCCAACACCCCACCATATCAGTCACCTAGTGTTCAAAATGTAGTCATGATGGCCCAGATGCAAGGGATATCCATACAACAGGAAGAGGAAATAGCCTCTGAGCATGATTTATTTTCATGGATTGAAGAGGAAGATTCAGTGTTTTTGAATGAGGCATCTACTTCAAAGAAACCATTGGTGCAATCAGACTACTATACTAGATCAAAGAGGAGAATGATGGAGTAGCCTGAACTCACTAATAATTAGATCATGGGAGCTCCTCCATTTCAAAATCATTAGAACACAGTCTCTAGAAAATAAATGCCTTAGCCTGTGTAGGATCAAGTAGCCTCAGGATAGGTTCTAGAAAAGACAAGGTACCCTTATCATTCAAAGACCCAAGCATTAGGACATGTAAACGTGGTGGACCAGCTTAAAAGAACTCTAGCACATGTATCAATCTGGGATATGTTAGCTATTCTTGAGCAGAAGACACTATTGCAAGAAGCTCTACAAGGCCAGACAGTCCCTAAATACACTAGTACTAAAGGAGGAGCTACTGATAAAGGGAAACTTCAGCTCAAAGATATTGTATCTCTGCAGACAACAGCCCTGTTGAACAATGAAACTGAGGTAGGTAAATTTAAACCAAATCCCTTTTATTTGACTCTAATAGTTGGGAAGAAACTGTTGCATAATGCAATGATAGACTCTGGGGCCAGTACTATAGTAATGGCAAAGTAGATAGTAGTTGTTTTAAAAATAAAATATGAGCCACTTAAAAAAGGGGTCATGCAGTTGGATGGAAAATCTGCTCAAACAATAGGAAAAAGAAAACAACTTCCATTACAACTATATACTTGCCCCAATATAATTGTCAATCAGGATGTGGTAGTCATAGATATCCCCCCTATATTCGGTTTATGCTTGTCCAGAGATTTCACAACCAAAATAGGAGGTTACATGTCACTAGATTGGTTACACCTCATTCTGAGAACCAAATATGGGACAAAGATGAAAATACTGTCTGAACCATTATCCAAGGACTATATCACAAATGAACCAACCCCAAAATTAGAAGCATCCCATGCTATGCTGAATAAAGAGGAGAGAATCTTTGTTGAAGAGTTGGGTGACTGGATTGAACATGACCAATAGGAAGAAGAGAATAATCAGTTATTGACTATGATGCAGAGTGATCCCTAAGGAAATAATGACTCTACAGGTCTAGGCACATATGTCATATTTGAGGAAGAATAAGAAATCCCTAATGTTTTAAGGAAAGAAGTATCACATAGTCAGGAATCTGAAAGAAACTTAGAAATTTGGACCCTAAATTTTGATGGGGCTAGGATTAAAAATGGTGCTGGAGCAGGAATTTGCCTTACTGCCCCAAATGGTGAGAAAATTCTAAGAGCCATTCGCTTTCAGTTTGCCTATACCAATAATGATGTTGAATATGAATCTTTGGTGCATGGACTCATGTTGGAAAAGAAAAAGGGAATAAAGAATCTGATAGTAAGAGGAGATTCATTATTGGTAGTAAAACAAATCAGAGAAAAGGCAATAGCCAAAAATGTAAGAATGAGATCTTATAGGCACAGAATTTGGGACCTGATAGAAAATTTTGAGGCTTTCAATATTGAGGTAGTTCCTAGAGCCCAAAATTCTGAGGCAGATATAATGGCACAGATTGGTTCATAGTTTGACCTAGTAAGTGATCTGTTAGTTAACAATGAGTCAGTAAAAGTTATAGTAAGACCAACTATCCTAGATAATGACCAAAATTGGTAGGTTTTTTATAATGATTTCCAAGTACTCTCATTATTACAACAATCAAGAGAATTTGCTGATCAATTACATCCTAAAATTGAGGAAGCTTATGGTGATCAAATTATCCAGCTGAAATCAAATAAACTCCCTAAACGGCTGATTACTTTAGAAAACTTGTTTGACCTAGAGGATGTAAGCGGTTTCAGGCAAATAAGGAAGATTATTCTGAGATCCAAGTTAGTGAAGGAAGAAGATTGAAAGTTGGAAATTCTACAACCCAAGAAGAAAGGGAAAGGATGATTGATTTGTGTGAAAAATATGATAGGGTGATTGCTTGGACCTATGAAAACCTCCATGGCTATAATAGATATATCATCCAGCATACCATAGAGCTTATTGAAGGATCAAAACCAGTCAGACAGAAGCAAAGGCCAGTGTATCCTAGAATTGAACCTTTAATGGTGGATGAATTGCAAAAGCTCCTAGAATCAAAGATTATTTTTCCAATTAACCATTCAACCTAGGTATCAAATTTAGTGCTAGTAAGAAAGAAGAATAGTGACATAAGACTCTGTGTAGATTTCAGGGATCTGAATAGAGCATCTTTAAAAGATCATTATCCCCTACCCTATATGGAACAAATTTTATAGACTGTGGCTGGGTCAGAAAGGTTTTCCTTGCTGGATGGTTTCTCTGGATACAATCAGATTTGGTTAGCAGATGAAGATCAACATAAGATTGCATTCACTACAAAGTGGGGAACATTTGCATATGCCAAAATGCCTTTTGGCCTTTCAAATGCTAGAGCTACCTTTCAGTGAACAATGGATGCAGCATTTGGGGAACTTATAAATAAAATTATTTTGATCTATCTAGATGACTTCACTATTTTTTCCAAGAATGCTATAGATCATTTTGACCACTTAGAGGTTATTTTTAAGAAATGTCAAGAGTTTGGAATATCTTTGAATCCCAAGAAATGTATCTTTGCATTACCTCAGGGTAAACTATTAGGGCATATAGTGTCAAAGGAAGGGGTCTCTATTGATCCAGAAAGAGTCATAGCCATAATGAACTTATCTCTACTAGTTAACAAGAAAGCAGTCCAATCCTTTCTAGGAAAAATCAACTTTGTTAGCCAATTCATATCTGATTTTGCAGGTCTAATAAGACCAATGACATTGTTTCTTAAAAATGACCTAGTTTTCAAATGGACCGCAGAAGGAAGACAGGCTTTTGAGGAAGTCAAGAAATCTATTTCAACAGCCCCAGTACTTAGAAACCTAGATTTTTCTAAATCTTTCATAATGTATGTGTATGGCGGAGAATTTAGTGTTGCTACTATTTTAACCCACAAAGATGATCAGCAAGAAGGGGAACACCCAATAGCCTTTTTCTCTAGAACTCTCAGGGAATATGAGGCTAGATATAGTTTTGTGGAGAAGCAAGCATATGCCATGGTGAAAGCCCTTAAAAATTTAGACATATGGTAACAAGAAACAAGATTCTGATATTAGTGGCTCCTCCTAGTATGAGAGAGTATATTATGGAAGGTGAGATCATTGAGAAAAGGGCCAATTGGATCACAAAGATTCTGGAGTATGATGTAGAAGTAAGACACACCAAGTTAGTCAAAGGCAAAGGATTGTGCCAATATATGACTCAAGACATGGAGAGAATAATGACTAAAGAAACAGAAAGTGAAAATGTATTGAAACTCCAAGAGGTTGACCAAGACTCTTGGGTCAAAAATAGAATACAATTTATGAAGCATGGGATTTTTCCAAATGATCTCTCCCATGATAAGAGAAGATACTATAGGCAGAAAGGGGCCCATTTTGTACTAATTGACCATATTCTATTTAGAAGAAATGTTGATGGTATACTCTTGAGATGTATAGAGAAGGATGAAGCTCAAAGAATACTACATGAATTACACCATGGAGCCTCAGGTGGACACTTTTCAGCAAGGTCCACTATAATCAAAGTAACTCAAGTAGGATATTTTTGGTCCATCATGTTTATAGATTGCTATCAGTTGGTTAAAGAATGTCAGGCTTGTCAGTTTTATACAGGAAAAAGGAGAAATACAGCAGTGCCTTTAAGCCCCATAGTTGTGGATGAACCCTTTACTCAATGGGGTCTAGATTTTATTGGTATGATCAATCCAATATCAAGTATGGGACACAAATGGATCCTCACAACAATAGATTACTTTACCAGGTGGAGTGAAGCAGTACCACTCAAAGAGGCAACATAAAAAGTTATATTAGAGTTTCTAGAAGGCATTACTGCTCGGTTTGGTCCTCCTCATACCATTATATCAGATAATACTAAAGCATTTTTGGGAGCCAATTTATCTGAGTTTGCATTAAGAAATGGGATTTATTTGAAGACTTCTTCAAATTATTATTCTAAAGGTAATGGTCTGGCAGAGTCCACTAATAAGAACCTTATCAGACTCATAAAAAGGATAGGGACCAATTATTATAGAGAGTGGCATAAACTACTTAACACAACTCTGTGGGCTGACAGAATCACACCAAAGAAAGTGACTAAAATCTCTCCCTATGAATTAGTTTATGGTAAACCAACAATAATGCCAGTGATCTTAGAGATCCCTATTTTGCAATTGTTGAAACAGATAGAGATTGAAGAAAATGGCCCCATGTAAGTTAGACTGGCTAAGATGTTGGAAGTGCAAGATAAAAGGGAGAAGGCACATGAGTCGCTAATGAAGCATCAAAAAATGGTAAAGGATTGTTTTGATAAGAGGACTTCAAACCCCATTTTTGAGGTTGGCGCTCTGGTATTGAAATGGGATGAAAGAGCTACTAAGCTAGGTCGACACAGCTAATTTGAATCATTGTGGACAGCTCCTTACAAAATTTGTTCCTGCAAGTGACAAAATTCATTTGAACTGGAAACCATGGATGGAGAACCTGAAGAGATTTTGGTAAATGGGATCTATTTGAAACACTTCAATTAAGGAAGAGGCTCTTAATGTATCATAGTTAGTTTCTTTCCTTTTCTTGCTTTCCTGTTTTCCCACTTTCTTTTCTCGCTTTCCTTTTCAATAAGTGTTCAGTGAACACATGTCAGTAGCGCAAAGCCCCTTCTCTTTTTGGTCTCGTATTTATTAAGGTTGTTCGGCAATCCCCAAATTCCCCAGAAGTACACACTTTTCAAAAAAGATAGCCACTCTTGCAACATATTTGACACTCCGTTGCATGTGGATTTCAAAAAGATACACTAGTTGTTTCTTGTCATTAATGCCATTAATAAGATTGGATGTGTCATTGATTACCTTCATAAGCCCCATTGAGTTTTTGTTAAATCCTAAGTGTAGCTCTCATTTGTTTCTATCTCTCTATTTTCAATCACTGTTGCATCCAAGTTTCGTCCCTAGCAAGCGCCTTTCAGCTAAGTATCACTCTTGTTAAGCAGTTTAATTAATTCCTGTGTCAAATCTTCTTGCATTCTCCTCACAGATACAACTATGTCTGAGACACAATCACCATAGGAGGGACTGGGAATTTATGAGTCAATTGATAAGCTGTTAAAAAACAAATCATATGCATCAGCGCCTGTGTAACCAAGGAAAACCTACCCAAGAACAAGGGTCCCTGAGGTTGGATATTCTATTGAGCCAACAAAGGTGAAGGATTATGCAGATGGCATATTCGACACACCCCTTCAAAAGAATACCAAGACTCTTCGGGAGGGGGCACATCAGAGGTGTATTCAGCGAGCAAACAACGGGTAGTCTGAGACTTTTGGTATGAGGATATGGACCTTGCGATTGGCACAGTTCCTAGTTCCTAATGTTCATCTGTGTCCTGAGCTAATTGAGTTATGTGTAGAACTATTTCATGAACCATCAAATACTATACAACAGGGCCCTTTCATGGTACATATTATGCCCAAGGCCATAAGAGATATGTTGGCCCTGCAGCATGATAGAACAACCACATTTCCAACTGTTGCCAAAAAGCAAATGACATGGGCCAATATGATTAAGAAATTCAAGTTCCTCATTTAAGAGATGTAGTTAGGAGAAGATAACACCTAGATGCCCACACTTCCCACTCAAAGGGCACAATTCAGTCAATATCTTCAAGAGGCACTTTCAATTATAGCCTTCTTTTTTGGGCTAAGAGAGGATAACACAGTCCATGACTGGAAAATAGCTATCATTTTCAGATTGAAAACTATTGACAAATGACAAGAGTACTGGCTAGATTTCTTGGAGCAAATTGCTAACTCCATGGTTGATTAGCTCGTAAATTTCAAGTCAAAACAAGTTTTCAGGTATTCTGCTTTTCTATTCCACCTTATGTTGTATCAGAACCATAGTCTTTTTGCACAACATATGCATTTGAATAAGTATGACCCCGATTTTGGTCAAAATAAAACTATTTTTGTGTCTGCATGGACACATGTGTTATCTGAATCCTCTGACCCTTATGGGTTTTGGGAACTTTTTGTAGCCCTTGCCTTTTGCCAATTAAGCCCTAAGCCTGTAGAACATAGATTGACACAGAGTATAAGGGGTTTTATGACGAATTGCCCAATTCCCTATGATTATTTCTTTAGGGCACATAACACAATAATCAGAGTCCATGGTTTCAACGAGGAGCCTGTGATGTTGCCTAAAATATTGACCCCTAGGGTTGCATTGTTACAGGTGACCTGACAAGTGTCTGTGGTTGATAATGAGTTTGACCACAAGAAAAAGAAAAAGAAGATGTATGATATCCCATGGGTCAGGAAAAATATGACACTTGAGGTTAGAGATGCAGAGAACCTCTTGCTAAGAAAGTTAGCTGCCCTTGGTTTCTTCATCATTGAAGATAAATGGAAGTATGACCAAGACAATTTTCTAGACTTTTGGATTAGGAATAACAAGGTCCGTGCTAAAATGGTACATGAGGGTCAGCCATTTTGGGAAGATAGGAGGAATCCAAAAGAAGATAACCCAGACCTTTATGTTGAACTAGCTAATTTACCCTTTGAGGGGCTAGACCATGGGAAACCTTCTATGTTAAAGAGAAGGAATTTGACCCTAAGTTACGAATGACTACTGGTTTGAGGAAAACATTGAAGGCCCAAGATTGGAAACCAGAAAAGATTGAAGCCTATTGGAAATATAGGCAATGAGATTTTAGAGCTCACACATTCATTTGGGAAAATTGATGCTGATGAAAGATGGGAATCAATCTGGCATGGGTGGAATCCCTCCCCAGTCTCAAGTCCAGACACTAGTAGAATTTAGAGAAAGGGTCGGGAATCAGAGGAGGAAACAAAGTCAACTCAAACAATGCAATAGACATGACATGCCTCATCTATTGCTCATGCATCTTCATGGCCCTAATCCCTCAGCACCTTAGAAAAACAAAAGGGTGTAGTGTCATCACCAACCTTAGGGACTCAAAGATCTTCAGCATTTGGCAGTTCCAGGGTTGTTACTTTACAACCACCAATGGCAGTAAATGTTGAAGAAAAAGAAATAGAGGAAACAAGTGAAAGGCCTAGGAAACATAGGAAATTGCACCTGCAAGTAGAAGAGGAGGAAGAAGCAGAACCACTGCTACAGTAACTGCTAGTCACATCTTTTGTTGCTCAAGTAAATTTTTCTTCTCCCTTTTCTCCTATGTCTCTTTCTTCTACTATAGGAGTGGCAATACCAATTAGCCAAACATTTGTAAACCCTGCCACTTCTGCTATGCCTACATCAACCTTTTCCATAATTGCCACAATTGCCAGTTCATAGGCCATGTCTTCACAGGCCATTTCATTACCGTTATTTTCCCCATCTGTGCCAAAAAGAACCCCTCGTCAAGTCTCTCCTAGCCAACAAGTATTGACTATTCCCTATGGCCTACCTCAAGGTCATGCCTTTACTAGAGGATACATTGCATCTCCTCCTACATTCCAAGCTCAAGCAGACACAACCAAAAGGGCTAGAGAGGTTAGAATGGACAAAAAGAGGAAGAAGGAAAATAAGAGTCCTGTTGTAGCACACATGAGGTCACTTTTTGACCCCATTCAACAACAACTAATAGTCACACATTTGTCTCTAAATGTGGTGAAGCCTAATGAACAAATGTAGCCCTAAGATTATGCCATGAATGTTGTGGCTATGGATTTGTCTCCTTTTAGGCCATAGGCTAGGGTTGAACTGTTGAATGAGACTGCTTCTACTGTTGCAATTGACTATCTGAAGGTGTCCAAGAGGTTGCAGAAAGAAAAGAATGATCTAACTCAAGAAAAGGTGAATAACAGCAACCTTGCTAGCGAGATTCAATCAAAGAATGATGAGATTGAAAGTTTAAATAAATAGTTCCAAAATACCGTTTCTTGTCAGATACATTAGGATACACAAACCTAGAATGCTTCTCTTAAGTTTGAGCTAGCACAAGAAAAGGCTGCAGTGATTATTTTGAGATAGGAGAAGGCCACTCTAGAGTAGAAATATAAAGATAAGTTGCGACAGGCCTCAAAATTCCAATAGAAGTTATTAAGTGAGCAAAATGCTAATGGTGCAATTCAGGCACAACTCCTGGCTGAGCAACAAAGAATAAAATAACTGACAATTGAGTTAGCCAATAGGCCACAAAATGCTAGAGTTTTAAATTTGTTGAAAGAGCTTTATGTTTCAGTATGGAAGAGAATCTCAGAAGAGATTATCTAGCTAAGGCCATCTTTAACATTTTTGTTAAATGCTCAGTAGCTGTGTGAAAAAGTTGAAACTTCGGTGCAAGCCACCTTATTTACTGTTTCTTTGAGGGTTTCTGACTCTCAACTTTTATTGAAGAAATTATACGATACAACAGATGAGACTCTGTCAGTAGCAAGTATAAATGACAAAATGGTCGCTACTAAGAAGGTCAATGAAATTCTGAGTTGTAACTCTGCAGCTACAAATTGTCAAGAGCTCCTGGATACAGTGAAAAAAAGAGTTTAAAATATGAAGAAACATATTGAGGATTTGGTGCAACTGGGGCTTCCTTCACCATTCCCAGATAATAACACAGTATTGATGATTGATGAAATCAAGGCCCTTCTTTTGACCAGGTAAAATGATGAAACAATTTTTCAGGGTTTGAGTGATTCCTCATCAATCAAGGAAGTTGAGGCTATGTTGATACCTATGTCCAAGCTGGAGTTTCAATTAAAAGCTATGGTACAAATTTTGTAGACTTTTTCCAATAAGGATATAATTAATCTTGATTTTGCCTTTCAAGATTTGTAGAGTAGACATGGACTCTCCGATTCAGAATGGTCTATTTATCAGACAACATTACAGAATTTGTGACTTTCTGTTGTATTTTTAATACATATATTTTTTTCAAGTTTTGGGTTCTTTCCAAGTAGGCTCAGAAGTCCTATTGGTCGCCAAGAACTGTAGAGTGTCGAAACTCTACATTTTGTTTCAGTCATAGCAAGTCCGTGGGTCTCTTCTATTTCTATAATGTTTCAAAGATATTGTTGCGTAGGTTTCTAATACTCTCTGCGAAAGCTGCCAAGTGTCAAGCCACATTTAAAGCCGCAGTATTGTTCCTAATATTAACTTTTGTCTGGAGCGCACCACGTAGCAAATTGTTTCAATGTTTCAAGTTTCAACTTTGCTGCAGAGGTCACCACATGTAGCATGTAGAGGCAGTCCCTAAAGTTCTATGTTTTGTGGGGAGTTTGCCGTGTGTCTTTTTGTTTTTCTGCGAAAGTTGTCATGTGTTTCCTTCCGTATTAGGTTTCATGCTTGTAATGAAAGATGGTGGACCACAGTCCATTTCAATTTCAAGAAGGTGAAGAATGCCATGTGGTGGTTGTGGAAGAAGAGTTATTTTGTTTATGACCCTTTCAGTGAGAAACTTAAAGTTTTCAATTTTTTTAAATGTTTCAAGGAGTAATGCAGGTGCTACCACATGTTAGTTAGCGTGCACACAGAAGATGCCACCTATCCTAGCTTTTTCCCCTTTGAGGCTAATGCATACCAAAGGCTGTGGGTCCCATTTTTAGTGTGTTTCAAAAGGAGTGATGCGGGTTGTGATAGTTGTCATAAGTGGAGGTCACCCAAGCATAAAGACACAGTTTTGAGAGTTTTGCGGAGGAGGACACGTAGATATTTCTGAAAGCTACGGAAGGTGACAAGTGTCATTTTCCTGTCGACTTCTGAGAAACAAAAGAGTTTCTCGTTTTGCTGTAGACGCTGCCATCTGTTACGGTATGCCTCAAGTTTCAAGTGCGTGGGTCTCGCCATGTGTCAGTGTTTTATGAAGGAGTTGTGTCACATATATTATGCCCCAGCCAATGAGCTTGCACAAAAGGAAAGACTGTTGCAGATTTGAAGGATTGTAACCACCAGAGACTTCTAGTTATCCTCAATTCCATTGGGCCGTTTGGATTCAGTTGTTACAACCAATCTAGAGTCAGATCTTAGGTTATAAATATGTAATATTTGTAATAGATTGAGACAGATAGATGTACACATAGAGATAGACAGAGAGATTGTTTTTGATAAGTTTTGTCAAAATCAAAAGAGAAGTCAGAGACTTTGTTGTGCCCAGTTTATATCATTTTGCCTTTATTTTGTTATTCTTGATAAGAAAGTTAATGTACCTGTGCATGTATCTGTGCCTTTTATGTTGCTGAAAAATTAATGGGGAGAACTTTGTTCTATGCCTTCGTTGATATTATCTATGTCATTGCAAAGTGTAATTGTGAGCCTTTGATTATATTCATTCCATCTGCTTATGTTAATCATGCAGTATCTACTCTTTAATATAACTGAATCTTGAGAATAGTTTCACTGTGCTTAATTTGAAAGGAATACTTTTACTCAGGTGAATCACCATAGTTAGATTTGCTTAATTGTATCTATAATCATTTTAGTTTCTTACCCTTTGCTCAAAACCCATTTAAAATAGAGAAGAGCCAGCTTCTTTAAAATCTGGAGGTTGTTTCAAGTAGCAAGTTCCACATTCTTGAAACTTCCCATGTTGGTGTTAGAACTTGCCCAATTTTATACATCAACAGAGATCAAGCCTTCTCCTGCAATTGAGAAATGAAAGGATAATGTGAAGTCAATAGTAGACCAATTTTATAGTGTCTAAAAAGATCAACCCATGTCAATGAGGCTAGGATTTGGCAAAACATAATTAGAGTTTTCTGCATCTTTGCTCCCATGTGCCTCAAGGCTATGTGTATTCATCTGTTAGTTTCAAGTTATACATAAAAGTAAACAACCCTAATCCATATTTATTATTTCAAAAATATACTTGTATATTTCAATACTATCTCAACTCATATATTTTAAAATATTTGTTTGATAGATTTCTTAAATAGTTTTTAAAAAGCTCTATTTTTCCTTTTCAATTTTCATTATAAACAATACCATTACACTTAACAACATAAACTCACTACTACACAACACTTGATGGTTTATTGTGGATAATTAAATTTATATCATTATCTATGACCTATGGCGTATATCTTTCTCTAAGGAGCTTGTGGACTTTATTCCACAATTTGAACTGTATGATGGTAAAGGAGATCCAATGAATTCTATAAAAGCATTCAATCCAACTTGTTTGGTTTTTGCCCTACTTAATGGCTAGACATTGAAGCTGCAATAATTCTGTTTGGAAAAGTGGACCATGCCATGATGGATGGCCCAATTTTTTATTCAAATTGCTTACCTCACCTCCCTATGAAAAAATGTTACTTCAATAGATTCTTTTGAAATCTACATAATTTATTATTTGGAGGTTACAATATACAAGAATCAATAGTATTTCTATGGTTTTCAGTAACAAACAATATCAATCCTTAGAATTGACTAGTAGGAAAATAAAACTTAATAAAACTTTATAAAAGCTACCACTGCAAAGTAGTTTTTGCATACTGCTATTGCAAACTATTTTTGTAGACTTAAGCAGGGACTGTAGCTATGCACCACAACCCTTGTTAATAAATGGATTCATGATCATTTTTCCCTCTTATGTATTGTTCATTGGACTAGCCTCTTTCTACTTATGAATGTCTAGGTTATGGATATGTAGATATGTGTTATACAAACATTACATGTGAAAGTGGTCCTACCATCTAGTGAATGGTCTCTAATAATTCACTTAGATTAGTTTTTTTCTAATGGCTCATTAAAAATCATATGAAGAGTTGGCTTCTCAATCCAAACGGTTGTCCTTAAAACCATGCCCCAAATTTACAATCTTCCCATGCATGATGTTCATAAAAAGTTAAGTTTATATAGAAAAGAAGGAAAATAGTGTATCTTGAGATCAAGTTTGAGAAGTAGAAAGATGCACCTACTAAATTAAATAATAATAGATTTGAGGATGAAGAGGATCTAGAAAGAATTTTTGAGTTGGTTGAACATGTAGAGGAATAGGAAAAATTGCTTACATCCTCCTTGTTTACCATTAGATTCTTACTTTCTATCAATGCTACTTGTGATTTTGACATTGAGAAAATGGATGGTAAAGGATACTTTCTTGCATGGGGATCTTGAGGAAATTTCTATGTAATACCTTGATGGATTTGTGGTAAGAAAGAAAGGAAATTTGGTTTGCATGTTAAAACACTCATTGTATGGATTGAAACAATGACATCAAATGTGGTATTAGAAGTTTGGTGTTTCTGTATTCAAATAGGTCTTGCCATTTGAAAGTGAATACTGTTGTGTTGTATTGATGATCAAATTGTGATTATTCTCTTGTATGTTAATGGCATGTTTATTGGTAATAGAAAGAGAATGATTAGGGAGTTGAGAAATTCAATTTAAGGTCCATTTAACTTGAAGGATTTAGGGGTAGAAAAAATTATATTAGGAATGCAAATTAGTAGGGATTGATTTCAAAAAAAAAATCAGCTCAATTAGATTAACTATGTTGACACTATTTTGTAGTGGTTTTCTATGTAAGAGTATAAACCAAAGAGTATTCTATTATTTGTAGAACATCAGATTTTATTGGATAAGTATCTTAAATTAGATCATGATTTTTAGCATATGTATAATGTGCTTTATGCTAATGTTGTGTTTAGGTGGATGTGTGCAATGGTTTGCATTAACTAAATATTGCCCAAGTAGTTGGATTTCTTAAAGGTTTATGTCCAACCTTGGTAAAGAGCATTAGACATGTGGTAAGATAGTAACTAGATATTTTCAAGGAACCTCTAATTACTTCTTATGTTATCATGGTTCTAATGATGTGGGAAACTTATTGGACATAAAGGGATTTGTAGATAATGATTGGGCAAGTGATTTAAATAGGAAAAGATCCACAAGTTGTTACACTTATGGTTCCTACGATTGTCATTGATGTCAACACTGTCATGGATGTGTGATGATGTTCATGGTTAGATGTCATGCTCCTAAAGAAGATATAGTTCATGGTTGGATGTCATGTTGAATATAATGTGGTTACTAAATTTCATGGTTGGATGTCATGTCCTAACTAGCAAAGAAGATATAGTTCATGGTTGGATGTCATGTCCTAACTAGCAGAGAAGATATAGTTCATGGTTGGATGTCACGTTGAATATAATGTGGTTACTGAAGTTCAAGGTTGGATGTCATGTTGAATACAATATGGTTACTGAAGTTCATGGTTGTATGTCATGCCTTGTTCAATGAAGAGTTGAGTATGAAGTCATATAAAGATGGGAATTAGAAGCATCAAGAAGATACATTAATATGGGAATTAGAAGCACTAAGATAATTAGATGTGTTTCTGATGTTGGGAAGATGTTACTAGTGGTCAAAAGCATGCATGTTCCAAGTTTCATTGTGTTTTAACTACTAGCAGAGTGTTTTGCAGTAGATAGTGTGAAGATAATGTTGGTTATGTGAAGGTGTTCTTAGTAAGGAAATGGAATGCTCTACATTCCTCCACATTTACAGTTATGGCTATGCAATTTAGGAAATATGTTCAGGGTGATGTGAAGGTGATAATTCCAAAGTTTCAGACCATTTGTCCTTCTGCTGTGAAAATTATGTGTGATAGAGTACCAACATGGGTTCTGACAGAGTAAGGTGGTGTTCAAGGCCTGTTGGAATGCTCCACATTCCTCCAGATGTGAATGTTTTCCTTTGCGGTTTTGTGGACATGTTTATGGCTGTACATTACATTCTTTCTTGATGTTTCAAGGTTCTTGGTGATCTACAAGCTCAGTTTTTCAATGACAGTGTGTTGTAGTGTGTTCTAGATGACTTGTTGTTCCCAGAGTTCATGGTTGAAGATGTATGGCACAAAATCCTTGGTGTACAGAGCTAAAGGAGTGTTTGGAGATGTTATATGAGTCTTGTAGACTCATCTAGAAGAGTTTTATGAAGATCTTTCTTATTTCTAGTACCACACAAGGTTTTCAAGTTGTTGTGGTTGTTATGCTTCAAGTTTCATATGTCTTTCCTTAAGACTATCCTATTTTTAAATGAGCAAAGTGTGTGGATGTAATTCCTTGATGTTTGATGTTGTGAAGAATGTTTGGAACTGGTTAAGAAAGTGTTGATGTCTGGAAGGCGTGGGTCTTCTGTTGGTGTAGCGTGTAGTCTTGTTTAGGACTTGTCATCTACATGTTTCATGTTGTGTGTAGTCTAGCTGACTTGTAAATGTATTTTTCATGCTATCTCTAGATGATAAGAAATATAATCATTGTAATATCATGTATAAATTCTAAATCAAATTGAGTTAGGTGGAGTGTGGTTACAAATTGCTTGATAAGGTTCACAAGAAAGAAAAGAAACAAAATGAACACATTATGATGTATAACTGGAGGAGAAAGAGAAGATGTGTTAGAAGCTATCCTTATTCATCTTGAAGACATTTGTGTGACATGGAGGAAGTAAAGAGTGTGCCTAATTGATCCAATCTTTAGAAGAAAAAAAATTGTAATCATCAAAGGTGTGAAGTTCAATGTCAGTTTTCAAGCAGTAGAAGGTCTGTCATACTGTAATCTTTTCTAAGTTTGTTCTCAATTAATAGAGTAGTTCCTTCCTTGGGAGTGACCCTAAAACAAAGACTTCAGGGAGTTGTAACTTCCTTGGGAGTGACCCTAAATCAAATTCTTCAAGGAGTAGTAGCTTCTTTGGGTTATAGCTAGGATGAAACAAAGTTTGCAAGGAGTAGTTGCTTCCTTGGGTTGTAGCCCTAAAACAAAGTTGTATTCTGAGCTTCATATATTGTGAGTTAATCATTACCATGGTTTTCCCTTCTTGGGTTTTCCACATATATCTGGTGCTTTGTGTTGATGTGCATTGTGTTGATCTTTTATGTTTATGTTAATACTGTGATGCTTAAGTTTTAATCTACTCTAGAGGATTTAAACTTTGTTTAGATATTGATTCACCCCCCCTCAGTATCCTAGTGTGTTAAACAATTGGTATCAGAGCCAAGTTCCTTCAAAGGAAGCTTAACCACTTGGCAAAGGTCCGAGATGGCACATAATGGATCCAACAAGATACCTACATTTGATGGAACGAATTATGATTTTTGGAAACTAAGGATGAAATCCTATATCAATTCTCTAGGGTGCAATGTTTGGGACTCTGTCAAGACTGGTTACATTGTTCTTGCTTCTACTCCTACAGATCCAAATGAAGTTAAGGAGTATAATATCAATGCCAAGGCAAAGTTTGCTATCATGAGTGGGTTGGCCAATTCAGAACTTTCAAAGGTAATGAGTTGTAGTTCTGCTAAAGGAGTTTGGGATAAACTTGAGACCATTTATGAAGGTGACAAGAAAGTAAAGAAAGCAAAGATGGAAATATTCAAGAGAAAATTTGAGGCCCTAAAAAAGACAGAGGATGAAGACATTGTTGGATATATGCACTGAGTGAATGAAGTGGTTAATGGCATCACAGGTCTTGGTGGTAAAGTGGAAGAGGATGAAATTATAAAGAAGGTTCTGAGATCTCTCCCCAAATCTTACAGCTATAAGGTATCTGCTATTGACGAGAATGCAGACTTGGATACATGCAATATAGACAAATTATTTGGTACTCTTACTACTTTTGAAATGAGAGAATTTGGCAGTGATGCTCCAAAGAAAGAAGTAGCTTTCAAAACTAGCAAGAAGAGAAAATGTGAAACTAATAATGAAGATGAGAGGTCTGATGAAGTTGAAGTAAATTTGTGAGAAGATTGAAGAAAGGCACTAGAAAATACAAAAGCGACAAATGTTTCAATTGTGGAAAGGTTGGTCACTTTGCTTCTAAATGTCCTCTTAAAGAATCTAGGAGACGTAACAAAAATTAGAATTTCAATGGAAGCCTAGATATTCCATAGAGAGTAGTTGTCTTTTAGAAGATGAGGATCATGATGATTCAAATGATGAAACACTTTTCATGGCCTTGAATATTGGTGACAAAAGGGATGATGTTGGAAAATTTGAGAAGAATTATGCCTTGAAAATAGACCAAAACAATGATAGATCAATGGTTGTATGGAGTGCCTTTTATGCAAGAGAAAAAGCTAAAGTTTGGGCAATTGACAGTGGTTGCTCAAATCTTATGACTAGTGATAAGGAGAAGTTTATCAGCCTTGAGAAGTGGGATGGTGGAGCTATCAAGTTTGGTGGTGATGAGTCAACACAAATCTATGGAAGGGGTACCATAACTATTGATGGGAAGAACATGGCCGAGGATGTCCTATATATCAAAGGGTTAAAGCATAATCTTCTTAGTGTCAGTCAAATGCGCATAAAGGTTACAATCTGACCTTTCATGATAAAGGTTGTGAAATTAGGAAGGTAGGGTACAACAAACTAGTTGCATAAGGTATCAAGTCATATGGTGATATATATCATCTGAAAGAGGTAAATGGAAGAAGATGTTTGTTGGCTCAATCCAGTGAATGTTTGTTGTGGAACGAAAGAATGGGACACAAGAATTTTGATAATATGATAAGGATTAGGTCTACTCATATAGTGAGAAACATGCCCAAGATAATGATGCTTGTAAACACAATATGCAAGGAATGTCAAATGGGAAAGTAGACAAAGACAAGTTTCAAAAGAAAGGAGTATTCTTCTTCAATGCCATTGGAGATGATTCATACCAATCTATATGGCCCTACAAGAGTAAAGAGTCAACAAGGTGAGAGGTATTTTATGTTGTTCATTGATCATTATTCTAGAATGACTTGGGTTACTTTCTCAAGAGAAAAATCATATCCCGTTGATAAATTTAAGGTGTTCAAAGATATGGTTGAAAATGAAATAGATGCTAAGGTCAAATGTTTAAGGTTTGATAGAGGAGGTGAGTTTACTTCAAATGAATTCAAAAAGTTTTGTGAAAATCATGGTATTAGAAGACATCCGTCAGCTCCTAGGACCCCTTAATCAAATGGGGTGGTTGAAAAGTAGAATAGGACTATACAAGAGATGTCTAGGGCAATGTTGAATGATGCAGATCTACCTAAAATGTACTGGAATGAAGCAATTCATACTATTGTCTATCTAATTAACAAGGTGCAAATTAGGGTCAATAGTGTTACAACCCCTTATGAGCTATGGTATGGAAGACCTCCCACTATCAAATACTTCAGGATCTTTGACAGAACATGCTATATTAGAAGAGATGAAGAAGACCTAGGAAAGTTTGATTAAAGAAGTGATGAAGGGATCTTCCTTGGTTACTCAACCAGAAGCAAGGCCTTTAGATGCTACAAAAATAGGTTGGAGAAGATGATTGAAAGCACAAATGTCAATGTAGATGAAGACTTGTATCAAGTCTCATAAGATTCAGAGGACTGTGGATCTGATATCTTTCCATGCTTTGAAGATGAAGAAGAAGAAGTGAAAGAAGAAAAGGAACAAGAACTAGTGCAGATGCCTAAGACTGCAACAAAGTGTGTTCAGAAGAACCATTCTACAGATCATATCACTAGAGATAAGAATGAATGTGTGTAGACAAGGAGAAGGTTTGCTAAGACACATGAGGAAGTAAACCTGTGTTTGTTATCAAAAGTAGAACACAAAACCTTTTCTAATGCTAGAAAAGATAATGATTGGATAAAAGCAATGGAAGAAGAACTGGATCAGATAGAGAAGAATTAGACATGGGAATTGGTTCCTAGACAAACCAAAAAGAATATCATAGGAACAAAGTAAGTTTTCCAGAACAGGCTGAATGAAGATGGTGAAGTTGTAAGGGACAAAGAAAGGTTGGTATATGTAAGGGAAACTCTCAAGTTGAAGGCATTGATTTTTAGGAGACTTTTTCTCCAGTAGCAAGGATGGAGGAAATCAAAATGTTCCTTGCTCTTGCTTCTCATAATAATTTCAAGGTATATCAGATGGATGTCAAGTCAACATTTTTGAATGGTGATTTAGAGGAAGAAGTATACATTGAGAAACCAAATGGTTTCCATATATCAGAAGATCCAAACATGGTGTGTAGACTCAAGAAAGCTTTGTATGGTCTCAAGCAAGCACCTAGGCCTTGGTATGCTAGGATAGATAAGTACTTACTTTAGCAAGGCCTAAAGAAAGGCATTCCTTTGTATTTGTAGTTATGTCTATGTGGTTCGAGAAATATGTTCAGGGTGATACGAAGGTGATAATTCCAAATTTTTAGATCATTTGTCCTTCTACTGTGAAAGTTATGCATGATCATAAAGTATTGGCATGTGTTCTAACAGAGTAAGGTGGTGTTGAAGGCCTATTGGAATGGTCCACATTCCTCTAGATATGAATGTTTCCCTTTGCATTTTTGTGGAAATGTTTATGGATGTGTATTACATGCTTTCATGTTGTTTCAAGGTTCTTGGTGATCCGCAAGATTAGTTTTTCAATGACAGTATGTTACAATGTGTTCCAGATGACTTTTTGTTCCTAGAGTTCATGGTTAAAGATGTATGGCACAAAATCCTTGATGTGCAGAGGTAAAGGACTATTTGGAGATGTTGGATGAGTCCTACAGACTCATCTGGAAGAGTTTCATGAAGATCTTTTTTGTTTCCTATAGTGCACAAGGTTTTCAAGTTGTTGTAGCTGTTATGCTTCAAGTTTCATATGTCTTTGCTTAAGATTGTCCTATTTTCAAATGAACAAAGGGTGTGTATGTAATTCCTTGATGTTTGATGCTATGAAGAATGTATTGGATGTGGTTAAGCAAGTGTTGATATCTGCAAGGCATGCGTCTTCTGTTGGTGTCGCGTGTAGCCTTGTTTAGGACTTGTCCTCTACACATTTCATGTTGTGTGTAGTCTGGATGACTTGTAAATGTATTTCTTATGTTGTTTCTAGGTGAAAAACAAAGTAATCAATGTAATATCATGTATAAATTTTAAATCAAATTGAGTTAGGCAAAGTATGGTTGCAAAGTGATTGATAAGGTTTGCAAGAAAGAAAAGAAGCAAAATGAATGCATTATGATGTACAACTGAAGGAGAAATAGCAGACATGTTAGAATCTCTCTTGATTCATCTTGAAGACATTTGAGTGATAGAAAGGAAGTAAAGAGTGTGCCTAATTGATCCAATCTTCAGACGAAGCAGAATTGCAATCATCAAAGGTGTGAATTTCATTGTCAGTTTTCAGGCAGTAGAAGGATTGTCATACTATAATCTTCTTTGAGTTTGTTCACAATTTAGGGAGTAGTTTCTTCCTTAGGAGAGACCCTTAAACAAATTCTTCAGGGACTTGTAGCTTCTGTTCGAGTGACCCTAAATCAAAGTCTTCAAGGAGTAGTAGCTTCTTTGGGTTGTAGCCTTGAAACAAAGTCTTCAGGGAGTACTTGCTTCCTTGGGGTGTAGCCCTAAAAAAAAGTTGTATTCTAATCTTCATATATTATGAGTTAATCTTCACCATGGTTTTTCCCTTCTTAGGTTTTTCACGTATATTTGGTGTTATGTTTTGATCTTTCATGTTTATGTTAATATTTTGATGCTTAAGTTTTAATATGCTCCCGAGGATTTGAAGTTTGTTTAGATACTGATTAACCCCCCCTCTCAGTATCCTTGTGTGTTCAACACAAGTGTGTATGCGTTTAATTTTTTGGGTGGTGATGTTTGTTGGATGAGTAAAATGTATCCCACAATTGATGTGTCTATTGAAGTAGACAGTATGCCTACTACACATGCATGTAAAGAGTTTGTTTGGTTATAGAGACTATACTTAGGATTTATCATTGATTCCAAGGTGGTTTAGATCAAGTGTTATAGTTATTATACTATCCATTTTGACATGGTTCCCATGTACCATGTTAATATGACAAATAATGATGTTTTGTGGCACTTTGTTCATGAGATGGTGGAGAGTGGTAAGGTCATGATTTATAAAGTTGACACTTTGGGTAATGTTTAATATGAAGACATGACATTAACATGCTTTTGTCGGGCTATTGAAACTAGTGTTGCCCCTCTTCTTAATAGTCCATTGATTACATTTTACAAGGAGGAGATCCCACGTGACAATTAGCATTGTCTGTTATATACACATTGTAGTATAAAAGGCATGTAATTTAACCAATTAATAATTTATCTAGTCCTCCAACATAATATTTGTAATAATGAGATTTTATTCACTAGCTAAATTAGAGATTAACACTTATACATTAATAGTTAGAGGATGAGGATGTGGACCTGACTAAGGATACTACCCCTACTCAAAAGGACTATACTCAATGCAAACAAGTTGTTGTGGAGGTCACAGAGCTAAAGGCTAAGAGCTAAAGGCTAAGATGGCTACTCTAGAAAATAACATGAAGGTTATGCATAGGTCAACTACTATGCTATCTGTCCTCTAGGATTTAGAATTCATTAGGCATGGTTTGGATGCAAATACTTTTGTAACTATGAAGATATGTATAAGTTCCTCATAGAGGATTGTGGGCAGATGTTTGTTTAGTTTTTATGTTGGTTATGTTTCTTGTTTTTTGGTATGAGTTTTTTTATCTTAACTTTTTAGTGACTTTTGGCTGGTAGTATGGTATTTGTCTATTGTTGGTGTCCTGTTTGTGGCCTATTTTTTTTGCATTAGTGGCTTTTTCTTAAAGGGATCAGCACACATGTTTGTTTCTTACCATAATAAATAACAATATGCACATTCTAATATTTCATTGAGGATGATTAATTGAACATTACATTATGATACATTATTTACCACTAAGAGTTGGACTTAGAGAATTACTAGTCATACAGTCATCTAATAGATTTGGTATATTTCTTTGGAAACCATGAATCAAAATGGTATAAACCTATTCCTTTTGTCTTGAATCAATTTGTAAAAAATACACATGAAAGAAAAATCATAAAGATTGAGAGAACCCATTAAAAGCCAATATGTGATGGTAGTGGCTACATCCTAGATACATTCATGAACATTCATAAGGATGTGCCTTATGATGAGAATAAAAACATACGTGATTTATATAAAATTCTTTTAGACAATTAGAGAACATCCAAACAAGGTTAAAGAAGCAACTATATCTTCCAAAAACTAAAGAGGCTCAAGTCAAGAATCATATATAAAAAAAAATGGTTATGATACAAATAAATAGAAAAAGAGAGAAACAAAAGTAACAATAATACATTAACCAAATTCCATTCCCAAAAGACTACTTTGAATACAAAGCAAGAGGTATTGGTACATCAACTTTCTATTATTCATTGACAATGATGAATAAATATGAAAGAAAAAAAGGTATGGAAGGAAATTCCTTATGTAATATTAGTGGATCATGTGTTTATGCAGTAAAGATATTAGATGTAATTAATAAAGCAAGTAAAGAAGAAAAAGAAGGTTGAATTAATGAGGATAAATATGTGAACTTTTGTTGGGAACATAATAGTCTTTCTAGGGATGATGAAGGTCTTTAAGGATTTGGTCAATAATACATGAACACCATTATACAAATATATATGGACATATAACTATAATTTAGATTCATTTTATCTTTTTTGGCTATTAATTAAACACTTTAACCTTTTGATTATGCCTTGTTTTTGTGTTTTACTTACTCATCTCTACTCCCCCCCATTAGTATAGTTCCCTATTTGGTTTTAATTTTCCTATCCTCTTGACATAAAATCCATTTTGATTTTCTATATTTTCCAAGTATTTATATCTATCGTCTTGTGCCATGCTTTTGCTCATGTTGTCTTGTTTAGTTAATCATTTTCATATTCCCCTTTTAGTATCTTTACTCATGATTTTCAATTTCTTATTTATGCATGATTTTATGCTCTATACCTTATCATTGGTTTTTTATTTTTTCTTTATGGATTTCTATTTAGATTATGAGCCATTATTCCTTCTTGTTACCATAAATGGTTGCCTATATTCCTTAGGTTTATGCACTTATGATATTTACCATATTTCTAGATCACAGGTTTATGCCTTATCTCATAACCAAACGTTGATTACATGGAATGATCCTATATTGGCATACCATACTTTGGAATGTTACATATGAAGCCTTTATTGCTTTATCACACTCTTAGAGTTGCCTAGTTAGACTCAAAGAAACCATAACCTTCCACATACTATATAAATCTATACTACCACTAGGATCTTATCACCTTATCTAACAAATGTGTGCTTGTGCTAAAGATTGGATGCCACACTAAGGGCATATGCCTATCCTAGTGTCCATTGTACTTGCATGGGTGTTCCTATCCATTAATGGTCATATCACCATTTCCAATTTATCTATAATAGGGATAAAATTGTATTCATTCACACTTATCTCTAGCTCATGTGCTCACCATGCTTATCACTCAAGATATCTTACTTGATTTTCATGTGATGTATTTATAACACTTATTTACTTCACATTATTTACATTTATAGCTTAAATTTGCATTTCACATGCTTTCCCCAATCTCCAATTCCTCGCATCCTGTATATTTTAACCAATTATAGAGGTATATCATATCACTAACCCTCATATGTTAAGCCTGCACACAATTACATGTACCTACAAAGAGACTCAACACTATGTCTAGATGATGATTCATTACATGGTGTAGCATTGTCTAGCATGCCACATGGTAGTGCATTGTGCCACATTTTGTATAAAAAGAACTTTTTACCCTTCCCTTTCATTTCCCATTTTCTAATTTCTTAGGTAGTTAAGTAATTTTATAATTTATGTCTATTTCATTTGTGAGATAGAACCTACTCATTGCATTTATTTTCTCTATTTTATAGGTTCCCGTAGAGCTTACATGTCAAAGGATAAATATTGATGATGAGATCTGGTAGGATACATTATTTTTTATGGACATGGTATCCTTTTTATGATTGAGCATTTACTTCCATTCATGTTTTGATTGCTCATATACTTTGATCTATATATGATCATTTTAGGATTCACATGTAGTGTAAAGTGGGGAGAAATATAATGGTGAAAATTGTATAACCATACAAATTCCCATTCATTTTTTGATGCATTTTGAGAGAATACTTTAAGATAATTATATATCCAAAAAAGATGCAATTTTGTGCAAAGTTGGGCTCATTCCTTGATCCTTCAACTCCTCTCAATCCTATAGATTTGAAGTTTACCTCATCCATATCTACACATGTTCCATACACTGGAATTTATTATTGTTCCATATATCTATTCATTCCCAACCTAATTACTATTGCTCCCTTGTCCCAAATAAAACTCATGGGTGCAAGCTCAATCATACACCTACAAAACTAATCCATGAAATTTAATTTTTCACATTTAAAATTTGGCTACTCCTACACATTTTATTAATTCAAAGAGTTGACTTGGTATATGTTTCAATTTATTACTATGCAGTAGTATTTAGAGACATTCATTTCAACATTATTTCATAATCCAATCATCTTAGAAACATTCTAATTACTAGAGCATTTAAGGAGCATTTATTAGAGGAACACTTCAATTTGGTGTGCTGAAAGGAATAATATTTACTTCAAAATCATCATCTAGAACATTTACATGATTGCATGGTGTTTACTAATCTTTAAAATGATTATAAAGTTAGTCTCTGTAGGGGTTTAACCTAGGGGAACTTGTCCTTAGTTATTCAAGAATCTCCTTAAGACCTGTTTTTAAATACTATTGATCATTGATGACCAACAAGAAGTAGAGAATCTAGTGCAATCTAGGCTACAATTTAAATCCACACTTGTAGAAGTAACCTACAGTTGTAGAATTAACCCAAAAATAATTATAGTCCTACACAAGATTCAAGTAGAGAATGAGGGCACCCACTTTTATACATGAAGACATCAAAATTTGTCTTACAACAAAATTATTTAACCACATCATTTCTAAAATTAAACACTTATTTTTTTATTTACGTTCCCAAAATATCATTTAATTATTCAGCTTATGGTCCCACATTTAAATAAAATTAATCTAAATTACTTTATTCTTATACTATGAGATCTTATTAAATTAACCTAAGGAAAATATATACATATTTAAAGTCAACTATATAAAATACTCCATTCAAAAGTCAATACCTTCTTACAAGTGGTTTCCTACTTTAAGAACCACGTGCATTGTTCTAGCGAAAAATGTTGCTAATTAAACTCGCTGAGTTGATGTTGATGATAAGTTCAATATCAATTTCATCTACTCATTTATTCCATAAATTAAGTTGCCTGCCTTAACTGCTACCAATAATGTCTCACATGTAATGTACATTTGGTAGCAGACATTTTATATATATATACTCTCTCCAGAATATCGTGGTAAAGTCTAAATTTATGTTCAAGGTTGAGGTTTTCTGGTGAAATATAGAATGCCTGGCTGCTGCACGTTTTCAAGACTAGGATTTGTATCCACAAGCTGAACTTATCCCTTCCTTAATTTAATGAGTTGCAGATTGGGTTTAACCATAAATATTATTTTATTTTCTTTCTACAGTTAAATTAAAGCTCTGGCCGGGCATTGTTTAGGAGAAGTGTTATATGTCATCTCCATTTAATCAATCTAAACATATATACTTTCCAACATCATTCAATACATGGGAAATTAAAATTGTATACTTAATAAGAATATAAAAATATCGATGCAAATAGAAAATTTATAATAAAAATATAATATTTTATATTAGTATATAAGAATACGAAAGTCTACTTAATGATAACAGTATTTATAAAGTCAAACAAGATATTTTTATAAAGTTTATGCATAAAAAAAAAATTATAATAAAAACATACTATTTTATATTAATATTCAAAAATGCTATGTAAATCTATATAAGTGAAGTATTTATAAAGTCAAACATGGTGTTTTTGAAAAGTCTTTTCCATATTTCAAAGAATGAGATATAGATTAAACTTAATCATAAACTAGCAATCACACTTTAGTGTGCCATGGGTACATCGAGATAACATGTAGAAAAAATTAATTAGTGGTAGAAGACATGAAGTGAGAGCATTATAGAGAAAATAGGGAAAACAAAATGGATGGGAAATGATTGAGGAATGAGAATGGGCACAAAAAAGATTACAATTATATGCTCTTATCCACCCTCCTACATTATATACTTCAACTTATGTGAATGAATAAATATTTTAGTTTCCTTTTTTCCTCAAAGAACTCTAGAGGGAAAAGGTGAAAAGTGACAAATAGAGGGAAAATAGAGAATGGGCGAAATATATGTATAGAGTGGGAGGGAGGGAGGGAGGGATGGAGGGAGGAACATTTATATATATAGAAAGAGAGAGAGAGATAGAGAGAGAAATAGTGAAAAGAGAGAAAGAGATAGAGGGAGATAGAGACAGAGAGAGGAGGAAAAATAGAGAAAGAGGAAGAGATATAGAGAGAGAGGGAGATTGATAGAGATAGGGGAATAAACGAAGAGTGAGAAGATAGAGATAAGAGATATAGAGGGAGAGAGAGAGAGAGAGTAATTTAAAATTGACACAAAATTAGATAGAGAGGGAGAGAGATAGATAAACATAGATAGAAGAGACAAAGAGAGTACAAATATTGAAGATTATGGACATTATGATTATTTTGATTCTATGAAAGAGATATAGATAGGTAGACATTGATATAGATAAACATCATCCATGAAGTAAAGAAAAAATAGTGTTGATTTTGAGGAAGTTTGTATGGATTTAAACTCCATACTCAGTGAGAGGATGGGTTATATGAGAGAGAGAGAGAGAGAGAGAGAGAGAGAGAGAGAGAGAGAGAGAGAGAGAGAGAGAGAGAGAGAGAGAGTAACTTTTGATTAATCATTCCATGCTAACAATCTAAATAGAGCATCCATCCATGGGCAGGTACACTCATGTCTGCGTGTCATTTGCATGGGAAAGGGAGACAAAGAGATATATAGAGATAGGGATATAGAGAGGAAAAGAGATGAGAGCAATTTTAAAGACATGGTTTTAGATAGAAAGAAGGATAGAGGAGATAGAGATAAAGATAGAGATATAGAGGAAAAGAGGGAAATAGATATAGAGAGAAATAGAGAGAAAAATAGAGTAGGAGAGAGATAGAGATATGAGATAGAGAGAAGGGGGAGATAGAGAGATATAGAGACAAAGGAGTATAGAGAGAGGGAGAGAGAGATAGAGAGACAGAGGGGTAAAAAGTGGGAGACAAGTAAAGATAAATAAAGAGATAGAAAGGGAGACAAAGAGATATAGAGAGAAAGTTAGAGATGGACTTATAAAGAGAAAGATGGAGACTGATAGAGAGGAATAAAGAAAGAGATATAGAGAGGGGGTAGAGAGAGATAGAGGAAGAGAGAAAGAGAAAGTGATATGGTGCATGAGAGAGATAGATTAGGAGGGTAGTTATAGAGGGAGAGGGAGAGGGAGAGGGAGAGGGAGAGAGAGGATGTTGCCAACTACAATCTTAGGGTTATTAGTTTGATTAATCATGCTAACCATGGTTTCCATTTAAAAGGATTGAATGAAAGGATAGAGGATGTACAAAAAATCAAATTTCATAAAAGAAAACACTTAGATGTAGAAAATGATTACTATGAAACCCATCATAAGAGAGAGAAACATAGAGATAGAAGGGGGAGATAGAGAGAGATAAAGATAAATAGAGAGGAAGGGAGAGTTTGAGATATAGATAGAGGCAGAGAGATAGAGAGGGATATAGAGATATGGTGAGAGAGAAAGAAATATAGAGAGAAAGAGAGGGAGGGAGAAAAATCTACATAAGAAAGATAAGCTGATAGAGGAAGAGAGATTAATATAGAGGGAGATTGATATAGAGAGGGGAAGAGAGAAAAAGAAGAGAAACATAGAGATAGAGATACAAACAGAGAGCTTAAATGGAGAGGAGAATGAGAGAAAGAGGAAGATAGAGAAACATAGAGATATAGAAAGAGACAGCGAGAGAAGGGAAGGGGGAGAAAGAGAGGGGAGAGAGGAGGGAGAGAGAGAGAGGCAACACAAAGAGATGGGGATAGAGATAGGGAAGATAGAGAGACAGAAAAATAGACAGATATCCATCCATCTATATTTCTCTTTCCTACACTTGTCTTTCACTCTATCTCTTCATGTATCGCTTTCTCTCTTTTCTCCATCTCTCTTTCCCTCTATATCATTTATCTCTCCCTCCTACTATATATTTATTTCTCTATTCCTCTATCAATCTCCCTTCCCCTCTATATACGTTGAGATCTATGTCCCCTTCTCTCTTTCTGTCTTCTTTATTTATCTCTCTTACCATCTCTTTCTTTCTCTCTCCCTCATTATCTATCTATATCTTTATCTCTCTTTCTCTTCATCTCTATCTTTCTATCTCTCTCCATCTATCTATTTCTCTTTATCTCTCTCAATAATATCTTGAATGAAATATTATCTTATATCTGATCAAATTTAATCCACTTTAGCAAATTTAACCTTGAATTAACTCCACAACCCAGAAAACTCAGAACTGGATATTATTGTTGCTCTACAAGAATTATGTGTACATAAGTTATGGATATGAGAGCTCCTATAATGTATAAAAAATATGCTAGGTCTCGATCCTATAGGAGAAGAATGTACATTTAAGACTGATACTAATGATTTTGTGATGGTAGAATTGAGATGTTATGTACTAAGATAAAATTTTCATAGTTTCTAGCATGCTTATTTCTAGTTTATTGGTGCCTTGACAAATTGTATTGGAAGAAGTATTATTTGTTTAGGATATACATGATCAACATAGATTAAAATTATTGATATAAAAGTAAAATGTACAAGCCACCTTTCTTTTGAAGAGATATTATCTCTCCTTATGCATTTACCTTTATGTCTCTTTTGAATATTAGGTGTTTGATGTTGGTTTTTTAAAAGAGAGGAAAAGAGAGATATATAGTGAGAAAAAGAGAGAGAGCAAGAAATAAAGGAGAGGGAGATATAGAGACATGAAGTGAGAGAGCAAGTGGGCTTTCATTGTCAACAATTGACATTGTTCCTAACTTCCAATTTCTTGCTCGTCTATGTGAATGTTGTGAATCTTGTTGTCCATATCACCCAATTTTGTTTTGATCCAATCCTCTTCAACAACAATTTTCATAAATAAAATCGACATTTTTATTTTCCTCTCTTTGTAGGTGAGCTTGAATTTATGTAATTTGGATTGAGTTTCCATGTAGAGGAACCTTATTGTGCAATGGGTACACCAAGATAACATGTAGATAAAAGTAATTATTGGTTCCTTTATAATTATCTACATTGGACATAGAAATCCTAAAGTATCTAGTAGGGACATTTAAATGACATGAGACTTTTTCTGACATGTTTTTTCCCAGAGTGAGAATAACCGATGAGTGGAAGAGTGTAATCATGAATTAGGTAACAACTAATCATGTACTAGGGCATATGAATGACATAAAGATGTGGAAAATCAATGACAGAACAACCATCTTCATGTAAAACTTGCTACCACCATAGTAGAACTAGAGGTCCCCCCAATTCTAGTTCTGTTAATCTAATTTCTAAGCATAGAATATTAGGCAATAGTCTTAAGGACTTCGATTCTTGTCTTCTATAGTGGGAAAAGTATCCAAATTCATTGATGTGTTGCTACTTGAATCTTGTAAGATAAAATTGTATTTCTCAAGAGTAGAGGAAATGAGCTTGAAGATGAAAAATGCATGGCCTACACCAGGATTGAACAACCAATTATGGACATCCCAAAAAACTGGAACATGAACACCACTTACATATATAGTCTGATTGCCTTGAAACTTCTAGAGCAATCACTTCACATTCAAAATAGCATGACCATCAATCTCAATGTTCATTTCTAGGTCTGTGGGTCTAGCTGTATTACATTCAATATTGATTTCATGGGGTTGCTTTAGTGTCTCATCCATTCGGTCTAGCCTTGGTCTTCTTGAACGCTTCTTTCTTCATGTCCCCCATAAGCAAGATGACCTCCTCTTCATAGACAACTACAATATAGCAGTCTTCTTATGGTTCATGCCCATAAATAATTTTGGCAATGGTGAGATCCCAACAAACTTGGACTTTGGTTTCATTGATCACAAAACCTTTATGACCTTGTTTCCTCCAAAAGTACCATGACTTAAGGTCAACTTTGCACATTGATTAGTGTTATGGCTCATCCATTGATACACAAAAGCCCTGGCCCATGTTATTCTTATAGCAGACCTGTCATAGTCACCATTTTGCAATAACCTATTAATTTGGTCAGGTATATGGAGGTTACAAGATTCTAGGTATCCCATGTCTTTATATGTCTATGAGCAGTAGGCAAGATGATTGAAATAATCCTTTCCATCTATCATTTTCTATCATAAGGAATTTATTCCATCTGTCATTTTTGTTACCAAATACATTCTGCATGTAGGGAAATAAAATAACATATTCCTTTGCAAATGGTTTTGATTTAGACATTGGCAAAGCAGGTAAAAATATGAGTAATGACCAATGACTATATTTACCCCCACTACTTTCACAATGGGTGATTGGGCCTTTATAAAGATAGTTAATGGTGACAATAATATCATATGTATCTTGTATTTAAAAGGGCTCAATAATTTTGAAACGAAATATTATATATTTATATAGTAAATGTATATGAATATTACATATTAAATATATATTAATATTAAATATAAATATTAATATGATATTTAATATTAAATATCAAATATTTATAAATAACATAACATGGATACCTAGGTGCTAGGATTCCATATTTTAATTAATAACCTAGGTGCCAAGATTTTAGATTCTGAGACTAAGGAATGTATATGTAGTCTCTTTATAAAAAAACATGCATAATTGGCTATCTATTGCTAGGATTTAGCCCTTTCTATGGATAATTTGCATGGCATTCTACGTGATTGACTTCTGGAGGAGATATCGACTCTATTTACCTTGCCAGCTATTTCAAAGAGTGGCCAAAACATCTATTCAATATACTAGATGTATTGTATATGTATGTCCAACCAAGCTCTAAAGCGGTTAGAAATTCTTCCCCAAACTAATCAAGAAACCTGTCAGGAGAAAGCAAAAGACAAAAGAAATTTGGTTGTTCTCTCTACTTCAAAGAATACAAAACAACAGTGCCATGTATAAACCACCTATTCAAAAATCTTCATGAAATTAATATAGAGATCATAGAGGACAACATTTGATATAATAACACTTTCGTAGGTAGAATAGCATTGCATTTTTCTTCCATCTATTCATTTATCTATAGATATTAAAATTTATTTATTATTTAAATATCTATTTTAAATTTAAAAGCATTTTATATTCACTATAAATCAATAAATATATAATTTAATTATAAATTAATATTTAATGAATTTATAAAGTATTATATAATATTAAATTTAAATCAATAATTTAAATAAAATATAATTATATAATAATTAATAGTTATTAAATATAATATACCTTACTAATTATTGAAGCATTTAATATTATATAACTTAAATGTTAAGGAAACTCATTAAAGTAAGGTGGAAGATGGAGATTCAATCGGAATGCATTAGGGAGAGCTCAGAGTGCATCACGTCATCATTGGAAGTTCAAAAATACTAAAAATGAATGTGGTCGGGAACAAGCAAAAAGTTAAAATGGCTGATGAAATCGAACAAGAAAATATGTTTCAATCATCTTGCACACCTATCAAGAAACAGAGACTACCAATTTAACACACCAGGCCTCTCTTTGCCAAAGGAAATACCTTCGGTGTAATTAAATTCTTTTTTTTTTCATATCATTAAATTTAATCTTTTTTGTAGGCATTGTTCAATTGAAAAGTGTTGCACACCATCTTGATTTAATCAATGTACACATATAGATTTTCCATTGCAAGTGGACCTTAGTTTCCAACATCACTGGGTACATTTGAATTTAAAAATTGTATATCTAATAGGAAAATAAAAATATAGCAGCAAATAAAATTTTTATAATAAAATATATATTTATATTCGTATATACAAATATATGTCTATTTAGTAAACTTATTTTTAAGTCAAAGTATATTTTTCGGGGATCTCTATTGGGGTTTTTGCTTGGCTCAGTCTACATGTTTCTTGTAATGTCATTCTCTTGTCCTTATTACCTCCATTTCAAACTACACGTCAATGTGGAAGTCCTCTTCGACATTTCTTACAAGTCCATTTTATGTTTATTCTTGCCTTTGGGTGGTTTCTTCTTATATAGATTGCCATCAACCTTAGTTGCCTAGTAGTTGTTTATAGGGTCATTGTCTTGGGCACATAAGATAATGGCACTAAAACACCCTCAAAAGTTTATGCTCAAAGTAGTTCATAAGGTAAATCACATGTCCTTGATATTGTTTAACCTTTCCAAGATTTTGACAATGCATCTAAATGGCTTGAGAATTTTACTCTTGTTAGGTATTTTTAGGTAGAATCCATTTTAGAGCATGCTAAAGATCTAGGTCAATCCCACCTATGTCCCTTATTGGGTCCAGATGGAAGTTGTCTAAAACCTTACAAATTGTTGCTTTCTTTTTTCTAAGATTTTAAGTTTAGTATGGCTATTTTTGAGCATGACCCCTAGTATATTCACATCTCTTTACTATTACTTCCTGCTTATAATTGATATTTTATTATCTCTATGGAGCATGTCTTTCAAGCCCCTATTTGAGTTGAGTTCCTTTGCATTCCATTGTGCCTTTCACCTTTTTTCCTAATAACATTGTAACTTCTCTAGACCATATTGTTCATGTTGAAGAAGAATATTTTTATGCTCACTCAAATAAGAGTTTATGTTGAGGTCAACATGTTTAAGGACCTCAAATAATCTATTCAAATCTTCATATGAGACCACTCTCTATATCCTAGAGTGCTTTTATAAAATACTTGCTACAAGTGTGAATCCTCTAACTATAATTATAGTTTGCCTTCTAGTAACCAACACTCGAAGCTAACAACAAAGCCTTTAGGTATTCTCCTCCTCTCATAAATTAGGATGGTTGGACCACAATACGTAACATAAAGAATAATCCTCATAATGTAGAGGAGGGCCTCAACGTTAATAGTCCTCAATAGATAGCCCTAAGTTATAGGTTTCAAAGCCTAATAACAAGGTGAAGAAGATTATAATGACATACACCATTGGTGACACTTTGAGAAGTCCAACACCTTAGTTTAGTAGAAAATATCTACCTTCTAGTGTTCTTTCTTCTTAGATGCTACCCAACCAATTTATTTTATAGCTTCTCCTTGAACAAGTGTTAGAGACTCACATAGTTTATCTTTTGAGTTAGAGGATAGTCAATTTGTGCCAAATAAAATGTTGGTCTCATGAGCCACTTCTTCCTATCTAGTTGCCACATTTTAATTCATCCAAACAACTTACAGAGGAATTTTTTCAAAATATCTATGAAGCTCTTTAGGATTTTGATAGTCATGATATGTTTCTTGACTTCCACTAATGTAGGAACAACCCAAGGTGTAACAACAACCTTGTATCATCCAAAATATTTTAATTTACTTTAGTTTTTTGTTTGCATGTTTTCATTCCCATTCTAGTTATTTCTTGTCAAGATAGATCCTATTGCAATTGTAAATTTCACCTTATGCTTGGGCGTATATGTTCTACACTAGTCCTATAATGTTGCATTCAAATCCTAGAAGTATTGGATTACCACAAAGGAATAATTTGGTATTTGACCTATGATTAAGATTTTCTAGCTACCACTCAGTTTCACTATCATTGCTTATGGTAGCTTGTGAAAGCTTGAAACAAGAAAAAAATACTTTCAAGGTACATAAGACCTAGGGGAGCTTATGGTGTGAAATTCATCAAGATGCATTGATCCTTCATCACCATGTTCATTCTTGAAGATTCATTTACATGTTGCATAAAGCATTGAGCTTTCGACCACCTTGTGGCCAATTGAGATCATCCCTAAGTTAAGAATCTAATATATAAACATTTTTTAATATCATTATAAGGAAGTAAATAAAGTAGTTTAGATATCTTGTCATAGCGTTGTATTGTAATATCTTCTAAATTTGGCCATTTGTCCATTTGTAATCAAATGACTAAGGCCTATCATTATGTAAGTATATTGTGGAAAATTATAATTGTATTGTGAATTTGAACAAATAAATAACTTGTTTTATTTTTCCATTAGGTTTTGTTGAGTGTTTATTAAATTGGATACATGTTTATTAAGTTTTGTTAAGTGTTCTAGCCATGACTACATCAAATGGTATCAAACTTGGGTCAAATAGTCATTAAGAATGAGTTTTGTAAAAAAGGGGGAGAAAATATATTGATAGGTGGAGTATTCATTTATGTAGTGTTGGATTCATGAATCATGATATGAGGTTGGTAAATTAAAAAGAGGAAGTGAATTGTGAATATTTCAGTAGGAGAGTGCTAGGTAGAAGATTAATGTGAGTTGAATTGGCTATAAATAGATCACTAAACTGAGGTAATCTAGAAGAAGATTGTAATAACATTGTTGATTATGAGACATTTTGGAAGTGTGATTGTGGATAGACCACAAACCTAAGGTAGTTTGTACACAAGATTTGATATGCCACCATGGAGGTGACACATGGTGTTGTTAGTGTTGCTGGTAGGATGGAAGAGATGCTTGAGATGGTGGAGACCATGAAGATCTAGATGGATGCCTTTAAAGAAGTTTTAAAAAGAAACACTAGAACCTTTGAAATCATGAGAGATATATGAAAAACAAAAAGTTGGTCCTACTAAGAAAAGTGGAAGTGATGATGGAAATAAGGAAGAAAGGATGTTGAGGGCTATATCAAGTATTGGTAATAAAACTATAGTATATATTCCAAATTATACAAGTAGTATAAATCGTAAAGAATTAATAGATTGGATAATTGATTTAGAAGAACATTTTGAGAATGAAGATATTAAGGACTTGAATAGGAAAAAAATAATGATGCATTAGATATATCTTTCTATATCCAAGTTCAATGAATCTAGAATACATGTAACATTTGAAAAGTCTACTTAGAAGTTGGTGAGAGGAAATATGATTCTAATGACAAGATTATGGTGTGGAACTCTACTTAGACTTGATGCTCCAAATATTATATTTTTTCCAATGTAACTAGCACTTTTAAAAATTCATGTATGTTGTACAACTAACTTGTAGCCGTCATAGGTGAAAAAGGTATTCAAACCTTTTTTTAATAAAGAGATATCTAATGATTTTTTGGGTTATTCTAAAGAGTTTATTCATATGATAAAATTGTGTTTTTGTAAAGTAGAATAGAGTTTCTTTTACTATTACAAGTACAAGAGCAATATATATTTTAAAAGTCAATAATTCAAATGTGTTTGGTCTAGTGAATAGGGGTTATATTGGTAAACAGTGTTATTATGTTTCATTTATTGATGATTACTCAAGATACAATTGGGTTTATTTTCCAATATCTAAATTTGAAGTTTTCCCAAAGTTTATGGATTTTAAGGCCTTGGTTGAGAAACAATTTTGAATAGGAAGATAAAAGTATTGAGATCTAATAATCAAGGTGAAGCTTTCTCTAAGGAATTTAATGATTTCTATAGATACTAAAGTATTACACAATATAATACTACTCCTTACATTCCATAATAGAATGGGGATGTAGAAAGGATGAAGAAAACCTTGATTGGAAGAGCCAAAAGTATGTTGAGTGGTAAATAACTAAATTAGTGATTTTTGTTAGAGGACATGTGTATCACCTACTACTTGATTAACACATATCAATGTTTGGCTCTTGTTTATAAAACTCTTATGAGATGTGGATAGGTAAGAAACACTTTGTTCCACATTTAAGGGTAGTTCGCTATGAGGGGTTTGTTCATGTTCTTAGAAAATAAAATCTAACTTGGATCCTATACTTCTTTTTTGTGCAATCCATTTCAAAAATTTGGTTTTGATCATTTTTAGGCATGTACATATGAATTTGCAATTAATAAGCATATGTAGTCTAATGAGATAAAATAGGAAACTCCAACCCCCATAGAAAGAATGGAATTATTTTAAATATTGAAATATGAAAATGGAGGTTACACATAGAATACTAAGGATATGACTAAAAAATAATAGCAATGTGTATTCCACACCATCTGATCAAATATTAATAAACACATAGTAGATTCCATGATATGCATTTCCAATTACACTAGATTAAAGTTGCACAATTGACATAAGAAGAAATGTGGTCTGAATGGGATCATGATATCAATAAAATGAGCGTTAATCATTTTATCATTCTAATTGAATTGTTTCAAATGTATATCTGAGAAGAGTTTGATAAGTGATATTATAAAGTGAAAATTTATAAGGAAGCTCTCAAAGTAAAACTCACTCTCATGACAATTGAAGGGGCTATTGTACATTAATAAATAAAACCTTAGGATCACATTCTACATCATTCGATTAGGATCAAGATCAACAAACAATGTGTCCTAGACGAATCGATGCAAAGTCTTTTAGTAACAGGTGTGCCATTAGTCAAGAGAGAAGTGACTTGTCATGTGGGATTGGGCAAACAATTTAAAAGTTTAAACACATTCTTTAATTCTAGTAGAATAGATGTGCTAATAAAAATTACACAACATTATAATTATATTGTACAAGAATTATAATAATATCGCATAGATGATGTTATATATTATGTAGGTAATGATCCTATATAACTCAACATTGCATGAACCTGACACAACCTAGATAGTGTGGAACAACTAGTGAGGAAGGTACAATAATCAAATTTTAACCTAAGAATCAAAATCTTATGTGGATGTATATAGATACATTTTAATAAAATTTCTAAAATAGAAAGCATTAAATCCTACATAGCATTGCAGAAAAGTAATCAAACTTGTTGCAATACACTTATCCCTACCATTAGTAAGCACTTCACAATTAAACAATAGTCCATTAGATAAAATGTTGTGCATGAATTTTCAAGAGTGTGAAAGCTCTTCTTCTTGTATGGTATATTTATAGGTAAAAAGAAAAGGGGTGTAACCAAATATTGGTTAGTGTATTGAAGTAGTACATATGCAGGGTTTAATCATTACATGGCATATAAAGCATGCCTATATAATATGTAGCCAAAGGCAAAATCGATTCTTCATCAAGTGTTAGTGCTTAAATTAGAAATGTCACACATTTATTTTTAGGTCTAGTTTGGAAACAATCAAATGAATGCAAATAGAGTAATATAGGAAATAGGAAATGAGAATGGATTATAATATTTTACCTATCTCAAAAGAGGAATGGGGCAATAAAATAATGTCAAAGGATTAGCATAAAGATATATTAGGTTCAACACTACATAAAAGCTTTGTGTTCAAGAACATTCAACATTATAATTTAATATTTTAAATGTTTCTTCAACACTGACCTCCAATACCATTCACCTCAAACTATATCAATGGCTCACACAACAAGGGATATGTCCAAATATGGTGTCATAGAGGTGTGAAAATTGGTTATTCCTCCATGCAGGAAATGTATACAATGGGTAGTGCAATGTGATAGGTAATACAATCATATTACAAAAGGATGATGTGCCATTGGTTAAAAAGGTGTGATATGCAAAAGTAGGTTCTAGTTGAAGGAAAGTTATATCTTCATGTGATAAGGAGATTCATGATATTATTTATTGAAAACCATTTGTATAAATAGTAAAAAGTAAAATGTGGGAGTGACAAAGATTAACAAATAAAATTGTTTCCCAAAATTTGATATCTCAAGTTTATTAATTAAAATCATAGTGATATGTAAAAGATATTAGTTGGTTATAGGAAATAAGATAGATAGCCTATCGAACAAGTGAAAGTTTGATTAAATATTTATACATTTAAAATTATCATATTGAAAAATCAAGAGTGAGCTCATATTTAATACAAGGGGCTTCTAAAGCATTAGATTAAAAATATAAAATAAAGAAGAAAAATTATTATGAGGGGATAAAAATCTAAACAAAATTTCTCATACTTAAATGAAAGACTACTAATTTTGATATCATGTCCTAAGTGAATATAATAAATTGAAAGGAGTTATTAAAGGACATTTCCCTAATTTTATATCCAAAGAGAAACTTCATGATGGGGAATAATAAGGAAACAAGAAATAAATATATAATGTGGCAATCACATGAAGAGGAAAACTCAAGGTTGGAGCATGTAGAGATGTAGTATTAAACAAGAAATGGATAGTGGGATGGAAAATAAAGGAATAAGGTAGATTTTAACATGTATTCTCCACTCCAACACTACATCATGGATATGTTAGCAATAATGAATGGTTACTCATTTATTTCAATTTTTTTAGTTGTGACATCATTCAAGGAAAGAAGTCAGCTTTAGCTTTGTCCATGTAAGGTTTTGAACAACAACTTTGGTCATAAAGAAAGAGACTGTGTAACACATGCAAGAAGATTTGGATGGAACAAAAATGGAAATACTTATGGGTTCTCAAGAAGGAACTATAATTCCTTTTCTCTTTTAGAAGATTACAATGTTACATGCTATAAGTGCAACAATTTTTGTCATATAGCTTGATTTTGTAGAAGTTGTCTTGTAGAACCTAGACAAAACAAGAAAGTTAATGCACATAACAGAAAAATTACAAAAGTTTGAAGGAAAAAAGACCAAGATAGTCAAAAGGAGGAATCTATGCAAACTACATTTCATGCATAAAAGAAAGGATACCGATGGTACTTCGATATTAGATACCAATACTTGTAGTACCATGATTCATGCTTATTGTAAACAAGAGAGGTTGGTTTGATGGTTAATGAAGTTAATTATACAACATTAATTTATGAATTCATGAAGGAAAGGAAAATTTAAGAATCCTTCAAATTTAAAAAATAAATGAAGGTAAGAAGGATTCAGTCGAATGTAGCTACATACAATTCACTCAAACATGGAGTCAGTAGGCAAGGTAGATGAGAGAAGATGATTCAAATATCTTTGGACAATAGTAAAGAAGCATGTCACCTAAATTGACATAGAAACATAGGTTAGAGAAGAGAGGATGACTACAACTCATTTAAGAAGGATGTTTCTTAGAGGACGCAAGGATAAATTTGGAGGTAGCATGCAAAGTTGTACAAGTGGTGTTAGTCTACACAAAAGTTGTGAAAGAAATCCTCTTGATGCAAATTCAAGGGGAACTAACCATTGCATTATCTTTTAGCTCCATGGAGAAGACAATTCAAGATAGAGAAGATGATGGATATTCTTAATGAGCATTCCATTGTCATTGATCAAAAGAGGAGAGTTATAAGAAAAGAGAATGATATGGTAGAAGAAGACCACATACTAGAAAGTTACCATAGAGTAGAATAAAGGAGAATTAATGTCAAGAACCTGGAAGACTTGAGACAATGAGAGAAGGGAGAAATAATTATCAAGATGTTTGTAAGACTAAACTTGATGAGAGAGATTATAGAAACCCTGATAGGAGGATGTGAACAATCCAAAGAAGCCTTTGCTAAAGAATATGCTCATACATTTACATCTGACAATTTTTCTAGAACATGTGTTGGAAAAAGCAAAAGAAATTGATAGTGGAAAGTTGGATGGTTGTGTTGATGATTATGTTTGACTTCACATTAAAGGAGTTCCCATTAATGTAATAATTCCATAGAATATATGGATGGAAGTATAATGAACATCCCTTTACCATTTATGTAGAAAAGGGAGAGTTACAACAAGGGAGAGTTATAGGAAAATGAGAATAATTATGTTGATTTCAAGAGGAAGTATTACAGAAAGGAGGAAATTTACAAATAGGGGGAGCTCTATAGCTAGGGGAAGCATCACAGAAAAGAGTGAATCATATCATCAAGGAAAGAAGTATACTAAGTGTCCCTTTTCCATTGATGTCAAAGGGGAAGATATATAGTAAGGGGAGAAATGCATAAAGAGAGAAATATGTTAGTGTTTCCATCAATGTCAAAGGAGGAGATTACTGGAAATATTTTCGTTGATGTCAAAGGTGCAGGGACAAGATGGTTGTCATTGATGTCAAAGGAGAAATAATGATCTTGATGATTTAGAGAGAAAAATGTACACATTCAAGGGTAAGTGAACAAAGATGAGGGACCAAAAGGGCGTCTTAAGTGGCCACATTTTTCTAAAATTAGGAAAGACTGATGTTGGATGAGCAATTGAAGATAGTTACACTCAAAATTTGAAGATGCAACAAAACAAGAGTTTTAGTGCTCTGAATCTAGTTTCTAAACTACTATTGTTTTTTAAATGGTTGAGAATAAAGGGTTCAAAAAGGGGGGCCACACAAATTGGTCTTGTTTTTTTGAAAAAAAAACATAATATAGCATTTGGTGTGCCCCCCCTAAAATGTTAACTTTTTTATAGTATTTCAAATATCACTTTAGTGAGAAATTAGCTAACACCATGTAGTTTATCCCTGATTTTTCTAATAATTTTTTCATGGATAATTGACTTTTTACTAATTTTCAAAGTGGACACATCCTAAAAAAATAAAATTAAATGTGTTCCCCCCTAAATTTTTTTGAAAATAATTGAAAATCTATTTTTTTAATACATGTAGAATAGAGTCTAGTTTCTAAAAATGTAATTTATTTGAAATTTTGATAAACAGTTAAAAATAAAACTCAAAAATACCACACACTTGTTTTTGACAAAAAAATAGATACACTACCAAAAAATTAATCATGAAAACCTTAACATACTCAAAATGTAAAAAACATTAAATGGCTAGAAAGCTAAGAGAGAGCCTAACATTATCATGGTATTTTTTGACTTGTCATTGAAACACATGCAAACCTGATCGAGAGCACGCTCAAGATTATGTACTTTTTTACAATCTATAAAAACATGTCTTGGGACATTCAAAATGAACTCCAAGCCTTTGGGTTGGAAGCCAAAGGCATGGAAATTACCAAAAAAAACAATAACGTGAGTGAATTATAACGCATTTGTGTTATCTGCATGCATTCACATAATGCAAGCATGTTATAACACACTCACATTATTGTGAAGGAAAATCATCTCATTCGTACTTTCTCTCACCTCTCTACCTCCCTCCCTCCCCCCTCTCTCTCTCCTCTTTACCTCATACCCTATCTCTCTCACCTCTCTACCTCCCTCCCCCTCCCCCTCTCTCTCCTCTTTACCTCCTACCCTCTCTCTCTCTCTCACCTCTCTACCTTTATCCCCTCCCCTCCCCCTCTCTCACCTATCTCTCTCTATGGTTGAGTGTATAGGGTTGAGGGATATGGCTTAGGTTTGAGGGTATTGGTTGTTTAGGGTGTTTAGTAATTTAGGGATAGTGAAAATATTTTCATAATAGTCAGTTAAGAATTTAGAAAACACTTAAAACATTCCATTCATGACAAAAAACACTCGCATTATTGTTGGCAACATGGTCAAGAGACACAGTTGATATAATTGTGATATAGTTTTTTCATTGATGCAAAGAGTCAAATATGATTGGGAACAGATCTTGAGACAAGTTTTGTATAGTCTTTGTGGTCCGGAAAGACTGACTTAGTCAAATTGACTAAGTCTTGGCAACTTACTAAGTTAGTGACAGAGAATGGTTTGGTATTCCTTCGTAGATACAAACTCGAGTACATGGTTCTAGTATGATGTACATGGTTGTTTAATGATGCTATATTCCAAGTTTCATGTCCTAACAATCTACAGAAGCTATACCTTGAATAACTTAAGTCTGGATTACCAGAGTTTAGTTATGTTCTGTTTTGAATGCCTGAGTATTTCAGTCCACATTCCTCTGCTATTGGTTGTTTTGATTTGCAGTTTGAAGGTGTTATAAACACATGTTAGGAGTATCTATTTCCAGATTTGTAGAGTCTAAGGTTCACCAGATAATCATCTGTAGGCTCCTAAGTATTGGCACTCAGATTGATAGTGTTTCAAAGTGACAGAGTCAGTAGTTCGAAGATCTGCATTTTTCTGCATAAGAATATTATGACTCATGGTTCTAAAGGTATGTTGGGTGATGCATAATGAGTGTTTATTATGAATTTTAGAGTCATGTGTGGTCCGTATTAGAAATTGTGGTATGATAGTAATTTATTTTAGGGGACACTTAAGGATGAAGTTGACATACAAGTTGGATCGATATGCGATAAAGATATAATGTTTGGATCATCATTCTAAGTGGTTCTATAATAGGTCCATGCCTATATGAAGGTTCTTGAATGATTGCATTGGTCTGCATAACTTCCTATGTAAAGAACTCAAGCTGACAAAGTATAACTTTTTGTGTACATGCTTCATTACTGGCAAGCTGACCCAATTTTGAGTTAGATCTTGTTACAGATATAAGCACTTGATGGATTTCGATGTTAAGGAAGGCAATGGATTGTCGAGTTCATGTGTATGCGATCTAACACCATTCTTGTGATTTGAAAAGTGTAGTAAGAGTGCAGAGGATAGAAGAATAGAATATATGTGAACAGAGCAGAGAAACGAAGTGGTCATGATGAAGAGCTTTGACTCAGTATTTTGAGCTATCAATGGATCTATATTCCAACTTTCAATAGATGCATTTGTAATAGTTCTTTATTAGTAGTGAGCCTTTCTCTCTTCTCTTCTATCTTTCTTTCTCAGTGGGTAGTGAGTCCACCTACAATGAGCATTTCTATGTAGTATATTGTAACTAGTTATAATATATTGTGAGCTAACACTCACTATGGTCTTTCCCATTTTGGGTTTTCCACATAAAAATCCTAGTGTCTATGTGTTATGACTTTGTGGATGCTCTTCCTATGTTTATTTTTCTTTCATGTTATTGAATTTGGTAAATGGATTAAAGAACATGTGAAGGAATGGTTTTATGGAATATTGATTCAGCCCCCCTCTTAGTATTCCTTATGTTCAATAATTGGTATCAGAGCAAGGTTCCTTGGAAGAAGTCTAACAACTTGAGGAAGATCTAGGAAAGTAAACACATGGCAGCTAGAAGATATCCTACTCCTCCAAAGGCAATTCATCCAGGTAGTGTTACAATTGATGATCACATATATGTCATTAATGAAGAACTGAAAATTGCTCTTGAAGATCTTGATAGGTCTGAAGAAGATATCTAGAATCTGAAGGAGAATATCAAGGAAACTAATAAATTCATCCTAAATCTAAGGGAGCAAGTTAAGAAATCCAAGGAAAGGAGAAAGGAGCTAAGTGAACAATTGAAAACAACAAATAAAACCCTAAATAGTTTATTAATGCTGATTGAAGATAAAGCAAAGGTTGAGGAGAATTTAAATCAAGTTGTGAAAGGCAAGTCTGAGGAATGTGAAAAATTGGCAAAAGATGTTGTGATTTTGAAACATGATCTAGAAATAGCTAATAGTTACAAAGAAAAGTTTAAAATAAGATCTGCAAAGCTTAATGAGGTGATTGAGAGTCAGAAACGTCTAGATGATAAGAAAGGTTTGGGATTTGAAAGAGGAGAATGTTCTAAATCAGGACAAGTTAACACTAAGATGAAGAAAGACAAAGGCAACTAGGTTCAGAATTAGAGAAACAGACCTAGAAGACCTCCAGTCAGATAACCAAATGCTCAAAGGTGCCCATCTTTCAATGGCTATTGTTTTAATTGCAATAAGTTTTGTCATAAGGCTACTCAGTGTATGAGTAGAATGAATTAAAATCATCCATCATTTTGGTCAGTGTTTCAATTGCAAGAGAATTAGTCATAGAGCAAATGAATGTAGAAGTCAGATAAGGAATAGTTTCAACAATAAATGGAACACTCAATCTTTTAAAGGAAAATGCTTTACATGCAATAGATTTGGGCACATGGCTAGCCAATGTAGATCAAGAATTAATCTAATGAATGGAAGGAACCAAGGATAGAGAAATGTTGTTTTCTACAATTACAATAAACTTGGACACATTAAAAAATTTTACAGAAGCAAGAATGTGAAAAGAAACAATCTTACAGAAAAGAGGAAAATATAGCAGAGGGAAGTTAAAGGAAAGAACAAGGTTGATCCAGCACAAACTGAGAAGGAAATGAATAAAATATGGATTAAAAAGGATGTAAACAAGGTCAAGGATGAATCCATACCAGTATCTGGTGCAGATACTTCCTCCGGGAAGTAAATTGGGAGCTCTAGATCAGGGGGAGCTTTTATTGAAAATCTTGATCCCCTAACCAGATAGTTGGTCCTGAGATCCAGCACGAGGATATGAGTTAATGAGCTATTTGATGAATCATTTGAAGAAGTTACTAATATAAAAAGATCTAATGTGGTGCATTGCGAAGCAATCTTGATCGACTATGCTTGACAGTGAAGTGTTTCACATCTTTTTGGAAATTAGCATTTATGACGATTAGGTTTTGGTAATTGAAGAATAAAAGGATTGCATTCAAAGGAATAATCAATTCACATTCAAGTTTTCAAATATCTAAGGAGGTCAAAAGCAAAATCCTAAGCAACTCCAATGATTTCAAGCGACTTAGAGGAAAGAAACCCTAATCTGACAAAAAGAGGTATTACAGTTTTTTTGTGAAATTGCTTGAATTATTGTGGAAACATGTCAACCCCACAAGTAATAGATATCACAGAAAGGCCCCATCCAAAATTTAAGAAACACCCTTTCAAATCAATGGAAGTTGACCCTAATGGTACATTCTTGGAAGTATCATATGGCATAATGCATGACGAAGATATTAGGGCATACATCCATGTTGTCTTAGAAGAGCATAATGATTCCAAACTTACGGTTCTATATCTGAAGCATCTACGTGGTGATGATTTTAAATTGAAGGAAGAATACAAGGTGTTGGAAAAGAAGAAATTCATATAATATATAGATTCCCCAACATTTGCAGAGGACGATACGGTCTGGTATGTACTTAGCAAGATTCATGATGAATTTATGTGGCTTGATGAACCCTTCATGATTACAAAGGAAGCAATAAGGTTTGTAACAAGATTGAACTCCACTAGAAATGTACCCACGCTGAAGGATGTGAAGAATAGCACTGTAATGGAGGAAACCATTGCTCAGTTTGACAAAAGGGCATTGACAGTAAACTCCATTGAAGACCATGCAGTGAGATTTGCATCAATGGTGGTCAAATACAAAATATATTTTACCAACTGGGAGAACTCTATCTCAGGTACCACCATCCACACTGCATACGAGATGGTCAAGAAGAGCGTTAACTATGACCTCTATGAGTTTCTCTAACAACAGTTGATGGAAAACCTTAAGAAGACCAAAGAGTCAAAATATGCCTTTAATTATGGTACATTGATCATTTGCCTATTCTTCTACTTTATGAAAGAATTGCCCAAAATGAAGAATTTGGTCTGGTTTGATAGCAAACCTATTACCATCCAAATGAGGAATCATTTGAATAGCTGAGGTAGTTATGATGCACAAAATGAAGCCATTTAGGGCTACTTCATAAACTTTCAGAAGGCTATGCAATCCAGGGAAAGAATACCTAAAACAATAGTGGAAAAATACAAAAATGATATATGTTTCATTATGAATAAAGATCAATGTATGATGGTAGCTTAGAGACAAGGACAGTATGGGTACCTCCTTTGGGGTATGAAGTAAATAAGGTTGTATTGATTGGCTTAGTTGAACTCATGTTGAGCAAGCCCAAGGACAAAATTGAGGAAAGATTTGGAACATATGAGGAAATTTGAGTCAAGGTACATGTTGAATTGAGAAAGACCGAATATGTAAAGAAGGATAGGAAAATGGTAGAGGAATATGCCCAGAGAAAGGGGTTTACTAAAGAACAAATTGTAGAAGCAAGGTTTGAAGAAGAAAATGTAGCTAGAGAAAAGAAGCAAGATGAACCAAAAAAGGCTCTAGAAGAGCCTAAGAAGAAAGTAGAGGAGCCTACAACACCAAAGAGAAGAACAAGAGGTTCAACCTCTACAAAAACTACATCTAAGTCCTCAGGTTCCACTCCTTCAGTGAGTGTGGAAGTACCTACAAATAAATCCATTGATAAAGGGAATAAAAAAGGAAAATCAAGGGCAAAAGGATGTATGTGATTGTTGGAGTTGATGAAGAAGAGACTGAAATAGATGAATAAGTAGAGAAAATGAAGTCTATGGCCAATAAAGTCTTGGGGAGCAAACAGGGCAAGCCCTCCAGTAAGGGCATAAGCAAGAAAAATTCAAGGAAATTAAAGTCCAAGGAAGCAAAGGACACAATAACTTCGGACGATACCTTGAATTCTATGGCAGCTCATGGTAATCTTAAGCCAATATAACAACTATATGATGAGTACAATGATGTAGATAAAAACATCATTGAAACTGTAGTAGTTAGATTTTTGGAGATGTTCAACAAGGCTCTCATTGAGGTGATTATAGATTTACCAGACAACTTGGGCAGCATTATGTCTTCTAGAAATGAAGCAACAATGGCTAAAGACTTAGAGTTAAGAGAACATGCATTGATAGAGTGGTGTCTGGATATAACCATTGAAGAGAAAACCAAGGTTACAAAGATACTTGGGGAAAACTTTGAGATAAAGAAAAGGACCAATATTTTGATGTGTGGAGACATAGAGAAACTGGTAAAAGACATTGAGAAAGTAAATCTTGATGTCTTAAGGGAGCTTAACATCCCAACAATTTATGATAAGGAAGAAGCAAATGTTGGTGATGATACATCTCTTTTAAAAGTCAACTCAGAACAAGGCTTGAGTCAAACAAAGACAACTCCTCTGGTAAGACCAAGAAAAGATGAGGAGATGAAAGAGCAAGAATAGGACAATACTCCTGAGAATACAGAAGCCCCTCCAGAGGAAAATGAAATTGATGATCAAGGAAATCTAGCTGATGAACAAGCTAAGACTAGCCTTGCACTAGAACTTAAAACTAATGAGAAAGAATCTATGGATCAAGATCCTTTAGAGAACATTGAAGAAGAAGAAGTGTCTTGTGACATGGTAAGAGAGACTGCTGTAGCTTTACATGATCCAGTTGATTCAGTTAGAGAGTTCTTGGAGAGGTAGCAAGAAGCTCAAATTTTGGATATACCAGAGTTGGTGCAAGGACCAAATAACTTAGCTTCCATGTCCCCTAGTGAAAGTTTTTCACACCATTTTGAAACTTGTCATGCATGTTATAGTTGTGGCCATTTGGTCCAATTTACCGAGTTCGAGATGACATTCAATGGAAGTTTAAAGAAATTTGAAGCTTTGTTTGTAGACTTGGGTCATTTTCCTACACTGTTTGAGTAGATTGAATTTACTATGGTTGTTTTTCTTTTCCTATTGTTGACTTACATTGAACAAGAGCAATATACCTCACAACACACCCAGATGATGTCTCTGAAGCCTTTAATAGGTCATTTCCAGATTTTGCATATTGGCTGATTTTTGCCATTGCAACATTTACAACTATCAAACAAGTTAGGAAACAATATCTGCAACACTTGGTTTTGGTCTAGTTTGCACAAACATTTAGGGGAGTTCCCCATATTTTCTTATTTTGACACCCACTTGCCTATAATCATTGCAAAATAAAGATGCTCAATTCTTGAGGACAACTCTATATGAATAGAGGTTTCAGTGCTCAATCATAAAGGCATAAGTTCAAATATATGAAGCGCAGCATTTAAAATCTATTCATTAATGTAGAAAGGCACTATTTAAGGTTCTCCCATAAAGGATCCCAAAGCATTGCCAGAGGTTACCATAGTCCATGTATCAAAGTCTTAGATTACACAGATGGTGCCATTTTCTAAGGCTCAGTCTATAAAAAATGAGGGCATGATACATTCTAAGTCATTTGAGGCATCATGGAAAGTGAATATTGATTTAAGGCATCATAGCAATGATGCGCAATGCCTCAGCCTCTAAACTAACACATCAAATAGAAATAAAGATGGGCACAAATCAAGAGGATCGGCCATTGCATCAAGGTTCAACCTCTCATAAAGAGAAACATAGCATCATGTATCCAAGGCATTCCAGTCTATAAAGTAAAGCAAGATACATCCTCTAAATGTCTCACGCTGCCAAAGGGTAGGCCACCACATTATGTGAAGTGGTGAAGCCTCAAGGATAGAAGCATAGCTGATATCATGTATGGTGCTGCCAGTATAAAATAATGCATGACCTATTCAAAAGGTACTCACCTATAGTGATATGTCATTCCTGTAAGATAAGGCATGACATATAAAATAGAGAAGAAACTAAGTTCACAACAAGGCGTTATCAGCCAATAAAATGAAATGGCGCTGCCAGTTCTAAAAGAAGTGGACAATCACTAAAGGAAAGCTCAACAATAGTAACAAGGCAAAAGTCTTTGGCACTGCCATAAATCAAGACTCATGCCTCTAAGGAACCGCAGGCATATGTATGAAGTTTCTAGCGGTATATGGTTGGTGACCCATATCCATTCAAGATAGACAACAATATAAAGCTTCAAATCGCTCATCAAATGATATAGGTGGATATAATAGGATCGACCATTCAATATGCAATGGAGATCAAGTATTTGATGGCGATATCCACTCCAAAGTCAGGGATCAGCCATAATGAATGAAGTCATGCACTAGCCATAGACAAAGCACATCAACTATATAAGAAAGACACTCAGTCTCAAGTCAGGCAATTAGCTTCATAGTAGCTATTTCAAAGGGATGCCTAGCATCACCAAGGATAAGAGCCACTGAAATGAAATGCACAAGCACCATCCAATTGAAAGATAAATCAATGGCTAGGAGAGAGCAACTTAGGAGATGCTCAGAGGCTTCCAAGTGGCATAGTAGCAGGTGTTTGATCAATAATGAGGAGAAGGCTGCAGAGGATACCACATGGAAGCTGCGGGGTTGAGAAACAAGGAGTAAGTATAGATGCAACCACATGGCTCAAGCGAAAGAGAGATAAATCAAATGTTTTATTTCATTTTAGTAAAATGCATCAAATGGTTCATGTGGGCCGCTCTGAAAGCTAAGAGTTAGTTTCAAATAATAAAAGAGTCTTTCTTATGACTCACGGGAGCTTTAAAAAAGGTAGATTTGAATAAATGATAAGGTTTAATAATGGTGGGTCCCTCAAAAGAAATAAAGCTGACACTTTATTAAACAAAGACCCTCATATTTTATTCCTCACATGAGATAGAACTTTGCAGCCCTAAAAATCTTTTCTCGCCATTTTTCATGGCAGCCACAAATGAAAGACGACAAGAGTTCGTTTTCTCTACAGATAAGATGGAGCCAAGATGCATTTCTAGCCATGGGAAGAAATAGAAATAGCCATTTTAGTTATCAGTTCAGTTGCCAGATGCCGTTATGGCCAAATTTTGCAGCAGATTTTATGGAGACAATTGGGAAAGATTTTCTATTGTAGAGATCTTCAACGGGCTTTATTTTTATGGGTTATAAATGCATATCTAGGACAAAGAATGTTTAGTTCCAAGAGTTCTACAAAGTCTGAGAGTACCAAAGATCATTGATTTTGAGAAGCAGCAGAGATTTATTTTTGCCTCAGTTTGCTTTTCATAAAGAATGTAACATGTTATTTTGTGCATGTTTTGCCTTTGTAAATTTGTTTTCATTCAAATAATGAGAAATTCTACTTTGTGCATATTGAATCTATTTATGTTTCTAGCTTGTTATTTTCTATTTTTTTGCCTCTGTTAAATCTACTCATAAATAGGGTAATCAATCATGCTGCAAGTTCTTTGGTTTCTGATTAAATCATATAGGGTTTGACACTGTGCAACTGGGTTGGTTTCAAATCTGGTGCATCACCATAGGTTTAGATTTTATTTCTATTGTATCTATAATCTTGTTTCTTCTCCCCTTTTCCAAAACTTCCTTTGAAAATGGAAGAGCCAGTTTCCCTAAAATCTAAAGGTTGTTTTAGGGGTCAATCCTAGTCTCTAAAACTCCCATGTTGTTGTTGGATTAGGCCCACAAATTTATAATCAACAATTTTTGGCACACCTGGTGGGACTGGAATCAAAGACTTGGGTCTTTGTTTTCAATAAATCTTTGCCTTGTACTTTGTGATTTTGGTGGAAAATCACAGAAATAGCTATTCATAGGAGCATGAATCATCCATCTGGTGACTCTATTCTTGACTCTTTTTCAGATCTCTGACCATGGCAGCCCCATGTATCTATGTGCATTTACAGATTCTTGCAAGAGACTTGCCTTTTGTGACTTGGGATTCAAGTCCTCTTGTTATCCAGCAGTAGGGTCAAGTTCCTGACATAGCATGGAAGGCACTTCCTCACTTTCTTAGAGATGGCTCAGTTTCTTCTATAGATCACATTCAGGATGTTGCAAGTTTATGCTCCATTCACAATGTCACAACTGAGAATCATGCCCTCTTGTTGTTTGCATCTTCCCTTAAAGGAAAAGTGAAAGAATGGTACAGAGGATTGCATCCTGGTTCAATCACTGGATGGGATTAGGTTGGTGGGCTCATCTATAATTAGTTCAAAGATAGGATAGATGTTGGCACTCTTACCCATAATCTCATCACCATCAAGAGACATCATGTAGAGAGCATACATGATTTCAATTCAATATTCGATAAGGTATGGAAGAAATTTTCAATTGACATGAGGCCTCCTCTAGTCTTTGCATTTCTTTATTATCTAAAGGCTTTAGACCAAGAAATATTTGTTATGATACAAACCCTAGGAGGTGAAACTCTTCCTTAATCATATGATCTTGCTATTAGGGATGAAATTAACCTCATAGAGGATAGTAAATTGCTTCCTCTACCCTTAGCACTACTGATGCCTCATGCAAATAACCTATCTCAAGTTCCTTCTTGCAGTCAAATGTATAACTATTTTGATCCACCCATTCTCCTTGCTGATTTGTCAAATCATGAGGAGATGAGTGTAGTAAAAGAATTTATAAAAACCCTCTCCCATGAGATCACTGAGCTAAAAGATCAAGCCATGTATAATGATGATCCAAATTTCATGCCTCCAAGTTTGTATGAACCACAATATAAACATAGTTAGAGGATGCCCAACTATCTTGAAAATTATGCTTTACAAGCCTCTGTAACTGCAAGTTAGTCAATAGAAGGCACAGAGCAGGTTCTTTTCCATTTTGATATCAAAGATGAATCGGGTCTCAAAGATCAAAATCTGATAAAGAAAGTAACTCCTATTTATTCAGTTTGTTCTTATAATCCTCAGCATCAAGCACCTATAGAAACATGTGATTCAAAATTTTAGTCAAGTAATGAAGAAGATTCAGATAATGATGATAAAGTGATGCTTCTAGAAGCTTAAAAGTACTTCAAGAGGGGATTTGAAGCTGAAAAGTACTGGGTCCAGACTGACGTTGGATCTACACCTCATCTTGAGGAAGAAGTTGTAAAGGAAATTTTTGCATCTACAAATCTAGAGTGTCTTTATTTCTATCACAAGGCTTCACATTTTGAAGGAAATAGAATAGAGATGCATGAGCAACATGAGAGGCAGTATGATGAGGATTTGTTCTTACTTTTTCAAGAAGGCTATCAACTTTTAGATGAAGGAGATCCTACCATTGAATATGTGAGTGGCTACTTTGCAAAGCCTGTTGAAGATGATCATAAAGAAAATTTTGAAACAGAGGTAGATGCTAGTGTTGATTTGTTTTCAATTTTTGAAAATGGATATTCTCTTCTTCTTGATGAAGACCCACAGATGAAAAGAAAGATTCAAGATGATGAGGTCCAAAGAAATATCTGCCAAAGTGAAGAGTCACATATTGAGTCACATACAGAGTCACATTCTACAGCCTTCTTCTTGCACGGAGGAATTCCAATCAGATTCAAGACTTTTCTGGGCTGTTCTATCACTTGTCTACTAGTTTTGATACTATCACAGGGTTGCCAAAGTGAAGAGTTAGTAAGAGAGGTCACTGATGGAGTATTATTGATAGAAGATTTTAAATGCAAACAAAAGAATGAACATCAAGGCCTGATTGTCCCTTCCCACCCTCCAATGAAGAAGGTGAAGCATACAAATCATCTTGACTGGTGTTCTCATACCAAAGAAGAACCACTGAAGTGTAGAGAGGTGAAAAGATACAAAATCTTGTTATACTTTTTTATGCATTTCATCTGGTCAATTATTAGTGCAATATGGATTTAGTACAACAACATCATCAGATTCGGTAGTTACTTTGATGTCCCAGTAAATGGGCATGCCCCTGTGTATTTTATATGCTAGTAATTAGTTTCAATGATTTAGAATAAGCTACAATAGTAGCATTAGTTTTTATTTTTAGTTAGTTTGTTTTCAATAAGTCTTTGTTGTAAAGGATCTATGGTTCAGCCCTATGTCAGTGTCTCATATTCAATGGTTAGTTTTAGTGTATCAGTTGAGTTTTTAGTTATGGAATATGTTTGGTTCAGTAGTGTTACAACTTTAGCTTCAATGATTTTTTGGGGAAGCATGCATTAGTCTGGGAGCATAGTGTGTTTGCAGATCTATTTTCAGTAAAATGGATGTTTTTTGTTTCTGCCTCTATTTTGACTCTATTTGCCCAATATACAAGGCCCTGAATTATGAAACCAGAGATTCTAAGATTCAAGTGAGCAGGTTCACTTTCCCAGTTGGTCACCAAGAACTGGTGAGAGTTTTTCACACCATTTCAAAACTTTTCATGCATGTCAGATTTGTGGCCATTTGGTCCAATTTAGCGAGTTCAAGATTACATTCAATGGAAGTTTAAAGGAAGCCAAAGCTTTGTTTGTAGACTTGGGTCATTTTCCTACACTATTTGAGTAGACTGTATTTACTGTGGTTGTCTTTCTTTTCTTGTTGTTGACTGACACTGGACAAGAGCAACATACCTCAGAACACACCCATATGATGTCTCAGAAGCCTTTAATAAGTCATTTCTAGATTCTACATATTAGCTAATTTTTTCCATTGCAACATTTGCAATTGTTAAACAAGTTAGGTAACAATATATGTAACACTTGGGTTTGGTCTGGTTTGCACAGACATTTAGGGGAGTTCCCCATCTTTTCTTATTTTGACACCCACCTACCTGCAATCATTACAAAATAAAGATGCTCAATTCTTAGGGACAACTCTATATGAATAGAGGTTTTAGTGGTCAATCATAAAGGCATAAGTTCAAATATATGAAGCTCGACATTTAAAAGGTATTCATTAATGTAGAAAGGCACTATTAAAGGTTCTCCCATAAAGGATCCCAAAGCACTGCTAGAGGTTGGCACAATCCGTATGCTCAGTATGCTCATATCCTTTTATACTATTTCCATATGTTTTAAAGACCTTTTCTATATGGTTCTGCAAAGACTTCATATACATTATCTCTATTTTATGTTGTTTCATATATATACTTTCAAATTTAGACTTAGACCCTATGCTGATGAATGAACTCAGGTGGTTATATTATCAAATGGATGATTTGAATTATTAATATGCATGAAATATAGATAGGATTTCACAAGTTTATTATGAGAGGTTGTTTTGTATATATGCTGGAATGATTAACCCTATGCAACTAGATAAAGAATCCAAGGAGGAGTGATTACAACAGGATGTAGAAAAGAGGAATCAATGAGAATGAGGTCCAAGTGCCAGACATAGTGATTGGTGGAGACAAATGTGGTCATCATGGGAGAATAAACGCAGGAGGGAAAGAAGACTCATTCTAGGAATCTTACTGAAGTTTATGATTCTTATTTATGAGTTGTTATGGTTAGAATTTGTGTCTAGATACGACTCTATTTCCTTTGTTCTAGTTAATAAGTTGATCTTAAAAACAATATCCTGATGTCTAGGAATGAATTGATGATCGCAGTTAGTTAGAAGTTTGCACAAGACTCTCTCATCTTTATATAAGTTAGGGGATGAGTCTGTTGATTATGTTGGTTGTTATGTTTTACTTTCAAAATAGCTATTACTTTGTTATAGTTATTAGTTATTTCTAGACATGTTATAATCTTGAATAAAATCTAAAGAAGATTCTATCTTTGATATGATTTAAATTCAACTGTATGTTATGGGATCTGTGAAGATCTAAAGTAGATTTAATCTCCAAGAAAAGTGAGATAGTTCCTTGAGCTGGCCACTCAAGGTACTAACTCTCACTTTGCATGTTTTCTTATTTATTCCTACATTCTTTGTTAATCTATTTCATTCCATCTTCTGTGTTATATTGTGAAGCAAGTAAAAGCTATTGATTTATATTTCCAGTAACTGTGATTCATGAGTAAAGTGCACATTTTTAATCCTCCAGAGGTTAGTGTTAGCCTTTTAATCATTTTTTAATTATTAGATTAAAACTATGATTCTCTATTAAATATAGTTATCTTCAACTTCTGTTGAAAGTACCCATAGTAAGTGGAAGTTTAGATTGTATTTGTTGTTTTCCATTTTTGTTTACTATTTTACATTTCTGTGCATTCTAGTAAGTAGGACTAGATAAGATAAGAATTGTGTAAGATTAACTTAGATTAGAAATGAGTCTTGAAGGCATAGATAGTGCAGGCATCATCATAACCTTACACTCCTTGGTCGATAATTCAATGTAGGAATGCAATGATAGTGGATTGTTCAGTTAGGTTAAACCCTGAATTTTATTTAAGTGTACAACACATTAGTTTTTCCTCTACATTTTTGGCATCATTGCTAGGGATGGTGCTATCTTCATAATCTCATTTATTAGATTTCACATGCTTTTATAAGTTAAATCTTGGTTTCAGTATTAGATTTCATAAATTCATTTTTCAAGAAACACCAGGCATTCTACTAATAATGTGCAGGGCCACTAAAACATAAAGCTCAATTTACTATATGTGGAGGCAAAGAGATACCCTAGGTAGATTCCTCCTATCAACTTCTCAGAACAACAATGGTACAACTAATTTCAACAATTACACAATAGGAAGTGCTGAAGGAGAGTTCCCTTTTACATCTTCATCAACACCCCCTACATCTCCATCAACTTCCTCTACTGCTACAAAGGGAAATTTCAGAACCATGGCAGATGCAGTAGAGGATCCTCCAGGACAAGCTACATTTGAACTCCATATACCATACCTAGCATGGACAGCTACTCTAAAAAATATACCACCATCTACATTGCCTGTTTTCTATGGTTTGGTGACTGGAGATCCTGACACTTTCCTGTTTGAGTTTGATGTTCTATGTAGGAGTTATGATTATACCAATGATCCTTACAGACTCAAGTTGTTCCATGCTACCCTAAAAAATCCTACTTTAAGATGGTTTATGGGACTAGGGAAAGATGCCATTCTAGACTGGGATACCATGAAGATAAAATTCCTAGAAAAATACAAAGACTACTATAGAGGACATGATAGGAGGAAAGATTACATCTTTAGGATGTCATAGAAGGAGGAGGAGCCATTAGAGGACTATGTGGAGAGATTCCAATTTGCCTTGAAGAAAAACCCTCAGAATAGGTTGTCCAAGGAATCATTGAAGCTAGTCCTTTTAAGAGGAGTCAATGATGATTGCATGAATGCCCTAAATCTCATTAGGACAAGGGATATCTCCCAACTACCCTTTGAATATAATTGTACATTTTGCAGAACTACTCTAGGACTTTTTCCAGAAAGCCCAGAGGAGAAAGACTAGCCATTGCAGGCAAGGCAATTAATGGAGTTTCTCAAGTGGAAATTAGTAACTTGCTGACCAATATGAAAGAAGATATCATTGGCCACATGGCTACATAGTTGGACACTCTTCACATCAAGAAGAAACAAAAAGAGATAGATGTAGTGCTCACTAAATACTACCCCAGCTACAGACAAAGGAAAGCTAATTCCAAATGCAAGAGGGTGACCAGTATCCAGCAACAAAGGATTGAGAGACCAGAGTTATAGTAATTCAAAGGAGAGGATGGGAAATTATTATTCATTGCTCAAAGAAGGCCATGGCAACAACGACAAGGTATGACTCCTGATCCACTTAATTTTAATCCTCCCTTTCCTACTGAAAAATATGAAATTCTCTGCCTGGAATACTCAGCAATGGTCTAGTAACCCAAATGCATGGCAAAACCCACAATGGAAAATCCCCCAATGGCCTACTCCACAAGGTGGTTGGAACCAACAACAACCTAACCCATGGCCACAACAAAATTTACAAGGACCTAACTATAATCCTTAGTGGCCTAATCAGTAGAAACAATGGCAACCTTAGTGGAACAAGGGCCAACAATGGCAAAAAAATGCACAATTTCAGCAACCTATGATTCCATCTCAGTGATAGCAGCCAGCCATCATGACACCACTTCAAAATCCATCTCCTAGACCTACCCAAATCCCTACCCAACCTGCACCTAACCCTAACAACAAGCATGTTCAGTAGGCTTATACTAATGAAGTGATGCTATATCCCACCTATGGAGTGGAAGTGAGTAATGTTCATCTTAGATAATGGAAACAACTGGTAGGACCTTCATCTCCTGAAATTACTGAGCTTGAAGATGAAGAGCCCACCAAAGAGACTGCATATAAATAATCCTTGGAGCCTGACTCAAACCAAGATGCCCAACCTATCTTGTAGCATAAGTCTCCTCATTTCCCAGAACATTTGACCATGCAAAAGCAACCATCTTATGCTGATACTGCCTTTCTTAGCCAACTAAAGGATATCAGCATCAAGATTCCCCTAATCCAAGATATCAAGCATATCCCCATCTATACCATGGCCTCCAACACCATCAAAGAATTCTGTTGTGACATCAACAACTCCCAAAAGGTAGAGTAAACCATGATCTCAAAACCAAGAATATTAACTACCACCTATAAAATAGGAATCAATCCAATGCCACCGATAATGCACCTACATAGAAAGCATGTCATGTCAAAGTCCCAACAATACAAGGAACATCCATGAAACCATGCTCACCATCCTATGTACCTACATCAAACTCTCACTAGGTATCCACAACCATACCATATAGTTAACAAATCTAGATCCAAACAACACAATTGTATTAGGTAACACCATGTCTCTGTCCAACCAAATAGAATCTACATTAACATTGAAATATCTATGGGTATAGGTAACCCACATCCAAGTCATCAATGCAACTTGTATGTACAGACAACCTACAACATTGCACAACTTGTAGATCTCACAATGCAACATGCAAATTCAACCATACATTGGTAATCATGTCAACCAAGTATAAGTAGAGATAAACATGTAAGTTTTCAATGACTCAAACACTATATCACCTCATATTCAATTTGCCACAAACTCACAAAGTACAAAAGTCAAGGGAAGCAATAAATAACTCAAACTAAAACAAACTAAAAAATCTCAAAATAACATTTCCAAAACTAGTTCACTATGTATTGCTCTGGAATACCTTTTTAACGCTTATAAGAAGTCCAAAATTGGATATTGTAAGGACAAGTTTTATGCCCCGTCCAAGATCAAAACACAAATCTAGCTTCCAACTAGAAATTTTTTTTCAAAACAAAAAAATATGGAAAATTTTCTAACACCACGGTGTAGTACTCAGAAAGAGCTTCCCATCGACTATAAGCAGTTTAAAATCTAAATCATTGGGTGAAAGTTATGGCCTTTGAAAAACTTTCCCAATAAGGCTTAAAGACCAAGCCTTCATGGCCCTCCGGCCACTCTCTAACTTCTCTGCTAGTGGCGGTGGCTCCTTGGCAGGACATCTGAATGGTGGGTGGTGGGTGTTAGTGGCCATCCAGTGGCTAGTGGTGTGTGTGGAACTATGTCGACGGCGCAAACCTCCCACTACCTGAGGGGTTTAGCCCCCAAGTGAATAGGCATGACCACCCATTGGGTGGCCACACACCTAGGGGTTGGGCTTGGGTAGTTAGCCTTGGTTGCCCACATAGCCAGGTGTTGTGCTCACAATGCTAAGCACTATTTTTTTTAAAACTTTAATTTTTTAGAATTTATTTTCTACATTTTAGTTTACTTTATTTTAAAAAAAAATTCAATAGGCCTATGATAGTACCTATGCAAGTGTAGCTCACAAGGAATATTTCTTTGCATATTCCCCACCATACAACCATACATATTCTGTACATTTGTATGGAACCTTTTTTCGTAAGATTCCATACAAGATTCTCTAGGGCAGAAAATGGATGAAAATTTTATGTCACCAAACATAATCAAGTTTTATATGAAAATATAGGGTTTTAGCCATTCTAAACTCAATGGTGAGGTCCATTATTATTCAAGAGACCTCCTACAAAATCTCACCTCCAAAAACCTCTACAATGAGCCCAAAACAAAAACCCATAAACCAAAACTCCATCAAACCCTAGATCTACAACAACCTAAGTCTAGAAACACACCTGTAACCTTGAAAATACCTTTAATCCTTTCATGTAAATCCATGGATTCCACTATACACAAAATCTACTTGTAGAAAGGGTTACAAAATAAAGGATATCTGGCACAACCTAGAAACCAAGCTTTGATGCCAATTGTTGAGTTACTGTTCATATGTACCATCTAGGAATCAAACTTAGGACCTTCCATTTGCTACTATAGTTCTCTACCAATTGAGCTATTGGCCCCTTGTGGTCATCCCATCATCAGTCTGGGGGTGTCTTATTTCCAACACCTCCCCTTCAGCCACACTACAGGTGCTTGGGGTTCCTAGCCTAGCTCTTATACCAATTGATAGTAAATATACAACTATAATGAACACTTTCTCTTAACCCTATGGGAGATTAATATGAAAACATAGTATTTGTAAATCCACATGCAAAAGAATAAGCAAACATACGATAAAGGTGACACAAGATATGCCCTTGGAAAACCATTCATGAGGGAAAAACCCAACCTCCAAAAGAATCCAAATCCATTATATTATCTCATGAACAAAGATTACAATACATAGCCCTCATGAATACTTATAAGAATTCAAGCTCCCTAATTGCCCTCCATATGAACAAGAAAATGAGAATCATGTTGTTCGACACATAAGGATACTGAGAGGGGGGTGAATCAGTATCTAAACAATCTTCAATTTTAACAACTTCAACTTATCCATAGCATATTCAAACTTAAGCATCACAGTATTAACATGAACATGAAAGATTAATAGAATGCACATCAACACATAACACTAGGTATACATGGAAAACTCTAGAAGGGAAAAAACATGGTGAGGATTAAATCACAATATATGAAGCTCAAAATAATAACTTTGTTTTAGGGCTACAACCCAAGGAAGCTACTACTCCCTGAAAAACTTTGGTTTAGGATCACTACCAAGGAAGCTACTACTCCCTGAATACTTTGTTTTAGTGTCACTCCCAATGTAGTTAATACTCCCTGAATTGAGAACAAACTTACAAACGATTACAATATGACAGTTCTTATACTGTCTGAAAATTGACATTGAAATCCATACCTTTGATGATTGTAATTCTACCTTTTAACACTTCCTTCTGATGATTAGATCAGTTAGGCACACTCTATACTTGATCACTATCAGAAATATGTCTTCAAGATTAATCAAGATAGCATCAATAACTTCTTCTCTTTCTCCTTCAATCGTACATCAAAATGCAATCATTTTTCTCCTTATCTTCTATGCCAACCTTATCAATCTCTTTCCAATCACACCTTTCCAGGAACACACTTTGATTCACTATTTATAAATGATATTACATTGATTACATTGATTGTCAGCCAGACACAACATGAAAAATACATCTACAAGTTAGCTAGATAATACACAACATGAAACATGTAGAGGACAAGTCCTAAACAAGACTACACGCTACACCAATGAAAGATCCATGCCTTGTGGACCTCAACATTTTCTTAACTAGGTCTAAAAAATCGTTTGCATCATCAAACATCAAGGAATTAGATCTGCACACTCTGCTTATTTGAAAATATGTCAGCCTTAAGCAAAGATACATGAAACTTGAAGCATAACGGTCACAACAACTTGAAAACCTTGTGTGGTATTGGAAGCAAGAAAGATCTTCATGAGGCTCTTACAGATGAGTCTACAAGACTTATAAAATAGCACATCAAAGATTGTATGGTATACATCTTCAATCATGGACTCTAGGAATAACTAGTCATCCAAAACATACTGCATCATACTATCATTGAACAACTGAGCTTGCAGACCACTAAGAACCTTGAAACTACAAGAGAACATGTAATGAATATCCATAAACATGTCCACAAAACTGCAAAGACAAACATTCACATCTAGAGGGATGTGGAGCATTTCAATCAACTTTTATCATCACGTTATACTATTAGAACACATGCCGAAACCTTATCATGCATAACTTTCACATTAGAAGGACAAAAGATCTGAAACTTAGGAATTATCACCTTCACTATACGTAGAACATAGCTCTAGAACCACATTGCCATAATTGTTAATGCAGAGGAATGCAAAGCAATCTATTGTCACCTTCATAGAACCAACACTATCTTTATACTGTCAACTGCAAAACATCCTTCCAGTAGTCCGAACATCATGAAACTTCGAAGATACATGGTTTGACACTATATTGAGATATCTTCCAATGTGTGAAGGCACAACATCAAAATACTAAAAATGCTAAGCAATCTCCTAGACAATCTATAAGGACAATCAACCTATAGTAGAAACTGTCACCAACTTATGGAGGCCAAATCTTCTTTATGTTAACACATGAATTCTTAGGAATAGTAGAAGAGATCATACAATATGCCTTAGACCACCACTAATATCTTCCCAACCTTAGCAACACATGTGATCATGTCATTCCTTCTAATTCCCATATTAATGTGTCTTCTTGATGCTTCTAATTACCATATTAATGTATCCTCTTGATGCTTCTAATTCCCATCTGAATATGACTTCATACTCAACTCTGCAATGATCAAGGTATGACATCTAATCATGAGCTTCAGTAATCACATTATATACAATCATGACATCCAACCATGAACTATCTCTTCTCTGCTAGATAAGACATGACATCCAACCCTGAACAATATCTTCTCTTCTAGTTATGACATCTCCAACCATGAACTTTTAATTCTCATCTCAATGTGTCTTCTTTAGGAGCATGGCATCCAACCATGGACACTATTACACATCCACAATAGTATTGACATTAATCATCCTTATGATAGTGTTGACATCAATGACAACTATACAATCATAGGAATTATATGTGTGGCAATCTCTCCCTTTGCCATTGATGGCAACACATACCTACACATTTCTCCCCCTTTGACATCAAGGACAAAGGGAACCACTACCTTCTCATAAGAAACCACATACTTGTACATTCTTTCTTATGGCATAACTTCTTTTTGCAAGATTCAAACTCCCCCTATAATCAATAATCACTACCTACTCCCCCTGAGATGTAGCCAGCATTAGTCTAGGAACAAGATATGACATGAACTCCCCCTGGACAGATGCACCATTATGTATCTAGCAAGAAGGAGGGGCAATTAACCCTAACCTTTGCTAGAGATCCTCAAAAGTCTCCTTTGTAAGAGCCTTTGTGAAAATATCTACAATTTGATCCTTTGTTGGAACATATTCCAACATCACTTCCTTATCTGCAACCTTTTCTCTAAAAAAATGATATCCGATTGCTATATTCTTGGTTCTAGGATGCATCATTGGAATCTTTGAAATATTGATAGCACTTGTATTGTCACACAAAATAGGAATAGGCTCATCATACAATACCTTGATATCCTTTAGGGTTTACTTCATCCACAACACTTGTGTATAGTAGGAGGCTATTGCAATATCCTTTGCCTCTGTAGTTGATAAGGAAACTAAATCTTGCTTCTTACTTTTCCATGAAACCAATCTACATCCTTAGAAGAAAGTGCCACCACTTGTAGTCCTTCTATAATCAACAGAACTAGCCCAATCAGCATCAATGTAGGCACTTAGATCAAATCTATTACTTCTTGAATACCATAATCCATAATCTAGAGTTCTTTTCAAATATTTGAATATCCCTTTCACTACCTTCTCATGTGTTTTCTTAGGATTGGCTGGATATCTAGCAACCACACATACTGCATGCATAATATCAAGTCTAGAAGTAGTTAGTTACAACAATCCACCAATCATAGATCTATAGGAAGTCTAATCCACCTCTAGAGACTAATCATCCTTGCTCAAGTGACATCCAGTAAGTACTTATCCAACATAGCATACCAAGCCCTAGGTGCTTGCTTGAGACCATACAAATCTTTCTTGAGTCTACAGACCATCCGGTTGTTCAATGTAGACTTCTTCTTCTAGATCACCATTCAAAAATGCTAACTTGGCATCCATCTGATATACTTTGAAGTTCTTGTGAGTAGCAAGAGCAAGGAACATTTTGATTGCCTCCATCCTAGTGATCGGAGCAAAATTTTCCTCAAAATCAATGCTTTCAACTTGAGAGTAGCCATTACATACCAACCTTGCTTTGTTCCTTACCACTTCACCATCTTCATTCAATTTGTTCTGGAACACTCACTTTGTTCCTATGATATTCTTCTTAGTTGGTCTGGGAACCAATTCACATGTTTGGTTCTTCTCTATCTACTCCAACTCTTCTTCCATTTCTTTTATCTAGTCATCATCTTTTCTAGCATTAGGAAAGCTTTTGGGTTCTACTTTTGATAGAAAACACAAATTTACTTGTTCATGTGTCTTAGCAAACCTTCTCCTTGTCTATACACCTTCATTTTTGTCACCAATGATCTATTCTACTGAGTGATTTTCTGAACATACTTTGCTGGTGTCTTAGGCATCTGCACTAATTCTTGTTCCTTTTCTTCTTTCACTTCTTCTTGATCTTCAATACATGGAATGATATCAGATTCAGAGTCCCCTGAATCTTGTGAGATCTAATACAAGTCTTCATCTACTTTGACATTTGTGCTTTCAATCATCTTTCCCAACCTCTTGTTGTAACATCTATAGGCCTTGCTTCTGGTTGAGTAACTGAGAAATATTCCTTCATCAATTCTTGAATCAAACTTTCCTAGGTCTTCTTCATCTCTTCTGATATAGCATTTGTTGCCAAAGATCCTAAAGTATATGACAGTGGGAGGTCTTCCATACCACAACTCATAAGGGGTCTTAGTGGTATTGACCCTTACCTACACTTTATTAGTTAGATAGACAATAGTGTTAATTTCTTCCTTCTAGTACATATAAGGGAAATTTGTATCTTTCAACATTTCCCTAGACATTTATTAGACAGTCCTATTCTTTCTTTCAACTACCCCATTTTGTTGAGGGGTTCTATGAGTTGACAGATGTCTCCTAATACCATGATCCTCACAAAACTTTTCAAATTCATTTGAAGTAAACTCACCTCCTCTATCAAACCTTAAACATTTGATCTTAGTATCCATTTCATTTTCAACCAAAGCTTTGAAAAATTTAAACTTATCAAGGGCAACCTATTTTTCTCTTAAGAAGGTAACCCAAGTCATTCTAGAATAATCATCAATGAGCAACATGAAATACCTTTCACCTTGTTGACTTTTTTACTCTTGTAGGGCCACATAGATTAGTGTGAATCAGATCTAATGGTTTTAAAGAAGAATGCTCCTTTCTTTTGAAACTTGTCTATCTTCTTTCCCATTTGACATTCCTTGCATACTATGTTTGCAGGCTTGATTATCTTGGGCATGTCTCTTACTACATGAGTAGAGCTTATCTTTACAATATTATCAAAATTGTTGTGTCCCATCCTTTTGTGCCATAGCCAACACTCACTATATTGAGCCAACAAACATGTTCTTCCATTTACCTCTTTCAGATGATAGATATCACCATATGTCTTGATACCTTCTGCAACTAATTTTCTAGACCTTGCCTTCTTGATTTCACAACCATTGGCATAAAAGGTAAGATTGTAACCTTTGTTGAACATCTAACTGACACTGAGAAGATTGTGATGTAATCCTTTGACATAGAGTACATCCTCAGTCTTGTTCTTCCCATTAATAGTTATGACACCTTTTCCACATATTTGAGCTAACTCATCACCTCCAAACTTAACAGCTCCACCATCCCACTTTTCAAGGCTGATAAAATTCTCTTTGTCACCAGTTATATGATTTGAGCATTCACTGTCAATTACTCAAGCTTTAGCTTCTTCTCTTACATGAAAGGAAGTCCATACAACCATTGATTTTTCATTGTTTTGATTTGTTTGCAAGGCATCAACCTTCTCACATTTTCCAACACCATCCTTTTTGTCATTAACACTCAGGGCCCTAAAAAGTGTTTCATCATTTGAATTATCATGATCCTCATCTTCTAAAGAATAATTGCTCTCTATTGAATACAGACTTGTTTTGAACTTGTCTCTCTTATTACCAACCTTTGATTGCTTAAGAGGACATTTAGAAGCAAAGTGACCAAACTTTCCACAATTGAAACATTTGAAGGGTAACTTACCTTTGTATCTTCCATTACCTTTATTCAATTTTCTTACAAAGTTTGCTTCAACTTCATCTGAGCTCTCCTCTTCATCAAAAACTTCTTCCTTTGTCTTTGTACTAACTTTGAAAGTGGCTTCTTTCTTTGGAGCATCACTGTTGAACTCTCTCATTTCAAAGGTAGTCAAGGAACTAAAAAATTTGTCTACATTGTATGTATACAAGTATGCAGTCTCATCAATAGAAGATACCTTATGACTATAATATTTGGGAAGAGATCTCAGAACCTTTTCCACAGTTTCACTCTCTTCTATTGACCACCAAGACTTCTAATGCCATTGACCACTTCATTCACCTGAAGCATATATCCAGTAATGTATTCATCCTTTGTCATCTTTAGGGCTTCAAATCTTCTTTTGAAGATTTGCATCTTAGCTTGCTTTACTTTCTTATCTCCTTCATAAATGGTTTCAAGTTTATTTCAAACTTCTTGAGTAGAGCCACAACTTATCACCTTTGAAAGTTCTAAATCAGCTAACCCACTCATGATAGAAAACTTTGCCTTGCCATTGTTATTGTTAGTGCTCATTTATGTTTTGGGTTTTAAAGTTGAACATTTACTGATTTTATCATTCAAATCCTGAATTTTCTAAGTCGTGGGGTCTTGCATTGTTCTGCCTATTCTGGTGATGATTCTCTATGGTGGGTTCCTAGTTGTTCAGTTTCATCTTCGTGCTTCAATGTTCATAGGTTGGCCAGCCCCCCATGTAATGGTTTTACCACCTTTTCCTATCACACTCATGAAAAATGTTAAGTTTGTATGTGCAAATTGATCATGTATGTTGGCGAGCTTGTGAAATCTCTATCGACTTCCAAAAATGGTGAAAATTTGAGTTATATGCATTTCTTAATGTATATCAGGTTGCATATGCATTGGGGGAATCTTCTGTAAGATTCTTGAAATGTTCACCATTTGTATATCAGCCCTGCTTGTACATCAGGCTTGTATGCAGAATATGCAAGCGAAGCATACAAAGGAAAAGATACATTGCAGGAATATTTTGGAGAAGATTCCTTGCTTGTATGTGCAAGGGAATGTACATTGAAAAATATACAAAGGCCCGCGAGATGCAAAGTGAACAGTGCAGTGGATATACAAATGGGTTTGTACATGTTCAACATACAAGAGAGAATGTATTGCGCATATTCCAGGAAAGATTCCTTGTTTGCATGTAATCGGCACATGTATATTTGGTGATATACAATTGAAGATACAAGAAAAATATACAAGGGGCCTTGTATGTTCTGCAACATACAAAAGGCTGAAGGTGCATTTGATGGGGCCCACCACTTGTTTAAAGTGATTGTATGTTCGAGCATAAAATGAAAGTGCATTCCAAAGATGCAAGGCAGACCTGAAGTCATTTTCATTTTTTTCTAAAAGCAGTGTGGCATCCGCGGCTTGTACATTGCATTTGTATATGCGATGTGCAAGGAAATGTGCATAGGAAAAGAGAAAATGGGTTGGGCCCACCACTTGTATATTTGCACTTGTGTATGTGTCAATATGCAAATTCATGAGGATACAAGGCCTGGACTTGAAGGTTTTTCAAATCTGATGGATAGATGCAATGAAGTCCACCTTGTATATGTTTTGCGCTTGCATATGCATTTGGGTTTGCATATACAAAAGTGATAAAGGCAAAGTGAAAGGAGAAAATGTCAGTGATAGAAGGTCAAGGTGCCTAAGTGGCACGATATTATTGGCTGGTGACTCTTCATACATATTTTGGGACCGTTGATCTCAGCGATGGATTTTGGATTGACGGTCGGGTTTTGAATCTTCAACGATGGTTTCTTCCTTGTGCCTGCAGTTGTTTTTTGAGCAAGAATTTTCCATGGGTGCGCTGTTGCAGTTTCCAAGAAGAGCTATGGGTGGTTGACCCATTAATGGTAGGATGCAGATGGGTATGGACCAATGGTCGAATGGCTAGGTACCTGGTTTATGACAGAGTCTTCCAATGGCAGCACAAGACTCGAGCTCAACTACTCCTCGCCCTTCTCTTGCTCCTTCCCATTTTGTCCCCTGTTGCATTTATGATTTTAAGTGCCATTTTCGAATGCATTGTATCTAGTGGGTTTTTGTTTGGCCTTGTAATTAATTTTGCTAAGTACATAGTCTTAGTATATAAGCTAGACTATGTTACTCACTTGTTGGAAAACTGGACAATTTTTGGTGCTGCAATAGGAATACAACTTTCTGGTGACTCTATTTTAGGTGTCTTTGCGCATCTATGAGTTGTATGTTGTATGTATTATGCACAGAATTATCAATTTCATGTTGATTTAAATGAATAATGCTTCATAGCGTGTGTTTTGTTATTTGTCTCTAGACTGAATGTGTTTTTCTTCTGACTCTGAACATCTAAGGGGTGTTATAGATTCTAGAATATAGGTTTTCTATATTGAATACTTAGTCTCTTACTTCTACTCAAGGAGTAGATTAAATGTTTTGGATTAAGTGTTGAGAAGAATACATTGCAGTAAGGATGTTTGTAAGCAGAAATAACTAAATACTCTCTCTTGGGTATTGTCTGTAAGGAAGACATTTTAGAAACCCCTTGAAATCTGATTACTATCTTAGGTCTGTGGTAAACATTCACATATATATGTCTACTGACTCCGAGCCCTAGATAGGCACCGATCTGGTCTGGTATCTCTGTTGCAACCCAAAGTCCTAGTTTTGCATCTAGATATAAATCAAACTCAAACTTCATATACAAACCTTTAGGACTTTAGAAGTAGTTTTAGGACCAAAATCCTTTGTCTACAACTGAATATAGGCCCGAAGCTAGCCCCTTTGCACTTACCTCACAGTTTTGGTCTACATAAGAGAGGATTTATCTACTTTGTATCAACATCCCAGCTAATTCATGGATGCATTTCATAGATGTTGAGTAGGGAATACCCCCCTTGGTTTTGCAGAGCCTAAAGAAGAAGAGGAGATATTTATAGAGTCTATGTCCTATACTGTTGGCCCTTGGCCTGAGAATCCCGTCAATCATTGATGGCTACTTTGTAGGGGGATTGGGGGCAAGCATCTAGTCTAGGAAAAATACCAACAGTTATCATACTTTTTAACTTCATCTGCATCTATATGAATAGTAGCAAGAATAGTGTAACTAGACTTGACAAATTCCCAAACTCCACACCCTAGAGAATTGATATAGGCTTCCATCCTTAGCTTCCAAAAAGCATAATTTGTTCCATAAAACCTAAGTATCTTGCTAGATCCACTTTATTGCAACCCAGACCTTCCTCAAGCAGTTAAGCTTCCCTCAAAGGAACATGGCTTTGATACCAATTGTTTGACACACAAGGATACTAAGAGGGGGGTGAATCAATATCTAAACAATCTTCAATTTTAACACTTCAACTTATTCAGAGTAGATTAAAACTTAAGCATCACAATATTAACACGAAAATGAAAGATTAACACAATGCACATAAACACATAACACTAGATATACGTGGAAAACCCTAGAAGGGAAAAACCATGGTGAGGATTAAGTCACAATATATGACGCTCAAAAGAATAACTTTGTCCTAGGGCTACAACTGAAGGAAGATACTACTCCTTGAAAAACTTTCGTTCAGGGTCACTCCCAAGGAAGATACTACCCCCTGAATACTTTGTTTTAGGGTCACTCCTAAGGAAGCTACTACTCCCTCAATTGAGAACAAACTTACAAAATATTATAGTATGATAGCCCTTCTACTATCTAAAAGCTGACATTGAAATCCACACCTTTGATGATTACAAATCTGCCTTTTTACACTTCCTTCTGATGATCAGATCAATTAGGCACACTCTATACTTCATCACTATCAAAATATGTCTTCAAGATGAATCAAGATAGCATTAATAACTTTGATCTTTCTACTTCATCGTACTTCAAAATACAATCATTCTACTCATTATCTTGTATGTGAACCTTATCAATCTCTTTGCAATCACACCTTGCCTAACACACTTTGGTTCACTATTTATACATGATATTACATTGATTACAATGCTTCTTGGCTAGAGACAACATAAAAATACATTTACAAGTCAGCTAGACGATACACAACATGAATCGTGTAGAGGACAAGTCCTAAACAAGACTACATGCTACACCAACAAAAGATCCATGCCTTGCAGACCTCAAAACTTGCTTAACCAGGTCCAAAACATCCTTTGCATCATCAGAAATCAAGGAATTAGATTCATACACTCTGCTTATTGGAAAATAGGTCATTCTTAAGCAAAGATACATGAAACTTGAAGCATAACGGTCACATCAACTTGAAAATCTTGTATGGTACTGGAAATAAGAAAGATCTTCATGAGCCTCTTATAGATGAGTCTACAAGACTCATAAAACATATCCAAATACCCCTTTACCTCTACACATCAAAGATCATGTGTCAAACATCTTGAATCATGAACTCTAGGAATAACCAGTCATCTAGAACATACTGCATCATACTGTCATTGAACAACTAATCTTTCAGACCACCAAGTATATTGAAACTACAAGAGAGCATGTAATGAACATCTATAAACATTTCCACAAAACTACAAAGACAAACATTCACATCCAGATGAATGCAAAGCATTTCAATCAGATTTTATCATCACATTATACTGTCAGAACACATGCTAGAACCTTATCATGCATAACTTTCACAGCAGAAGGAAAAAAGATCTGAAACTTTGGAATTATCACCTTCACTATACCTAGAACATAGTTCCAGAATCACATAGCCATAACTGCTAATGCAAAGGAATGCAGAGCAATCTATTGTCACCTTTACAGAACCAACATTGTCTTTATACTGTCAACTACAAAACAACCTTTCGATAGTCCAAACATCATGGAACTTGGAATATACATAGTTTGACACTATATTGAGCTATCTTCAAATCCGCAAAGGCACAACATTAAAAACCTAAAAATGCTAAGAAATCTCCCAGATAGTCTTTAAGGATAGTCAGTCTATAGTAGAAATTGTCACCAACTTCTAGAGGCTAAATCTTATTTATAATAATACATACATTCTTAGGAATATTAGAAGTGATCATACAATATGCTTTAGGCCACCACTAACATCTTCCCAACGTCATTAACACATATGATCATGCCAGTGCTTCTAATTCCCATATTAATGTGTCTTCCTTATGCTTCTAATTCCCATCTGAATATGAATTCATACTTAACTCTACAATGATCAAGGCATGACATCCAATCATGACATCCAACCATGAACTATCTCTTCTGTATTGGATAGGACATGACATCCAACCATGAACAATATTTTTTTTTCTAGATATGACATCTCTAACCATGAACTTCTAATTCCACTCTCAATGTGTCTTCTTTAGAAGCATGATATCCAACCAGGAACACTATTACACATCCATAACAGTATCAAAATTAATGACAACCTTGCGACAATGTTGACATCAACAATAACTATACAATCATAGGAACCATATGTGTGGCACATGTAACCACACATGCCAATCCATGCTTCCTCTCTTCACACATGCAACCTACAAGAGAAGCTCAATCTAGCCAAACCTAGGCAATAGCTAAAATAGTCAACCTCTACAACTACTCACACACTTGCTTTTATAGAGATAAGCTCACACAAATACAAGATGTAGTATGGTAAAACCATGTATCCCAAAACCATGAGTATACAAAACCCTCACCCCCACATTTAATTATTGGTACTAAGTTTTTCCTTTTTGTAATATTAAATAATTATTCTGTGTGTCCCACACACAAAATAACTAACCCAATGTTACATACAAAATTTATAGGTGGCACCCAAATCAATATTTAATGTAGCTAAACACATAACACACCACAAATAAATATTTGTTTTACATAATTAAAATAATTCATTTTTATGCAAGGTGTACAACACACCTTTTCCAAAAAGTTTTTGGTTTTGTAGGAACACAGGGATATTCCAAGATCGATGATTTTCCTATCCTAGGATGCTTTTGTCCTTTGGTCCCTAGTTCCTCTGGATTCCCAATCTCAAGTAATGTGATATGTTAGTTTCTTGGGGTGGTGATGGTGATGTCAGCATCATGTCTAGGTTTTTTAGTGTTGGCCCATTTTCATGTTTTCCTATGCTTTCATAGGTTTTCAGGGTTTTGAAGGTCCTTCTAAGATTAGAACCATGTACTCATGTCATCTCGTTCCCTACTTCCCTAGTTTCCCATGCTTTGCTTTTGGTTCTAGAGTTCCAACTTTCCTCTAAACCCAACATTCCTCACTTTCCCCTTCATTCTTTTTAGATTTTCGAAGAACCTTGGAACATTGTCTTTGTGTCCCTTGGTTCCCCAGTTCCTAGAAAGTTTGATTTCTCCACCTTCCTCTTCCTTTTAAGGTTTTCTGGCACCCAAGGATTCTTGTAACCTTTGCACTCAGTTCCAAGATTCTTTGGTTCCCCAATTACCCAAAACCTTGGTTTCCCGCTATCATCGCCCTTTGGTCCTGAGGTTACAAGTTCCCTTGAAACCCTAATCCCTAGTCTCGACCCCATTCCCAATCCTAGACCTGATCTTGCTCTTGATTCTCACCTTTCCCTATTTCCCGATCCCCAAGTTCTCCCAGACTATAGAATTCCACCATTCCTCCTCCTGATCCCGTGTCCCTCTCAGACCATGGATCTTGGTCTTCTTTGCATCCTCTATTTATGAGTTCTCGGTCCCTCCCAACTCTCAGTTTTAACTCCTATCTTTTTCCCTTTTTCCCTGTAGGTATCTAGATTCCCTTGGAACCTTTGTACCTATTTCTCACGTCCCTTGGTTACTTGGTCCCTCAAAAACTTCAAACCCTAGGAAAGTGTAAAAAATGTGACAGGACATCTCAGCAATTCCTAAAATAACCATTAATGATTCGATTCGACCCTTGCAACTTCTCAAAGGTCAATTTCATGATTCTAGGTACATTTGATTTTCCTTGGGTGCAATTCCACATGTAGTTCTCACACTTTGGTTGGTGAAAATCATGGATTTCATGAGTTCTCTTCCTTCCTTGCATTAATGGTTGTTGATGAATTCAAAGTTCTATATGCTCTTTAGTTTTCCACCTATGGATTAGGGCACATGAATAGAAAGTATAAATACAAATTCTCCTCTTATTGCATGATTTGGTCATTTAGCCAATTTCCAAATGCCTGCAAGGGTCAAGTTTGCTCTAGGGTTTCAATTCCTACCTATCTATTTCTTCAGAAAGACATTATTTGTTGAAGCTTCCAACTGGGAATATTGTAAAGGGGTGTTATCAATAGAATGTCTCCATGATTGTATATTTTTATAGTAACTTGTAACATCGGGTTAGGTTTCCTTCTTACCACACTTGGTTGTATGGTTGTAATGAAGATTTGATAAGTGTTACAACACTTTAATTCATTTTAAGATTTGTAATGGCCATGCCATCATTGCACATTGATCTATGTAGTGTGATTCTCAATTATTAAGTATATTCTATTGTTTAATGTTCCTCATTTGATGCATCCATATGCTTAGGTAAAATATTTATGCTTCACATGATCATTCTTTCTTTGATAAACTATGACTCTATTACCCAATGTGTAGGTATCAATATTGGAAGTTTATGGTCAATCATATGCCTTAAAATGAAAATATCATTCACTAGTAGTTTATAAGTAGGTTGGTATATTAGTTTAGGTTCATGCCCATCCACAAAACAACATTGTTACCTTTGATATATCTTAAGAGAAATAGTGTTAGATAAATGTTCAGAGGTTTGTGCTTGTAGGAGTTCAACCCATCATTGTAGACCATTGTTTAGAAAATGGATATGTCAAGTGAGCTAGTGTTAGATAAATATTTTGAGGGTTGTAATGGTGTGGAATAAATATATAAGTGTGTATATAATGTTAAGGGGACTTATCTTTAGTGATTAAAACTCATTACATCTATTGGTGCACTTATATCCTTGCTTTTTATGGTAGTCAAAGCTCTATCCCAATTATTCTAATGTATTTTGAGCTCAAGGGAATACCCCCTATTATGTTACAAATTGTCCTCCTATATGGAATGGTATAATTTCTCATGATTTAGTTCCTCCCTTTGGTGACCTTTCAAACTAGTTTATTTCAGACCTTCCTAAACCCTGATTGACCTAGGTTGAACTGGAAGAATGTCATATTCTGCAATAACTGAAGACTGAGGGTGAAAAGAAAACTTAGATTTGGGATCCCCTAACCTCCTTAAGGTAGTCCTGAGTGGGAAATCAGGGCTTGGACTTGGGCACTTGCACCCTTGTCCTACCCTATTTTTTAGGATCTTGAATTTTGGATGGATGTTGGCCCCTACCATGCATTCTAGGTTTCCATTTTCAAATATTCATTTTTCACACGATGTCGACATCTTATTTAAAAATTTGAAATTCCTAAGGTTAGATATTTAAAGACATTTGAAAATCATTTTATCATACACAATCTTTATGCAAACTTTATGCCAAAACTCTACCAAAATTTCCATTGAAGTTCAGTGATTTGTTGAAGCTCTTTGAAGTTATTTGAATTTGATATCATGGAGACAATGGATGGAGATTACGAATCAAGATCTTGAGACTATCTTGCTCTTCCTAGGGTTTGTATACCTTTTGCATGATCAGGAAAAGGGTTGAAGCCTCCAACATCGAGCTTAGAGATCCTCCACGGACATCGTTGATTCACCTTCTTGTTCATGCAAGTCTTCATTTCTTTCATCTCCTTGAGGTGAAGGTGTGTTTGTTCATTGAGTGGAACAAATTGTTGATCTTTCCTTGATGCTTGATTCATCTAGGGTTTTGTATTTTCTGCATACACATTTGTTAGATGAGCACACACATCTGCAAATATTTATCTTTAGCTATTGTTGAGGTAGGAATACCAAAAACGGGGCTTGACTGAGGCAAGCTCCTATATAGCCATAACCACATTTCACCTCCTTTTGCATGTGCAGGTTGAATTTGTCAAGATCCAGAGGAAAGGAGTGATAGTAAGATCAGTATTGCAGACACAATTGTCACATATTTTAGATTTTAGGATTCTGATACTTTTGGGACATTGTCTCGGGTGCCCTTGTCCAACTAGATGATTTCTTTTGGATCTGGTAGCCTCTAAAAATTGCAATCTACACCTAATACAAAAGATTGTGATAGTCAGGAATTTTCTAGGACATTTCCCTAGGTCCATCAGCTGTTGTGTTTCTAGTTACACTTTCTCAATACTATCCTCTCTGTGTTTTTGTAATTAGTTTATCAGTTTCTTTGTTAGAAATGCTATTATTATAGTCTGATTAGTGAATTAGGGTTTCATTCTTATTGAATGAAACTAGCTTGTAAAAACTTGATTTAAAAATAGTCACAAAATCATAACTAACAGGCAAAGAGAACATAGGACATTGATAGTTTATCTCTAAACTCATCCCTTCCTTCCCTAATGTTTTAGTTCATGTGAAAGTGTGGGACTTGAAGTCTTCTATCTTGCTTCCATATTTTCACCCCTAAACATTTTGGTGAACCTGTGCTCTAAAGAATTAGCATCCTTTAAACATCATATCTAAGTTAGTTTGCTGTCCTAAAACATATTAAGATTGTAAACCCTCTTTTATGAAAGTGCATGCATTGAAACTTGGGTGATTTCCTTTATCCTTTCATTAAAAGAGTTTTGAAGTTAAAACTTTGTGTTTTGCATAGTGTTATTCTATTTCATTTTCACAAAGTTCATGATATAACATTTTACATTTAAGTCTTGGGTTAATTTGAGCACATTATAATGTCAGATTACTTTTTACAAGACTCTCATGTGTATGATGAACCATTTAGTTGTGATGACTTCAACATGCTAGATGAAACCCTTGAGGACTTTATGTTGATTGAACATTCCCCTATGACTCCTAAACTGTCATTGCTTCAAAGATTGGTAAATGTAATTTATGTTTCTAAACGTCAAGAAGAATCTGTGAAACTAAAAACAATGGTCACTTTGTGTTTAGATGTCATTCAAGCTCCTTCTAACCCAGTGCTCACTGTTGGAGGCCTTTCACCTTCTTCTCGACCTTCTGATTACATTTATAACTATGCTAAATAGATAACACATCAAAACTCACAAAAACCTAGTCATACTATGGTTGGTCATACATACAATACTCATAATAATAAACAAAGAAAACAACAATCAAACATTTTGATACCTTTACAAACTTCTTAATGTATGCTTCCTCAAGCACCTCGTTTAACACATAAGTTTGGTCAAGATTACGATCTTGTTGAGCATCTTCGTGCTACTCCTACTAAAATATCTGGGAACTTATACAAAGTTCACCTACATACCATGGAATGTTCCAAGAAGCTTTACAAAAGGCGATTGTCCTACCTATTGTCAAACCAAATGATGTAGTAGCTCTGCTAGATTGTATGCATGTGGTAAAAATAGACATTTTGTTTCAACAACATGAGTTTCCATCCCTTGAAGTTCAAAATCAATATGATCCTTTGATTATATTCATTACAATAAATAAGAAACTAATTAAACATGTCATGATTGATAATGGGTCAGCTCTTAATGCTTGTAGAATCAATTTATTACATAAGATTAAAGTTGATACATCCCTGATTAAGCCGGATAGGATAAGCATATGTGGCTTCGATAATGTTGGAAGACAATCTATAGGCACTATAACTTTACCTATACAAGTTGGCCTGTGACTTTATATACCTTGATTCATGTCATGCCTTATTTTTTATATTACAACACGATTCTTGGTAGACCTTGGATTCATGCATTCGGGGTAGTTCCTTCTACCCTTCATTGTTCAATCAAGTTTGTTTTTAAAGATAAACTTCATACTATTCATGTTGATCCTGAACCTGATAACTATTTACAAATTGAAGCACAAAAACAAGATGTTCATCATAAGATCTTAGACAATCTAAAAGTTGATTGTTAGCTTCTCTTGCCATAGATAATGTTGTGCAGGAGTCCAAACAATTGAATGCATTCTTTGGTGACAATTGGGGTACACTAGATTTCACATCTCCCTCTATAGGAGAATACAAAATTAACAACCCTGTTCTTGAAACATCAAGTGTTGCATCGATATCACCTAAAAATTCAAATTTGAAAGTCTCTTTGATAATGAATACGGATAATACTCTCACATATACTATAGATTATGAGACTTATGACACCCCACCGTCTTCTAAAGAAATGGCTTCTCTCTATGGTCAGGGATTTCAAATCCTTTATAAGAATTGTGACTATGTAGGTAATCTTTGCAGTATTAATCAACAAGGGATTCATGTACCTATATAATCTGCTTAGCAACATTACTCAAATGGCATTGGATATAATGCTTTCAAGGAATCTAAATCCCATAGACATCCTACTCTTAATGTAAATACAATATCAACACTTAATTTGATCTTTCCTAAGATGATTGACACTAGTTGTCCTCCAGGAGAGTTTCCCTTGGATGTGTTTTCAACAAATGAAGTGATAATTGAATTCTTGGGTGCTTTTGACAATATTCCCTATTACCATGATAAACGTGGATTACCTTATTGTTTGAACAATAGTGCATATTTCAAAAAAACCATTAATATGATAAATGCTACACTAAAATATGAGGAAGAGTCTAAAGAGTTAACCAAATCACCTGATCTCCTAGACTACAGTACCTTGCTTAACAGAAAGACTATTGATGTTTTTATGGAGAGAGATAACATTGAAAAGGTTATCCCTATAGGTGATTGTTTAAGCACAGAAGAAAAAGTAGAAATGACCAAACTCTTCCATGAATTTTTTGAATTGTTTGCTTGGAATTATTCAGATTTGCATGGTATTGATCCTCATATTGTAACACATAATATCATACTAAAACCAAATGCTAAACCATTTAAACAAAAGATTCATAAGATGAATCCTAAGGTTGCATTGCTCATTAAGGCTGAGATAGAAAAGCTATTGCAAGCTGACTTTATTCACCCTATTGATTATTCACCTTGGATTTCAAATATCATTGATGTCACTAAACCTGATGGCCATCTTCAAATGTGTATAGACTTTAGAGATTTGAAACGTGCATCTTTGAAAGATGATTTCCCACTTCTGAACATTGATATGATTGTTGACTCAATAGCTGGCCATGAATTACTTTCCTTCATGGATGGATTTTTAGGATATAATCAAATCGTTATAAACCCTCAAGAATAATATAAAATAGCTTTTATAACACCTTGGGGTACATTTTGTTGGGTAGTCATGCTATTTGGACTTAAGAATGCTGGAACAACTTACCAATGTACTATGACTCTTATCTTTCATGATTACATGCATAATATCTTATAGGACTATGTCGATGACATCTTGGTGAAGTCTATTCATCACCAAGATCACACCATGACTCTTCAATAGATCTTTGAGCGAATAAAGAAATACAACATGCGATTGAATCCCCATAAGCTTATATTTGGTGTAGATAGTGGAAAACTATTAGGGTTTATAGTTTTGAACTGTGGTATTGAAGTAGATATGCAAAAGATTGATGTGATCATTAACATGCCACCACCTAAAAATATATCTCAACTACATAGTCTACAAGGGAAGATATAGGCCATCTGCCGATTTCGCTCACAACTCGCATATAGGACTCACGCTTTTAATCAACTACTGAAGAAGGATTCAAAATTTCGATGGAATTCAGAATGTCAAAAGGATTTTGAGGACTTAAAAAGTTACATCACTAAACCTCCTATTTTACAACCCACTATTTCTAATAAACCTTTCCTCTTATATACCTCAGCATCTAATAATGCCCTCGTAGAATTAATAGCACAACATAATACCGAAGGCAAGGAATGTGCTGTATATTATATCAGTCAAACATTGCTCGATTATTAAGTGCGATATACTGTCATTGAGAAAGAATGCTTAGCTCTTGTCTTCACAACAAAAAAACTTAGGCATTATATTTTAAATGTTGAGACACACGTAATTGTAAAATTTGATCCTTTGAAACATTTATTTGCTAAAACAGATCTTTTAGGTCATCTAGCCATTTAATGTTTTATGTCATTAACTGAATTTGATCTCAAGTTTATATCTCAAAAAGCAATTAAGGGACAAGCATTAATTGACCATTTAACTGAGGCACCCTCTCCTTTTTCTATACAAAATGAGGAGAAATTCCTTGATGACCAAATCTTAGCTATTGATAAATAAGATAAATTGGAATTGTATTTTGACAGATCAAGATGTCAAACCAGCTCCGATACTGGTACCCCCTGTAGGTAAGTCAATTCCTATGTCTCATCGTCTCAACTTCTCATACACAAACAACATTGCTAAGTATGAAGCTCTTATAGTAGGACTTCATGCCACTTTGGCCCTTAACATAAAAAACCTCACTATATATATGGTGATTCTGAACTAACTGTAAGACAAATAAATGGACCATATCAAGATAAATAGATAAATTGTCTTAATATCATGATTTTTCTTTGTCCTTATTATAGATATTTACGTCCTTTTCAATTGATATTATTCCAAGGAAAGACAATCAACATGTGGATGCAATGACAAGTGCATCTTCCCTTATATCTCCTAATGATTCTCCTGACGAATTTACCTTTATTATTCATAATCTTAAAACACCAGTCATAGAGGGTCCTATAGTTACATGTCTTGATCTCTGTTGTGATATAAATTTTGATGAATTGTTCTCCCATATATTCAATTATCTACACGATGGAACTATCCCTAATTTAACGTCTAAAAATGCGTGAGTTCACCTACGTAAACTTGCAGCATGCTATATTATTCTATCTAATATTCTATATAGATGGAGTTATAATGGTGTCCTTCTCTAATGTCTTAGTAATTCAAAGATTCTGATAGATTTAGAAGAAGCTGACTCTGGTGCTTGTGAAGGACATTTTGGAGGAAAATAATTGGTACAAAAATTAATACATATGGGGTACTATTGGCAACACATGGAAAAAGATTCCTTCGCTTATGTCAAGAAGTGCACACAATGTCAACAACATCAACACTTAATCCGAGCACCTGCCGAGGAACTTCATGCCCAAGTGTCACCTTGGCCATTTTCTATTTGGGACTTGCATCTAATTGGTAAAATTTCTCCACCCTCCTCTTAGGGACATACCTTTATAATTACTACTACCAATTATTTCACAAAGTGGGTGGAGGTTGTCCCTTTACAATCCACGACTGCTGACATAATTTGTCGTTTTATACAAGATAACATAATCTCTTGATTTCATATATCTTCCTCCTTGGTCTCTGACAATGGCACGCCATTCAAGAACAAGGATGTGAAGAAATTTCTAGAAAAGTATCACATTCAATGCTGCTTCTCTATGCCCTACTATCCTTAATCAAACGGTCAAGCAAAATCTTCAAACAAAGTTATTATACATATTTTACACAAAAATGTTAAGAAACATCAGAAAGAATAGCATACTCAATTATCCTACGTGTTATGGGCTTATAGAACAAGTATTCATATAGCTACTAGAGCTACCCCGTATAATCTTGTTTACGGCGCTGACGCAGTAATGCCCTTTGAACATGAAATTCTCTCATTAAGAGTCTCCTTGCGAGATGTTATTGTTGCAATCTAGATTAACAATGTATTAACACTCATGAGCTGTTATCCTTTTTCCTCTGCTCAGAGTTAAATGGCCAACTTGGTATTTTCCTTGAAAATCCTTTGAAAAGTCCTTATAAGGCAAAGGTGCCAAATTTCCTAAGAAACCTTGCCTAACCTTACCATTGTAAAGAGCTTAAAAAATAGGCAGGTTTGCTTTTTACATCACCCTAAAATTTCTCCAAACAAAGAAGTTATTCATGGTCAAAGTTTTGGTCAACATACAGTTCAAATGTACATTTGGCGGGCTTGAAAATCTCCATCAGCCTTAGAAAATGATGAAAAAATTAGATTATGTACATTTTCTAAATGTATATCAGGCTCAAAAGGTGCATATCATTTAGGGAATCTTTTGCAGGTCCTCGAGAATATTTCCGGTTTGTATATCGGCGATATACAAACAAAGATGCAAGTGAAACATACAAGGTATATTGTGCATTCATCGCATATTCTGTCAAGATTCCCCATTTGTATTTTGGGAGGTTTGTATATTTCCCTTTGTATTTTTGACATACAATCAAATATACATTCGCTGGAAGTATACAAGGGCAGATACAAGGATGGAATATAAATCGCAGATCCCCAGAATATTCGCTGAATGTATATCGGGTCTGCATGTATATAGAGGCTTGTATATTCAGATATACAAGTAAAGATACAAAAGGAATATACAATGAAAAGATACATTATGGGCATATTCCATAAAGATTCCCTATTTGTATGTAGGGGAGTTTGTATATTGTGTTTGCATATTTAACATACAAGGTGCCAATATACATTTGCTACTGTGCAAAGGCAGAGCATACAAGCGGTGGGGCCCGCACATATACAAGGAGGATTGTACATTTCTAATGCAGGAGCATCTAGTGGTGTAAGGGCAATCTTGCATCACCCAAAAAAAAAAATGTGTTTCAAAATTTTTGATGTTCTACCCATTTCTTCTCAAAATCTGTGGTTCTGGTCCCATAATCGCCTGAATAATAATGTAGAACTTTCAATTTTCCCAAACTGCTAAAAATAGTAAACTGCTATTTTTAGAAAGTTTGCATTTGGGCACGGAATGAAGTCAAAATTTACAAGAAGTTACATAACGGAAATATAAGACCTTTGGCGAAGGAATCACACGAAGATCATTTGTGAGCTAAAAGATATTAAAGTTTTCATTTCCTAAAAATGCCTAAAAATTATTCAAACTTAGGTTTGAGGCACTAAATGGCCCTGTACGGGCCCAAAAATGGCCATAATTGGTAGAGCTAGTTCTTAACACGTAGAGCACTCCGCGAGCTTTCTGACGCATAAAACGGTTCGTCAATCGGAGTCCCGGATCAAAAGTTATGGCTCCCAGAAGTTGACCTATTTTTGGAGGGAGATGCAAAATTTGAAATTAGGTTATTGGCCGCCAAAAAGGGTATTAATAACCATTTTTGGGAACCTTGGGTAGGGGGAGAGTTAAGGGGGCAAGTGTAGAGTCAAGAATAGGCGGGAAAACAGAAACCCTAGCTGATTTGGGGGTTACAGAAGGCGGAAGATTCCAGAGCCTAGTGATGGTAGCTGTAGTGTGTTGCAGCCTGTAGAGGACTGATTCCTCTGATTGTAATTAAGCTTCTGTAATGTAATGAGTTGCCCTGGTCAATAAAAGAAAGTTCTATTCTCTGTGTTCAATTTTTATTATTGTGTGTGTTATGATTTACCCCCTTCATCAAGTGGTATCAGAGCAAAGTTTCTTGAGTGTGTAGACAGATCGCCGACCGTGAGGCAGTTTGCACCAGGACCTGAGGTTGTGGGTTTGCTGCATAGATCAAGATGCCTCCACGAAGAAACCATGGTGGGAGGAATGCTTTGATGGAAGAGGGTTTTAGAGCCCTGCAAAGACAAATCGATGCATTGTAAGAGGAGCTGCGAAGAGGGTTTGAGCCAAGAAGGAGAGAGGAAAGCGAAGATGAAGCTGAAGAAGAGCTATCTGAGGAAGAACAAGAAGCTATGGGAGATCCTGCAGAAGTTAGGTTGTTGAGGGCCATTTCAAAGATTGGAAAGAGGCCCAAGATTGAAGTTTCTACCTATTGTGGAGATTTGAATCTAGAACAACTTATTGATTGGATCAATGATATGGAGGAGTATTTTGAGTATGAAGATATGGAAGACCCTGAACAGGTCAAGTTTGCAAAGACAAAGTTGAAGGGCCATGCCAGTATTTGGTGGAAGGAGGTCCAGTTAGAGAGAAATAGAAGAGGAAAAGCAAAGATTACCAGATGGGATCAAATGGTGGAGAAATTGAAGAAGCAGTTCATTCCTATGGACTATGAGATGAAGTTGCTAAAGAAACTGCAAGGATTGAAGCAAGGTAACAAGTCTGTTAAGGAGTATACAGAAGAGTTTTATAAAATTACTATCAGGACAGGCCAAGCAGAACCCAACAAGGAGAAGGTAGCTCATTACATTAATGGGTTGAGGCTGAGTATTCAAGAGGAGCTGAGCCTGGTCAGAATGACCACCATAGAAGATACGTACCAGTTTTCCTTGAAGGTGGAAGAGAAGCTAAATAAAAGATTTGACAGCAAGCAAAGGGGAAGAGGTCAAGGTGGAAGGACTGGTGGAAGGCCCTATGGAGGCTGTAGTGAAGATTAGAAGAAAACTGAAGAAGCTGGCACCAGTCAAAATCAGAGAGGGGATAACGCCTACCGCCCTCGTGACCAGAACAATGGTGAGCAAAGAGGAAGAGGAAGAGGTAGACCTGGGCAATGACCTGGAAGAGGAGGTTTTAGAGGAACCTGTTTCCAATGTGGGGAAGAAGGGCATCAAGTATACGAGTGTCCGCAACATCAAGGAAGGACAAATAGAAGACCTGAAGGCAATGCACGAGTTGTACATGTAGATGAAGATGTACATTCTGAGCATTCTGAAGATGCTGAAAGGGGAGAAACCCTAGTTGTTAGAATAATCTTTCTAAATGAAGAGAAAGATCCCAATTAGAGGAAGAGTTTATTCTGCACAAGGTGCAAATGTGAAGGTAAGTGTTGTGATATTATTATTGACAGTGGAAGCACTGATAATCTTGTTTCAGAGGAGATGGTTGACAAGTTGAAGTTGATAAGAAGAAAGCATCCGCATCCATATCGGATTGCATGGTTGCAGAAGGACCATAGAGCTTTTGTCAATGAGCAGTGTTTAGTGAAGTTCAAGATTGGTGACTACCATGATGAGGTGCTATGTGATATCATACCGATGGATGCATGTCATATGCTGTTGGGGAGGCCGTGGCAGTATGATAGGAGCATTGTCCATGATGGCCATGCAAACACATATTCCCTAACAAAGGATGGAGTTCGTCATAAGTTGAAGCCCTTGAAGGAGGTGGAAGAAAAGGTATGTAGTACTGCTAGAATTTGCCTGGTAGATGGTAGGAAATTTTTGGAGGGTATGAAGCATGAGCATCATTGCTTTGCATTGATTCCTAAGATTAGTCAAGAGAACTGTGAAGATGTACTAGCAAAAGTTTCAGATATGTTGGAAGAGTTCCAGGACATTATCTCTGATAATGTACCAGAAGGTTTACCACTAGTAAGGAAGATAAGTCATCAAATGGATTTGATACTAGGAGCTAGTTTGCCAAACAAGGCAGCCCATAGAATGACTCCTGTAGAGAGTGAAGAGTTGAACAGACAAGTCCAGGAGTTGTTGAGGAAGGGATTAATAAGAGAAAGCCTAAGTCCATGTGCGGTACCTGCAATAGTAGCACCGAAGAAAGATGGAGAGTGGAGGATCTATATAGATTCTTAAGCCATCAACAAGATCACAATCAAGTACAGGTTTCCATTGCCCAGAATGGATGACATAATGGATTGTTTGAGTGGAGTCAAGTACTTCATGAAGATTGATCTGAAGAGTGGGTATCACCAGATCCAAATCAGAGAAGGAGATGAATGGAAGACAGCCTTCAAGACAAAGGAAGGTTTGTATGAGTGGTTAGTCATGCCATTTGTGCTAACTAATGCACTAAGCACATTCATGCAGCTCATGAACGAGGTACTGAAAGAATTTTTGGGAAGTTTTGTTATTATTTATTTGGATGATATTTTGATTTTTAGTAAGACTTGGGATGAGCATCTGATGCATATCAGAATAGTTCTAGAGAAACTGAGGGAGGAGAAGTTGCTGATTAATCTGAAGAAATGTAGTTTTGCAAAAAAAGAGTTGGTATACTGGGATTTGTTGTCTCAGAGGAAGGTCTTACGATGGACCCAAAAAAGGTAAGGGCTATCATTGAATGGCCTATGCCAAGGAGTGCAACGGAGGTAAGATCTTTTCATGGTTTGGCAAGTTTTTACAGGAAGTTTATTAGGAATTTTAGTAGCATTTGTGCACCCCTCACTGAGACAATGAGAGCGGATAGAAAAGAGTTTAGATGGACTAAAGGGGCAGACAAGAGCTTTGATACATTGAAGCAGAAAGTCGTAGAACAACCTGTTTTGGCACTTCTAGATTTCAATAAGGTATTTCAAGTAGATTGTGATGCTAGTGGTAGTGGTATAGGAGCTGTTTTGAGCCAAGAAGGTAAGCCCATTGCCTATTTTAGTGAGAAGCTTAATGATGCCAAGAAAAAGTATTTTGTTTATGATCAAGAATTTTATGCAATAGTTTAGGCTTTCAAGAAATGGAGACATTATTTGTTGCCAAAAGAGTTTGTTTTATATACTGATCATCAGGCTTTGTAGTATCTTAATAGTCAAGGAAAGTTGAACCAAAGGTACTTAAAATGGGTTGAGTTTTTGCAGAGTTATACCTTTGTTTTGAAGCACAAGAGTGGGAAGTCCAATAGAGTTGTAGATGCCTTGAGCAGAAGGCAAAGTTTGTTGACAGAAATGAAGATAGAGGTTGTTGGGTTCGATGAGCTCAAAAGTTAGTATCCTGAAGATCCAGATTTTGTAGAGGCCTGGAAAGCTTGTTTGGAACCTGTTACTTTAGATAGGACAAAATAGTTGGATTTCATTATCCAAGATGGCATGTTGTTTAGAGGAAGCCAGTTGTGCATTCCAAGGAGTTCCATGAGAGAGAACCTGATTAAGGAGAAGCATAGTGGAGGATTAGCTGGACACTTTGGTCGAGATAAGACTATTGCTATTATTGGTGAAAATTATTATTGGCCACAGTTGCAACATGATGTGAGGAAATTTGTGCGGAGTTGTAGAGTGTGTCAGATGGTAAAAGGAACAAGTCAGAATACAGGGTTGTATCAACCATTACCTGTATCGGAGAAGCCATGGGATGATATCAGTATGGATTTTGTTCTTGGTTTACCAAGGACACAGAGAGGACATGATTCCATTTTTGTAGTGGTGGATAGATTCTCAAAGATGGCACATTTTATTCCTTGCAAGAAGACTAATGATGCTGTTCATATTGCTAAATTATTTTTCAAAGAGGTAGTGAGAATACACGGTCTACCAAAGAGCATAGTTTCATATCGAGATACCAAGTTTGTTGGTTATTTCTGGAGGACATTGTGGAAGAAGTTGAAGATAGATTTAAAGTTTAGTTCTGCACAACATCCACTGACTGATGGATAGACAGAAGTGGTGAATAGGAGTTTGGGTAACCTACTACGATGCTTAGTAGGGGATAAGCACAAGGGATGGGATTTGATTTTACCACAGGCAGAATTTACTTACAACAATTCTATCAATAGGAGTACTGGTAAATCACCATTCTAGATTGTATATGGCAATAGCCCAAGAAATGCTTCTGAGTTAAGGAAGCTGGACAACAGAGAAAAGACAAGTGCCGAAGCTGAAGACTTTGCAGAACATCTGAAGAATTTGCATGAAGAGGTGAGAAAGCATATTAATAACATGAATATTCAGTACAAGGCTAAGATAGATCAGAAAAGGAGATATAAGGAATTCCAGGTAGGAGATGAAGTCATGGTTCACCTGAGAAAAGCAAGGTTCCCAATTGGAACATACAATAAGTTGAAAATGAAGAAATTTGGACCATGCAAAATTATGAAGAAGCATGATTCAGGAAATGCTTATGAGGTAGAGTTGCCGAGTGGGATCAATATTTCCCCTGTTTTCAACGTTGCTGATTTATCAGAATATCATGAAGGGGGAACAGAGGATGGACCAACAAAAGTGCAGTGGAGTATTCCGGCATCTACTTCAATAGAGGAGATAGAAGAGATCTTGGATAGCCATGTGGGAAGGAGTACTCGAAACAGGTAATATGAAGAATATCTAGTGAAATGGAAAGGAAGGCCTATTGAAGATTCTTCTTGGTTGTCTAAGGCAGAGGTTGACCATTTGGGTTTTCCTCACACAAACACCTGAGACGTGACAGGGTCACTTCTCAAATTACCCTGGGTGTCTGATGCAGGAGCATCCAGTGGTGTAAGGGCAATCTTGCATCACCGAAAAAAAAAAATGTGTTTCAAAATTGTTGATGTTCTACCCATTTCTTCTCAAAATCTGTGGTTCTGGTCCCATAATCGCCTGAATAATAATGTAGAACTTTCAATTTTCCCAAACTGTTAAAATAGTAAACTGCTATTTTTAGAAAGTTTACATTTGGGCATGGAATGAAGTCAAAATTTATAGGAAGTTACATAATGGAAATATAAGACCTTTGGCGAAGGAATCACATGAAGATCATTTGCGAGCTGAAAGATATTAAAGTTTCCATTTCTCGAAAAATACCTAAAAATTATTCAAACTCAGGTTTGAGGCACTAAACGGCCCCGTACGGGCCCAAAAATGGCTAGAACTAGCTGAGCCAGTTCTTAGCACGTAGAGCACTCCATAAGCTTTCTGACGCATAAAACGGTTCTTCAATCGGAGTCCCGGATCAAAAGTTATGGCTCCTGGAAGTTGAACTATTTTTGGAGGGAGATGCAAAATTTGAAATTAGGTTGTTGGCTGCCAAAAAGGCTATTAATAACCATTTTTGGGAACCCTGGGTAGGGGGAGAGTTAAGGGGGCAAGTGTAGAGTCAAGAATAGGTGGGAAAATAGAAACCCTAGCTGATTTGGGGGTTACAGAAGGCTGAAGATTCTAGAGCCTGGTGATAGTAGCTGTAGTGTGTTGTAGCCTGTAGAGCACTGATTCCTCTTATTGTAATTAAGCTTTTGTAATGTAATGAGTTGCCCAGATCAATAAAAGAAAGTTCTATTTTCTGTGTTCAATTTTTATTATTGTGTGTGTTATGATTTACCCCCTTCATCAGTTTCTAAATACAAAGGATCACGTGAATAGTGGCTTGTATATCGCAGATATACAAAGCAAATATACATTGGCAATATGCAAGCCAGATTCCAAATGAATATCATTTCTGGCTCATTCAGGCTTCAGGTCTGATTTGTATGTACAGGTGTTTGTATATTCACACATATACAGAAATATACAAGGAAAAAGCGATACAAGGTGGACCCTGCAGAGCAATGAAAAGCAGCTAAAAGGTCATTTTTAGGTCCACACTTGTATATCGGTGTTGTATGTGCTGATATACAAGCAGAGGATGCATTTCCATGTGCAAGCCGGATTGCAAGTAAGGTTCAAATGCAGTTCTTGCAGTTTTGAGTCCACGGTGCATTGTATATGCGGTTGAATACCTGCATATACAATGTGATATACAAAGGAGGTTAGATACAACCCGGATTTCAAAAATGTTTCCCATCTGCTTTATAAGAGTTTAAAATCTGTGACTTGTATATACAAAGCGCATTGTATGTTGTACATATATTCGCAATATACAAGGGCCGATATGCAAGGGAGTTTTCGGCCAAACAGGATGTAGTTCTTCAGCGATGGGTCCCAGTCTTCAAGTTCGACGGTGAATCAGGGGGCGCCACGTGGTGACATTGGCCAAATATACAAAGCTCTTGCCCATACAAGGATGATTTAAGACTCATTTTCAAATGCATATTCTGAAGCAACTGTAGAGACCTTTTAGGTGCCAAAAAGTAGAAACACATGCAAAGCATTTTATACATGCAAGAATAGACTCAGAGACATTTTCAGAGGCTAATATATACACAAATGCAGAAGCAATATATATAGGTAGTTGACGAGAGCTTTGACCGCCTATATCTTCCCCATTTCAGAAAATTTCAACATACTATAGGAGGAAAAGATGCTTGTTTTTGTCTCCTCTTTCATTTGAGTAGGTCTTTAGGGGGATTTTCTAGTTTCCATTTTTTGGATCTGGCTTTGCATGTTTGGGTCGATTGGACATTTCAACAGCCATCTTGAAGTTTTGAGGGGTTTTTCTCCTCATAGTGGCTCGGGTTGGTGAGATTCTGTAGGTGCATTCATGGCATATGGGCTCTTTGTCTTGCAGGACCAAATTTCTATGTGTTGGACGGTGAATTTGGAGGTTGTTTCTCCATCCCCTGTCCTGTCTCGCGTCATGGCTACCGTCTTCTATGTTTTCTCCTAGCGACAGCATCGTCCACGTCCCTTCACCATGCCTCTGCCCATACTTTCCTGCTTCTGGCATTTATGGCCTCAGTTCTGTGATTCAGCGACTCCTTACCCTTCTGGTAGGGGTCTGGCTTATAAAAGGCATGTAGAAAGCTCTTTTATGGGAGAATGGTTGAGGTTTGGGTTGTTACGCTGCCGATTTTGTTTTGTAGTCAGACCTCTTAGTGTAATTGTAAGGGTATGGGAATGTGACTCACTGTGCCTAAATCTAGCCTCTGTTGTCTTCCTTTTATCCACTAATGAGTGTAATTAGCTATGTTGGTATGCCACTGCTATGAAATATTTCTATATTGTAATGGTTTTCTGGGCCTTCATGATTAATAGATGCTGACTTCTTGCCTCTTTTATCTCTAGATTTCTGTGTTTTAATTGAAAGTTGTAATCCGTTTTGTGGGTAAAACGGCCCCTCTGTAGGTATAACCTTCACATCGAAGCCTCAAACCAGTCCTAAAATCTATGTGAATCTCCATTCAGCAGCAAAGGAATCATTGTTGTGTCCACGCCATGACCACCATTGCTCACCAAATCTGGTGTATCACCTCTCCTTCCCTTTTAGTTTTCCTTCTAACTCTTTCCCCTACAAGTTGATTAACACTAGGTTTAGTTGCACTACTTTTAGTAATAGGCTTAGAGCGAGGAAACAGCCTTCTCTGGAGGTCTAATCTCAAAACGCACGGTCCCACACTTTGATATCATTCCAATGTTACTCCGGGTTGCATGAGCTTTCACAGCTGCATGCAAAGGGTGCAAATATGGGTGATAACAGTTTCTGGCACGCTCGGTGGGACAAGTTTAATGAACTTCTCATCAAGATACTAAGAGATTTGGTGTTTCTCCTAGTACTACTAGCCTTTGGAGGCAAAACAAAGAACACCATGGCGACTCTACTGAATGAATCAGCTGGTGAGGGCATCCCAAGTACCTAAAATTTTATCAAAGATCAGGATTTGGTGATTTTCTTGGTCTATCCAGCTTCCAGAAGCATTTCAATCACCTGGCAACTCCCTTTCTAGTATGTATCTAGTTATCTTTTGGTTGCAGACCTATTTTGCTCTTATTTTAGGATTTTCATGATTATCCAGCATTAAGATGTTATAAAATGTCAGAATTTTATGGGAGTCATGGCTATTCCCCTACCCCTAACTCAAATATAGGCTATTGGCCCCCATATCAGAAATACCAGGCCCCAAATGCCTCTATATTTGTGCCAAATAGCTCTTTACCTCAATATGATCATCATTACCAGCAAGAGCATTTTCAAGCCAATCCTACTTATCCTTGTTTGCAGCCCATTCATACCTATAGTCAGCCTCGTGAAAACCATTCTACTCTAAATCAAATACACAACCTCCCTAGTCAGTCCCAAAATGATATTGATTTGGGTAGCATTATAATTTTGTTAATGGATTTCCAAAGGCAAATTTTAGAAATAGATAGAGAAGCACAATATAACAGGTAGCAAGAGGAGCTTGCATATCAAGCTTATTTGTCAGAATAGCAGGCATAAAATAGAAAGGTGTATGAAGAGAAGTTCTCGAACATGCAACTTACAGCTAAGTAGAAACAAATGAAATAGTTGCTTGCTCAAGGACAAGAGCTCAAAGAAAGAAATTTCTCTTCTATTAATAGCTTCAAGCAATTTCATCCTTCAAACCAAAGTCAATCTATGAAAGAGCTCCAGACTTCTCTATCATGACAGCCTTCTTGGACCAATCATCCTGGTTATAAAATGCCAAACCTTGTGAAGGCCAATCCTCTCTTACCAATTCAAAATCAGGGGGAGGAAAAGGTCGTAGAATCCAAGCCTGTCATATTTCCAAGTTTCAGACAGCCTTCTGCCTTTAAGTTTCCAAGTTAGAAAGGGCCATCTTTCTCACCCTGTGAGGACCCTCCACCAAACACACAAACGGAAGCATGATTTAGTGTCCAACTAGCAGAGGAAGAACAAAAGAGGCTTTTGTTGACTCCTTTTCAAAGGTTGGAAACTCAATCAGCTATTTCTTTTCCAAATACATTCTTTGAAGAACAGGTTCCTAGTTTCAGAATACCAAGCTTTAAGCAAGATGAGTCCCCTGACTTGAGTATTCCAAACTTTAGAGGGTCTCATTCACTGAAGGAACCCATACTTAAACAAGAGCAACCTATTTATCTTTAGAAGACCAAGCTAATTCCTTAGGTTTCTTTGTTAGATCAGCTTTCTTGTCCTTTTACTATCTGTATGTATCCGGGTGGACCTGTTGTCTACCAAGATAATTGGGAGGATGAGCCAAAAGAAGAGGTGGAAGAAGCTAAAACTAATAAGGAGCAGTCTGTCCCTACACTCACAGAGGAAAAAATATTTAAACCTATTGCACCTGTGAGTATTGTGAATGTCACTTTAGAAATGGATGACGCTACCCTACTTCATGAGCTACCTGACTATGTTGAAGCTGAAGAAGGTGAGCAACTAGTTGTAGATAGGCAGCAACAAGAGAACATAGAAAATCATGATAAATTGCTACAGGTCGAGGTTGAGCATGACAGTGATTTTTCAAGCCACAAAGAAGGCCAGGCATGTTGCTCTATGCTAGATTATCCAAAGGCTGATTATACTGATATACTTGAGGAGCTCCCATGCTTTATTGAAAATAATGAGAAGACTGAACATATGCAAGAGCAAATTGAAGATTTGTTCTTTATTATCCAGCAAGGATATCAACTTCTTGGTGGGAAAGTTTTCTCTTTTAAACATGTGCACGGCTCATTTTCTGAGCCTAAATCAGAAAATCATGAACATCTTGTTCATAAGGTAGAGGCAACCATATTTGTGGTAGAATCACATGAGCTAGAGTTTTCATACCAGCAAGAAGAGGAAGAATGCAACCATGATGACATTATGTCAACCTTCTTAGGTTCTTTGAAAGAGGAAGGAGAAAGCCATGATGTCCCAAGTCAGCTGTTTCACACAAAACAACAACATGAAAGTCAAATGGAGGACACCATCATACCAAATGAAGAGAAAGAAGAGAAAGAATCAGAGTAGAGACATGAGATCAAACATGATTTGTTTATCACTTCAAGGGGATGCCCAATCAGGCATCTAGGCCAGCTGGAGACACATCAAGAGAAGTCACCACTTGTCATGCTTACCTCTAACCATGAAGTTGAACATCAAAATAAGTGGGATCAACACATTTATTCACCACAAGTTAGTAACATCAACAATCAGTCCAGGTGGATAGGTGAGTTTTTTTCCATTTTGTGGGGGGTGTTTTACCAATCTGTAGTATGCCCATTTCCCCCTCATCTCTTTTTAACTGCCCACATGCATCAAAACATTGTAAAATGTTAAGAAAGGGTAGTTACTTCCAAGAACCGGTTAATGGCTTTGTTTAAAGTCATGTCTGATTGGTTAGTTTAGGATTAGAGTAGTTTTCATTTCTATTTTAGTTTTCCCTTTCCATAAGTGCTTCTGCATAGGTTGCACTGTCATTAGGAGAATGCAGGCCCCTTCCCCTTTTTGTGTTTTGGAGGTAGGTTCCAGTTTTCCAGCAGGTTTTAGACTTGACCCCTTGCCCAATGGATGCTTAAGGCCACTGATCATTTGTTTAGCAGGCAAACACCCCATAGAGATTGCCAAAAATGTTATCATTTTTCCTCTGCTTAGATTTAAATGGCGAATCTGGTATTTTCCTTGAAAATCCTTTGAAAAGTCCTTATAAGGGAAAGATGCCAAATTTCCTAAGAAACCTTTCCTAACCTTACCATTGTAAAGAGCTTAAAAATATAGGCAGGTTTGCTTTTTACATCACCCTGAAATTCATCCAAACAAAGAAGTTATTCATGGTCAAAGTTTTGGTCAACATACAATTCAAATGTACATTTGGCAGGCTTGAAAATCTCCATCGGCCTTAGAAAATGATGAAAAAAATAGATTATGTACATTTTCTAAATGTATATTGGGATCAGAAGGTGCATATGCATTTAGGGAATCTTTGGCAGGTCCTCAAGAATATTTTCGGTTTGTATATCGACGATATACAAACAAAGATGCAAATGAAACATACAAGGTATATTGTGCATTCATTGCATATTCTGTCAAGATTCCCCATTTGTATGTTTGGAAGGTTTGTATATTTGCCTTTGTATTTTCGACATACAATTAAATATACATTCACTGGAAGTATACAAGGGCAGATCCAAGGATGGAATATACATCACAGATCCCTGGAATATTCGCTGAATGTATAATGGGTCTACATGTATATAGGGGCTTGTATATTCAGATATACAAGTAAAGATACAAAAGGAATATACAATGAAAAGATACATTACGGGCATATTGCGTAAAGATTCCCTATTTGTATGTAGGGGAGTTTGTATATTGTGTTTGCATATTTAATATACAAGGTGCCAATATACATTTTCTACAGTGCAAAGGCAGAGCATACAAGAGGTGGGGCCTGTGCATATACAAGGAGGATTGTATGTTTCTACATACAAAGGATCACGTGAACAATGGCTTGTATATCGTGGATATACAAAGCAAATATACATTGGTGATATGCAAGCTGGATTCCAAATGAATATCATTTCAGGCTCATTCAGGCTTCAAGTCTGATTTGTATGTATAGGTGTTTGTATATTCGCACATATATAGAAATATACAAGGAAAAAGCGATACAAGGTGGACCCTGCAGAGAAATGAAAAGTAGCTAAAAGGTCATTTTTAGGTCTGCACTTGTATATCGGTGTTGTATGTGCTGATATACAAGCAGAGGATGCATTTCCATGTGCAAGCCAGATTGCAGGTAATGTTCAAATGCAGTTCTTGCAGTTTCGAGTCCACAGTGCATTGTATATGCAGTTGAATACCTACATATACAATGCGATATACAAAGGAGGTTAGATACAACCCAGATTTCAAAAATGTTTCCCATCTGCTTTATAAGAGTTTAAAATCCATGACTTGTATATACAAAGGGCGTTGTATGTTGTACATGCATTCACAATATACAAGGGCCGATATGCAAGGGAGTTTTCAGCGAAACAGGATGTAGTTCTTCAGCGATGGGTCCCAGTCTTCAAGTTCGACGATGAATCAGAGGGCGCCACGTGGCGGCATCGGCCAAATATACAAAGCTCTTGCCCATACAAGGATGATTTAAGAGGCATTTTCAAATGCATATTCTGAAGCAACTGTAGATGCCTTTTAGGTGCCAAAAAGTAGGAACGCATGCAAAGCATTTTATACATGCAAGAACAGACTCAGAGACATTTTCAGAGGCTGATGTATACATAGATGTAGAAGTGATATATACAAGCAGTTGACCAGAGCTTTGACCACCTATATCTTCCCCATTTCAGTGAATTTTGACATACTGTAGGAGGCAAAGATGCTTGTTTTTGCCTCCTCTTTCATTTGAGTAGGTCTTTAGGGGGATTTTTCAGTTTCCATTTTTTGGATCTGGCTTTGCATGTTTGGGTGGATTGGACATTTCAGTGGCCATCTTGAAGTTTTGAGGTGTTTTTCTTCTCACAGTGGCTCAGGTTGGTGAGATTCTGTAGGTGCATTCATGGCGTATGGGCTCTTTATCTTGCAAGACCAAATTTCTATGTGTTGGATGGCGACTTTAGAGGTTGTTTCTCCATCCCCTGTCCTATCTCACGTCATGGCTACCGTCTTCTACATTTTCTCCTAGCGACAGCATGGTCCATGTCCCTTCACCATGCCTCTACCCATACTTTCCTACTTCTGGCATTTATGGCCTCAATTCTGTGATTCAGTGACTCCTTGCCCTTCTGGCAGGGGTCTGGCTTATAAAAGGCATGTAGAAAGCTCTTTTATGGGAGGATAGTTGAGGTTTGGGCTGTTATGCTGCCGATTTTCTTTTGTAGTCAGACCTCTTAGTGTAATTGCAAGGGTATGGGAATGTGACTCAATGTGCCTAAATCTGGCCTTTGTTGTCTTCCTTTTATCCACCAATGAGTGTAATTAGCTATGTTGGTATGCCACTGCTATGAAATATTTCTGTATTGTAATGGTTTTCTAGGCCTTCATGATTAATAGATGCTGACTTCTTGCCTCTTTTATCTCTGGATTTCTGTGTTTTAATTGAAAGTTTTAATTTGTTCTGTGGATAAAACGGCCCCACTGCAGGTATAACCTTCACACCGAAGCCTCAAACCAGTCCTAAAATCTGTGTGAATCTCCATTCAGTAGCAAAGGAATCATTGTTGTGTCCATGCCATGACCACCATCACTCACTATTTGGTGTATCGCCTCTCCTTCCCTTTTAGTTTTCCTTCTAACTCTTTACCCTGCAAGTTGATTAATGCTAGGTTTAGTTGCACTACTCTCAGTAATAGGCTTAGAGTGAGGAACTAGCCTTCTTTGGAGGTCTAATCTCAAAATGCAAGGTCCCACACTTTGAGATCATTCCAATGTTACTCCAGGTTGCATGAGGTTTCATAGTTGCATGCAAAGGGTGCAAATCTAGGTGATAATATGAGCATCTTAAGGCCTATTAGAAGAGTATTGTTGGTAAACAGATTTGTCACTATGATAGTTTCTCTGAAACTAACCCTGATTGCCCGAAGAGCAATGACAAATGTTCCAACAGTTGGAGAGATTGCGGTAAAACCACAATCTTCCTCCACGTTTGAGAGGGGCAACTCGCTCGTATGATTTGGCTTTTGGTATTTTAGTGTACTTTTAACTTGAAAGTACATAAAGGAGAAAACACAAAACTAGGAAAAGATGACTAACATTAACCCCAATAGTAGACATACGAAAACCAATTAAGATTCCACAACTAATAATGATTACAAAAGGGGTTATTACCAAATAGATTGAAACATGCAATGATGATGAAAGGAGTACAATAAATCTCAACATAAGAAGAGATAGGTCATACAATCACATCCAAAACAAGATACTAGGAGATGGGTGTGGTTCATCACATCAATCACATAGATAATTAATGTATTACACATGTGCATAAAAAGGATTAGCAATTCAACATACGAGAAATTAGCAATGATAACATAGGAACACATTTAGAACACATGAACTAAACTACATTCTTCATTATCTTTGAAATTATACAATTCAAAAATCCTTTTTGTACATATTGTAAACATAAAAGCTTTTCAAAATATCTCTAAAAATTTCTCTAGAGTTTCCCCTTTTTAAGAGTCCCCCGTTTGTAATGTGAAGTCTAGTATATATATAGACTTCTTCTCATTACCACCTAATAACAAACTTGTAACTACTTCCTAACCACTTCAAGTAACTACCTTTTTCAAAAGAAAACTTAATTTTAAACTTTTAATTACAATAAGTGAAACAAGTCACTTTTCCAAAATGGTAGTTTTGAAAAATATAGCTTTCGACTTGTGAATTTGGCTAAGTCACTTTCTATCTTTCTTTAGCTCTATTCGATGGTCAAGTTTCACTGAATGTTGATAACTCCTCTCGATGAATCTATTGTACCTCTCTAAAGTATCAATGATAGACTTATAAGTGACAACATTTGGCATCATGCCTCCCTTTGGCATATGATCAAACAACAATGAAGTACAACTGTAATTAGTGTAAACAACCAAGGCATCCAAACTTGTGTTAACACTATGAACATTTAAGTGCACGCTTCCTCAACTTCAAATGATGACATGCAAATCACGCAGTAAGCTTGAACATGATCTAGAAACATCCATGATCAACTGAAAAATAACACAATCTTTTACAATATCTTTCGCCTGAAGAAAGTTCACATCAGAGTACTTAACTAGTTCTATCATACTCTATCATCAACTGCAACTTAAGAAATGAACTTGCGGAGCCCCAAACCATGAACCACTTGAATTGAATAAAGATATAGACCTTATAATCATGAATCTAGAACTAGAAAGATAGAAACAATTATGTGGAGAAATGCAGAGAAAAACAATTTCTCTCACTCATGTCTGCACAACTCAGAAACACTGTATGCACACTGGTGAACACAACTTTCTCTGCACAACAAACCTAAGCACAAAATATGGAACATTACATCTCTTACCACCTCTAAACAACATATCTAAATGGTACAAGTAGCTCTTCAATGAGGAAGAAATGTGGACCAAAACTCAAACACAACTCTGTTAATCCAAAACACATCTTCAACACATTATTTCCCTTATTAATCAAATTTTCTCAAAAGTACTCAGAAACTAGCCATCAGAACCATATTCTTAACATCTCCATCACTTCTACAAAGTAACCAAATCACCTTCAATAATAGCTCATATCCTCATCTCTGCACAACCTTGCCCCTAATCTTTGCTCAACACAAACTACTCATACTCTTGACACAATTTACACCAATGACAACACAAGCTTGTGGACATCAATGACAACACTGATTAGCACATACTTGTAACAATATCCCTATTTTTTGTTGATGGCAACACATAATGTGAAAAACCAGCAAGACACAACTTTGCACCAATCTTCTTTATTTTCTTACTCTCCCCATTTCTTTTACACATCTTACTCTCTCTCTCTAATCACTAATTCATTTCTTCTTCACATTGCTCTCTCTTCCCCTTTGATATCAATGGAAAAGGGAAACACACCTCTTTTTTTCACTCTAATCAAGTCACATGATCTTTTCTTTTCACTGCTCTAAATATTCCACCTTAGGAGTGTACACCAAAATATATCAACTCTTACTCTCATTTCAGAGGACCTCAGGACCTTCACAAACTAACACTTCCGAAGTAACATATCTTGTCTTCTCAAGACTTCAAACTTGACTTTGCATAGATTAGGGTATGACATCCAACCATGAACTTTCCTTCTTCTTTAGGAACATAACATCACATCTTTTATCAACCTTCATGACAGCTTATGAAAACAATGCATATTATGACAATATAACAATGACAACACATATAGCCAACAATCTCCTTAGATCAACATCATTTGTCTGCAACTTTTCTCTTACAGGCTCCCCCTATCATTAGTAACTACTACCTACTCCCCCTAAGAGATAGCCATCATTAGTCTAGATAAAACAATGTCTTCTTTAATCTGCAAACTGTATTCAGTTTATTTGATAACTAAAATCCATTGAGTTTCTCTATGTACACTTCTTCTTTCAACTCACTATTCAAGAAAGCATACTTCACATGCTTTGATATACTTTAAAATCCTTATGTGCTGTAAAAGCTAAGACATCCTAATTGCCTCCATTCATGCCATCGGAGCATAAGTTTCCTCATAGTCAATTCCTTCCACTTGTGAGTAGCCTTTACACACAATTATTGCCTTGTTCCTCACCACTTATCCATTCCATTTGTTTCAGAATACCCACTTAGTTCCAATTACATTTTTTTCTCTGGTCTTGGGACAAGTTCCCAAGTTTGATTCTTCTCAATCTACATTAATTCTTCTTCCATAGCCTTGATCCAGAACTCATCCTTGCATGCCTCAACCACTCTTCTAGGTTCAACTTTAGAAAGTAAACATAGACTTACATATTCTTCAACAACTCTCCTTCTTGTCAATACACCTTTGCTCTTATCAGCAATGATCTGGTCTTCAGTGTGATGGTTCAACACAAACCTAGGGGTCTTAGGATTCTTTTCCTGAGCTTCTTCAACCTGCACTTTCTTTTCTTTATCTTTTTCTTCTTCACTACTTGAAGACTCATTTGATTCATATCCATTCTCCTTTGAGTTCATTCATAGATCCCAAACACTTCTAATCAACATGAAAACTGATCTCTATTAGAAACAATTGTGTTGTGTCAAGATGAACTTCTGTTACTCATTACTTTCAAGCCAATAATCAAAACCAGACAAAATTATGGATGTAGATGTATCCAATGATCAATAACCATATGCCAGAACTATAGAGTAATATCTTTAATAGCAGACTAATGCAGACCAAATTACCAAAACACTACAACTTGATTTTATCAGATAGATACTTAGCTAAAATTCACATGTCTTCTTACCTAATCAGATTTTCTTGAACAACAGACTTTTTGTGAAGGATAAGATCCTCTTGTAAAATTACCAACCAAGCTAATATGCACAACTCTACCTTTATTCATTGCAGTCACAGTCTCTATCCTGACTTAAACCTTTGTTGTTAATCCTTAACCTTATCTCTTCATGTTGATGTATCAACACCATTCCTTTGGCATAGGAGAAAAGATTTTCAATAAGCCCCCCTAAGCCAAACCTCTAATCTTAGTTCTCGGAGGGGACATCTGCACCAGATGTTGGTACAATCTCATCCTTAACCTCTTTTGTATCCTTCTTTATCTAGATCTTATTCATTTCCCTTTTTGTCTCTGCTGGATCAACCTTTTGTATTGGTTCATTCTTCTTTACTAGCTTATCCTTCTTCATGGTTTTGCTTCTACAGAAGTTAGAGGTATGTCTAGATATATTACAATTGTACCATACAACATTCCACTGACCAATATTCCTTCCATTCATTCTTAATCTACATTGGTTACCTTTATGACCAAATTTCTTGCATGTATAACAGTAGCAACTAAAATATTTCACTATCCTATCCTTGCCATAAACATTTCTTATTTGACTTCTGCATTCATTATCTCTATGTCCTATCTTATTGCATGCAAAATACCTAGTAGAGTTCTGACTCACTTTACTTTTGTATACATCAACTTTATGACCAACTTTATTGCATGTGAAGTATCGACTAGAGAAGGATGGAACATTTTGATTCCTTCTACTTCTACATTCTATTTCTTTGTGCCCATATTTATCGCATGAATGACAAGAACCATTGAAAGATGGATATCTTTTAGCATTTGGTTGTCTGACCAAAGGTTTTCTAGCTGTATTCTTTTGAGTCAAGATCTACTTTCCATTGTTCCTCTGATTTGAAGTCTGATATGATTTTGAACTTTCACCTTTTTCAAATCCGAAACCCTCTTTGTCATTGGGAGTTTTTTGACTTTCAATCATCTCATCAATCCTTGCAAAATTTATCTTTAATTTTTCTTCATAATTCTTTACCTTCTCCAGATCTGATTTTAGATTGACAACTTCTTGTTCAATCCTTATACATTCTTCATATTTGCCTTTCACCATTAGGTTCAGATATTCCTCCATCATTGGCTTTTCTTCAACTTGCACTTTCAGACCATTCATAGATTTAGTTGCTAGCCTCAATTGTTCACTGACCTCCTTATTTCTTTCTTTGAACTTCTTGACTTGCCCACTTAATTTTCTAATACATCCATCTGCTTCTTTAACACTCTCCTTTAGATCTTTGATTTCTTCTTTAGTCTTCTAGATAGATGTTCAAGAGCAACCTTGAGTTCTTCACTATTAACATACATGTATTCATTTTCTAAAGATCCATCAAACAAGGGAGCATCCTTCTTGTGCACCATCCCAGATCTACCTCAAGAAGTTAAGCTCTTTTCCAAGGAACCTTTCTCTGATACCAATTGTTGAATGCACAAGACAATTGAGAGGGCACGTGAATCAATTGTTACTTAAAATTCTAAAACCCTCATACACATTTAGATCCATATTCATCAATTTAACCCTTAAATCAATTATGATGATTAAGCATGAAAAGAAAATAACATAAACTGAATCATAACAACACCATACACATGACAACACTAGATTTTACATGGAAAACCCAAGAAGGGAAAAACCACAGTGAGGATTAGCTCACTATATATAAGGCAACCGATTAAGGTTGATATAATAGGTGGACTCATTGTCTAAGAATGCTCACTGCAAGTGGCTCATTGCCAAAGGACTCACTATCCTGAAAGAAAGAGATAGAGAGGGTGGCTTACTACAAGGATTGAACAGTTATAGTTGCGTCTAACATATGCATGGAGTACAATTGCAATGAAGCTCAATATTCACCACAACACCAACATCATCTCTGTAGTATCACTAAAGAATAGTAGAAACTTTCTTCTTACTGCATCTAGTAGTCTAACACATGATAGCTTGTACTGCACTTTGCATTCAATCACTCTACTATTCACCTCATGTCCAACACACATTCATATAGCCATGAATACTTGACACTTATTTATACCAACATCAACCTTGAAAACATTCCTCAAGGTTGACAACATATCTTAACCCATAAAATTCAAATTAGGTCTAGACCAAAACATTGCAGTAGAGAAAAGGAATGAAAGCAGACCACATTATGCTTTAGCATGGACCTAAATCCACTCTTACATGCTTCATCATGCTTTCACAAGCAATGAAGCACAATTACAATTAGTGTAAACAACCAAGTTGGCCAAACTTGTGTTAACACTACGAACTTTTAACTGTACACTTCCTCAATGTCAAACAATGACATGTAAATCATGCACCAAGCTTGAACATGATCTAGAAACATCCACAAACATCTAAAAACCAACAAAATCTTTTACAACATCTTTCACCTAAAGAAAGTTCACACTAGAGTACTTAACTAGCTCTATCATACTCTGTCGTCAACTGCAACTTAAGAAATGAACTTGTGGAGCCCCAAACCATGAACCACTTGAACTAAAGAATTATATAGACCTTATTAGCATGAATCTAGAACTATAAAGCTAGAAAAAATTCTGCAGAGAAATACGGAGCAAAATAATTTCTCCTAGACACCTCTGCACAACTCAGAAACACTGTCTGCACACTAGTGAACACAACTTTCTTTGCACAATGAATTGGAGCACAAAATATAGAACATAATATCTCTGACCAACTCTGAACAACATATCCAAACCATACAAGAATATCTTCAATGAGGAATAAATGCAGAGCAAAACTCGATCACAACTCTGTTAAGCCAGAACATGTCTTCAACACACTGTTTCCTTTATTAATCAAATTTTCTCAAAAGCACTTGGACACCAACCATCAAAACCATATTCCAGTAACATCTTCATCACTTCTACAAAGTAATCAAATCACGTTCAACAATAGCTCATATCCTCATCTCTGCATAACCTTATCTCTGTTCTCTTCTCAACATAAACTACTCATACTCTTAACACAGTTAACACCAATGACAACACCGATTAGCACATACTTGCAACAATGAATGGTTATGAGATAAGTCATAAGAATGTGATCTAGAAATATTTTAAATATCATAAGTGTGTAAATATGTGGAATATAGACAACCATTCATGGTAACAAGAAGGCATAAGGGCTCATAATCTAAATAGGAATCCATCAAGGAAAAATAAAAAAACCAATGATAGGTATGGAGCATTAAATCATGTGTAAATAAGAAACTAAAAATCATGAATAAAGTAAAAGTAAAAGGGGGATATGAAAATGATCAACTAAAGCAGACAATATTAGTAAAAGAAAGACACAAGAGGATATATATAAGTAAGGAAAATAGAAACAATAAAAATGGAATTTATGTAATGAGGAGAGGAAAATTCATACCAAATAGGATAGGATAAGTATCTAGGTGGGGGGGGGGGGGTGATAGAGATAAGCAAAACAAAAAACAAGGCACAATCAAAAGGTAAAAGTGTAAAATTAATAAGCAAAAGAAAAGGCAAAATGAATCTAAATTATAGTTATATGTCCATATATAATTCTATAATGGTGTTAATGTATTATTAACTAAACCTTCAAGGACCCTCATTATGCCTAGAAAGATCATTCTCATCCCACTAAAATTCTCATATTTATCCTCATTAATTCATTCTTCTTGTTCTTCTATACTTGCTTCATTAATTACGTGTGTTTCATCTTTATAATTTTTTAACTTGCATAAACACATGATCCACTAATATTATGTAGGAAATTTCCTTTTAATACCTTGCTTTCATGCTTTTTTACTTGTTGTTGTGGAGGCATAATTGAAAGTTGATGTATCACAACTTCATCCTTTGGTTTCAAAGAAGTCTTTTGGGCATGGAACTTGGTTTATGTATTATTGTTACTTTTGTTTCTCTTCTTTTCTCTTTATTTCTCTCATAACCTTTTTGATTTCATATATGATTCTTGACTTGACCCTCTCTAATTTTTGGAGGATATAATTGCTTGTTTAACATCATTGGAATATTCATTAATTATTTAAAATATTTTTATATAAATCATGTATGTTGTTATTCTCCTCATATGGTACATGCTTATGAATATTCTTGAATTTGTCTATTCTATAGTGAGTACCAAGTGGGTTCTCTCATTCTTTATGACTTTTTCTTCATGAGTAATCATGACAAATTTATTCAAGATAAAATACATAGATTTATATTATTTCATTCATGGTTTCCAAAGAAATATACAAAATCTATTAGATGATTTTATGAGTATTAATTATTTAAGTTTGAATCTTAGTTATAAATAATGTATCCTAATATATTAATTAAAATTATATTAATCATCTTCTATCAAATCTTGTAATGTGCATATTGTTTCTTTTTTGCTTGGTAAATTGCAGGCTTGGGGCCTGTTCCCATTATATTGAAATTAACAAAAGTTCTAATAGAGTTTTGAACAATACATAAGAACCCCATAAAGTAAAAAGAAGGGGATATAAAAAATCTCTTCTTACAACATGTTGATGGTGTTTTTAGCACACACCAATGCAGGTGTGATTGCTGGTATCACACCTCTCTTGAAAAAGGTATCCTATCCTAGAGAGAACTACCCCAAGGATAATATAGCTAGTGTGAGGGGGAAAATAGGTTAATCAAATCAATGAAAACAAAACCCAAACATCAATGGAAGTTGAAAGCAAAGAAGATTAAAATAAACAAAAGTAAATGTACTTACAACCTCTTTACCTATATTTTTCCATTGCTCACCTATTTGTCCTTGATCTTGATAATGAAGCCCTCAAAAGTGTTGCTCCCTTGCTTGTTTGAAGATGACAAAGACAGAATGGCTCTGATATTCATGTGATTGAAGGTGAGCTTCAACACACTAGATAGAGGATGAGATGAATGCTTAAGAAAATGGGTGCCAAAGGCACGCTTGATTTCTTACAGCATAAGTTTGCATAAATGATAAGTGATATATGAAGAAGGACAAGGTGGTATTTATAGAAGAAGGTGAGGGAAGATCAATGGTTTAGAAGAAAAGGAAAGATCAACGGAGGAGGGTTGTTGAGGAATGTGCAACAAATGGAAGAAAGACACATGTCATTCAAAAAGTAGCTTTGTTCAGTTAACTCCTCTCTTGATGAGGATGAGATTTGATTTTCTTAAATTAGAATTTATTTTTCTAATTTAAGAGAAGATTTGCTTTAAAGATGCTTTAAAACTGATTTTGCTTTTGTAACTCAGCTTTGCTTTTATGTGACAAGAGGAAAGTATTTTTGGAAGATAAGAATGATTTTTGTGAAGATAAGAAGGCATAATTAAATAAAAAGATTTATTTAATTATTTTGTATATAAATGAGAGGAATAAAATATAAGAATATATTTTATTTTTGTGAAGATATTTGAAGAATAAAATAAAATATAAAAATATATTTTACTTAGTGGAGAATTTAGATTTTATTTAAATAAAATTTGCATTTTATTTAAATTTGGAAGAATAAAAGTTTTTAATTAAATAATTAAAATTATTTAATTATTTAGAAGAATGGAGTAGATGTAGATGAATTTAATTAATTAAATAAATATGTTTATTTAATTAAATGGGAATAAGTGAATCAAATAAATAGATAAATGTATTTATTTATTGATTGAGGAATGCGAAGGTGAAATAAATATTTATTTAAGTAGAGTCATGTCAATTTTATGTGTATACATTTTGCCCCTCTTTGAAGCAATGTGTTTTATCACGTTGTTTCAAAGAAAAAGAATTTTTGACAGTGATACATGCCCCAGTTTTTGCCCTTGGTACAAGTTTAATGACAGGATGCCCCCTCGGGAGATTGGATGGGAAGATGTAGACAGTGTGAGACAAATAATCTCACAAAGAAGATGGTGAAAAATAGGATATGGTGCAGAGAAAATGACATGGGAAGTAGCCACAATTGTCATGCAGTCAGGTATGGGTCATTTGCTATATAAAGGAGCTGGGTCCACACATTCTAATCATTTGTACACTTGGCCATAGTTGATTAGTCCTCTAGAGAGCTTAGGAGAGTATGGTAGCTAGACAGATGGATATTATTTTGTGAGGAGCACCGGTTTGAGCGGATTCGATGGTTCAATCGGCCAGCGGAGGCAGGACCCTCGGTATCTAGTTCTTCAAAACTTGTCAAAAGTTGATTTGTATGCGTATTAATGGGTAGGAAAATCAACTAGGACAGATGCACTGAAACACTCTTTTGGTGCATATGACCTCTGAAGTGGCGCATATGTTGCGTTATGGTGCATTTGAGTCATGAATTGGTGCATTTGATAAGATTGTGCATTTGATTTCGGAAGTGGCGTTTTTGATAGTTTTGTGCATTTGAGTCCTGAATTGGTGCATTTATTAGGAAATTACGCATGTGACAAGAAATGGTGCATGTGACCTAAGGATTGGCGCATGTGCCAAAACAATGCATACAAGCTATGGATCGATGCATTCACGAGGAAGTGGCGCATGCAAGCTCGGGATTGGCACATTCATAAAGAAGTGGCGCATGTGATATGGATCGACGCATCTGCTACCTAGATTGGTGCATTTGCACTAAAAATGGAAATGACTTAATGAAATTAACCCAATTGGCACCTTGATCGATGCGTCAATTGATGAGCGATCTCTGAGATTGCCGAGAATCTAGTCGAGAGATGATATGCTATTTTTGATTAATTTGATATGTCAAGTCATTGCTATGATAATTTGATTGTTATGAGTAGGCTTGCTTGGTTATGGATTTTGTTGACGGTATGCTATGCTTGGATATGGACTTCTTTTGACATTATGTGTTGTTTGGTTGCAGGAGGATATTCGAACTATCCTGACATCATGAGAGTTGTTCCCGTTGCCGTTGTTGCAGTAGTATATGTTGACTGAGATGGAGCGCAAGGCTCTAGGTGCTATGGGTCTGTACTATGTTTGCTTTATGCCCGAGGTTCACATGAACCGGGCTATGTTGATGGCAGTAGTGGAGCGATTCCACAGTAAGGATGGTACATTTCATCTACCAATGGGGGAGATGGCGGTTACTCTCGAGGATGTGTACCAGATTCTGCACCTCTTGATTCAGGGAGAGCTGGTTGAGTACGAGTCGCAATGGGACGATGGCTTGGAGGAGTGTAGACGCGTATTTGATGATCTAGAGTTGGTGGGGGAGGATATTTCATGGCAGGATATGCATGACTGTTATGACTACTTCTCGAGCATAGTGGCTGGACTGATCGGTGGCATGATATGCCTCGATAGGAGAGTGCACAGCTTCCCAATCAGCTGGGGGAGGGTGCTGGAGAGTATGATCACAAACTAGACCTAGCATGCATGGGGGTGTGTGTGCTTGCACACTTATATAGGGACACGCACCATGTGGTTTATCACAGAGGATCTAGTTTATCTGCAGGTACCTCATTGTTGCAGTTTTGGCTGTGGGAGCACATTGCTATCACACGGCTGATATGCGTATTTCACAGGTAGAGTGGTGAGCCCTATAGTTACGGCTATGCAGGTGTGATTTCCCAGCACAGGTTGGGGAAGTTGGAGTACTGGAGGCATACTTTTGATGGCTTAGATGCAGTTGTCTGGCATCCCTACATAGACTGCGAGGTATGGGACGATGAGGCAGATGAGCTTCCGTATTGCTTCCAGATGCGGTGGCTTATTGGCAGGACTAGGTACATTCTAGAGAGGTAGATTGTGAGTAGAGTGTAGCGACAGTTTGGCCAGGTCTAGGGCAGACCACAGGGGGAGGCACACTTTCCCAGGACTCATGCAGAGAGGTATAGGTGGGGTCCTGTGGCATCATATGAGGAGGCCTTGATAGACTTTTGGCAGATTCCTCATGTAGCTTGGCCCTACCGAGGGAGATAGTGGATGTTGCCATGACACCAGACTATGAGGAGTCATTCGCAGCACACCCATTCCTGAGATATTCAGGGCTAGGAGAGTTAGCTCCTCGTATAGATGAGAGCAATTCAGACAGTGAGGGTGCAGCTGGCAAGAGGAGGGGAGGATGGAGGAGGAGGAGGAGAGAGCAAGGAGATGATGGGAGACTGAGACAGAGGCAGAGGGTCAGAGAGGGGCTTGTGGGCCAGCAGGTAGTTGGATAGGCACAGGTCCAGGTGCTAGTTCAGCCAGAGGTAGCACAGAGACAGATGCCACCACCACAGCAGGTGGCACAGCCGATATAGGGACAGGTACCAGCGTAGTAGGTGGCACAGGCAAAGCAGGCTCCATAGCCTGAAGTGCAGCAGCAGGTTATGGTTTCACTATAGAGCCAGATTAGGCAACTGAGGGCTCATCTGAGAGTAGTAGAGTCATGGAGAGAGTCAGATGCGACTCAGTTATTAGAGTTGACTAGAGAGAGAGACACAGCTTTAGCCAGTATGTGGGATATGAGGGCAGAGAGAGATGCACCCATGATGGCCATGGGTACAGATGAGACATCTAGTTTTTTGGTTTCACAGGTGGTCCAGGTGCAGAGTGAACTTACTAGAGCTCAGGCACAGGGTCAGTACTACAAAGGGTTATATGACGGAGCTGTGTTAGTAGAGCATCATGCCCCTAGCTTCAGGAGTCAGTCAGAGACATTACAGAGGGTAGGTGGGTCTCGGTCTATAGGCTTAGTTAGGGGCCCACAGCAGACAGGGGGAGATAGAGGAGAGGCCAGTGTAGGGAGCAGTGTTCCTCGGTGGCAGGGTTAGGCACACCCAGATAGTTGTACCATTTGTGATCAGATTTTGTACACATTTTTTATGGATGGCTGAGATTTTGTATACATTTTATGACATGACTCTGAGATATGGAAAGATATTTTTGACATGTTTTTTATGATTATATGATGATGCAGTTGTGCATGGTCTATATGCATGTGTTTTTATGTTTATATGCTATGAATGTAATCGATTTGGTGATGTACTTGTACATGTGATGCATACTAGATGGATGTTAGGATGATTTGATATGTAAATGTAAATGTGTATGGATATGATTATGCAGCTCTATATGGAAATGTCTATGTTTTTTATTTTGTTGCTATTGATATACTAATGCAAATGTATGTGGATAAACTAATGTATGTATGCAAAATGATTTAATCATGTGGATGACTATCTCATGTGATATGATTTGCTGTTTATGCTATGTTTTTGAGATGTCCAAATGTACTTAATCGACCCAGAGATGATATAGATAAGTAGAAGAAAAGAGGTGGAGGAAATGAGGATTTTGCACTTGATATGTTGCAGGATTTTATTTATTGCATGGATGATATGGATTTGCTGGATATGAGATGGATATGTGTGTGGATTGCTATCTTGATAGTTTTGCAAGGTTTTTGCTTTCATCATTGGGCACTGTTTGGTATTTTTCACTTTTTGAAATGTTGGAAGGAAGTACAAGCATCGAGGTATAATTAAACTGAGATGACCTGAGCATTCCTTGCATGGATTTTGATATAACAAGTTGATACAAGCATCTAGTCAAACTTGAATCTAGATGACCTGAGTACTTCTTGCATTAATAGACAAGGATTGCCCCTTTTCATGTTTAGACCTCAGAGTCCTCAATGATATTTTAATGATCATGTCGTTAGACAAAAGTCGTCACATTACTAAAGTTTAATCTACAAGCAACAAACAAAGAAAACAAATATGGCCCCATCATAGCATCTCTAGCTTTTGGCATCCTTGAGTAGCATAGGAAGACATAATGACAAAAATTCAAGACCTTGTAAATTAACCTGTTGACAAAACTTTTTTGCATTAGACGTGTCTTTTGCATTAATTGATACAAAATCATTTTGAGTGTGTTGACATGGTGCTGCACTTTTGTTTTCGGACAAGTTGATGTTTTGCGTCAAGACTTTTGTTTGGGTAGCTTGTTTTTGCTGTGCTTGCTTTTCTAGCGAAAGGTATCGCAATCCTTATTGGTATCCTCTAAGAAAAGTGGCATTCAAGAATCCAAATCTGTAACTAGGTCAAGGAGTTGCCCCCAGTTTAGACAAGGATCGACTTATTATGGGTGAGATGATAGACAGACATGGAGAGATGGACCCTAATGGACTGACCTAGTGCCTCGAGGGCTCATTGCTAAATGGCCTTGCCTACGTGACAACATAGAGGCAACATAGTTCAGGGTAAACCCTAGTGGACCTAAGACCTAGGTGATGGCAAAGTGGTGCAGAAATAGCACGGGCTCAGATTGACAGAAGGACTAGATATGGGACGGACGGGACAGTGGAGTGGAGAGGAGCAACAGGGGTGCATTGAGAATGGCCTTGCCTACGTGATAACTCAAAGGCAACGTAGTTCGACAATGGTTCAAAGGACTGGGTCAAGATGGACAATATGAAGGACATAAGAGATATGAAGTCGGAATAGATAGATGAAGTGTTTTGCCACAGATAGCACCTGTTTATTAGGTTTTCACCACTTGCTTTTATTTGCACGAGAAGCTAAAAGTACACATGACGTCTGTTTGCCAGGTTTTCACCATGGTACCTATCCTAGGCACCTATTTGCCAGGTTTTCACTGTAGGATGATTTTTTTGTTATTTTCTCATTTTTTTGATTTTTTTTTATCACTTTTTCAAAAAAAAATTTTTAGGACTCTCTTACATTGGGGTTTTCAGGTATAGAACTTGCGAAGGTGCATGCTATTGATAGGATCATCAAATAATTCACCTTCAGACATAGCCAATTGATATGCCCCTGATCCATAAGCTGTAATGATGACATAGGGACCTAGCCAGTTAGGTTCAAACTTTCCTTTCTTTTCTTTGTCTTGCTGATTTCTGGGATTTTCTCTTAGGACTTGGTCACCAACTTGGAATACTCGGGGCTTTACTCTGTGATTGTAGCTTCTGGACATGCGTTGCTGATATGCTTTCAAGTGGTTAAAGGCCTGTTGCCTTCGCTCTTCGAGCAACTCTAATTCTTGGAGTCTGGTTACTCTGTACTCTTCATCTGATATGAGGCCTTTTAATGAGACTCTCAAGGATGGGATCTCGACTTCAATGGGAAAGATATCTTCAGATCCATAGACTAGGGAGTATGGTGTTGCACCTGTGGATGTGTAGATGCTTATGCGGTAGGCCCACAGCACGGGATTTAGTTGGACATGCCAATCATGGCCAGCATCATTGACAGTCTTTTTTAGGATGGTTTTATTTGATGCCTCAGCTTGGCCGTTACCTTATGGGTAGTAGGGGGTTGAAAAGAGGTGCTGGATATGGAATTTGTCACATAGTTCCCTAACATCTTGGTTTTTGAAGGGTCGTTCGTTATCTGTGATAATGGATGAAGGGACACCATAACGACAAACGATATAGTTTAGGATAAATGAGGCGATCTGTTTGCCTGTGATGTTGGCTAAGGGCATGGCTTCAATCCATTTCATGAAGTATTATGTGGCAGTGATAATGAATTTATGGCCACTTGAGGAAGGAGGGTGGATCTTGCCCACTAAGTCGAGTCCCCACTGACAGAAAGGCCAAGGAGTTGTTAATGGCTGTAGCTCCTGCACCGGTGCATGGATTTAGTTCCCATGGATTTGGCACTTTTTGCATTTCTTTACAAACTGATAGGAGTCTTCTTCCATAGTTGGCCAGTAGTACCCCATGCGGATGAGTTTCTTGGCTAGGGTAGGGCCACTAGAGTGAGCCCCGCATATACCGTCGTGTATTTCGCTCAGGGCAGTTTGATATTCCTCACTATTGAGACACCTAAGGAGAGTACCATCGAGACCTCAATGATATAGGGTGTTGGCGACAATGGCATACCAGGATGCTTGCCAGATGAAGGTTCTTTTCTAGTTACTGGAGAGGTCAGGTGGGAGGGTATTCTCTTTTAGATAGGCAAATATTTTACCATAGAGAGGGGAATTGGCTCCTACGATGTGGCATATGATATGGGATTCTGGGGTGTCATAAGCAGGATAGGACACTAGCTCTACTAAGAACTCATATCATGTTTGATGACCTGGAATGTCGAGGAGAGATGCGATTGTAGCCATTGCGTCTACAGCTTTGTTCTCGATCCTTGTTATTTGTTCAAAAGATATCTTGACAAAATATTCTTTGAAGTCATCTACCATTTGTTTGTAAGGAATCAATTTCTCATCCTTTGTTTGGTAGTCGTCATTCACTTGATTGATGACTAGCTGTGAGTCCCCATAGACTTGAAGTTCCTTGATGTTCCACTCAACTGCCATCTTGATACTGATGACCAGGGCTTCATATTCTGCTATGTTGTTAGTGCAATGGGAACATTAACCTGTATGACTTTGGAATAGTGTCACCATTAGGTGTGATTAATAAGATACCTACCCCCGATTCATGCTAAGTGTATGAGCTGTCAAAATACATTTTCCAGGTTGATGTATTTATGTGGAAGATAGAGTCATCCAGAAATTCAAAGCTCAGAGGGCTGTCATCTGTTAAAGGTGCTTCTACTAGTTGATCTTCTAGTACTTGTCCCTTTATTGCTTTCCTGTCGACATATTCAATATCAAACTCACTGAGAAGCATGACCCATTTAGACAATCTACCTGTTAGGGCTGCCTTGTTGAGTAAATATTTGAGTGGGTCTATTTTTGCTATCAATTTCATAGAGTGTGACAGCATGTAATGTCTCCATTTTTGTGAGGCGAAGACAACAACTAGACATGCTCTTTTGATGGGTGTGTATTGTAGTTCATACCCAACAAGTGTTCGGCTAATGTAGTAGATAGCCTGTTCTTTCCCATCATAGTTCTGTTGTGCAAGGAGAGCTCCCAGAGCTGTTGGTGTAGCTGAGATATACAGCAATAGAGGCTTGCCCTGAATTGGTGGCATAAATACCAGTGGTTTCATGAGATATTCCTTTAGTTGCTGGAATGCCTGTTCACATGACTTGTTCCATTTGAAGGGGACATTTTTGTGTAGCAGATGAGAGAATGGGTGGCACTTGTCTGCTAGTTGGGAAATGAACCATCTAATAGACTGTAGTTTGCCTTGTAGGGATCTTAATTGAGTCAGGTTCTTAGGAGGTAGCATCTCCATTATGGCCTTCACCTTAGCTGGATCAACTTCAATACCATTTGCAGACACTGTAGCCTAGTAATTTACCTGATGTAACCTCGAACACATACTTCTTTGGATTAAGTCGCACATTAAACTGTTCCAACTTGTTGAAGATTTTGTCTAAAACTACTAGGTGTCCTTCTCTATTAAGTGATTTTGCCAGAATGTCATTGACGTAGTCTTCCATTATGGTGTGCATCATGTTGTGGAAGATTATTGTCATGGCTCTCTGATATGTCGCCCCAGCATTTTTTAGACTGAATGGCATGACAAACCAATAGTAGGTGCCCCAAGGACATGTGAATGCCATTTTGTGTTGGTCTTCGGGTGCAATCTTTATTTGGTTATAGCCTGAGAAACCATCCATGAGTGAAAGCATAGTGTGGCCTGCCGTGAGATCTACAATCATGTCTATGTTGGGCAGAGGGAAATCATCTTTTGGACAAGCTTTGTTTAGGTCCCTGAAATCATTGCATATTCTGACCCTGCCATTTGGTTTAGCCACTGGTACTATATTTGAAACCCATTTAGGATAGTCTATAGGCCTAATAAATATGACGTCTAGAAGTTTCTTTAGCTCTTCCTTTACCATGAGGGCCACATGTGGATGCATCTTTCTAAGTTTTTGTTTGACCGATTTAGCTCCTGGAGCTAGAGATAAATGATGCATGATAAGATTCGGATCTAGCCCTGGCATGTCAGCGTATGTCCATGCGAAGTTGATTTGTTTTCTCTCGAAGAAATCTGTAAATGCTTGTTTTTCATGTTCTATGAGAGCTTTTGCCATGTCTAGGCTCATCACCTGTGCTGGCATTGATTGGTTCTGCCGATTCTATTAATATCGACGATCTCTCCTGATGTGTAAGATTGGGGAGAGGGTCAAGCCTTCCATCCTTCGGTGCCTCAGAGAGGTTTTCACTGTTGGATATGTCTTTATTTTTACTATTTTGATGATCTAACACTGCCGCAGAGTGGTTTTCACCATTAGATCGTTCTTTTATCTTGATATTTTTATGACTGAAAGGCTTGGCACTCTCTCCAAAATAGGCCTTCTCATTGAGTTCAATAGCATAGCTAGCTCTGTGGTCTCCTGCAGGTATGTGACTTCTAAGCTCAAGACAATCGATGATGGCTTTGTCATTTTCAAAGGTGTCTAGCTCAGGGGTGTTGCCTTCTAGGTCCTAGTCAATAAGTTTAGGGTGTACTAAAGGTAAGGGATCATTAGGTTGGTCTGGTTCAATGGCGTTGATGGTTAGGATAGAATTATTAAAGGCCTGGACAAAGTCTGCGATGGTACCCTCTATTAGTGGATCTCTCAAGGGGGGTATCATTCCTTCCTCACGATTTTCACTATTGTTGCTATGTGGGTTGGACTCTAGCGGTCTAGCCCTTGGACCTTGTCTCTCGTTGGTATGGGCTGGGTCGTACTCATGGACAACATCAATATCCTTTTCATCATAAGACATCTCAGAGAGGCTGTCCCACTCATACTCGTTAGAATTGGTTTCGCTCCCCATTTGCATTCTCTGAATTTGTTCAACCAGATTGCTAGTAGATGCTTCTGGTTGTTTGCCTTTGTTCTTGTTAGTTATGTTGTTTCTTGATGCTCCAGTGTACCCTAGCCCTGTAGTGTCTCAGGCTGTTAAGGTATGAGGTTGGATGGGTTCAATGATGCCATCCTTTCTTGAATCAAGTGGACCGTGTCCCTCGTACCCCATTCTTTGTAGCATTTGAAAGCCTTGACCATATTGTGCCATTTGTATAATGGGATGGTTATGTTGTGTTGAGGAACTACCTTCATCTTTGTATAGCCACTGTAGGATATCTTTTTCATCACTTTCATCTTCTAGGCTTCCCCATTTCACAAGTGGTCCTTTGGTGGTTCTCTCTGCTTTGGGTGTCTTTAAGATGGGTCTCCCATAGGATCTAGGAGATAGAGGTAGTTGTGCCAAACAGAGGGATTGGGAGACTGTGTACTCACCCAGGCCCTTATCTTTGAGTTGGAGTTTAGGTTGAGACACTCTTGAAGAGGAAGCAAATGTAGCTGGATCTACACGAGATGAAGAGGTAGCAGAAGCACAGTTGGTGGGGATCACAACTTCTGGTTTGGGCTGAATAGAGTTGTAGTATTGAAAGGGGTTAGGGTCACCTTGGATGGTGATCTCTTGACCTTCATGTGGGAACTTGATACATTGATGGTATGTTGAAGGTACTTCTTTTAGGGCATGTATCCACAGTCACCCAAGAAGAATGTTGTATGCTAGTTCCATGTCAAGGACTTGACAAGCTACATCTTTCACTACGGGGCCCACCCTGATTGGTAGGGTAACAATTCCTTTAGATGTTCTTTCTTCCTCATCATAGACTTTTATGATGATTTTTCTTTTCGGATTGATAGCCTTCTCTGAAAACCCCAATGTAAGGATTAGCTTCAATGTGTAGATATTCAAACCAGCTCCTCCATCTATTAGGATTCTTTTGATCTTGTGTTTGTGTATGAAAGCTTCGATATGGAGGGAGGCGTTATGGGGTTGAGTGATTGACATATCATCCTTCGAAGTGAATGATAGGGAATGTGGTGAGGTGATGTGACCAACCATGGTTTGGAATTATTCTTCAGCTAAGTTTGTGGGGACAGAGGCTACTGCCAAGGCTTTGTCAAGTATGGACCTATGAGAAGGAGATAGACGTAGAAGTTCTAACATGGACATGTGTGTAGGTGTTTTGTGGAGTTGATCCACAATACTATATTGACTAGACGGGGGAGTGGAAGCTCCTCTAAGGGTGACCCTGTTACTATGGGTAGTAACATTGCAATCCGGATCCTTGTTGATAGTGATCACATTGATGTGTGAATCACCTTCTGAGATATGGTTAACAACATAGTCGAAGCCGACATTTGTGTAGTTTGCATTGTTAGAGCCACTATTATTTCTGTTGGAAGGTCCTCCCTGCTCATAGTTAGGAAGAGGATCCTTGAATGTCTGATGATCGTTGTTGGAGGTATGTCTGTGAGATTATCCATTAACGGATATTTTGTTTTTCTCTATTAAGTCTTGGTTTATATGCTTGAGTGCAATACAATCATTTGTCTTGTGCCCCCTATTTCGATGGTATTCACAGAAGTCATTGTCGTTCCACCAGTGGGGTTTGACCTTTGGTTCATACTCTCGTGCTGAGGGAAGCGTTATGAGGTTGTTGGCGATTAGCTTCCGTAGGGCAGTTTCTAGTGACTCATTCAAAGGTGTGAACTTTGTCCTAGGCCAAAAGTTGGTGAACCTAGATTCAGTATTTCTTGGTTTGTCTTGCGTGGGGTTAGTTTGAGGTGTTGATAGGTTGAAAATTGGTTGCTTAGGTGTTGCATTTTTGGCATCTACTACCCCGTCATTCACAATGTTTTTATTTTTTGTCTAGAATCTAGGTTTGTCATTGTTGGTGTTGGCACTAGGAGTGTCTTTATAGAGCTTGATTGACCTTTCGTGATTAGGGATTTTTCTATGATGAGGCCCATCTCAATGACCTTGCTAAAAGAATTAGGACATTGGATTTGGATTTGGTAGCTTAGGTCCATTTGCAGATTGTGGATGAACATTTCTAGCATCTGTTTCTCTGGCATTTGGTGTGGACACTTGCTTGCCAGTTGTCTCCATCTCTGTAAGAAGGCAACGAAAGATTCTCCTCCTTTCTGTTTGGTGTTACAAAGATCCAATATTGAGGTGTCGTGCTCAATATTGTAAGAGAAGTGGGCGACAAATTTTTCTACAAGCTCATTGAAGGTTTTAATACCATGTGGTAGTCTAGAGAACCATTCCATGGCTTGCCCGCCTAGGCTTCGTGGGAAGAGTCGCATAAGGTAGGTGTCGTTATGTGCGACCTTGAGATAAGCATCATTGAATTCTCTTATGTGATCCCTTGGGTCACCCTTTCCTCGATATTTGTCAAACTTAGGCACCTCAAATTTTGAGGGGAAAGGTATCATGACCAAGGCCCTATCAAAAGGATACGGTGAAATATCCTCTAGGGTGTAATGTTTTGTCGATGCTCCCATTTTCATGTCTAAAATTTGTTGTTGGAGATCTTCATATTTTTGGTTCATTAGACCTACGACATCCAAGGAGTCAATTGTTGCCTTGCTCTTATCTGTGGGTATTTCATCATGTCTACTTCTTTCAGGGATTCTTTCTTCGTCAATTTCTTTGAGAGCCTCCACATCATACTCTTTAGGGAGTTTGACTCCTAGACTTTCTAGATGTAAAAATAATTTTGTTGGGTCTTGGGCAAGCACTTTTTCTAGTAGGCGTTGAAATTTTGGATTATACTGCATTTGAAGGATTTCCTCCATGGAAATTTCTTCGTCACTTTCGTGACCATTAAGAACACTTTTCTTTGCCATTTCTAACTATTTTTGTTTGTGTAATCTTGTTAAGACCATGCAAGGTAGTAAAGCGGTGGGATGGAGTGAAAAAAGATTCTTGAGCAAGATGCTAGGATGATACAAGGTTTTAGCAAGGTTCTTCTGAGATCTATGTGGTATCAAACAAGTTTGGGTATACAAAATCTGTAGTCAAAGTAGGGATGTTAGAAATCCAAATACTTGATGTTAACTAGTCTCATATAAGCCACTAGTAGAGTGTCGAGATATTAGACACTTACTAGGTTTGTTTGAGTATTGATTGTGATCTAGAATAATCTTGGTTCTAACCTTGTAGGAATTTGGGAAGATTTAGTGAGATTTTGGATGAAAAAAAAAGTAGATATGGTATGGAAAAGAAGAAGAAATGGTCGATTTGCAAGGTCTTAATCAGATTTTTTAGAAACTGAACAGGTTTGGAGATGGTTTTTGAAAAGTTTTCGACAGTTTTGCTCTTGGAAGGTACTGAATTTGGCTCTCAAGTTTAAATACGCAACAACATAAGTCAGATGCGCCAGCAGTCGGAGTAAATGCATAATAAGTCGGTTCAAATGCGCAACACTGGCAAGTTTTTAAATGCACCACAGAAGATGTTAAATGCACAAAAAGTTAGGTCAAATGTGCCACAACAGGGTTTAGATGCGCTGAAAGTTGAGTCAAATGTGCAATACTAGAAAATGTGCCACAGCAGAGTTCAGATGCACAAAAAGTTGAATCAGATGCACCACAGGTCGTGGCAAATGTGCAACTCAGGCTTTTGTCTTGTTTTCTCAAAATTTTGGAATGTTTTCAGGATTTTTCTATTTTTGGTTTGAAAAACTTGGTGTTTCTGAATAGTCTGATGTTCAATTATGGCAAAAACACAGCAAACAGATAGAAGTTTTTCATTTATTTTATCTTTTTATATTTTTTTGTATTTTTTGGACTATTTTGACTCAAAACAAGTACAACCTAGGCTGGATGTGACAATATTCATTGAATCCTCTAGCTGTGCCACTCAAAGCATGTAGCTCTAGAATCTGGTAGCACCGGCTCCCCTCCACGGCACTCACTTCTCACGTATACTAGATCTAGGTTTCCTTAAGCTCGTACCCCCACCAAACTTTAGGATTGTCTCTGCTACCTCTACTAAGAGTCACTTGAATTGAGGCCGCTTCAAGGGCTCCACCCTTTGCATCAACAAATAGGGGTTTTTGGCTTGCTACACAATTGGTTCTTAGTTAGGGCAACCGTTTGAGTGGTTACACATGCGGTGGCACTACTCTCCGTTATGGAGTCTCCCAGCCTCAAAGGGTTATGCCTATGAGGGTTTTGGGGGAGGTTGGCCGTCGGTGTAATACAACAGTACCGGTTACTTGAGGTTTCCACCTTAAGCACAATTTATTTTAAGTGTCTTGGAAGGGCTTGGCTTTAGCCTGTTACCACTCAGGGTCGTTCCCACTTAGACAAGCATGCATCCAAGGGTAGGCCCCCCTAAAGGTTTAACAAATAGAATGACAAGTCTGGCAGTTTGATCACCCAGTTAAGGGGAGAGCATATGCCTATTGTCATTTGCAAGCACAGAGTACAATGGTTAATCCAACCTAGTTAAAAATAGAAAAACTAAATGAGCTAATCTACTTGTGCACACACACGATTGTTAACTTGGAAGTGTTTAGATCATAGCATTGTTCATTTTCCCGTTTGTTAAGTTGAAAGTGATTAAGACATAGCAATGTTCATTTTCCCGTTTGTAAAGATAGTAGTGGTCTAATCTAGGAAAATAAATGAACAATGCAAAGATAGCAATTTGGGTCCTGTTACTTCCTTCCTACTTATGAACTATGTGAAGTTTGTATGAAATGCACTTGCTTACTTATCCCCTAATTAGTCTAAATGAACTAGGCAAAGCATCTAAATGACCTAATCCAGCTATTAACCCTGCAAAACAACTGTTAGATCCAATGCATAAAATTAGAAACCCTAAAAATAGAAAGCAGAATTAAATGTGCCGCACTGTAGCCTGAATGCGATAAATAGGGAGTGCATGTGGCATTGTACAAAAGGGCAATAATAGAAGGTAAATGCACAAAAAATAGAGGTATATGCACAACTATGACAGATGCATCATTTTATAGTGCAGATGTGCCAAAAGATAGTAAATATGCAACTCAGACACAGGTGCCAAAATAGGGGTCAAATGCGCCGTTGCGGGGGTCAAATGTGCTGAAAGGTCAGATGTGGCATTGCAGAGGTCATATGCTTTAGAGTGATGGATGCAGCATTGTAGAGGTCATATGTGTCAGAGTGACAGATGCGGCGTTGTAAAGGTCATATGCGTCGCTTGCGAGGTCAGATGTGCCAAATGATTGAATCCACCAACTTGGAAGGTAAATGCATCATTTCAGAAGTTATATGCACCGGATGCCTCTGTGAGAAACCTGCTTCGTCACCTGTATGGACTTGTCACTTAAAAACACTTAGTTTTTTGATTAGATAGAGGGGCAAGGGCCCCACGGTGGGCGCCAAAATGTGAGGGGGAAAATAGGTTAATCAAATCAATGAAAACAAAACCCAAACATCAATGGAAGTTGAAAGTAAAGAAGATTAAAACAAACAAAAGTAAATGTACTTACAACCTCTTTACCTATCTTTTTCCATTGCTCACCTATTTGTCCTTGATCTTGATAATGAATCCCTCAGAAGTGTTGCAGCTTTGCTTGTTTGAAGATGACAAAGACAGAATGGCTCTAATATTCGTGTGATTGAAGGTGAGCTTCAACACACTAGATAGAGGATGAGATGAATGCTTAAGAAAATGGGTGCCAAAGGCGCACTTGATTTCCTGCAGCATAAGTTTTCATAAATGATAAGTGATATATGAGGAAGGAGAGGGTGGTATTTATAGAAGAAGGTGAGGGAAGATCAATGGTTTAGAAGAAAAGGAAAGATCAATGGAGGAGGTTTGTTGAGGAACGTGCAACAAATGGAAGAAAGACAAATGTCATTCGAAAAGCAGCTTTGTTGAGTTAACTCCTCTCTTGATGAGGATGAGATTTGATTTTCTTAAATTAGAATTTATTTTTCTAATTTAAGAGAAGATTTGCTTTAAAGATGCTTTAAAACTGATTTTGCTTTTGTAACTCAACGTTTACATAAGAATGATTTTTGTGAAGATAAGAAGGCATAATTAAATAAAAAGATTTATTTAATTATTTTGTATATAAATGTGAGGAATAAAATATAAGAATATATTTTATTTTTGTGAAGATATTTAAAGAATAAAATAAAATATAAAAATATATTTTATTTAAATAAAATTTGCATTTTATTTAAATTTGGAAGAATAAAAGGTTTTAATTAAATAATTAAAATTATTTAATTATTTAGAAGAATGGAGTAGATGTAGATGAATTTAATTAATTAAATAAATATGTTTATTTAATTAAATGAGAATAAGTGAATCAAATAAATAGATAAATGTATTTATTTATTGATAGAGGAATGCGAAGGTGAAATAAATATTTGAAATATTTATTTAAGTAGAGTCATGTCAATTTTAGGTGTATATAGCTAGGTCTTAGATTGCTTGGAATTTTTCAGTGGGATGTCTAGCTATGCCTACAAGGGGTCTTACACAAGGTGATAGGGTCAGCAATGGATTACAACAAAATGCACATAGAAACCTTATGATAATTCAACTGATTTGCAATACAGATGTTGCTTGAAACCTAATTTTGACAACCAATTTTGAAAGAAAATATAAAAGGAGTAGGGTTTAGAGAGAGTTCCTAAGTGACATTCATAATGCATAGCCTGGTTGTGATAGACAAATGTTTTGAAATTTAACCAATTTTTTGAGTTACCAAACTAAATGAATGTTACAGTAATGCAGAAAATGATGCTATCTTCAATGGAGACTTAAGGATTTTTAGACCACACTCATTCATCAAATACCTAGATAAAGGCATAATTTAACTTATGAAATATAATTGAACTCAACACAAAATGATTAGCCTAGACTAACTTTGCACAGTTATTCACAATCAGCAGGTAACTAAAAGTATGGACTTAGAACATTCATCAAATATCTCTAACAAAACCATCAACATTGCAAAGAACAATCTAAATATTGTAGATCAAGAAGCAAACCATGAAACCAGATAAGTAACACAATGGACAAATTCTCAGGAAAACTTCTAGAACTTGCTTTGTATTAACTTCAAATGGCAGAGCATCAACAATTCAGCATCAAGAGTCTTGCAAAATGAAAGAGATGGCAGCCCTTTATATAGGAAAGGCTCCATACTAAGTTTTTGAATGAACGGTGGAGATTAACTGAACACCAATGGTCTAGATTTAACATCATTAAATGCATTTACAATAGCTCATAGCATTCCCAGATCACAATTTGTCTCTTATGAAAAGGATGAAAAACAACCCCCAAATACATTGAACCTGGACAATTTGACTACCCATTTGAATATATATATATAGAGAAAAGACAATTTTTTTAAGCATAATAAGGACAAAATAGTGTCACATGACCTTTCAAATGTAGCAATATACATAAGTGATGGGAATACATTTTAAAATATTCAAAAATATGCTAATGTTCATCATCCAAATCTACTTTGTCTTCTTCTGCCATTTTGTTGCTGTAGCTGACCCAAGCTGACAATGCTGAATTAATATCTATGGGGTCTGTGTTCTTGATATGATTCACCCGATATCTAAAAATTTCTAGCTCTTGGCTGTATTGGGTATACATCTTTTCAACAGATTTTTTTCCCTTTATGGAATGCAATAAAGTCACTTCGGAGGTCACTGACTATGTCTAATCTGCTTTCAACATCTAACTCAGTATCTTCAAAGACTATATTATGTAACTTACCTTTGTATCCCCTCACATTGTAAGGTGCCAGATCATCACATGTCATTGTAAGGCAGTCCTTCAGGGAGTCATTTATTTCGTAAATGAGAGATAATATATTTTCATTTGCCACCTTGTAGGCTTCCCTGACATTATCAAAAACTTCCTTTCTCAATTTTATCTGCTAATACCATGCTATTGCTTTGTGCAGCATGTCTCCTGTCAAAATATTCTTAGACAACAGTGTCTGAGAAGGCAAATCTTTGATTTCTTGTACTCAAGGGAATACCTGAGAATAATATTCATCAAAAGGATCACATTCCTCATACAAGTCTTTCCAATGTTCCCAAAGTTGGCACAAATTCTTATGAAGCTCAGCTGCGAAATCAATTGCCTCACATTCTTTTTCGCACACCTTGATCATCCATTTCTAAGTCCCCATAGATAGAGTCTAGACTTCATCAAGCTTGGATGCTTCATCTCTTGATAGCAAATTGGGCACTGTCCTTAGCTCACCTTTAGAGTCTATAGGCTTTATTAGGAATTGCAAACAAGCTCTAAATTCTTCATTCTGTTGTTTTAGCTCCTTTTTTGTGAGTTCATCTTTGTCTAGTTGCTCCAAGATCAAAGAGATAGATCCCTTAAACTCATCAACCTTCTGAGTCCTTTTGGCTGGTCCCAAGTTCACCATTGTTATAGTATAATCCTTAGCTCTAACTTGTTCCCTGTTAGCATCAGCTGGTGGGACAACTACTTATGCTATTGTGGATCCAGTTGTATCCTTATAAATTTTGGACTTCACTTTAGCTTTCTTTTGCTTCTTCAGTTTTTGTGCTTGTGACATAATAGCACTCAGATCTAATTTCATAATCTCTACCTGAGGCTGGGGATATGCAATTCTGCTTTGCAGCCAATCAAGTGCTGAGGAGGAAGGCTCTTTAGACACATCAGGATTCTCATTATCTACACTAGGTGGACCTTAAAGTAATCTTTGTTCTTCTTCTGGTTCCTTATCTATATCCTCTTCTTCATATTCCAGACTTCTCAAGTTTACCAATACATCTCTCTGAGCTACTCCTAAGATTACTTTTGTTGGGTTCTTCTCTAGAGGACTATCAGATATTTCAATTATTTTAGTTTTTGCTACCTTAGGCAGAGGCTCATCAGATGTACCCTTTTCTGTCTCTTCAAATACACTATTCTCTGGCTCTTATTCTTGAAGGCCTAATTTAGCACAGACTTTCTCTATGCCTAGCAGCAATGGTACAACCAAGGGGATTGAATCTTGATTTATAGTAGCTTGAGAGATATGGGCAACAGATGATAGGGATGTTGCAAGTGAAGAAAAGATGACTTGTGTTAAGTTAGCAAAGGTGGCAGACCCCAAAGTCGGTGGAATGGAAGAGGTCAACGAGACAGAAGAAATGACAATGGGTGAAGGGACAAGGTAGGCATGGGGAAAGATGGTGAAAGGATAGAGAAAATAGGAGGTAATGTAGGGGAAGTGGAGAGTGAAATAGAAGATATGGAAGACAAGGACATGGTGGAGATGGAAGAAATGGGACTGCTTAGGGTGCTTCAATCTATTGCCAATGGATAGGAGGTAGTGAAAATAGTAGCAGAAGTATTTTCTTGTATGATAGTTGTAGGAGCAGTAGAAGTAGTGGTAGAAATAGCATAGCAGCACTTACAACTGGGGCAGTAGAAGGTGGAGAAGTTGGCAGATTGGTGTTGTCAGAAGTCGCAGTAGTGGCATCTTCTGTACTCTTGCTAGTATTCTTAAGCTTATCTTTCTTCATTTTTGAACACTCTTCTGGAACTCTAGGCATATCTCTCTTCTTCGATGCTCTTGTTCTCGTGGAAGGAGGCATGTCCTTCTTCTGTACCTTAGGAACAACCTTTTTCACTTTCTTAGCTTTCTTTGCCAAGGGTGTATGTTCTTCACTATCTGACCTTATGGTAGGTCCTTGAATTGTCTCTGGTTCATCCATCTATTATCTCTATTGGTGTATCCTCTTCCCCTCTAGGCTCTTTTTCATATTCAGGCTCATTGTATGTGAGCTGAGGCAGAGGCCTGGCTTATCAGCTTAGATAGATGCTTTGCATTGCATCCTTATGAGGGCAACACGAAGGCCCATGTGGTAGTACACCTGTTGTGAGATGCAACAGCTACCTAGTGGCACACTGAGGAGTGCAAGCATCTCCTTTCTTTAGAAACCCTCACATGGGAGACCTTCATTGAGCACTTCAATGCATGCTACTTATCAGATCATTACAGGCAGCATTGTATCGACGAGTTCCATGACCTGCAGCAGAGGGGACTTATAGTGGCACAATATGAGAGTAGATTTACTGAGTTATCCTGATATGCGGAGTATCTCCATGACGAGAAACTCCTGGTGCATAAGTTTATCAGAGGATTGAACCACAGTATACTAGGGCCTGTTCGGATGGCAGACCCCCAGACTTTGAGTGATGCTGCCGAGAAGGCATATATCACTGAGGAGATTCAGGGATGAGGGCAGGGTTCACGCCCTCAGTTTCAGAATCGTGGACAGCAGCAACATCAACAGAGTTTCCATAGACCATCACAACCACCTCATAGAGGAGGATTTAGTTCCACACCCTTACCTCCTAGGCCCCCACAGTAGCAGCAGCAGAGAGCTATGACACAGCAGAGGTCACATGGGGACATAATAGAGGTTGGTAGTAGTAGGGCTCGCGCAGAGATCAGAGGTAGCAGGGATCACTTGCGGGATCCACAAGGTCGCAACAGTCTTATAGGGGCTCATAGGGGTCTACTGGTAGATCAAGGCAGCAGCAGTCGAGTAGGACTCAAACTGGACAGGTACAGGCTAGGGGCCCTTATTATGTTTATGGTGGAGTAGGACACCTAGCTAGAGAGTGTCCACAGGGTTTTACAGCAGGGGGATAGCCTCATGTAGAAGGATCTGAGCAGACTATTGGTGATGTGGGTAGATCCCACCGTATGTTCGCAGCGGTTGATAACCGCTAGGTTGATTTTTAGGTGTCAGTGATTGAGACATCAGGTATGATTAGGGGTAACCCCATTGCTATTCTTTTTGATTCTAGTGCTACTGACTCATTCATATCTCCATCATTAGTGGAGCATTGCAGGCTGGTGGCCTCTAGGCAGGGCGATAGGTGGGTGGTTGAGTTGGCCTTAGGGGCCAAGATGACAGTAGATACCTTAGTCCATGGTTGTGAGATTGCTTTGGGACCCTTTACCACAGTATGTGACCTTAGATTCATGATATTAGGATCCTATGATGTGGTGTTGGGTATGGATTGGCTTGTGGCTCACCGAGCCAAGCTAGACTGTCGCCGAAAGGTGATCAGCTATTTAGATGACCACAGTACTTCAGTTGAGATAGTGGGCATGCAGAAGCCCACAGCAGTACATATGATATTCATTTAGTAGCTTAAGCACTGCATGCAGAAGGGATGTTAGATGTTCACCATCATAGTGAGCGACAGATCAGATGACAAGCCTGAGGCATCTTTGGATGATCATCCCATCCTTAGAGAGTTTGCTGATGTATTTCCAGCAGAGTTACCGAGGATGCCACCCCAACGTGAGGTAGACTTTCACATAGACTTAGTGCCGGGTGCCAAGCCAGTGTCTCATGCACCCTATAGGATAACCACACATGAGCTCACAAAGCTCAAGTTACAGTTGGAGGACTTTCTCGAGAAGGGGTACATCAGATAGAGTGTTTCACCTTGGGGCACTCCTGTCATCTTCGTGAAGAAGAAGGATGGGTCTCTTCATTTCTACATGGACTACAAGCAATTGAATAAGGTGACGGTGAAGAACCGTTATCCTCTGCCCAAGATTAACGATCTTTTTTATCAGATGCAGGGAGCCAGGGTGTTCTCTAAGATTGACCTGAAGTCCGATTACCATCATCTACGTATCATAGAGGCAGATATCCATAAGATCACCTTCTGGACTTGATATGGCTGTAAGGCCCGCCCTTTTTTGACTGGTGTGTATCCTATTATTCACCTAGCTCTAGATTAAAATGTTAAAATGATTGATTATTATATAATATGGTTGCCAGATGGATATAGGTAGTGATTGGTTATACATCCTCATTAATATGTTAAATTTGCTTCGGCTATAATATGTATATGTGGAATTAACTTTGAGATTGAGTGTGCAGGTATTTCTAACAAAACCACAGATACAGGAGATTATTCCACACCTTATGTCGTAATCCCTTGTGAAGCCGATCTAGTTCCATGAGGAACCAAGATCAACTTTGTGTTTGGTGCAATGTTGTAATGTTGTAATATTGTCTTGCATGAGGTTGAATGGGTTAGGTCTACCCTTTTGTAAAATTGAATTATGAATTGTGTTGTAAGAATTGTATTTGAATTTCATTTTTTTAATTTAAATTTTTGAGACCCTTTTCTTGTGTCTTAACGTGACCCTGGGTGTCCTAACTATGTTTAAATTGACCCTGGGTTATACCCCATGGGTCTAGGGTCACTTTTGACTTGGGTAACCCTTAGTTAACCTCCGTATGGTCACCTTAACTTCACAGTGAAGTTAAGTGACGAATTTGGAGGCATGGGAAGGATAGGATGAGTGGGATCAACACTCAAGCCCATCCTTTGTCCATTTCCAAGGCTTGAAATGACTCCATGGTCCACCAATAATGGAGGGACTTATCTTCTTGTTCCCTCACTTTTGGTGAGAGTCCCCATGAAGTGGTGTGGTCCTTCATGAGTGGGGTTATTTTTTTAATCCCACTCGGGATAGTGGGAATATTTTTTCAATCCCACTTGGGATAGTGGGGATATTTTTTAATTCCACTTGGGATAGTGGGGATATTTTTTAATCCCACTTGGGATAGTGGAAAAAGGAGTGGGGTTATTTTTAATTCAACTTGTCATAATCCACTCTTCCCAAAAATAAATCTTTAATTCATTTTTGTCCTCCACTGTGAATTTAAAATTCATAAATAATGTGAGCCCTTGATCTCAACTCTTGATCCTCACCTTCCATTCCCTTTTCAGAAAATCTATAAATAAGACCCTTCTCTAAGCAATTAGGGAAGATTGGATTTTGCAGGGGAACTTGATTCTTACAGGGGAACTTCATTCTTGCAGGGGGACTTCATTCTTGCATTCTTATCATGCCTAATTTCCTCTAGGAAATCTTCTTCTTGCATCCTCATAATGCCCAATTCCTTCTCTATTCTCCTCTTCATAGCCTCATAATGCCGAAATTATTCTAGCCATCCTATATCCTCCATTCATTATCCCTTGCTTGTGATCATAGAGAGATTGTTTTTTTTTAGAAGGGAGATTTGGAGAGGAGGCTGGAGAGGAAATCTACATCAACTTCATCCATTAAAGGGATTTTTAAGGTTGGATTTCAAGACCTTTCCTTTGCATTCTCTATTTGTTACATGGTGGATGTGTGGAATGCATTTCTTGCTTGTGTTGTATTTCTTTTGTTTTTGTGAGAATTTTTGTGTGGGGTGTTGATAGAGTGTCTTCCACTTGGGAGAAATGCTCATCAAGTGTGGGTGTTGACAGAGCGTCTTCCACTTGGGAGAAATGCTCATCAAGTGTGGGGTAGGGGAGGAGTGATCCTCCTTGAGTTCATTCCTTGTTCTAGAATTTGATTATGTTGAAAGACTTGAGGGCATTTGAGTGATCTTGAGAAATTTTGTGGTATGGCTTGAGAGCCAAATTTTGATCCACTTTGGGATCTTGGTTTATTTGTTTGGCTTGAGGCCATGAGGAAAGCATTTGTGTGACTTTGAAAAAATTGGTTATATGGCTTGAGAGCCAAATATGATATTCTTTGGAATTTGATTATCTTGTTTGGCTTGAGGGCATGAGAAATTTGTGTTGAAATATTGTGAAGGGTGGTACTCTAGAGTTGAGTGTGTCCACTCTCCTACCCCTCTTTAAACTCACAATAGATGAATTTTGTGTTGTGTAAATATCTATGGGTGTATTTATGTTTTGGTGTGTTGTCTTTTTATCTTGTTGTGAAGTGGTATTGAATCCCCTAGGTGTGTGGATAATCTCCCTAGCTCGGGGGTGACCCTCTTGCGGGTCTACGGTAGGGAGGAGAGTAACTTGTGTGGTGTTTCTTTCCTTGTGTGATATGTAGGTTTTCTGGGAGCTTATTGTGAAGCTTGGAGAAGATTATTGGATCTTAGAAAATATTTTATTTTCCTTAAGTCTTATGGAGAGCTTGATCTTTTAATAGCTCCTTCCTTGTCAATTTTCCAAAAGGAGAAAATTATCTCCCTATTGTTGTATAAATTGTTATTTTTGAAGTTGTGAGGAAATCCTCTGTGATTGGATTGCTGTTTGTATTCTACTCTTCATTAAGTTTTACCATTTTAAAATGAGGAAAGGAAGAGAAAATTTGTTTTTAAAAGGATATTAGACTTGTCTAGTTCCTTCTTCTTCTACTTGCAAAGTTGTGAGTTAGTTGATGTTTTCATTAAGTTTGTAAAAGTATTATTCCTGTGCAAGCTTAGTAGAAATATTAGTTTTAAATTTTGTTATAAGTCAAGTTGTAATTTTGCTACCATGAAAGAAATGAAATTTGGGATGCAGTATTGCTTTTGAAATTACCGCCACCTTGAGGGTGTCTTCCTAGGATGGGGACCATTTCACTATTCACTATTCCCTATTCACTTTTACTATTCACTTTTCACTATTTACTATTTACTTTCCACTAATCACTATTCATTTTTACTATTCACTATTTACTTTTACTATTCAATTTTCACTATTCATTTGAAGGCAAACTATATGTAGTTTAAAACATTTGACTTGATAACATAAGAAGATCTTGCACAATGGGAAGGGGAATGAGATAGAAATACAATCAAAATTAAATTTCAGAGAAACGGTAAAATAAATGTGATAGAAATATAATCAAAATTAAATTCTAAGAAAAGGAAGAGAGGGTAAATGAACGGGCTTGGTTGAAAATGCTAAGTCTAAAGGAGGAGAAATTAATATTAAATTCTAGAAAATGGAAAGAAGAATCAGATGATTGTGCTTTGCTGAAAAATGATCTATCACCTAAAATAACTATTGCTCAAATATAATTCATGAGATTAACTTAAGTCAGGAAACCATGCGTTTCCTTGCGTAGGGTGTGCGCACATGTACTTGGTACCTCACCGACAACTGTATTATTTTCACCTTAAGCGTACGCCACTGAGCACACCTACGCATGCGAGGGGGTTTCTAGGGAAGCGTGGGAAATTTTTTTGATAGTTTATATCATGACCACATGACGCATGTGGACATGACACGCGTGAATACGTGTTATGACTGCATGGGAAATGTGGGCATGACAATGGCCACTATGAGTTCACGGTGGTTCCCTTTGGTTTGACGAATACCTCTGCAGTGTTCATGAGTCTCATGAATGGGGTGTTCTGTACCTATTTAGATCGGTTCATGATCATTTTCCTCGATGACATTTTTATCTATTCATGGACTGAGGAGGAGCATGAGGAGCACCTTCATCAGGTTCTATAGTGTTTGCGAGAGCAGAATCTTTATGGAAACTTGGTGAAGTGTGCATTTTTTAGGATAGAGGTTTAGTATCTGGGGCATATCCTATCTGGTGATGGAACCTCAGTAGATCCATCGAAGATCAGGGCTATCAGGGATTGGCTAGCACCCACTAGTATGACAGAGGTCAAGAGTTTTATGGGGTTAGCTAGTTATTACCATCACTTTGTTGAGGTTTTTTCTCAGATTGCCCATCCCATCACTTCCCTTTAGCTGAAAGGGAAGAGCTTTCTATGGACAACAGTTCCTGATCCTACAATAGATTTTATGGTTTGCACGGATGCATCACTTGAGGGATTGGGAGCTGTACTTATGCAGGGTGGTAGAGCAATCACGTATGAGTCATGAAAGCTCAAGACCCATGAGCTAAACTACCCCACACATGACTTGGAGTTAGCGGCAGTGGTTCACGCTTTAGTTCGTTGGAGACATTTCTTGTTAGGTCATCACTTCGAGCTCCATTCAGATCATCACAGCCTTTAGTATATCTTTACACAGCTAAATTTGAATGCCCATCAACAGCATTGGATGGAGTTCCTCTATGAGTATGACTTTGATGTCCACTACATCAAAGGGAAGGAGAATGTGGTTACTGACGCATTGAGTCGAAGGCACCACGAGCTCTTGACCTTGGCTTTGAGTGTGGACTTGAGAGGTCGCATTATTCAGCATCTGCCAAAGGATGAGTGGTTTCTTGAGGTATAGCAAGAGATCAGTTCATAGAGGGCCCTTGTGGGCAAGTATGCAGGGTATTCACTTGAGGCAAATGGGTTACTTCATCATCGATAGCGCATCTATGGACCCCGTGCAGGTGACCTACATACTGTAGTGTTATCAAAGGCTCATAGAGCACCATATGCGGCACATCCGGGGGTGAAGAAGATGCATGCCAACCTATGATAGCTATACCATTGGGTGGGTATGAGACAAGATATAGCAGAGTTTGTTGCTCGATGCCTCGAGTGCCAGAGGGTCAAGGCTGAGCATCAGCATCCAACGGGTCTTCTATACCCACATGAGATACCTGAGTGGAAATGGGACACCATTTCCATGGATTTTATTGTTGGTCTTCCTATGTCTTCGCGTCACCATGATGCCATCATGGTGACAGTTGACAAGTTGACCAAGGCGGCACATTTCTCCCCTGTATGTACGACGCACAATGTGCCAGCAATGGCGAGAGTATTCTTAGATGATATTGTGAGATTACATGGAGTACCTCGTCACATTATTTTAGACAGAGATTCTGTATTCACTTTAGCATTCTAGAGAGCCTTGCAGTAGGCATTGGGCACACAGCTCAACTTTAGCTCCACTTATCATCCTAAGATAGATGGAAAAATAGAGTGGGTGAATCAGGTGTTGGAGGACATGCTTCAGATGTATGTTATAGACCATCAGTCTAGATGGGAGGAGTATTTGTATCTGTTTGAGTTTGCCTACAATAATGGCATCACATCTTGTTGGGTATGCCTCCCTTTCAAGCTTTATATGGCAGACCATGCAGGACACCATTAAGTTGAGATCAGATAGAGGACAGAGTTTCCATTGGTCCAGAGTTAGTACAGGATATGGAGAAGTAGGTCACACTGATTAGGTAAAGGTTACAGGAGGCATAGGATTGACAGAAGAAGTATGTCGATGCTAAGAGGACTGATCAGAGCTTCTCAGTGGGTGACAGGGTATTCCTTAGAGTGTGGCCACACAAGAGTCCAATCCATTATGGAAAGGGCTCTAAGGTCACACCATATTTTGTAGGACCCTTTGAGATTTTGGAGTGGATAGGATGAGTTGCCTATCGTCTAGCGTTGCCACCTAGCCTGTCACGTATCCACGATGTCTTTCATATTTCTATTTTGAGGTGATATATATCTGATTTATCTCATGTACTGGACTGGAGTGCTCTACAGGTAGAGGTGGATGGGAAATTGGCTTTGGATCTAATTTTCATATTGGCTCGTCAGATGCTGGGCCTTCGAGAGCTGGACCAGGTTAGGGTCCAGTGGGATCGTTATGATGAGGTCACATCGACTTGGGAGGATGCAGCTAGTTTGAGGGCACTCTATCCTCACCTTTTTGATGACTTCCAAGAGGAAGTTTAGTCTTAGGGGGGGAGGATGTGAGGCCAATTATTTTACTTTCCTTATTTTGATTGTTATGCATTTCAGTTGATGACATTATCAGACTTTTAGTGACTATGGTTTCATTATGCAGACTTGATTTTTATTTCCTGATTATGATAGGACATGGATTAGACATATGTGATTCAACATATGAGATATATATTTGATGATGTTTTGTGATGAGGTTATAATTATTTATGTGATGTGACTATTTGACATATGATTGAAAATGCAGTTTAATTTGGAATTATGTATTGATGATTATTATTGTATTCGATTGTGTGAATTTAATTCCAGCTGCTTCGGCTATGATTTTTCATGATATGATTGACACTTGATCAAGATGTGCAGGTTTTAAATTTCCTAGCCATGGGAAATTGGAGGTAGAATTCACACTATGTTATCCCCTGTAAAACTGATCCATTCCCAAGAGGGATAAGGATCACGTTTGAATTTGAATGTTGATTTAAGTACTTGATTTAATTTTATTATTTTGGCCTTAGTACCCCTTGTCTATTTAATTAATAATAAATATTGTATAATTTTACTTGATTTACACCACTTGGTATTTACTTTATTTTTGAGGCCATTTAAAAGTGGATTTATAACCCCCTTTGTGAACCCTAGTGTCCCAAAGGTTATGCTAGGTGGTTACCCATGAGTCTAGGGTCAACTTGGATTATCTAACCCTTGATTTAACTCTCTTTTGGTCACTCTAAACTATGGTTTAGTCAAAGTGACAAATTTTAAACTTAGGGAAGGTGGAAGATGAGTCATGCCTTGGGAAAGACTCATCTCCCTTCCCAAGGTTTGGGAATCCTTTCCCAAGGAAGACTTGGGAGGTCTCCAAGACTCCCAAGTGTGTGGGAGCTTCCTCCAAGACTCTCACACATATGTGAGAGCATCTTGGAGGGAGATGGCTCTTTGAGAGAATAAGAGGATGCCATATGGCATCCCTTATCCTCTTGGAGGTTAGAGTGGGAGTGCCACCTCACCACTTGTCCTCTAACACATGTGTGAGAGCACAAGTGGATAAGGTGAGGATTGAGAGGGAATTAAAGGATGACACTTGTCACCCTCACACTTCCTCTCCCTTGCAAGTGGCATGGGAGGAGGAAGGAGAAGGTGACAAATGTCACCTTCTCATTCCTCAAGGCCAAATTGATGGCCTATATTATCTCCTCTGGTTGAGGAGTGTGGGGTTCTTGAAAATTTTAAGTTTCTTTCTATTTTGGAGGAGTTTGCGGAAAGTTAGAGGAATTTCTTGAAGATTGGAAGGTTTGGGAAGCCTTGGAGCTCTTCACCAAATGTGCTTCCATTATAGTGCTCTGAAGGTAAGCCTCTTAAACTTGTTTTCTCACTCTTGCTTATTTAATGTATTGTGTTATAGTTTTTGGTTGTTTTGTTGTTTGCATAGTTTTTTTTATTGGGATGGGAGTATGGTGAGAGCACCTCCAATGGAGGTAATGCTCAACTTGTTTGGGTAGGGCAAAGGAACCTCCTTGAGGTCACTCCAACATTTTGTATTTATGTCTTGAGGGCTTTTATTTGTTGAGGAGATTATTGAATGGCAAGAGTGCCATGGAGATTATTTGTGGTTTTGGTGGAGAGTGGTGTTTTGGAGATTTTGGCTTGAGGCCATGAGCTTGATATTTTATCATTTGGGAGCCCTTTTAAGTTGAGGGGTCCATTCCCTACCCTCATGAAACTCATTTTCATGAGTTTAGTTTTGTTGTAAACCTATGGGCTACTTTTGTGTTGTTGTGTTTGATATTTTGTTGTGGATTGTTATACCCGTGTGAATTCCTACCTCCCTAGCTCGGGGGTGACCCACTTGTGGGTCTATGTAGGAAGGAGGAATTTTAAAGTTAAATTTCTATTTTGTTGCACAAAATATTTATTAAAAATTTAGTTGTTACAAAATTATGTGAAAATGCATACTCTGCCATATAGACTATTCTCAGAAAGGAAATAATATATATATATATATATAACTCTATTTAAATATGTAAAAAAAGAGAGGAAGAAATTGAATTACTTGGGTATCTATCTATTTGATTCAGAAAAGAAATACTAGTGTTGAAAAGAAAAGGGGGGGTTGGGAGTTAATGGGAAGGTTGTATTCTGTTTTAGTTTAAAGTTTGAGAAAAAGCAGGCTATGGGAATATACACATATTTGCATTTTCTTTATAAACTCATTAACATACTTGACTTTTTTATTCAAAAAAATTTCCTTTTGTCTTCTATTGTTCTTGCCACTGTGTGTATACAGAAAAAAATAAAGTATATGTACATAAGGAAAAAGTTATGAAATATAGATTTTGCTATTTTATTGTCAAATGTGTATATACAATGTTATATATATAAATATATATAACAAGTGTATACTTATATATTTTTATAAAAAAAAATAAAAATGGAAGAGATGTAGTTACTGTATTTCTACCTTTTTTAAAAAAAATATTGGACTTATCATTATATATATATATATGAAAACATATATATATATATATATATATATATATACATACATACATACATACATATATATATATATAAACTAAGATAAAAAATCTATAAACAAAAAAATACAGAGAACGAGATTGTGAAGGCACGGACTGTTATTCTTTGAGATTTTAGATTTCAAAAAATAGAAAAAATAAAATAAAATAAACAAAAAAAAATGTCAAGAATGGACTGTGGGTAGTGCCCACAGTCCTCTGTTTCTTAGCAGTAAAGGGGTGTGGGGGAGGCGGAGCCTCCACCCTGCGCGCAGTGCGGTCTCCGTCCACTATTACCACTACCCCTCCTCACTACAGCACCTCCCCTTCAATGAATCCGTCATTCCCCCACCACGGCTCCACCCATTTCGACACCTCCACCAACAATAAGCCTTCCACCACCCCTCTCCCTCTTCGACCTTGCTCACATAAACTTCGCACATTCAGTTTATGACATATAAATATATATATGACTCTCTCTCTAAATACATTATAAATAAATGAATGTATATATCTTTCAAAACACCTATATATACCTCTGTGGAGGTTGTGAAGGGATTCTTGGCCTCCATTCTGGTCAAAACCCTAGACCTGCAAACTTGAAGCCAAAACAAGAAAAGAAAGTATGTTGAGATAAGAGGATTAGGGTTCCTCCTTGAACATAGTAAGACAACGAAGGATGTTGATTTTTTGCTCTGCATGTCGAGCTAGGGCTTTTGTGCCCTAGCCCGATCCTCTGGTTTTTTCTTGGTCATGCGAAGTGTGGGGAGTGCATGCGTTTTGGGGAGGTCTGGGGTTGTGTTTTTTATCAGTGCAAAGTTTTTTCAGCGGCATCGGTGTCTTTTTCTCCCTGAGCGTGCGGGGGTTTTGTGCCTTGTTGGAGGCCGTGGGTGGGGTTTTTGTGGCTGGTTGGTTTGGGTCTGCAGTTTGAAGGTAGTGCTAGGTGGTGGATCGATTAAACCCTAGTGGTGGTTCTTTTTTCTTGGGGGCCTGCTTGCCCGCCTTGGATCTTGTTTAGTTTCAATGCCGATCGGGGAGTCTTCAGGGGCTAGTCCCAAGATGGATTTTTGCTCAGCAGCGGTTGGTGCAAATTCTCCTTCGCACGCTTCAAAGGTTTTTAATAATAACTTGTTCTCACCAGATCCAGGTTTGGTTGGGTCGGGGTTGTCTGGTGGTACTCGGATTACAAAGATCAATGGATGTCTTGAACGCTGTGAGGAGAGGCCAAAATTGGTTATCCCGCTGGAGATGATTGCGGAAGATATTGATTATTATTCGAAGCATGCATTGCTGTGCAAGTTTATGGGGATGCAGGTTTCTTTACAATTTCTTGAATCATGGGCCCAACGGACTTGGATTCCAGAGGGAGAAATGGAGGTTATGCTTTTAGCAAATAACTTTTTCATGGTTTCATTCAATTGCTTGGCAGATCGCAATAAAGCCTTTGAAGGAGGCCCCTATTTTCATAATCAGATTGGGTTATTCATTAAACCTTGGCATGCAGGATTCAATCCTGCTAAAGAGCTTCCAAACCGGGTTCCAGTGTGGGTTCGGCTTCCAAGGTTTCCTGTGGAATGTTGGCAGGATGATGTTTTACACTTGTTAGCTTCAATGCTAGGAAAACCAGTTGGTGCTTCACAGCAGACTCAAGTTAAAAAGGTGATGACTTTTGCTCATATATGTGTTGAGATTGATTTAAGTAAACCCTTGCCAGATTCAGTGGATATGTGTGCAGGTCCTTACTCTTGGGTGCAGCAGTTGGACTATGAGACTCTTCCTTTTCGGTGCCGTCTTTGTCATGAATATGGACATTTACAGAGGAGATGCCCTAAGGCTAGGCCTATGGACTCCCAGCCTTCTCAGCCTCCCCACAATCCCCCTAGAGTTGCAAAGGGGAAGGAACCCATTCCTGGTGATGTGGATGGGGCTGATGGTTTCATTCCTGTCAAGGCTCGAAATAGGAATCGAGGTCAAAAGAGGACTTTGAAGGAAAGGTAGGATGAAGATTCTTTCAACAGATTTGAAGTTTTAGATGATCTCAGCCAGCAGGAAGTGAATCCAGGCTTGGTGAACATGGATTAGGGTGCTTCAGGTACAGGACAGGAGGGCCTTCTTTCTGAAGCTACTCAGGTTTTGCAGGATAATAGGGCTTTGCAAATGGACACAGATGTTCAAATGGAAGTCCAAGTGGAATCAGTTCCTATTATAGTAGGGAAGAAGGGTGGTGAGGATGGATCTCCTCTTGTTTCAAATGTAGGGACTGAGGGGGTGAAGATTAATAAGTCTTCTTCTTCTCATTTGGGTCTTCATCAAAAGGATCCAAAAAAAGGGACTGGGGAGAAGTCTTCCAAGCTTGGTAGAAAAAAAGATTTGGATAAGATTAAATTAACAGGGGAAACTTTGGTAGAGTCAGGGTCTGTTAAGACTCTGGATTCTCATTTTTCGAGCCCCTTGAAATGATTGTTCTATCCTGGAATGTAAGGGGCTTGAATAGTGGCCCTCAACAAAAAGCTGTTCGTGATTTGGTTAGAAGTCAATCTCCTGATGTTCTTTTCCTGCAGGAGACTAAGTTATCAGTGGAGTGTATGTTTGGTTTAGTGCCTAACTTGTGGGGGAGTGGAGAGTGCCAGTGTATTGGTGCTCAAGGATCTGCTGGAGGAGTGGCTTGTTTATGGAATCCTCGGAAGATCTGCCCTCTTTGGTGGTTGTCCTTTCAGTCTTCTATCTCTATGATTGCTTCTTGTTTTGAGACAGGGGAGTCTGTTCTCTTCTCCAATATCTATGCGCCTACTGAACTTCAGGGTAAACAACTGTTGTGGTCCCATATCCGGTTTGTCCGAAGCATGGTTCCTTTCCATCCGTGGATTATGGCTGGAGACTTCAATGCTATTTCTGAGTTGGCTGAGAAGAGGGGTGGTATTGCGAGGCTTGAGCCTTCTACACTGCTACTTCAGGATAACATTTCAGCTTTAAATCTGGTGGATATCAAGCCCATTAATGGCCAGTTTACTTGGAATAATCAGAGGATTGGGAATAACTGCATTGTGGAACAACTTGACCGCTTTCTGGTTTCTTGCTACTGGGTTGGTGGGTTGTGGTCTTCTAGGTCTGAAATTTTGGATTGGAGGGGATCAGATCATTGGCCTATCAAGCTAGCTATTTCTTCAGCTCGTGTGCCTCGGTCTCCTTCTTTCAAGTTCTAGCTTATGTGGTTGCGTGACTCCTCTCTCCATGACTATATTGTTGAGTGGTGGAGGTATGGTAGACCTGCTTATGGTACAACAATGTATACTTTTGCTAATTTACTTCAATTTGTCAAGTATCAGCTTAAACGTTGGAATCGGCAGTGCTTTGGAAACATTTTCCATGCTAAGACTGCTGCTTAGGCTGAGTTGGATGGTATTACGAGGTTGATCAGGGAGGATGGAGTGACTGAGGACCTGCTTCAGGAAGAGACTAGGGCTTTGAAAGAATTGGAAGAGTGTGAGCTACGAGAGGAAGTTTTTTGGAAACAAAAGGCTCAGATTGAGTGGCTTCAGGAAGGGGATAAAAATACCACTTTTTTCTTCAACTCAGTGAAAGCCAGGAGACATGGCAATTCTATTTCTACTCTGGTGAATGATAGGGGTGAAACTCTCTCTTCTTTGCAGGAAATCACATGTGAAGCTATGCAATATTTTGCTTCTTTATTTAGGGAGGACTCGCAGGGGGGTTCTGATGAGGAAGCTCAGGTCCTTTCTTGTATCCCTTCTTTGGTTTCTAGGGAGATGAATGAGCATCTTATGAGTGATATTTCGATTGAGGAGCTAGAGGGGATCATGTTTCAAATGAAGAGGGGGAAAGCTCCTGGCCCTGATGGTTTCCCGATTAAGTTCTTTCAAGAATTCTGGGAGATTATCAAGTTGGACTTGTTGGCAGTTGTTCAGGAGTCCCATAAGAATAAACAGATGTTACGGGCTTTGAATTCTACCTTCCTTGCTCTCATCCCAAAGTGTGATGGGGCGGATAGGTTAAGTCAATTTTGTCCTATCTCTCTTTGCAATGTGATTTACAAAATTATCTCTAAATTGATTGCTGATAGGTTGAAAAAGTGGCTTAAAGTGCTGATTTCTGAGGAATAGAGTGGTTTTGTGGCGGGACATCAGATTCTGGATGGGGTTGTTATTGCAACTGAAACCATTCACTCTATGGCTAATTCCAAAGATAAGGCAATGTTCATCAAGCTTGATGTGGCTAAGGCTTATGACCATGTTCGATGGTCCTTCCTTCAAAAGGTTCTTGGTGCTTTTGGTTTTGGGGATGTGTGGATTTATTGGGTTATGAGTTGTGTTACTTCAGTCTCCTTCTCTGTGTTAGTAAATGGTGAGCACTCTGAGCTTTTTGGCACCTCTAGGGGTTTGCGGCAGGGTGACCCCCTCTCTCCTTACTTGTTTCTTCTTCTTGTTGAGGGTCTGGGACGCTTGATAAGAAGGAATGTGGAGTTAGGTTTCATTTAGGGCTGGGGGTGGGGAGGTGGTTTACCTCCACAATCTCACTTACAGTTTGTTGATGACACTGCTTTGATGGGTATGGCTACAATTAGGGAAGCTTTGAATTTGCGCAAGGTGTTGGATGTTTATCTTCTAGCTTCAGGCCAATTGATCAATGAAGATAAGTCTTCCATCTTTTTCTTCAATACTCCAGGTTCCATTTAGAGGTGAATTGCTCATATCTTGAGATTTCAGACTGGGGTTCTCCCTTTGACCTATCTTGGTATTCCCATCTCTATTGGAAGACTTCCCAGGGAGTCTTGGCAGAATATTCTGGATAAATTTCGTGTGAAAGTTAATCATTGGACCCATCAATGGGTGTCCTTTGCGGGTCGTGTTCAGTTGCTCAAGTCTGTGGTGCAGGCCCTCCCCATTTATAGATGTATGATTCAGGTGGCCCCTTTGGGTTTTGTTAGGGAATTGGATTCTTTAGCAAGACAGTTTTATGGGCTGGTAGCTTATTGTCTTCTAAATGGAGCCTTGTTAGATGGGACATTGTTTGTAGCCCGAAGCAGTTTGGCAGCCTCGGGTTAAGGCAGTCGTCGTTGTCAGGGATGGCGTTGGCTGCTAAATTGTATTGGCGGTGGTGTGTGGAGCAGGATGGGATCTGGACCAGGATATTAACTTAGAAATACTTCCCAGGGATCCCTCAAATTGATATTCCTCAGTATCCACTGGTGGGGAAAGGCTCGGTGATTTGGAGTACGCTCAAGAAAGGGGCTACTCTGGTCAAGGATGGTTTATTTTGGATTTGTAAAAGAGGGACAAAAGCTCATTTTTGGTCTGATTCTTGGGATGGTTTTCCTCCCATTATTTCTCAGTTTCCTAATTTGGTGACTCTGTGCTAGAGGTTCTGTGAAGTTGGTTGGTCAAGGGTGAGTGACTTCAAGTCCTTTTCTTCTCATGGGCAGTTGGTGGTGGCAAGATGGAAGACTCCTGATGAGTGGCCTATTGTTGGTATGGAGGAGGAGTGTGCTGACCTTCATAGTATCCTTTCTCATAGACATTGTAGCTCCCTCTAGGAAGGGGATGTTCTTTCTTGGTCTCCTAATTCTAAGGGTGTCTATACTGTTGCTTCTGGATATCAGGTGTTGTTATCTAACTAGCTGGAGGGGGTGGAGGTTCACTGGTGGAAGAAAGTGTGGAATAAGCTTTCTTGGCCGAAGTGTAACTGCTTTATTTGGACTTTGGCTTGGAATAGGTGCTTGACTTGGGATAATATTCAGAAGCGGGGTTTTCAAGGTCCTTCTATGTGTGTTATGTGTGGATGTGGAAAGGAGGACTCCTCTCACTTGTTTTTCCGTTGTCCCTTGACTTTGCAGCTTTGGCATTTTTGGTGGGAAGTTTGGAAAAGCCCCTGTGTTCATGCTTCATCCCTGGTGGAGTTTTGGAGTAGTCTAGGTAGACCTCCTTCTATGGCCTCTTTCTTGCAAGATGTGTGGTATGCTGGGCCTTCCTTCATACTATGGCAGATTTGGTTGGAACGGAATCGCAGAATATTTTGAGGTGAGAAGTTGTTGATTCAACAAGTTTGGCACAAAATTATGAGTATGATTCGGGAGATGGTGGAATCTAAGTGTGATGTGGTGTTCCCTTTGAAGAAAGGAGATGCTGAGTTGGTGGATAGATTGGGTATTTAGGGGTTGTCTCCAGCTTCTGCTTGTGTAAGGAAAGGAAGGCGAGTGAAAAAGAAAGTGCAAAGGGTGGGAAGATGGCTTCCCCCTCCGTTTGGCATTCTAAAGCTCAATACTGATGGTTCTTCAAGGGGCAATCCTGGGCCTGCTGGGATTGGTGGGACTGGCAGGGATTTTTCGGGATCGGTGGTTTTTTTCTACTCTGTTCATGAAGGATGGCAAACTATCAACCTTATGGAAGGTTTGGCGATCCTCTATGCTTTGGAGAGGGCTTATGCTTTGGGATGGCGCAAGGTTATCTGTGAGTCTGATTCACAGGTTTTGATTAATTTGCTAAATACACAGAAGGTTTCTGATGTTAGTTGGCAGTTGGCTATGATGGTGCAACAAATTTTGCAGATAAGTTCTTTGATGGAGATGGTGTCTTTTGTCCATATTCGAAGGGAGTGGAATAGGGTAGCAGATTGTTTGGCTAAGTGGGCTTCTGAGCATTTAGATGGTTGGAAGGTGGATGAATGGGAGCAGGTTCCTCATGAGCTCCGATATGACTTGGAGAAGATTCTTGCTGAGGATGGGAATGGTATTGGTGAAGGATGATGTTGTTTCATGCTTTGTATGGCTATTTCTTATGGATTACTAGGGCCTTGGCCCTTTGATGCTTTGTAATGTACTTTTTTGAATTTCAATAAAGTTTTTAGCCCTTTTATTTTAAAAAAAAAAAAGGGTTCCTCCTTGAAAGCAATTCCTAAAAAGAGATTAGGGCATAAGAGTAAAATAATAGAAAAGAGGATTTTGGGTAACTTGTTTATAGAAAACAATTTTAGATGGTAATAGGGCTTTTCTTATTTTTTTCTTTAGAGGATATTTTAATTGTGAGGTTGAATTTTATTCCTTAATTAAAAATCTCCATTCTTTCCTTGTTTTTAATTATACTTTTGGGTTCATTTAACTAGTTCTCTATTTCGGAATGAGTTAATTTTACACTTTGATTTTTGTCTTGTGAATTAAATTTAATTTTTGGGAGGGATTATTTTATTTTTAACTGGGAAGAAATTTCTCCTTGAGTTTATTTTACCTTAGCGGGATTTCTCTTATCGATCTCGTTGGTCTTTCTATTTTATTATTATTATTTTACAGGAGTGAGTATCTTAACCTCCTCCTTCCTCTATTAAATTTTTTAGTTGGTTATTAAATATAATTGTCGAAATTGTATTTAATAACAGACTTAACTTTTCTTTTTGGTTTTATTTGGCGTCTTGTCTTTTAATTTAATTTAATTATTTTATTTTTATTATTTTGAAATTGTTCTTAAGGTTTAATTTAATTTTTATTCCTAATGTTATTTATTTTCTTATTAGTGATTTATTTTAAATTTTATTTTGCGTTTATCAAAAATGCATTATGCTACCGAAATTTTGCTAGATTCCTAGGGTTTAATTTATGTGATATTTTATTTATTTTTATTCCATCATCCCACTTCAATCTTGCGACCATCAATTTCATCATTTACTTAATCCTCTTCGACTTTGCTTTAACCAGAGTTGAGATAGGTTTCAGAGCTGGTGGATTCCTCTTCACACCTAGGAAACTAGGGTTCAGGTTTCAAACAGTCTAACCCTAAAAGCGACACACTTCATGTCACATACCCCCTAGACGGCTTTCTTCATCACAGTCACGTTAAAATGTCTACGCCTAGGCGTATTGCCACCGAGCACACAGATGCGTGCGATGGGGTTCCTAGGGATAGGTAGAAATTTTTTTTGTAGTTTGTATCATGACCACATAGAAAATGTGGACATGACACGTGTGTTGTGTGTTGTGACCACATGGGAAATGTGGGCATGACACCCTTCTCTAGATCTTATTCTGGAAGGTCTAATTCAACACAAACTTTCTTTATGCCTAGTAGTAATGGTACATCTAAGGGGAATGAATCTTGGTTTATAGCATCTTCTGAGATATGGGTAGCAGATGATAGGGATGTTGCAAGTGAAGACAAGTTGACTTGTGTTAATTTAGCAAAGGTGATAGACCCCAAAGTCGGTGGAATGGAAGAGGTCGGCGAGACAAAAGAAATGACAGTGGGTGAAGTAAGGGGCAAGGTAGGCATGGGGAAAGATGGCGAAAGGATAGAGGAAATATAATGTAATGTAGGGGAAGTGGAGAGTGAAATAGAAGATATGGAAGACAAGGACATGGTGGAGATGTAAGAAAATGAAGGGGCAATAATGGAAGAAATGGGACTACTCAGGGTGCTTGAGTCTATTGCTAATAGACAGCGGCCAATGAAAATAGTAGTAGAGGTATTTTCTTGTATGATAGTTGTAGGAGCAGCAAGAATAGTGGTAGAAATAGCAAGATGAGATGCAATGGTTGAAATAGGAGGAGAAAGCATAGCAGCACTTGCAACTAGGGTAACAGGAGGTGGAGAAGCTGGCAGATTGGTGTTGTCAGGAGTTGTAGCAGTGGCAGCTTCTATACTCTTTCTAGTATTCTTAACCTTAGATTTCTTCATTTTTGAACCCTCTCCCAGCCCACTAGGCATATCTCTCTTCTTCGATGCTCTTGTTCTCATGACAAGAGGCATGTCCTTCTTCTCTACCTTAGGAACAACCTTTTTCACTTTCTTAGCTTTCTTTGTCAAGGGTGTATGTTCTTCACTGTCTGACCTTGTGGCATGTCCTTAAGCTGGCTCTGTGTCATATGTTATCTCTATTGGTGCATCATCTTCCCCTCTAGGCTCTTTATCAGATTCAAGCTCAGTGTATGTAAGTTGTATCTATTGTCTTTCTAAAACAATAATCTAACTTCTTACCCAAGCCTTACTCAGCCTAATTGGCTCTTTCATCACAACATCTAAGGAACTTTCTTCTACATTAGCCCAATTGGCCAAGGGAATAGGCTGGTGATATTGTGCCTCCCAGGCTCCTTCTTCTACATTAGCCCAATTGGCCAAGGGAATAGGCTGGTGATATTGTGCCTCCCAGGCTCCTCTATGTATTACATTTTCATCAACCTCCAGTTGATCCGGGACTGCTATAATATGGAACTTCCTTAAGAATCCCAAGGATAATCTAGAATGGGCTCTTTTCATTACTTCATAATCATCTAAGCAATTAGCCCAAAAATCTTCTAGGTACATCTTATGAAAAACTTCTTGCTTACAAGCCTTTCCATCACTCTATTTGGATCAAAATGATCTCTCGTTGTGTGGTAGTCAAGATTGAGTAGTTGAATCTTGGTGTCCAAGTGCTTAGCTATCCCTAAGGAAGCACATGCATAGTTACCCTTACATAGCAGACTAGGAAATTGAACATTTGTTCTATGCAGATGTATCAACTTTTCAACACAAGTTATTAATTACCTTGATTATTCCAAAAGAACTACCTTATCCATGGGGTACCTAGGTAGTTTTTAGGTTGCTCCCATGAAGCCTTGAACTCTTAAATATGTGAACTTGTCAAATTGTATATACCACCTTCCATATTTTGTGACCTCATTCATGGCCTCGGTGGATACCCTGAGAGCTGTGTTTCCTTGTAGCAATCTGGTTATATACATGGTGAAGGCATCATTTACTCTCTTAAAATGGATAAGAGATTATGACAATGTCAATTGAGTATAGCATTCATAGACTTTAATCTAATGTTGTTCATCAGTTCCCACTTCTTCTACTTTGGACAACCTAGGATACTCATTCCTCCTAGCCAATGCATACACTACATAAGAGGTCCATCTGAAAAATTGTTTGTCTTTGAAGTCACTGAATGTTGCATGTATGTTATCACTCAGTATCTATGCCTAATGGAATTTGGTGCCTTTTAATATCTCCTCAATTATAATAAACATCCATCCTTCAAAGGTTGATGTCATGGGCAATCCATGTATTCTGCTCAACAGGGTCATTAGGTCCCCTATCTCATGATAAAAGTCACTCCTATACAGAACCTGAGGAAGTTTGATAAGGGCATTCCTCCTACTTTTAACCCACTGTTCATTTATGTGTTCCCTGCATCCATCTACTTCTTTCTTGTATGTGGCCTCTGCTGCCTTGCATGTCTTGGTCATCACTGAATGCCGTGGGATCCCAAATATTTTAGCTAAGGATGGTGGATGTAGGTCTGCTAGCACATCCCTATTGGTAGTTTGTATAGTCCTAGTCATTATATCATAACTATCTGCATAGGCAACTATCAACTCTACAATTGAGCTGATGTAGGGAAAGCAACAGCATCTGCAATGCCATTATTTTTCACTTTCTTGTCCCTTGGGATTGGATTAGGTCCAAATACTTGAATTTTGAAATCATCTAAGTCAATGTGACCTAAATCAATGTCTCTTTTGTTCTTCCATCCAGTGGAGATCTTAGTTTCAGGAGGGATGCCTTTGAACTTGTACTTCATGATTTGGGCTTTTGCAATCATTTAATCTACATGACTGGACCTCATAAGTCTTGATACATTTGAATGGTTTTCCTAACTCCTAAGTCTAAAATCTATGTTTATTAGGCCAACTTCTACATTACTAGGCCATAACTAAGTTACCAATGCATGCCTATGAGAACATATAAGTCTGAAATTCACTAGTAATTGCACTTATCTCATGATCAAATGATGAAACAATGTTACCTTTTTATGCTAATACATGCAATAAATGTTCCAATGGTACAAAAATCCTAATTAAAACATGTAAAACATCATGATTTCATAATTGTAGCTACCATTTCATCTTAACAGACCTTTCACCTTTTGAAATTTCTCTTAGAAAAGTCATTTTACTAAATTTGCACTAATTTGGGGGTTAGCTAACCTATAGAAGGCAAAGTGGGTATTTGGAGGTCAACCGACCTGGCGGGGAAATAGGGGTCATCCGACCCAAAGGCTTTCAAGTCATTTGGTCATTGCAACACTTCGCGAAGACTTGGCGCATTTCTAACTTGGAGAAGTTTTGGATGGGACCGACTTGGAAAATATTTGAAAGATTTTAAGTGTTTCTTCCCACGTGGAAAATAGGATCTACTTTTAAGACTTTTTATTCCCTTTTTAAGTTTAGAAAAAAGTTTTAGATATTATAAAAAAGCTGCATAGAAAATTTTTTTTTAGAGAAATGATATGTAATATGGGAATGAAATTTGTTTTAGAAGGGTTATATGCTCACACTTTTCAAAGTGTTTTATTTGTAAAGAGATAAATTAATCCTTTGTAATTAACTGCATTATTGATTGAAACCGACACTTATTCACCAAGATATAATAATATAAAGATCTTTTTGTGTGTGGGTCCTATTTGAAGGGATAGGGGGAGCATCCATTTGCAGAGATCTCCCTAGGTTTTTTATGTTGAGCCTTTGGGTTATTGTGCACATTTATCTTATCGAAAATATGGCAAGAAATGTTATGTCTAACATTGTAATTCCTACGTTTGAAGGAGACAATTTTACATATTGGTGTACCAGGGATGCAAACCCTACTCAAATCTAAGGATTTGTGGGAAATTGTACAAGTAAGGTATGTAGAACTAGATACAAACTTATTTAATGCATTAAGTGATCAACAAATGAGAGAATACGAAGCAAATTTAAAGAAAAGATAGGGTCATCCCACAATAATGGGTTACACTTTTTGGCTAAACTTGACATTGAAATCAACATTTTGACCTAAATTTTCACTGTCTGACACCTATAGCTACTAAATCGTTAGGAATTTGAGGATGATGTGAACTAGTGACTTGTGATATTTTGTTTGTAGATTCTAAATATATATATATTTTTAAAATTGTAATTAAATTGTAAAAAAAAATTAGTCTCCTTTGATAACTAGTTTCTAATAGTAAACAACATTTTTTAAAAGTGATGTGTATTCTGTAGCACATAACTTGTTTTCTACAAAGGATAAAATTTTGATTCTTTTGAATTTAGATTGGTAACACTGATATATAGGGAATGCATTTGGTTTCATAATGCTTTTTTGAATATATTTTTTAATTAAGTTTTGAAGTTAAACCATTTATAATTTAGACATAGGTGTATTCCATAAAACATAGCTTTTTTTGTATGTATCAAAATTCTTTTTTTTCTGTTGAAATAAGGACATCAATACCTAGGGCATATATAATTTTTAAAATTTTTTTTCACTAATTTACTAATTTTCCATGTGTGTAGAACAGAGAACTTGATGTTCAGTGAAAAACCTACATTCACAAGAAATAAAAAAATATAATAATCAAATTAAATATATTTAAAATTATACTATTTGGGAAGCTTATAATAAGGACTACATACTTACAAAACATAAATTTTAATTATAAATTCATTTGATCCCCCAAAAGGTAAATCAAAAGTGGTTTATTACCAGCATTTTGATAGGTGTAGAGGAGACTCCATTATAGGTATGGTTTAAAAGTAGCAAGGTTCTATCCAAGGGTGTTTGAATATAACGGGGTTTGATCAAACCCTCTTAAGTTAAAATCCTTTAAATGGAACCTTTCAAGGCTTAAATAATTATATTTTCTAAAAATATGTGATTTTAGCAAAAATCAGAATGTCCTAGAAAGTGTAACCCATTATTGTGACAACACCCAATAATGAAGCCTTATTTCTAGTTCAAGGCATAATTAATCAAGCAATTTCTTTTAGGATAAGTGGTGCTAGTAATTCTAAGCAAGCATGGAAAATTCTCTATAATGCTTATCAAGGTGCACAAACTACAAAATTACAAACAATGAGGAAAAATTTTGAAAATGTAAAAATGGTCAATAGTGAAAGTGTGAATGATTTTATAACAAAGGTAGAAGGCCTCGCTAGTCAAATGAAAGTTCTAGGGGATGCTGTGGATGATAAGCATGTCATTCAGAAAAATTGCAGGAGTTTAATTCGTAAATTTGATGGTATGATTTCTACAATTGAGATTTTGAATGATCTCACAACTATGCACATAGATGTACTATGTGGAATATTGTTAACTGTTGAAGAAAGGATGAGAAGTAATGAAGAAGGTATAGAACAAGAGTTTTCCTCTAAAGAAAGAATAAGAGGAAAAAGAAACACATTGTTTAGGAATCAAAATAAAAATGAATACAAAGGTGAATCTACCAATTCTAGAGGAAGAGGTAATTGTTTCAGAGGAAGAAGTAGCAACTTTAGAGGTATAGGAAGAGGAAGAGGTAGAAATAATGGGTGAGATAAAAATAATCTCCAATGCTTCCATTGCAACAAGTTTAGACACTATGAATTATAATGTTAGAGTAAACAAGGTGAAGTAGAAAAGATAGATGCTCACAATACTGTTGAAGATAAACAAAATTTGTTTATTTTTTGTTTCAATACAAATGTTAGTGAAAATAATGTATGGTACATTGATTTTGGATGCTCTTCACATATGACATCTAATGAAAATTTGTTTATCAAACTAGATTAAAACATCACAGTACAGTGGTATTAGAAGATAATCAATCTCACTAAACCAAAGGCAAGGGTACTATTGATATTGTAATAGAATATGGTAAGGTAAAACATATCAATGAGACATTATTGGTTTCAACCCTCAAAAAGAATTTGTTTTGCATTGGACAAATGTTAGAGCAAAATTATCAAGTGACCTTTGATGAAAAAAAGTGCATAATAAGAGACAAGTTAAAAATGAATATGGTTGTTGCAAGAGCAAAAATGATAGGTGATAGGATGTGTCCTCTCCATTTCACCTATGGAAACCAAGCATTAAGGTCTAGAGAAATGAATGAAAGTAGAATTTGGCATCAAAGATATGGCCACCTCAACTTTAGTGGGTTAATTTTACTCATGAGATTAAAAATGGTTGAGGGTCTGCCTTTCAATGAAAATAAAAAGAAGTGTGTGAAGAATGTGTTGTTGGAAAACAATACCAAGTTAGTTTTCCAATTGGTAAATCTAGTAGAGCTAAGCAACATCTTGAGATAATCCATACAAATTTTTGTGGTCCTATGGAAACACCTTCTTTGAAAAAATCAAAATATTTTCTAACCTTCATTGATGATTACTCAAGAAAAATTTGGGTATATTTTTTGGTTGCAAAATCAGAAGTGTTCGACAAATTTGTAGAATTCAAGAGGTTGGTTGAAAAACAAAGTGGTAAGTACATCAAAGAGATAAGGTCAGATAGAGGGGGTGAGTACAAATCAAATCAGTTTCTAGATTTTTGTAGAAATCATGGAATCAAGAGAGAGTTTACTATTTCCTACACTCCACAACAAAATGGAGTTGTTGAAAGAAAGAATAGAACCATTGTTGAAATGGCAAGGAGTATGATGAAAGAGAAGAATTTAGATAAGATTTTTTGGGCAGAAATAATATGCACAACAATATATTTTCTCAATAGGAGTCCTCCAAAAGTAGTTAATGGAATGACTCCTGAACAAGCATGGTCTGGGATTAAGCCAAGTGTTGATCATTTGAGAGTATTTGGGTGTGTTTCTTATGCACACATGTCGAAGGAAAAAAGGTCTAAACTAAATGATAAAGGCCTAAAATGTATTTTTATTAGGTATGGATCAAAAAATAAAGCATATAGATTGTATGACCCAATAGGAAAGAAGCTAGTTTTAAGTAGATATAATGATTGATGAAGCAACAAAATATACCAAGAAAAATGAAACAAATGGAAAAAAGATAATGATTGATGAAGTTGAAGGAGAAGACAAAGAAAATGAACCTAAGTCTTTTAGTATAGGAACAAGAAAGCATCAAAAACATTGTAGGAGGATATAAAAGAATCACCCATCAACTCTTATGTTAGATTCAAATTTTGAGAAAATGATGTAACAAGATCACAAGAAAAAGTGAATTATTATTTGATGACTAAAATCATGGAAAGTAATGAGCCACAAAAATTTGGACAAGCTCAAGAAAAATAAGAGTGGGTTGAAGCAATGAATAATGAGATAGAAACAATTAAAAGGAATGACACATGGGATTTGGTTCAGTGATGTAGAGGGTAAGGTAATAGTGGATAAGGTTCACACAATGAACTTAGATCTCAATGTTTCCTTTAAGAGGTTTACAAAGGTGTTTGTGAAGTCAAAGCCTACTCAAGACTATTACTAAGATTGACCTAGCCTAGGACCACTATCTAGTGTCCTCCTCACAGGCTACCCAATTCTCACCTTGGAGAGTCACTGCTCTATCCAACCTATATGCACAATCCACCTTTTAAGAACTCACAACCTACTACCCACACTTCTACCAACAATGTCCACATATAACTGTTAGCACATACTTGTCAAGAAATCATGACTATCATGAGGTCTCTGACCAAAAAAACTAATTTCTGTATTCTCCAAGGCAGTGGACAGCAACTACAGTAAGACTGTTCTACGACAGTGTTTGAAGAAGGCTTAAATCTTATAGCCTTAGGAATTGATTCAATCAACAATAACTTCTCAAAAGCCTCAAATGACCATCAGTACTTAATGCAGACTAAATACCCAATGTGAACAAGCAACCATTCACCCAGATGCAGACCCATACTGTGCTATTGGCATTCTAAAACAGTAGACTGTCTTTTTCTGGGAAAAGGCCTAATTTGAAGGCTTTTCAAAGGTAATGCATCCAATGTAGTCTCTTAGAAACAAACCTACATCTTCACAAGCCTATATTCATCCATAACATCGAGTTCACCCTCCATTTGGTCGTGGGTTTAAGTGCTTTTTCTGAACTTCACTGTGTTTTCACCATTGCTAACTAAATAGTCATTGTGGAGACTAGAAAGTATCATACCAAACACCTTGGAGAGGAGAATACAACCTGTAAAACCATGGAAAACATAAAATCTTGTCTACCTTCCTCCATCCTACTGAAAGTGGGCAGAATCTCTCAGAGGACAGAGGAAAAATGGTTCATTTTATCCAAAACCCTAGCTATGGAGGGTTTAAGACCAGTTTATACAAAATGAGTTGAAACTTCCTTCACAAAAGATGTCAAGAGCTCTAATTAGATGCAAATGAAAGATATTTAGCAACCCTAACACATTTCACAAATTTTAGTTCATGAACAGTCCATACCAGGCCATACAGAATGGCTGTCTACAACAAAAAGCAGAAAAACATAGTTTTTACCTTAAAAAAACTCCTCTCCTTCATTCCTCATTCGCATGTTTATACAAAGTATTGTTTATAGAAGGTTTTTCAACCTTTCCACTTCCCTACTACTTGTACAACTACCCATGAAAGGTAGTGAAATGATGGAAGTGGCTTTTTCTTCAAAAAACTAAGTTTCTAAATGAGGAAAACCTAGAAAATAGGTCTAAACAAACACTCTAGATGGACTAGTCAATTAAAATGACTAAGTCCTTATTACATAGCATGAAAATAGAATTCAAAGCCTTAGGAAAAACCAAAATAACAAGACCACAATGCATGACATAGTCAAAAATGACTAAAACGGGAGCTCCCGCACCATACGCCCCCTGTGGGAAAAACTCAAGTCCCTTGAGTTGCCAATTGTTGAAGTGTCATGACATGCTTCAAGATATCTGCTTCAGTCATCTAGGTGGCCTCTGAATCAAGAAGATTCTTCCATTTCACCAAGTAGTCTTTATAGACACCTCTCCGAGTCATCTTGACAACCTTGGAATCCAGAATGCACTCCAACTGCAAAGGTTTTCTTGGAGGTAAATCCTTGATCCAATCAGCATCTTCAGCCACCACATCTGATCCACTTTCACTAGGTAATGGAGGTCTGAAATGAAAAAGATCACAAACATTGAAAATTGGAGAGATACCAAGGCCAGATGGTAACTCAATCTCATATGCATTTGGACCGAATTTGTGCACTATTTTGCATGGCCCAATCTTCTTCATCAGGAGTTTAGTTGGCTAACCCTTTCTTTCCTCAGATATGCCATAATTAAGTCACCAACTTTGACTTGCACTTCTCTTTTCTTCAAATCTACCTTTTCCTTGTACTTTGTGACTAATTTTTCTAGTTGCAACTTGACTTGATCATGGACTATTTTTATGGAGGCAACAAACTCTTCACCAAGTGCACTCCTTCTATCCCATCCTTGGAGATCGTTCAGCTCAAGTGGTCCTCTTGGATGAAAACCATAAACTATCTCAAAAGGACTTTTACCAGTGCTCCTATTCCTTGAATCATTGTAGGCATATTCAACCTGACTGATAACCAAGTCCCATGCCAAACCATGCTACTTTGTGAGGCATCTTAGAAGGTTTCCAAGTGACCTATTAACCATCTTAGTCTGACCATCAATTTGTGGATGGTAGGCTGATGAAAAGGACAACTGTGTGCCCAGCTTCTTCCACAAGGTCCTCCAGAAGTGACCTACAAACCTATCAACAATGACAAACACACTATCCACCCCTCTGGCTATCCTGGGTAACCCAAGGACAAAATCCATGCTGATACTTTCCCAAGGTCTATTGGGAATGGGAAGGGGCTGGTATAGACCTACATTTGAAGACACACCTTTGGCTCTTTGACAGATTGCACAACTAGCTACATACTTCCTTACATCTGATTGCACCTTTGGCCAAAAATAGAACCTTGTGACTTGTTCTAGTGTCTTGTCTAAGCCAAAATGTCCTCCTAAAGAACCATTATGCTTCTCCTTTATGATGTTGTCCCGTATGGAGCACTTAGGGACACACAACAAATTGCCTTTAAACAAGAGGCCTTCCTGTAAAACAAAATCTGCATACTCTCCATGGAATGTGTTAGCCAAGTTCACACAAACATCATAAGCCTCTTTGAAATCAAAATCTTCTTTATATAGCTCCTTTAAACAGTCAATACCCATGCCTTCTAACTGAATTTCGTGAACAAGAAGCAACCTCCTACTTAATGCATCAGCCACCTTGTTAGAGACACCTCTTTTGTGCTTAATTGTGAAGGTATAAACTTGTAGTTGTTCCATCCATTTAACATGTCTATGGTTCAATTTTTCTTGACTATTTAGAAAGCTTAAAGCATGATTGTCAGTAAACACAATAAATTCTTTGGACAGCAAATAATGTCTCCGTTTCTTAAGAGATTGCACCATTACGTAGAGTTCTAAGTCATTGGTAGAATACCTTTGCTTGGCTTCATTCAACTTTTCTGAAAAGAATGCCACTGGATGTCCTTCTTGGTTGAGAACAGCACCAATAGCTTGCTGACTTGCATCACAATCAACAACAAACACCTTATCAAAATCAGGGAGTACTAAGGTAGGTAACTTAGCCACCTTTGTTTTCAACAACTCAAAACTATCAGCAGCTTCCTTTGTCCACTGGAATCTACATTTGACTCCACCCTTGATGGTGTTGAGGATGGGAGCACTAATGTGACTGAAACCTCTGATAAACTTCCTATAGAAAGTCACCAATCCATGGAAACTTCTCACATCTCCCACTATTTTTCGGGTAGGCCAACTGAGAATAGCCTCAAGCTTAGAGGGATCCATCTTCAAACAACCATTAGAGATGACAAATCCCAGGTATACAAGTTTAGTTTTCATGAACTCACATTTGTCTAAGTTGATCATCATCTTGTGCTCATGCAGCTTCTCCAACACCTGACCAACATGCTTCACATGCTCTTCCCTTGTCCTGCTGAAGATTAGTATGTCATCAAGATAAACAATAACAAATTTACCAATGAATTCAACTAATACCTCATTCATCAGGTGCATAAATGTACTTGGTGCATTGCTAAGACCAAATGGCATAACAAGCCATTCATAAAGACCTTCATTGGTCTTGAAAGCAGTCTTCCATTTATCTCCCTGTCTGATCCAGATTTGATGATATCCAGATTTCAAATCAATCTTTGAGTAATAGCATGATCCTCCTAGATAATCCAAAAGATCTTAAATCCTTGGCATTGGGAATCTGTACCTTATGGTGATCTTGTTTATGGCCCTGGAATCTGTGCATAGCCTCCACTTTCCATCCTTCTTAGGAGCAAGTACACTTGGAACTATACAAGGACTTAGACTCTTCCTAATCAGCCCTTTCTCCAGGAGATCTTGAATTTGCCTTGCCACCTCTTCATTTTGCTGTGGGGTCAGCTTGTATGTAGCCTTGTTAGGCAATGTAGCACCAGGTATTAAGTCAATTTGATGACTAATATCCCTCATGGGTGGTAAGGAGTTGGGAACTTCCTCTACCACAAGGTCTTGATACTTATCTAGAAGTTGCTGCACTTCCAATGGAATCTCCTATTTTTGTTCTTGCTGATCTGATCCACTCTTGGGCTTTATGACCAAGGCATACCCCTGGTTTTCATTCTCCTTCAAGAGGTTTAGGAACTCTTTGCCATTCACCAACATGACACTGCTATCATTTTCCTTCCCCTTGGGCTGCTCCAAGAAAGGATCCATTTTGAATGGTCTTCCATTCTTGGTGATGACATAAGTGTTCTTCTCACCATCATGCTGAGCTTTAACATCATACTGCCATGGACAGCCAAGAAGCAGGTGACATGCATCCATAGGGATGATTTCACATAACACTTTGTCCTGGTAGTCACCAATTGTAAATTCAACCCAAGTTTGTTCTTCCACCATGAAACTTTGGTTCTTGTTCAACCAAAAAATTTTGTGAGGACTGATATGAGGCAACCTTTTCAACTTGCACTTCTCAACCATCTCAGTGGATACTACATTCTTAGTAGACCCTGAATTCACTATGATTTTGCATAGTTTCCCATAGGCTAGGCCTTGGGTTCTGAAAAGATTCTTTCTCTGAGAGGGCTCTTGTTTCAATGGCATCTTCAACATAGACCTTTTTTTCATCATACTTTCTCCATCTAGAACAGGTGTAGCACTTCCCATTGGTGAATTCACACTTTCATAGTCATCATCTTTCACTAATTGATTTCTCTTCCCACTGTCATGAGAGTTGTTGGCTTTCCCTGGGCATTTGTTCATTGTATGGCCAACTTGGTTGCAGCCATAACACCTTCCAGTGAAGACTCCTGGTCCTCTACCTCCTCCACCATTTCTACCCCTATCATTAGGCCTTCTCCAACCTTTGAAGCCTCCTCTATGCTCTGTCTCAGGTGGTGTTTCTTGCTGACTGTTATTTTTAGTTTTGTTGAACTGTCCATGGCAAAAATTGCCTCTTCCTCTTTGGTTTCTACCACCTCTACCTATGGCACTTCATTCACCCTTCCTTCTCATCTTTTCCTCTGCTTTGGAGGCTAATAAGAAACATTCATCCACTGTCTTTGGTAACACTAAACTGATCTCATCTTGCAGATTGTATTTCAGTCCATTTAGGTACCTAGCCACCATCCCTTTTTCATCTTCATTATTATTGGCCCTCATACTGAGTCTATGAAATTCTTCTGTGTAGGTAGCCACATCCATATCTTTTTGTCTCAAATTCTAAAATCTCCTTATGATTTGAATCTCATAGTAAGGTCGCATGAACTTGCTTTTGAGCATAGCCACCATTCTGCTCCATTTAGTGATGGGACTCTTCCCAATCTTCTCCCTCTCACTCTGCATATAGTTCCACCATACAAGTGCAGAACCTCTTAGCCTTGTCTTGGAAAACTTGACCTTTTTGCTATCATTGAACTCCTTGTAATCAAAGAAGTTACACATAGCTTCTATTCAATCGGTGAGAACATCTCCATCCAACTTGCCATGAAAAGTAGGCACATCCATCTTGGGATCACCACTGTCTCCATGAGCACCCTTAAGTGCATTCAAGAAGGCTTTATGATCTATAGACATATCTTGCTCTAGAGGATCCTCTTCTGCCTCTATTTCTTCATTTGTGTCAGAAGAACTTCCCTCTTCTTTGGTCTTGCCCTTAGACTTCTTCTCTTCTAGCAATTTTGCTTCTTGCAATCTTTCTTCAACCATCTCTTCCACCAACTTCTTGATGGCATCTTGACTCATTGTCTTGGGAGGCATTGTACTAGCCTCTATTTCAATTTCCTCTTCTGACATACACTGCTTCCAATCAAAATATTGGCTCTAATACTAATATGATGCAGAGGGTAAGGTAATAGTGGATAAGGTTCACACAATGAACTTAGATCTCAATGTTTTCTTTACGAGGTTTACAAAGGTGTTTGTGAAGTCAAAGTCTACTCAAGACTATTACTAAGATTGACCTATCCTAGGACCACTATCTAGTGCCCTCCTCACAGGCTACCCAATTCTCACCTTGGAGAGTCACTGCTCTATCCAACCTATATGCACAATCCACCTTTTAAGAACTCACAACCTACTACCCACAGCTCTACCAACAGTGTCCACATATAATTGTTAACAAATACTTGTCAAGAAATCATGACTATCATGAGGTCTTTGACCAAAAAAACTAATTTTTGTATTCTCCAGGGCAGTGGACAGCAACTACAGTAAGACTGTTCTACGACAGTGTTTGAAGAAGGCTTAAATCTTATAGCCTTAGGAATTGATTCAATCAACAATAAATTCTCAAAAGCCTCAAATGACCATCAGTACTTAATGCAGACTAAATACCAAATGTGAACAAGCAACCATTCACCCACATGCAGACCCATACTATGCTAATGGCATTCTAAAATAGTAGTTTTTCTGGGAAAAGACCTAATTTGAAGGCTTTTCAAAGGTAATGCATCCAATGTAGTCTCTTAGAAACAAACCTGCATTTTCACAAGCCTATATTCATCCATAACATCGAGTTCACCCTCCATTTGGTCATGGGTTTAAGTGCTTTTTCTGAACTTCACTATGTTTTCACCTTTGCTAACTAACTAGTCATTGTGGAGACTAGAAAGTATCATACCAAACACCTTGGAGAGGAGCATGCAACCTGTAAAACCACAAAAAACATAAAATCTAGTCTACCTTCCTCCATCCTACTGAAAGTGGGTGGAATCTCTTAGAGGATAGAGGAAAAATGGTTCATTTTATCCAAAACCCTAGCTATGGAGGGTTTAAGACCAGTTTATACAAAATGAGTTGAAACTTCCTTCACAAAAGATGTCAAGAGCTCTAATTAGATGCAAATGAAAGATATTTAGCAACCCTAACACATTTCACAAATTTTAGTTCATGAATAGTCCATACCAGGTTGTACAGAATGGCTGTCTGTAGCAAAAAGCAGAAAAACACAGTTTTTACCTTAAAAAAACTCCTCTCCTTCATTCCTCATTGGCATGTTTATACAAAGTATTGTTTATAGAAGGTTTTGCAATCTTTCCACTTCCCTACTGCCTGTACAACTACCCATGAAAGGCAGTGAAACAATGGAAGTGGCTTTTTCTTCAAAAAACTAAGTTTCTAAATGAGGAAAACTTAGAAAATAGGTCTAAACAAACACTCTAGAATGGACTAGTCAATTAAAATGACTAAGTCTTATTACATAGCATGAAAATAGCTTTCAAAGCCTTAGGAAAAACCAAAATAACAAGACCACAATGCATGACATAGTTAAAAATGACTAAAATTGGAGCTCCTGCACCATTCAGCTACCTTCTGGTAAGGAAATTGTTGGTACTGTTGGCAAGAGACACTGTGTGGCTTCATAAGTGGTCTCATTGATGTCAACAAAGTCTATCCCACACATCCGTAGTACATAGTATGCCTATACCGAAAGTCATATTGAAGATTGTTTTAGTCTGGTGAACAAGAACAGAGGATGCAACAAGCTCTGACAATCAGGTTCGGATCTCTCATATGGCGTAACTTAGTAAGTTATAGACTTGGACAAGCCAAGAGGGGTATCATGACTACTGTATTCCAAAGATTTAGCCTCTGGTGATAAAGCAAGAAAAAGATATGAGCATCTAAGTGTTGGGTTCCAGTCAGGCAGAGTAGACAGACGAAGAACTGACCGGTAGAGTATCAGACTTCAATCCAGATGTGTAAAAGGTCCTAATCAAGAAATTTGTGATATTATACATTGTTAGCCGACATGATTTATGAATTCTATGCCTATGTTTTTGATACGCATCACAAATCAAGAATGGATTCAGCTGACAGATTAATAACTTACAAACATCTTGAGTGTTCTTGTTGCTGACTAGAAAGTTGATGAAAATCCTTGATACAGATATATATACCAGACAGATTCCAACATGTAAGTGTGTGTGGTGAATATGCGAAGAAATAATATGTGAAGAAAACTAGGGATAAGTGTGAGAATAGCAATTCAAGTTTGGTATGTGATTGAATAACATCATTGAACAGAGGAAGAATGAAGTGAATCAGATCAGTATATTGTGCCTAACTAGTGCTAAACTCCTGCATTTGTAGATGCTTCTCATTAGTTCAAACACTTGATTATCTTTTGTAGGTTCTGTAGATAGTGAGTCTCTTGTAGGCAGTGTGCCTCTTGTGAGCAGTGTGCTTGGGCAGTGAGCCCTAATTGGCAAGTGCCATTTTGTACTCCTTTATTCTTTTAATAGAGAATGGTTTTTCCTCTAACAGGGTTTCCACGTAAAAATCTTTGTGTTGTGTGTGTTGATTTTATTTCTGTTCTTATGATTGCATATGCTTCCATGTTTTGATATAACACTAAATATTGAGATAACAAAAGAAAAGAAAATTAAGGAAATTTTGAGATAAGTGATTCACCCCCCTCTCATTTATCTGCCTTGCTTTTAACAATTGGTATCAGAGCAAGGTTCCTCTGAACAAAGCCTAACATCTCGAGAAAGATCTGGGAATTTCAAAAGATGCATTTGGTATGAAGGAATAACTTTAGTCTACCCTAGATTGATCTTGAACAATCCCACTCTGAAGTCAATAATTTGAGAGAAAGACTCAAACAAGATAATGGTTTCGTAAATGAGCTAAAATAAAAACTTAGTATCTCTGTGAAAAAGAGAAAGGAACTACTTCAAAAATTAGCCAATCAGAGTGAAGTCAATGATACTAATGAAGATCTGAATGAGAAAAATAATCTATGTGAGAAGCTGTCAAAAGAAGTCATTATGGTAAGTTGTGAAATGGAATCGGGGGTTATGAGATTCACCCAAGAAATTGAAGAAAAAAGAAAGATTTAAGATAATCTAAAGCAATCCCTCAAGGAGAAAACATAGGATTGCCACAAAATGGATAGAATAATTAGGCATCTTGAATTTGATCTTGAAGAAGCTAGAGACAATGAAGAACAACTTGAGAATCAGATAGACACTCTTAAACAAGATCTTCAAACTGCAAATGAATACAAAGAAAAATTCAAGATAAGCTCATCCCAACTATAAGTTCTTCTTGAAAGCCAAAAGAGGGTAGATGATAAGCATGGCTTGGGATATGAGAAAGGTGAAAGCTCTAGATTTGGTCAGAAGAACTTTGGATCAGGAGATTAAAGAAACATGCCTAGAAGACCTTGGGTAAGGCAACCAAATGCCCAAAGATATCCATCCTTCAATGGATACTGCTTAAATTGCAACAATTTCAGTCATAAAGCAACTCAGTATAGGAGGAGAATTAATCAGAATAATCCATCCTTCTCTAGACAATGTTTTAAGTACAAAAGGTATGGTCACAAATCTCATGGATGTAGAAATATGCAAATAAACAATTCATTCAATGGTAGATGCTTTGCATGCAATAGAATGGGACATATAGCTAATCAATGCACATCAAAAGGATATCATTCAAATAAGCAAAGAAATGTTGTATGTTACAATTACAATAGATCCAGTCATATTGCTAAATTCTACAGAAGTAGAAATCAGGATAAAAAAGGTCTGGTGGAACATAATCAGAAACAAGATAACGACAAAGGTAAAGTGAATGCGGATGATGTTCAAAAGGAGATGAGCAAGATTTAGGTAAAAAAGAGTATAGAAAATATTAGGGATGGATCTGCACCAGAATCTAGTGCTGATATTCCTTCTAGAAACTAAAAAGGTGAGGTTTGGCTTAGGAGGAGTCATAGAGAAAAATAATTTCCCCCAGCTAGTCAGCTAGTGATTAAATTCAGCACATTGAGTAAACATCTGATGCTGTGGATTAAAGGGTTCTTAGAAAAACCTCCAAATAACCTTCAGTCAAAATGTGAAAGATCTGCATGGAGTTTTAACCACTCAAGTTAATCTACTTGCGACAGCTATCCAATAAAGTAGAATTTCACAGATAGATCTGGTATGATTCAGAATTGAAATGCTTTGATCTGTGGACCCATGACATGATTGAAGAAAAGAAGATACGTTGTCAATCCTCATAGAAAATGATTCTAAGTTTCATGCAGTGATTCAAGAAAATCTCTCTCAAAACAGGGCAACCGGATAACTTAAGTTGTGCATTTATCACAAAAGGAAATTAGGGTTTGTGCAAGGATAAAAGGGTTCTTTCACTCATCATTTACACACTTGCACTCACGAGGAAGAAAATAAGAGCTTTGCAAAGAAGACTCTAAAGTTCACTCAAGATCAAATGAAAATCAAATTCAACTAGCAATTTGTTCCAGCTCTTGCTTCAAACCCTAAAGTGTGAAAAGGTACTTCCATTTTGAAAATCTCTCTCTGAATCTCTTGGAAAATGGCTACACCAATGGTTGTGAATATTTTTGATAGGCTGAGACCTAAATTCAAGAAACACCCTTACAAATCTCTAGAAGTTGATCCCTTGGGTGCATTTTCTAGCATTTTGCACAAAGTATTGCATGTAGAAGATGTTAGGGTTTATATCCATGCAAACATTGAAGAATTTGGAGACTCAAACCTCTATTCAAGGCCCTCTGAGACAAACACTTTGGACATTGCATACATATTCCATGTTTTGTAGGATGCATGACAATTTTATGTGGCTAATGAGGCCATTCAAGATAACTAAAGATGCCATAAGGGTAGTGACCAAACTACATTCATCTGGTGGGGTATCCACACTTAAATCTGTGAAGAACCAAATGGTAACTGAAGCCACCAGATCAAAATTTGACAAAAGAGCAATGACTATAGATGACATCGTAGATCCAGATGTCAAGTTTGCTTCAATGATAACCAGCTACAAAATTTACCATTCAAGAAGGGAGAATTTTGTGTCTAGTACAACAATCTATGCTACATATCAGATGTTGAGGGAAGATACAGATTATGATCTGTGTGAGCTTCTTCTAAATCAGCTATTGGAAAACTTGCAAAAGATCAAAATGGATAAGAAGAATTCCTTTAAATATGGTTGTCTATTACTATGCCTGTTCTTCTATTATATGAATGAGCTACCTAGATCAAATGGTTGGGTTTGGCAAAATGATAAACTGGTTGCAATTCAGATCAGAGATTACATGTATGGACTTGGTGACGCTCAAGCCCAAAACACAGCCCTATGGGGTTACTTTAAGAATTTTTTAAGCATGATGCAAGCCAGAGAGAGAATACCATAGTCCATAGTTGAGAAATACAAGGACACAGTTTAATTTATGGTTGACACTGAACAATGCCTAATGGAGGCAGTTGAGCCAAGAACTATGTGGAAAATACCTATGGGATATGAGGTCGATGAGAAAATCTTGGAGCTACATATTCAACACCTACTAAGCCAGCCTAAGGACCCTGAAGCAAAAAGGTTTGGCACCTTTCAAGAGCTAAGTATAAAAATACATGTTGAGTTAAGACAACCAGAGATGAAGAGGAAAGTAAGAAGGGAAGTTGAAGGCATTGCCAAAATATTTGGCTTATCAAAGGAGGTTGTAGATGCAAATAGAGAGAAAATGGAGAAGGCATAGAAAGAGAGACAAGAAGCAAAGAAAGGAAACGTTCCGGTGCAAGCCTCCTCCCAGACTAGATCTTCCAAGAGCTCTGCACTTGTCACTCCTAAAAGCTCAAAGGCTACCAAACCAGAATTCAACCCATCTGGAAAAAGTGAAAAGAGGATGAAGACCAAAGCCACAAGGTCATATACGAGCCTTAAAGATGATGAAGAAACAGAATCTGATGAAGAAATCAAGAAAATGAAGAAGAAGATAGAAAGTTCTCTACTAGCAGAAATGATAAAGAGATGGCAGAGGAATTTGTTGAAAAGCCCACTCTTTCTATTGATGAAATCATCAAGACAGTTACTGTGGATGGGAACCTGCAACCGGTGACTAAGTTCTATGATGCATATAGTGATGCTGCTAAGAGAATTCTAGAAGAGGCTACTGTTAGGTACTTGAACATTTACAATAAAGGTTTCATTGAAATTATATCATTGATTCCTAAGAGCCTAGAAAAGGTACTTGAGCTGAGACAAGAGAATGCAATGGTTAAAGACTTAGAAATGTGGGAGCAAATAATGATTTATCTTTACCCTTCTATCATTCCAAATCAAATGGACATGATTTTCAAGATCTATAAGGATGAGTTTCGGAGTAAGGCAAGAATGAATAAACTCATGCTTGGAGAAACTGACCAAGTAGCAAGTGAAACAAAAGATATCCTCCAGAATGCTTTGAAGAGATTTAATATTCCTATTGTAGAGGAAACAGATGAAGAACCTTGTACCGTGGATGTTGAAGGATTAAATATAATCAATGAAGAACTTTTTGACAAGGATGTAGAAGGATTAAAGAAAATAGATGAAGAGAAGTCTGAGGACTTAGACTCCTCTATTCTAGTAGAGAAAGTTCCTAAAGCAGTAGACACTAGTAACATCTCTCCTCTGGATCCCACTGAAGCTATGACAAACATTCCACACTTTGAAGTTGAAAAAGAAGATAGAAAAGAGGAGAAGATTCAAGGAAGAGAAGATAAGTGAAAAGAAGAAGAACAAGCAGAAAAGACTAATGATGACTCTTTTGATATTTCAAAGAAGTCTTAATCTCTAGAAAGAGACATTGCAGAGATAGTGAAGAACTTCTTAAACAAAGAAATGATGGAGCTGGATGAACCTAAGCTATTTCAAGGACCACTAAATTTTGACTCTCTCTCCCTGGTTCAGATAATGAAAATAGCATCTTTTTCTCAAGCCAAAGCAAAAGAAAAACTCTTAAAATCTCACATGGAAGACTGTTAACTATTGGATATTGCACCCAGGATGCTGGAGAAGATCATACCATCCTATCAAAAGGATCATATGGCCTCACCATCTGATAACTTGAAAAACTTAGTAAATTCTGTTATCACTCATTTTGAATCTCTAGAGAAATTAGCAGAAGCAAAGGTCTAGAAGGAGTTTCTAGGAAAAAGATTCACTGAGGTGCAAGGACTTATTTCAAATTATACGAGGACTCTAGATATTGGAATAAAGAGCCTTTAAAATGCTCTCAAATATGGTGGGGACCTATTTAAATTTTGTCTGACTTGGCCTAAAGTGACAAAAGATATTGAAGAGAAAGTAAAAGAACAAGAAGAAAAGCTATCAATCCTAGTTCAAAATTTTGACCCTCTTTCTTCCTTTCCAATGAATCAAGAATATCAGGCTATTGTTATAATAAATGAAATAAAAAGACTTGGAAAAGCAAAGATTGAAGATTGTTTTGGTCTGGTGAACAAGAACAGAGTATGCAACAAGCTCTGACAATTAGGTATGGATCTCTTAGATGGTGTAACTCAGTAAGTTGAGGACTTGGACAAGTCAAGAGGGGTATCATCACTACTGTATTCCAAATATTTAGCCTTTGGTGATAAAGCAAGAAAAAGTTATGAGCATCTAAGTGTTCGGTTCCAATCAGGCAGAGCAGACAGAGGAAGAACTGATCGACAGAGTATTAGACTTCAATCTAGATGTGTAAAAGGTCCTGGTCAAGCAATCTGTGATATTATACATTGTTATCCAACATGATTTATGACTTCTATGCCTATTCTTTTGATACGCATCACAAATCAAGCATCGATTCAGCCGACAGATTAATAACTTGCAAACATCTTGAGTGTTCTTGTTACGAACTAGAAAGTTGATGAAAATCCTTGATGCAGATATATATACCAGACAGATTCCATCATGTAAGTTTGTGTGGTGAATATGTGAAGAAAAGTAGGGATAAGTGTGAGAACAATAATTCAAGTCTGGTATGTGATTGAATAACAACATTGAACAGAGGAAGAATGAAGTGCATCAGATCAGTATATTGTGCCTAACCAGAACTAAACTCCTACATTTGTAGATGCTTCTCATCAGTTCAAAAACTTTATTATCTTATGTAAGTTCTATAGATAGTGAGTCTCTTGTAGGCAATGTGCCTCTTGTGAGCAGTGTGCTCAGGCAGTGAGCCCTAATTGGCAAGTTCCATTTTGTACTCCTTTAGTTTTTTAATAGAGAATACAATCTTGGGTTAGTCACCCCATGGTTTTTACCTTAATAGGGTTTCCATGTAAAAATCCTTGTGTTATGTGTGTTAATTTAATTTCTATTCTTATGATTGCATATGCTTCCATGTTTTTATATAACACTGAATATTGAGATAACAAAAGAAAAGAAAATTAATGAAATTTTGAGATAACTGATTCACCCCCCCTCTTAGTTATCTGCCTTGTTTTCAACAGGGACATGGTAGGTCTATAAAACTAAGTATAAATCTAATGGAAGCATTGATAACCATAATGCTAGATTGGTAGCCAAGGGATACACTCAACATGAAGGTATTGATTACACTAAAACATTTGAACCTATAGCAAAAATGTATACTATCAGATTGGTTTTTTCTTTGCCAGCTTAGCAGAGTTGTATAGTTTATCAAATGGATGTAAAGAGTTCTTTTTTTAATGGATATATTGATGGGGAAGTGTATGTTTCTCAACCTAGAGGTTTTGGAATAACTTTTAAAGAACATTATGTTTACAAATTAAATAAGGCCTTGTATGGTCTTAAGCAGGCACCAAGAGCATGGTATTCAAGTATAGACTTATATCTACAACATAAAGGTTTCTTAAGTAGTCAATCATATCCAAGTATTTATATTAGGATCTCAGCTAAGGATATTTTTTTCTTAGTTCTCTTTGTTGATGATCTTATCTACACTGGGAATAATTCAGATTTATTTGCAGAGTTTAGAGAAACTATGGTTATTGAATTTGAGATGACAAATTTGGGGTAGATGCACTATTTTCTTGGTATAGAAGTATGGAAAAACAAAGATTGGATATTCATGTCTTAGAAAAAATATGCTTTAGAAATCCTACAAAAATATTAGGTGAATTGTTGCTAACTAGTTGCAACAAAAAATGAAGTTGGACTTAAGTTGTCTAACTTGGATGTGTCAAATTCAGTGGACCCCATTCTGTATAGACAGTCGATTGGCAGTTTGATCTACTTAACTACTACTTGACTAGATATTACATATGCATTAAGCTTGGTATCTAGGTTCATGTCAGAACCTAAGCAAACACATTGGAGTGCAGCTAAGAGGATTCTCATAAATGTCAAAGGGATATTGAGTTTGGTCTTAGATTTTAGCATTTGGAAGATAGTAAGTTGATTGGCTATACAAATTTAGCTTGGGTAGGTTCCACAAATGATTGAAAGTCCACTTATGGTTATGCTTTTAGTCTTGGTTCTATAGTATTCTCTTGGAAGTCCAAGAAACAACCAACGGTATCACTTTCTACAACAGAGGTAGAGTATAAAGCTGCAACATTTGTAGCATGACAAACAGTGTGGTTGAGAGGACTATTGGAGGATTTGCACCAGATATAGAATGGAACTACTTTGTTGTACCAGATATACAAATGACTAAGAATCTAGTGTTTCATAACAGGACCAAACATATTGAGACTCAACATCCCTTCATCAGAGAGTTGGTTCAACAAGGATTGATTTAGATTATGCACTGAAGTACAGAGGATCAGATAGCAGATATCTTCACAAAGCCTCTAGCTTGTGAAAGGTTCAAGACACTTAAAGATCAACTTCAAGTTCTTCGCAATGGTCATTATGTAGGAGAATGACAACAAAATTATCAGTGTGTAGTGTCGTCAACAATAATCAAGTCAAACATGTGCAACAATCATCTCTGGCATTTGTTGTAATGCCCATTAGCCTTATTAATTCTGCAGTTGTTTTTTCTTGACTTTGATGTTTTACATTTAGTATTGTAGTTGATTTATTGGTTAGAGTGTTTGTGTTCCATCACTCACTTGTATTTCTAAAAATCTATATATTGATGCCCTACCTCTTCTTCTACTAAGGAAATTTGGGGCTTTTGTAATTGTTTGTTTTGTGATCAACAGATCACTAGTTTTCGCTTATTTTCCTTCAGAAACATTACAACCCAACTCATAACCATAGCATAAGATAAAGTTAAAAGATAATAAAAAGGACCCCAACATCCTGATTTAACCCTTTTCAACAACAAGACAACTTTCTCAACATGATAATTTCCTCACAAAACAAAATCATTATCCAACTATACGATCAAATAAATTAATAAAATGATAGAGGCTACTTCCCAAACATGGAAGGATCATGCTCCAATAATAAAAATAAACAAATAATAATATTACAATCATAATAAGCCACCTCCAAGGTGCTCCATTCGTCATGAAATAAAATAAGGTCAAAACATGAAACAATGCAAAAGGAACTCTTGAAGCTCCCAAGAGATCTTCCTGAAGGACCAATGGGGAAATATTACTTACAAACCTACTGTATTACCATTGTCAAGCACAATATATGTTTATGCCACTCTAGGTAACCCCTGAGCTATGGAGAAGAAGATCATGGCAACACCACTATCAAGGCCAACTGACAAAATTCTAGGAATACATGGCTACACTCACACCAATCAATAAAAATAACACACATGTGGTAACTCACACTAAAAAAAAATATAAGGAAATATGCAAGAACCTCGATGGGAATTCCACACTCATCCAAGCTCTCATAAAATAGCTATTTAACACAAGTTTCTATCATTAAGAATCTACACATCTTTTTTTATATTCATCAATACTATCCATTCCATTCCAATGCAATCAAGAAGAGAAGGGAAAATACCTCAAATCCATAATCCAATTCATTGATTAATAGATATGCTAAATCACATTTTCATTAAAAGGACATTGCATGGAAAATAAGATTCAACATCATTGTGCTAATTGAGCATATGTACAACAATCAAGATAAACAATAATGCATTGGGGCTATGGCCTTTTACAGATAATCGATAAGAAGACTAGGTATTGTAAGAAATCTAAAATAGATTGATAACCCAAGAACATTATACGAGAAATTCTAAGCTATATAAACTAGAAGAAGCGTAAACAATGCAAAGTAGTGACTTTGAGAGATATGCAAATTTTAGGATGACAGAATTGCATTAAGAGCTCAAAGAAGAAGCTACACAAGATTGATGGAATTTCTATACAAGATGAAAAAGGATACAAAATACAAGCTAGGTAGTGAGTTTATATAGACCAAGGAGAGGGGTGGAGGTGGTAAAACTGACCAATGGGGATGTAGACCACCAAGTGGTCTAAACATAGTAAATGTAACTCCCTCATAAGATGGTGACACCTCAAATGACCCACTCACCTAATTAAAGTCACTTTATCTAACCCAAGAAAGATTAATAAAAGTGTAGGAAAACCCCAAGAAATAGGGAAAATAAATAACCCAAAATTAAAATTAAAATGTGCGGTAAAACGGGTGTGTGCAAGAAGTTGAGTCCACTTTTTGGCCAAAAAGTGGAAGTGTTTTCCCTAATTTTTAGAATTCGTCACATTTGACCAAAAAAATTGAACTACGTAAAGGTGTAATCTTGAAAAAAGTTAGTAAATATGAAATGTAGTACTTGGAGTCTAGCTTCCAAATATGTAATTTTTTTAAAATACCCAAATGATACAAATTGATTTTTAATAAGCGTTTCTAAAAACCACTGTTTAAAAGTCACTTTTTTTTACAATACCATGCACATGTACGTCATCAATATTTTGACCTAAATAATCATATTTTTCTAAATCCTTTTGGGAAAAGATTTGTAGCTCATTGAAGCACGTTTTCCAAATTTTTTTGTAATTTTTTATTGAATTTCTTTTTTGTTAATTTTTTACTGGCCTTTTTTGGTGTTTTAAAAAATCATCGTGTACGTCACACATAAGATGGCCTAAACTTATCATTTTTATTTTTTAAAATTTTAAATTGAAAATAATTGTCTGAAGTATGTTTTCGTACCATTTTTTTTACAAAAAATTATTTTGATAAAAAGTTATTAAAATATTAAAAAACCCAGATAATTCAAATTTATGGACCTGTTTCATCATAAATTAATTAAAAAAAGAAAAATTAATCCAATTGTAAAACAAATTATATATTTGGAATCTACACTGTCTCATCTATAATGGGTTTAAATTTCATCAAAAATTCTAGAAAAAAGTCCTTCAGACATATACCCAAAGTCACTATTTTGTAGTGACATTAACACGGCCTTCAACTTGCAGGTCAAACTAGGTCCAAAGCCAAGGGTTGAGTTTCCAAGCCTTTTTTCCAACCCAAAACCCATAGAAAAAATTGGGTCAGAAATTCAAATTTTATGAAATGGGATCTCGTTCTATAAACAAGATCCTGTTTCTAAAAAACGAGATCCCATTTCTATAAAACAAGATATCACTTTTGGATTGGGATCTTGAAGCATAATGAGATCTCATTTCATAAAAAGTGGGATCCCATTTTGGTTTACCCATTTTTGGGTTTTTTTCTAAGTCTGAAACTTCCACCTTTAGTGGACTCATCTTTGTCCATTTACCCAAACCCCCCTTAAGCATAGCCTAGGTGGATGAATAGATGGGTCCTGACAAATGAAGCTTGATGAGGTACCCATGTATAATGATTTTTTCACCTCAAAGAAAAGAATCCCCCCAAACAAAGGAATAGAAGCTCCCCCAAATGGAGAGAGAACACCCACAAAATAGAGAGAAAAGAGGAATAAAAATCTCCTTGACGTGGACATCTTCTACACCCCCAACAAAGCTTATAATTGAAGGAACTTGCTCTGAATGAAAGGTTAGGTGAAGATGTCTACGATTTTCTCTGATGAATCTAGTACATGTGGATCTCAATGTGTTTGGTCCTCTGATGATGGAATGTAGATTGTGAGAGATCTATATTGCACTCTTATTGTCACAAAAGATGATTGTAGTTTTCTGGAAGGGAGTACCAAACTCATTGAGAATATTTTGAAGCCAAATGGCCTTAGTGGTAGCATTAACTTCTTGATACTTGACCTCTATAGATGAAAGAGTAATAGAACAATGTTTTTTACTAGACCATGAAACTGGGCCGAAACCAAGTGACAAGCAATACATTGAAGTAGACTTACAATTGTGAGAATCCCCTACCCAATTTGAATTTGTGTGTGGACCATCAAGTAAATATCCACACTTGTTGCATAGTGAATGCCATAACTATGAGTGCCTTGTACATAGTGAAGAATCCTCTTAGCTAATTTCCAATGTAGCTCATATGGCTCCTACATGAACCTGGAGAATAGGTCCATATTGTATGATAGATTAGGAATCATGTGAGTCATGTATATGAGACTCCCAACTAATTGGTGATACAATGTACCATCCACCAATGATGAAGGACAATGATCCTTAAGTTTGACACCTAACATAAATGGAGTCAGTGCAGGCTTATAGTCAGCCTCATGTACAAAATTTGGAGAGCATATCAAGTGTATACCTAGGTTGAGCAATTAATATACAACACAAAGATTGAGTGATTTGAATCCCTAGAATGTAGTGCAAAAGGTACAAGTCAAACATCATAAAATAATCATGAAGGGCAATTTTCATTGCCCTGATGGTGGATTAGTGACTCCCTATGATTAATAAGTCATCAACATAGAGAACCAAAAATGTGAGAGTATCATCCTACTACAAAATATACACATTTAGAATAGAATGGAATCAAGTGAACCCAATGGATAGAAGGAAGGAATCCATCTTGGCATACCAAGCTCAAGGGGCCTATTTAAGGCCATAGAGATACTTCTAAAGATAGAAAACAAGTGAAGGATCTTGTATGAATCCATGTGGCTACTCCATGTGTATCTCCCCCAAAAGGTCACCGTGAAGAAAAACACTCTTCACATCTATCTAATGAACTTCCCAATTATGGGTTACAATAATAGCTAGGACAATTTGGAGAGAGTTCATTTTGGTAACTAGAACAAAAGTCCCATAGTAGTAAATCCCAGGAACATGGGAGAATCTTTTTGTGACTAGGTTAGCCTTATTCTTATCAACCGACCCATCTATACAATTTTTTTTTGATAGATCCACTTGCATTGAACATGATTTTTTCCCTTAGGAAGTGGGACTAAATCCCAAGTATGATTCCTTTCTAACAAACTAAAATCTTGTTACATAGTAGCATCCCACTCAAGCACAATAGAATCTTCTCAAAAAGACTATGGATCATAACATGAAGAAATGAAGAGATATGAAGCTTCCTAAAACTACAACATTATTCTTTTGGCATCTAAAGGATCACCAACCAAATCACCTACTGAGTCCAATGTCTGATGAGGCCAAAGAGGCCTTGTAGGAGAGTCTGGACGAGAATCATCACCATCTTAATGATGACTAGGAGTGGAGGAAGATGAGTCCTCATCATCATCATCTCCATCTGAACTAGAGTCCACAAAAACTCCTTATCAAGATCAGGAGGATTAAGATCCTCAAAAGAACTATCATCATGTCTCAGTGTCTCCAAAGTGATAGTAGATGGAGAAGTGGTAAGAGAATAACTAGAAACATCCTCCTCAAAACAAACACTACTCTCAATGAACAACTTATGAGTGGTGGGATGAATAATCTTTTAGCCTTTGACACCATCTGGGTACCCAATAAATATGCAAGGTTTACTCTATAGATCCATATCCTTTAATCTCTCTATTGGAATGTGGGCCAATGAAGGAGATCAAAACACCTAAAAGTGCTTTATTGTGGGCTTATGACTGGTAGAAACTTGATGAGGAACCTGATTCTAGATGTAACATGCATAGTTGATGGCCCCTACCCAATACTGAGGTGCCATTGACCTAGAGTGAATCATACAATTGGCTGTCTCTTTCAAGGACCTATTCTTTTGGTTTGCAACACCATTCTATTGTGGAATGTAGGGAACTGTGTGTTGAAGACCAATACTCTATGAGGCACAAAACTACTCAAACCTCTCATTGATATACTCCCCCCATTATATATATGCATAATCTTGATGCCCTTCCTAAAATCTTTCTCAGTAAAAGCTTTGAAGTCATGAAAAGACTCAAAGACTTGAGACTTCTATTTGAGAAAATATGCCCATGTCTATCTAGAAAGATCATCAATGGATATCAGAACATATCTAGCCCTACTAAAAGAAGGATTTGGAAATGGTCCTGCCAAGTCACTATGTACAACCTCCAGAAAATGTGTGTCCCTCCATGCTTTTCCTTTATCAAATTTCTCTTTAGGATGCTTACCAAGAATGTATCCTTGGAAAAATCTATCAGAAAACTAAATAGAGGGAAAACCTAACACCATGTCTTGTTGACTGAGCTATTGTAACTAATGGTAGTTCAAGTGGCCAAATTGCCAATGCCATAAACAAGCTACCTTTGGAATAAGACACCTCATTAGCTGCTTTTGGGGAAGCTTGTTTCTGATCTTGTTTCTTCTCCACTGACTTCTATTTTTTATTATTTTCCTTACCATAGCCTTTTTGATCTTTAGTTCTCTAATTTACAACCAAGGCATGAGATTTAGAGAGCTTAATTGTGCCTATTTGAACCAATTTATCGGTTAATGCACAAAGATGGGGGACTAGAAAGTGGCTAGAACCACTTTTTGGTCCCATAGGAGCTATAACATGAGCACTATAATGCACTCATGTTGTGACTTGGTATTACCAAGCCTAAAATGTGAGCACATTATAACATGCTCATGTTTTAGGTTAGTTAAAATTCTAAATAAAGAATGCAAAAGTGAAACCTATGGCTCATTTTCATAATTTGGTCATAGATTTAACCTCTGCTATGGCAAGCATGTTATAAGAAAGGGGGACTCAACAATTTCAAAGGGAAATCAACAACTTCACCATGGCACTTGGCCAATCCCTCTCCCAAGGATGTAATGCATGAGGTGTAAAGGGTGTAGCAACTGAAAAAGGTAAGGTTTTGTTTAGTTTTTTGTGAATTTGAAAATAAGTTTTTAATTTTGCAATGATTTGATTGGATTTTTATCTTGAATTTTTAGCCAATGAGGCACCACAAAACCCTAATCTAGTAGAGGAGGCTCAAAACAACCCCCCTCAAAACCCCCAACCTTCATATCCTCACCATTAAAGAGACACACAAGAAAAATATTTAGGGTGAATTGAAGAAAACAAGAAACAACTTGAAACCCTAATTGAAACATTAAAGACTCCAAATGCAAGAATTGATCATAGGTGAACCCTTGCCAAGTCATTAGAGGTCATTGTTTATCATATTGTTGACAAACCAAATCACTGAATGGAATAACTATGGGGAGAGGAGTCGACAATACTATGCTGAGAAATTGTCTTACAAATAAGTTAAGGACAAAAAAATTACAAAATCTCAATTATGTTCACATTTTATCAATCCTAAAACTAGCCAAGGACAAGAAGAGAGTTGCAAAAGGTTCCCAATTCATTAGTATGTGCACGATGGTATATGCCAAAAATTTTGAGATAGATGGTACATGGTCTTTGATGAGCATCCTTGTAATAACAATGAAGTTTCACAATATTTGTTGAGGAAACTCTAATGTGAGTTTGTCCTCAACGAGATACCTAATTACCATCGAGACCAGAACTACATACTTAGACCCCTCATGAAGCGAGAACATATCTCACTCCCTTCGAATTTGAAGGAGAGTGTTGATATGGAGAGACTGCATTCATTGATTTCTCTCACACAATCTCTAGCATAGCATGACAATGATCTTACCTAGGCTGATGAGGGTGAGAGTAGTAGGCATCATTGGTCCCCACATATTTGTAGTTCTTGTGTGATTTTGTGTGATTATGGGACCCATGACCCTCACCATTTAGGAAATCCTGATGATGCTGTAGAGTGTTAGGATGCTATGACACAGGGGTAGCAACTAGTGATGGACACATCCATATTGGATAATATTGCCCTCACATATGTCATCTTAAAGGAAATGTTTGGTATTGACTCCTAAGTAATTTTTTACAAGGTTCATCTTGATATAATATATTTATATTTGAAATTTCTAATTAATTATATGAGTATCTATACTATAGGTCAAAATTAATGTATGTAATTGTATACACTATGAAATTCTAGGGTAAAAGTATTCATCCTACATCTATTGGTCACCCAGTGCAGGGTTATGAGAGGAGGTCTAGTCAACAGGTATGTAATTTATCCCAAGTTAGTAAATGTAGTACATATTTCAATGGTGATCTTATTTAGTGACAATTTGATGATGAACATGGAACTTCACCACTAGCACCACTACGATTTCTCGTTGTCCCCTACATGTAGAAACACTTTCACTAAGGTAAATTTTACCATTTGTAATCATTATGAATTTAAATAATTTTATATATCCATTTTGGTAAAATAACCTTGAAATCTATTTTAGATGTTTAATATGGAGACTCCTCATGTTTGTCAGTCAGTAGAGCTGGGCATTGCTGCAACTATTTTGTCTGTAGATCCTTTCACTGAGGTATAAGCTAGTAACATGTAAATGTCATTTTGTAATTCTTGTTTTATCTCATGTCATTTAATTTACATAAATGATATTCATGTTTACTAAATTTTTGTGCTTCATTCTTCTCATAGGAGGCCACAACTCGAACCCATCGAACTATGAATGAAGAAGACAAAAAATGATTGGGAGGGATCACCATCTAGCGGTAAGTGATTGATTACATATGCCATGTTATATATTTCATGTTTTCTATATTAATGTGGATATTATTTGATTGTATTAATAGGTGGATCTTCAAAAATCTTAGTCAAGGAGGTCTAATCAATGTGAGAGAGAGGATGAGTCACCGATTGACTCTCCATCTTCACGACCAAGCAGTTCATAGGAAATTTTATTTTGGGACATTTTTTTGTATGCCTAGATGGCTTTGTTTGTACATGCCTATATGGCTTTATATATACACTATATGTTATTTTCATGACATTATGTTTATGGCATTTTACATTAAATATAATATGATCAATTATGTTATATGAGACTGTACATTTCTTTGAGGCATCATGTCAAATAGCTCAAGCACCTTGTCTATGCTTCTACACTTTGCATACATCTCTACAAGGGCAGCTGTAAATATAACATGTGACAAAATTCCTATATCCTTTATGCTTTGATGGTTATCCATACCCTGATCCGAAGATCCCATTTTTCCATAGGCAAGGAGGATGTTTGCAAAGGTTAATGAATTTAGTTTTACATGTACTAATTGCATTTGCTTGAAAGTTTCTAAAACTTTTTTGAAAAAATCCATTTTATGCATATCTTGCAATCATTGCATTCCATGAGACAACATTTCTTTAAGGTATCATGTCAAACAATTCACATGCCTTATCTATGCTTCCTCACTTTGCATACATGTCTCATAGGACAGTTGCAACTACAACATCTAATGAAATTCCCATATCCTTTATGCTTTCATGGATGTCCATACCCTTTTCTAAAGATCCCATTTAGGCATAGACAAGGAGGATGTTGGCTAAGGTTGTGGAATTTGGATTTACACCTACCAATTGTATTTTATTGAAAGTTTATAAAGCCTTATCAAAAAAACATTTTGTGCATACCTTGCAATCATTGCCTTCCATGAGACAACATTTCTTTGAGGCATCATATCAAATAGTTCACGTGCCTTATCTATGCTTTCAAACTTTGCATGCATGTCTCATAAGGTAGATACAACTACAACATCTGATGGAATTCTCATATCTTTATGCTTTGATGGATCATACCTTGTTCCAAAGATCCCATTTGGGCATAGACAAGGAGGATGTTGGCTAAGGTTATGGAATTTGGCTTTACACGTACCAATTGCATTTTCTTGAAAGATTCTAAAGCCTTTTCAAAAAAATCATTTTGTGCATATATTTTAATCATTACATTCCATGAGACACTATTTCTTTCAGGAATCATGTCAAAAGTTCACGTTCCTTATCTATACTTCCATACTTTACATACATGTCTCATAGGGCAGTTGCAACTACAACATCTGACAAAATTCCCATGCATTAAAAGTTTTAAGTGTTGTCTAAATTCTAAAATGACTACTATGATGTCATGTCCACATTATCCATGTGGTTATGACATGATAACCACATGTCATGACCACAATTGTCATGTGGTCATGACACGAAATTTCAAAAAATTTCCCCCTGACACCACAAAACCACCTCATGCGCTCGGTGACACTATCACTCAATGTAGTTGTCTCAACAACTAACATTAGGTACAACACCCGTAGGTGGGGATGTTAGTCAAGTTCAGGCTAATATGATCTCCAATTGTAACCCTACGATGATAGCCACTAGGGGATAGATGTTGCAAAAGGCAACGTTGAGAGGGTTGGATTCCAACACAGGATTCCTCCGTGGATAAACCCTAATGAAGTGGGTTGATTTCAAATAATGTTCAAAATCCAATCTAATTCTCACTATTTGTCTAAGGCAGGAATTATTGAACTAGGAATTAAGTCAAACTTAGTCCACACAAAGTCTACAGAAATTTTGCTAGCATAACGGTGCAAAAAGAAAAGGGAAACATCCTATAGTGATTTCAGTAGCATAACGCCACCTCGTCAGCTATAGGAGGGTAGGGAATTGAAATAAAAGTTAAATTCCTAACTAACCCTCTTTCCAATTTTAAATAAACATTAAAAACATGACTTGATTAAATTTCCCCTTCCATCATTTTCAAATAAAACATTCTAACTAAAACTATAGTATAAATTTTTAAATTAAAACGGACCCTCATTATAATTGCAATGTGAAAATGCAATATAATTACATGGGCCCATCTAGTTCATTCATAACAAGGAATTTATTTAACACCATAAAAGAATATAACCCTAGGAAAAATAACTCCCTTTAAAAGAATAGAAAGATTAATATTACTCTCACACATCACAAAGGACAAAATAGTCTCCCCAACTTATAAAATGGGTTAGCACAACAAAATAGGTTTAAATTAATCTAATTAACCCAACTCAATAAGTTAGGGCATCAACCCTAGGAAGACATTATAAATCCTTTCCAAGAAGATCATTTGTACACACTCACAAGTGGTTAAGTTTTGTTTTGTTGCGCAAGGAATGGAGGAGACAAATTGAATGGATGGTACCTCCCCTAGAGGGAGGTATCATCCCAATCTCAAAATAATTTATAGTTTTCTAATTTTATTTTCTAACAAGTTTATTTGATCCCAAAAGTAAAATAGTTTTTTAAAGAGATATATATTTTTCTATACTGCTCCTAATGCATTAAGCTCTCTATTTTCTCTCTTTTTCTCTTAGGTTTAAAATATAGAGAAACATAAATAGAACCACAGTAACTAAAATTTATTTACCAGTCTATATAACTATATATATAGCCCTAAAAATAATATGACAGTAAGGATGAAATAGTTGGTGGCCGCACATCGGCCACATAGTAGTTTAACGGCCGATGGCCCAAAGAAATGTATGAAGTCTACATTATGTCTTTAGGATGGTCATGCGTTGTAAACGTAGAGCAAGCAATAATCAATTATTTAACTAATACAACAATGGGGAGCCCGTGCCCTAGATGGTCGATGACCATCGATTGTAAGAGTCGCTGTGTAAATTATACATAGGAAATAGTCATTAATAAAAGGGGGGCACTGGGCTCACACCTCATCCATAGGGTATACCCTATTGGTGGGATGGGGGTCCCATCCCCCACACCCTACCATAGCCATACAGTCGGCCGACACCATCACCATGCCTGCGCCCTCAATAAAACTTATCTCTTAAAAAACAAAATTGCTAACCCTAATGCATCATAATGTTCAATGCAACCAAAGATATATTTCATTCTAAAACATGCTTTCAATTGATTATATTATATTTGAAGCATTATATATATATAACCACACATACAACTTAATTATTAAGGGTAAGAATATATTTCCAATACTAAGAAAGTAAGTTTGTATTCAAAAGGAAGTAGACCCATTTCTATTTTTTTTTTTTCAATAAATACTACAAAAGTTATTCTTTCTTTTAAATCCTATATAGAAATGTAATTTTTTTTTTATGCAGGGTTAAACACAAAGCTAGCTATCTATATATATATATATATATATATATAGCCCTAAAAATAATATGATAGTAAGGGTGAAATAGTCGGCGACCACACAGGGGCCACAAAGTAGTTTAAGGGCCAACGGCTGAAAGAAATGTATGAAGTTTGTGTTCTGTGTTTAGGATGGTCATGCATTCTAAACATAGAGCAAGCAATAATCAATGATTTAATTGATACAACAATGTGGAGCCCGTGCCCTATATGGCTGATGGCCATCGATTGTAAGAGCCGCTGTGTATATTATACGCGGTCAATAGTCATTAATAAAAAAAGGGGGGCAGGGGGGCTCCCGCCTCAGCCACAGGGTATACCCTGTGGGTGGGATGGGGTCCCATCTCCTGTACCCTACCATAGCCATAAAGTCGGCTGGTAGCATCAACATGCCCATATCCTCAGTAAAAGTTTTCTCTGAAAAAAAAACTTCGCTAACCCTAATGCATCGTAAAGTTCAATGTAACCAAAGATATATTTATTCTAAAACACACTTTCAATCGATTATGTTATATTCGAAGTGAAATTTTATGCAGGGATAGAATATACTTATAAGCCTAAATCCATATATATATAGTTGTAAATGTAACCACGCACAACTTAATTATTAAGGGTAAGAATATAATTCCAATACTAAAAAAGTAAGTTTGTATTCAAAAGGAAGTAGACCCATTTCTATTTTTTTTTCAATAAATACTGCTAAAGTTATTCTTTCTTTTAAATCATATAGAAATGCATCTTTTCCCAACTCACTATTCATTTCCATAAAACTAAGCATGTATAGATATTTTGCCTAAACTCATAAAAGCATTAATCCTGTTTTCTTTTCTACACAACATACCAATAATAAGAAGTAGTTTAAAGAGAGGTAAGTCAAATTTCTTTCAATACACATAAGTAGACAACCCATTTCCATTACCTCTCAAAAATAGGATTACAAGGTTATTATCAAATTAATTAAACATCCTTCTTGAGATTTTCACTTTCCACTACAAGGATACAGATATTACAAGCCTTAAGAAGAATTAGGCAACTTATTGCCTTCCCTTTTACAACAAAGAATAGAACCACTAAAACAAGTTTTACTCCTCAAAAACCATCTTCTCCAAGCCACCATAGAAACCTACAAAACAATAAACAACCAAGGTATCCATACTCATGGGAAGCTCACCTCCCAACCTAGGCCTAAAATAGGCCACCCCCAAGCTTGGAGGTCTTCCAAGCAACGAAGGATCATTCCACAACCAAAATACACTCACACCAAACACATTTACACCCATCCCAAGGTTTAATCACTAAACTAATCCATCTTACGAATGGATTTGAAAGGGTGAGAGAGTGGACTCACTCTACTCAAGGAGACCCACACTCTTCAACACATTTTGAATCACTTGGCCTCCTACCATACTTCACATATCACAAAAAGAAAGGCACTCATGCCATAACCCAAACTTCTCCAAACTCCAAAATAAGGCCCTTGGAAACAAAATAAATACCATAACCAAGAGAGGAACCGAGGAGTTTCTCGTCTTCTCTCATCGAACACAAAGGTGAACTCTCTCATAAGGAGAGTCACCCAAACAACCCATTAAAACCCTTAACACATAAACCAAAAATACATAATCATAAAATCATGCATACTCACATAGCAATACTAACAAAACAATGGTTTAAGTTGAGAAATACATCAAAGCTTCAATAATGGAGTGAGTTTTGGTGAAGAGATTCCACAAGTTCTCCCAAAATCTCCAAGTCCTTCACTATCCCAACACCAATCTAAAAATTCCCAAAAGAAATGAAAAGAAGAGCCCTCCTCTCGTCAAAATGAGAGAGATATAAAGACAAGGCTCACAAACCCTAATGGATGAGAAGGTGACACTTGTCATGTTCTCCTCCATCCACCTAACCCTTCTCTTAACCCCACATGAATGTGGTGGTGACACTTGTCACCACCCCATTCCACAAGACTAAATATTCCCCCACAAGTGCTCTCACACATGTGTGAGAGCATAAGGGAATGTGAGCACACAAGGGAAGCTTCTTATGAATGGGGAGGTGACACTTGTCATCTCCTCATTTATCTAAGCTACCCTCTTCCCAACAAGTGGTCTCACACGTGTGAGAGCATGGCGAAGAGGTTCACACATGTGAGAAGCTTCTAAAGCATGATAAGCAAGGGTAACCTTACCCAAGTGGGTGAGGTTGGGGTTAAGTTGGATGATGACTTTCCAACCACCCATACACTTCCCAAACACATCACTTGACCTTATGGTCAAGTTTGGGTTACCACACAAGGTCCAAATCATATTTAAATAGGTTAGAAATGGTCCTAGACCCTAGGGGTATGACCTAGGGTCAAAATTTGACCATTAGGAACCCTTAGAAACACATAAAATCACATAAAAGTGGCTCTAAACATTTAGCACTTTAAATTAGTGCAACCTCAACAATACATTTGTACAACACCTCATGAGATAAATATAAAATATAAGAACTATACAACATGTCATAAATCAATTACAAAAATTATCAACATTCTCAAACACATGTGACCTTAATCCTACTTAGGACTAGGTTAGTTGAATAGGGGATAACATATATTTGTTGTCCGACCTCTAAATTTCCATGGGTATGGAAAAGTAACCTGCACACTTCCAAGCACACATCAATAGTCCGAAGCAAATGAAAAGCATGCATTACACACACATGATTGCAATAGACAACATCAACATAATCCAAGATAACATAATGTCTCTCAAAACATCCATTATTCATAGGTATAAATCAGGATCATACTAGGTAAGAGATAATATCAATCTCGCCAACTAAGCACATATCAATAAGATCCAATGACATCCTAGCATATAACAACATATCATCAAATGGAAATCTAACATGCCATCTAACCAACCATAAAGCATAATCCATCTATCTAATCTAGTATAAGATATGGTAATAGGTCCAAGCGCGGGATCAACAGTCCCAAAATACACGACCAAATAAATCCATTGAAAGAGTACCATAAGCAAAATAATATAGGTGAGGTAAAAGTAGGTCTCACATCTTCCCCCCCCTAAGACTATACTTCCTCATGGAAGTCAGCAAAGAGGTGGGGATAGAGTGCCCTCAAACTAGTTGCATCCTCCCATGTAGCCGAGACCTCATCATAACAATCCCACTGAACATTGACTTGGTCTAGTTCTCAACCTTGAAGGCCTAGCATCTAACGAGCCAAGATGTGAATTGACTCCAAAGCTAGTTGTCCATCTAACTCTATGTGTAATGCATCCTAGTCAAAAACATGTGACATGTCAGAAATATAACGTCTCAATACAGAAATGTGAAACACATCATGGATGCGTGACAGACTAGGTGGCAAGGTAAGATGGTAATCTATGACTCCTATCTGCTCCAAGATCTCAAAAGGTCCAGCAAAATGAGGTGTGAGCTTAGAGCCCTTTCCATAATTAATTGGACTCTTATGCGGCCGCACTCTCAAGAACACCTTTTCACCCACAAAGATGTTTCGATCCAATCTCTTAGCATCAACATACTTCTTCTGGTGATCCTATGCCTCCTGTAACCTCTGCCTAATCAAAGTGACCTGCTACTCCATATCCTGCACTAACTCTGGTCCAATAGCCACCCTATCCTCTATACAATCCCAACTCAAGGGAGTCATGCATGGCCTGCCATACAAGGCCTGATAGGGAGGCATACCTAACGAGTTGTGATGCCCATTATTGTAGGCAAACTCAACAGTCCTCCCATCTAGACTGGTGATCCATAACATATGTGTGAAGCATGTCCTCTAACACTTGATTCACCCTCTTAGTTTGTCCATCTATCTTAGGATGATAAGCTAAACTAAAGTTGTGTTGAGTGCCCAATACCTATTGTAAAGCCCTCCAAAAGGCTGAAGTGAACACTGAATCTCTGTCAAATATGATACAATGGGGTACACCATGAAGTCTCACTATGTTGTTCAAGAAAACTCTCACCACTGCTAGTGCATTGTATGTCATGGGTACAAGTAAAAAGTGGGCTACCTTGGTCAACTTGTCAACTGTCATCATGGTGATGAGCTGACAAAGGTAGACCAACAATGAAATCCATGGAAATGGTATCCTATTTCCACTCTAGTATCTCATGTGGGTAAAGTAAACCTATTGGATACTGATGCTTAGCCTTCACCCTATGGCACTAAAGGCAACGAGCAACAAACTCTACAATATCTTGCCTCATACCTGCCCAATGGTACAACTACCTCAAATCTGCATGCATCTTCTTCACCCTTGGATGTGCTGCATAAGGTGCTCTGTGAGCCTCTGATAAAAGCAATGGTCTAAGATCACTTATAAGGGGAATATAGATGCACTGATGATGTCAAAGAAGACCATCTCCCTCAAGAGTATACCTTGCAAACTTGCCCTCAAGGGCCCTCTGTGACTGCAACTCTTACTAAACCTCTAGAAACCACTCATCCTCTAGTAGGTGTTGCAAGATATGTCCTCTCAAGTCAACACTCAAGGTCAAGGTCAGGATCTCATGGCACCTCCAAATCAAGGCATAGGTGACCATGTTCTCCTTCCCTTTGATGTAGTGCACATCAAAGTCAAACTCACATAGAAACTCCATCCAATGCCATTGATGAATGCTTAGATTTAGCTATGTGAAGAAGTAATGTAGACTATGATGGTCAGAGTGTAACTCAAAGTGACGTCCTAAGAGGAAGTGTCTGCAACAAATGAGAGCATGAACTACCACTTCTAACTCCAAATCATGTGTCAGGTAGTTCATCTCATGGGTCTTGATCTTTCGCGACTCATACATGATAGGTTGACCATCCTACATCAATATTGCTCCTAATCCCTCTAATGATGCATCTGTAGAAACTATAAAGTCTACTAGTGGATCTAGTACTGCCAAAATAGGAGTGCTAGTGAGATACTCCTTGAGGACCCCAAAGGCCCTCTCGCACTACTCTGTCCACAAGAAACTCTTCCCTTTCCGCTAAAGGGATGTGATGGGGTGTGCTATCGAGAGAAGCCCTCCACAAACCGGCGGTAATAACTTGCTAACCCCATGATGCTCCAAACCTCTGTGACACTGTTAGGTGTTGGCCAATCAATGATAGCTCTAATCTTTGATGGATCTATAGAGATACCATCAATAGATAGAATGTGACCCAAATACTACACCTCTATCCTAAAGAAGGCACACTTCTCTAGGTTGTCATAAAGTTGCTGCCCTCTCAAACACTATAGTGCCATACGAAGGTGCTCCTCATGCTCCTCCTCAGTCTGTGAGTAAATCAAAATGTCATCAAGGAATATAATCACAAACCAATCAAGGTATATGCAAAACACTCCATTCATGAGGCTCATGAATACTGCAGTAGCATTCATCAAACTTAAGGGTGCCACGGTGAACTCATAGTGACCATAATGAGTCTGAAATGCAGTCTTATGGATATCCACCTCTGTGATGCATAGCTAGTGGTATGCAGACTTTAGGTCAATCTTAGAAAACACCCTGGCTCCCCACGTCTGGTCAAACAAGTCATCAATCCTAGGCAAAGGATAACGGTTCTTCACCGTCACCTTATTAAGCTACCTATAATCCATGCATAGCCAAAGAGACCCATCCTTCTCCTTCACAAAGATGACTGGTCCTCCCCATGGAGAGACACTAGGTCAGATGTGTCCATTCGCTAGCAAATCCTCTAGCTCAAGCTTGAGCTCTGTAAGCTCATGCGTGGTCATCCTATAAGGTGCACGAGACACTGGCTCGACACCTGGTACAAGGTCTATATGAAAATTAACCTCTTTGTGAGGTGGCATCCCTGGGAGCTCAGGAGAAAGCACATCTGTGAACTCCCTAAGGATGGGGTGATCATCAAGCATAGCCTTAGGCTCATCCTCTGATTGATCACTAACTGTGATCATGAACATCTGACATCCCTTCTGCATATAATGTTTAAGTTGTTTAGTAGATATCATACAAACTATTGTGGGCTTCTGAATGCCCACTAACTCTGCTACTGTGCCATGATCATTGAGGCATCCTATCACCTTACGACGACAATCTAGGTTGGATCTATGAGCTGCAAGCCAATCCATACCTAGCACCACACCATAAGACCCTAAGGGTATAACCCTCAGATCCAAAACTATCATGAAGGCACCAATTAAAATCTCACAATCTATGACCGCTGCATCTATAGCCATCTTGGCCCCTATAGCTAACTCAACCTCCCACCTAATGTCCTCCCTAGAGACCACCAACTTGTAAGACTCCACTAACAACAGAGAAATAAAGGAGTCTGTGGCTCTTGAGTCAAATAATATAGTGATGGGTATAACCCCAATAGTAACTGGAGTCTCTATGACGGAGGCCTAAAAGTTGTCCTGGCAATTATCAACTGCTAGAAAGACTTAGTGAGATCAACCCATATCTCCAACTGTAGCCTCAGAACCACTAGCTTGTTGTCCCCTCACTGTGAATCCCTATGGGTATTCCCTAGCCAAGTGCCTAGCACCACCGCGAAGATAACAAGGACCCTATGTCTGAACCTAAACTAACTGAGTCTAGCTAGATTGTTGTGCTCTAGGTCATGTTGTACTACCCTGTGATCCTCTAAAGGATTGATGTGATCTAGCCGGTCCTATAGCTAGTGCCTATTAACATTGGTCTCTCTGTGGACCCTGCAACTGCCATCCTCAATTAGGACCACCCTGTCCCCTCTCCTGTGGTTGTGACCTCTACTGATACTACTGCTGCTGTGGAGATATAGGTGGTAAAGATGCTGATCTAAACCTGCCCCGATTAGGAGGCTAGGGTTTGCGAAAGCCCTGATCCTGCTGATGGCTACAATCTTGAAATTACAGACATGACCCCTAGCCCCGTCCATGCACCTCCTCTGCAATGAGTGCCTTCTCAACAGCCTCGCTCATAGTCCATGGGTCCACTATGAGAACCAATCCTACTATGTGAGGATTCAATCCTCTGATGAAATGACTCACAAGTAGCTTCTCATCCTGAAGATACTCAGCATAATAGGATAGCTCCACAAATTTGTACTCATACTATGCAACTATGGAACCTCTTTGTTGTAAATCATGGAACTCATCAATACAACACTACCTATAATGCTCTAATAGGTAATGTGCTTATAGCACTCTAGAAAAGTGTCCCATAAAGAGTGTCTAAAGAGAGGCGGTGTTTGTGTTCCTTTGTGTGCCACCATGTTGCTGCCGTGTGTTGCAAAAGATGTATTTCTACTCATACCTTTGTGTTTCTCCCATAAGGATGCAACACAAAGCACCGGTCAAGGCTAATGAGCCATGCCTTATCCTCAGCTCCCTCTGACATACCCACGAAGGTAGGTGGATTAAGCCTAAGCAAATCTTGAATAGGGTCTCCGCAGTCTTAGTGACCTTGATAGGGTGCATCCACCTTGTCTCATGGTCCATTAACAAAAGGATCAGGTGAAATATGCTCTACCCCAATCCCTACCTCACGCTCCTCATGGTGCGACAAATTCCTACTGTGCTCCTGATGAGATGATGGGTCATCCTCGGTTGTGGTGGTTGGAATCTCTACGTGTGGCTAGTCCACAACTGGAGGCAATCATGCTAACATTGCCTGAAGAACCTAAAGGATCTGGGGACCTAGGTCAGGTGTGGGTGGCAGATCTTGATTAGGGTTCTTAGGTGGTGGATCAGCTCCTGAGCTAGCTCTTCTAGACCCACTGGCGTGTGGGCACCCTCTCCTAGATCTAGGTGGCATCCTACACAAAACATGATGTCTAAAATTAAAATAAAATAACACAAATGTGGAATAAAGTAATGTGCCCTCAATGCCCACTATTTAAACATGGGCTCTAATACCAAATGTCATGCCCACATTCGCCATGTGGTTATGACATGATAACCACATGTCATGACCACAATTGTCATGTGGTCATGACATGAAATATCAATAATTTTCCCCCCAACACCACAAACCCCCTTACGCGCAACATGCACGCTCGATGACACTAGCACTCAAAGTAGTTGTCTCAACAACTAACGTTAGGCAAAATGCCCATAAGCAGGGTAGTCAGCCAAGCTTGGGTTAATACTATCTCCAATCCTAACCCTACGATAATACCCACTAGGGGGTTTACGTTGCGAAAGGCAACATTGAGAGGGTTGGATTCCAATACAGGATTCCTCCTTGGATAAACCCTAATGAAGTGGGTTGATTTTGAATAATGTTCAAAATCCAATCTAATTCTCACTATTCATCTAAGGAAGGAATTATTGAACTAAGAATTAAGTCAAACTTAGTCCACACAAAGTCTACAGAAATTTTGCCATCATAATGGTGCAAAAAGAAAAAGAGAAACCTCCTATAGTGATTTTAGAAGCATAACACCACCTCGTCAACTATAGGAGGGTAGAGAATTGAAATAAAAGTTAAATTCCTACCTAACCCTCTTTCCAATTTTAAATAAACATTAAAAACATAATTTGATTAAATTTCCCCTTCCATCATTTTCAAATAAAACATTCTAACTAAAACTATATTATAAATTTTTAAATTAAAAAGGACCCTCATTATAATTGCAATGTCAGCATGCAATATAATTACATGGGCCCATCTAGTTCATTCACAACAAGGAATTTATTTAACATTCACACCATAAAAGAATATAACCCTAGGAAATATAACTCCATTTAAAAGAATAGAAAGATTAATATTACTCTCACACATCACAAAGGACAAAATAGTCTACCTAACTTATAAAATGGGTTAGCACAACAAAATAGGTTCAAATTAAACTAATTAACCCAACTCAATAAGTTATGGCATCAACCTTAAGAAGACATTATAAATCCTTTCCAAGAAGCTCATTTGTACACACTCACAAGTGGTTAAGTTTTGCTTTGTTGTGTAGGGAATCGAAGAGACAACTTGAATGGATGGTACCTCCCCTAGAGGGAGGTATCATCCCAATCTCAATATAGTTTATAGTTTTATAATTTTATTTTATAACAAGTTTATTTGATCCCAAAAGTAAAATAGTTTTCTAAAGAGATATATGTATTTTTCTATACTGCTCCTAATGCATTAAGTTCTTTGTTTTCTCTCTTTTTCTCTCAGGTTTAAAATACATAGAAACATAAATAGAACCACAATAACTGAAATTTATTTACCAGTCTAGATATATGTTAACATTTATCAAATACTATGGTTATGAAATAGACACACAGTAGTAAATATCTTTATTCTACATACATATTATTCTCTAATTTTTTTAATTTTCTGTAGGGTTAAACACAAAGCTATATATATATATATAATATGATAGTAAGGAAGAAATAGTTAGCGACCGCACAGGGGCCACAAAGTAGTTTAAGGGCCGACGGTCGAAAGAAATGTATGAAGTCTGTGTTCTGTGTTTAGGATGGTCATGCATTCTAAACGCAGAGCATGCAATAATCAATGATTTAACTGATACAACAATGTGGAGCCCGTGCCCTATATGGCTGACAGCCATCGATTGTAAGAGCTGCTGTGTATATTATATGCGGTCAATAGTCATTAATAAAAAAAGGGGGGCAGGGGTGGCTCCCCCCTCAGCCATAGGGTATACCCTATGGGTGGGACGAGGTCCCATCCCCTGTACCATGCCATAGCCATATAGTCAGCTAGCGGCATCACGACACCCGTGCCCTCAGCAAAACTTATCTCTTAAAAAAAAATCGGTAACCCTAAGCATCGTAAAGTTCAATGTAAGAAAAGATATATTTCATTCTAAAACATGCTTTCAATCGATTATGTTATATTCAAAGTGAAATTTTATGCAGGGATAGAATATACTTATAAGCCTAAATCCATATATATATATATATATATATATATATATATATATATATATATATATATATATATATATATATATATATAGTTGTAAATGTAACCACACATACAACTTAATTATTAAGGGTAAAAATATATTTCCAATACTAAGAAAGTAATTTTGTATTCGAAAGGAAGTAGACCCATTTCTATGTTATTTTTTTCCAATAAATACTACTAAAGTTATTCTTTCTTTTAAATCCTATAGAAATGCATCTTTTCACAACTAACTATTCATTTCCATAAAACTCTGCATGTATATATATTTTCCCTAGACTCATAAATGCATTAATACTTTTTTCTTTTCTACACAACATAGCAATAATAAGAAGTAGTTTAAAGAGAGGTAAGTCAAATTTCATTCAATACACATAAGTAGACAACCCATTTCCATTACCTCTCAAAAATAGGATTACAAGGTTATTATCAAAGTAATTAAACATCTTTTTTGATATTTTCAATTTCCACTACAAGGATACACATATTACAAGCCTTACGAAGAATTAGGCAACACATTGTCTTCCCTTTTACAACAAAGAATAGAACTACTAAAACAAGTTTTACTCCTCCAAAACCAACTTCTCCAAGCCACCATAGAAACCTAAAAAATAATAAACAACCAAGGTATACATACTCATGGGAAGCTCATCTCCTAACCTAGGCCTAAAATAGGCCACCCCCAAGCTTGGAGGTCTTCCAAGAAACCAAGGATCATTCCACAACCAAAATACATTCACACCAGACACATTTACACCCATCCCAAGATTTAATCACAAAACTAATCCATCTTAGGAATGGATTTGAAAGTATGAGAGAGTGGACTCACTCTACTCAAGGAGACCCACACTCTTAAACACATTTTGAATCACTTGGCCTCTTGGCATACTTCACATATCAAAAAAATCAAGGCACTCATGCCATAACCCAAACTTCTCCAAACTTCAAAATAAGGCCCTTGGCCACAAAATAAACACCATAACCAAGAGGGGAACCGAGGAGGTTCTCATGCTCTCTCTCCCAATGCTAAGGTGAACTCTCTCATAAGGGGAGTCACCCAAACAACCCATTAAAACCCTTAAGACATAAACCAAAAATACATAATCATAAAAACATGCATACTCACATAGCAATAGTAACAAAACAATGGTTCAACTTGAGAAATACATCAAAGCTTAAATAACAGAGTGATTTTTGGTGAAGAGCTTCCACAAGTTCTCCTAAAATCTCCAAATCCTTTACTGTTCCAACACCAATCCAAAAATTTCCAAAAAAAATGAAAAGAAGAACACTCCCCTCATCAAAATGAGGGAGATATAAATACAAGGCTCAAAAACCCTAATGGATGGGAAGGTGACACTTGTCACCTTCTCCTCCATCCGCATAACCCTTCTCTCAACCCCACATGAATATGGTGGTGACATTTGTCACCACCCCATTTGACAAGACTACGCGTTCCCCCACAAGTACTCTCACACATGTGTGAGAGCATAGGGGAATGTGAGCACACAAGGGAAGCTTCTTATGAATGGGGAAGTGAAACTTGTCACCTCCTCATTTATCTAAGCTACACTCTTCCCCACAAGTGCTCTCACACGTGTGACCATGGTCAAGAGGTTCACACATGGGAGAATCTTCTAAAGCATGAGAAGCCAGGGCAACCTTACCCAAGTGGGTGAGGTTGGGGTTAATTGGGATGCTTACTTTCCAACCACCCACACACTTCCCAAACTCGTCACTTGACCTTAGAGTCAAGTTTGGGTTACCACACAAGGTCCAAATCAAGTTTAAATAGGCTAGAAATGGTACTAGACCCCAGGGGTATGACCTAGGGTCAAAATTTGACCATTAGGAACTGTTAGAAACACATAAAATCACATAAAAGTGTCTCCAAACATTTAGCAGTTTAAATTAGTGCAACCTCAACAATACATTTGTACAACACCTCATGAGATAAATATAAAATATAAGAACTATACAAAATGTCATAAATGAATTACAACAATTATCAACATTCTCAAACACATGTGACCTTAGTCCTACTTAGGACTAGGTCAGATAAATAGGGGATAACATATGGTTGTTGTCCGACCTCTGAATTTCCATGGGTATGGAAAAGTAACCTGCACACATCCAAGCACACATCAATAGTACATGATATAATAGCTGAAGCAAATGAAAAGCATGCATTAGACATACATGATTGAAATATACAACATCAAGATAATCCAACATAACATAATGTCTCTCAAAACATCCATTACTCATAGGTATAAATTAGTATCACACTAGGTAAGAGATAATATCAATCTCATCAACTAAGCACATATCAATATCATCAAATGACATCCTAGCATATAACAACATATCATCAAATCAAAATCTAACATGCCATATAACCAACCATAAAGCATAATCCATCTATCTAATCTAGTATAATACACGGTAATAAGGTCCAAGTACAAGATCAACAGTCCCAAAATACACAAGACCAAATAAATACATCGAAAGAGTACCATAAGCAAAATAATGTAGGTGAGGTAAAAGTAGGTCTCACATATGACAATATTTTCACTATCCCTAAATTACTAAGTACCCTATAACAAATACCCTCAACACTAAACCCTATCTCTCAACCTTATGCCTTAAAGCCTATATGCTAAACGCTCAACCCTATACACTCAACAGAGAGAGAGAGAGAGAGAGAGAGAGAGAGAGAGAGAGAGAGAGAGAGAGAGAGAGAGAGAGAGAGAGAGAGAGAGAGAGAGAGAGAGAGAGAGAGAGAGAGAGAGAGAGAGAGATGGGGGGGGGAAGGGGAAGGGAGGGGAGGGAGGTAGAGAGGTGAGAGAGAGGATAGGAGGTAAAATGGAGAGATAGATGGGGTAGGGGAGTCAAGGGAGGTAAAGAGGTGAGAGATAGAGGGTAGGAGGTAGGGAGAGAGAGAGAGGGGGTAGGAGGTAGAGAGGGAAGGGAAGTAGAGAGTGAGAGAGAGGGTAAGAGGAAAAGAGGTGAGAGAGAGGTAGAGGAGGGGAGGGAGAGACCTAGAGAGGGGAGGGAGAAAGAGGTACTAACCTAAAGAGGGAAGAGAGACAGAAAGAGGGAGAGGGAGAATAATAGAGAGAGCCCAGTAAGGAAGGAGGGAGAGGTAAAGAGAGAGACCTAGAATTGGCAAAGAGAGAGGTTAGTGAGAGAGAGAAGAGAGGGAAGGAATGATAGAGAGTGGGATAGAGAGAGAGAGAAGGTAAGGGTGAGATGATTTTCCTTCACAATAACATTAGCATGTTATAACACACTCAAGTTATGTGAATGCATGTAGATAACGTGAGTGCATTATAACACACTCACTTTATTGTTTTCTTTGGCAATTTCGGTGTCTTCAAATTAAAACCCAAAGGCTTGGACTATGTTTTAAATGTCCTAAGACAAGTTTTTTTTGATAGTAAAAAATTTACATAATCTTGAGTGTGCTCCCCACCAGGTTTGCACTTGTTTCAATGACAGTCAAAAAACTTCACGACAATCTTAGGCTCTCTCTTATCTTTCTAGCCATATAATTTTTTTCATGTTTTGAGTATGTTAAAGTTTTCATCTTTAATTTCTTTTGTTAGTTTATCTATTTTTTTGTCAAAAACAAGTGTGTGGTATTTTTTACATTATTTTTTAATCATTCATAAAAATTTAAATAAATTACATTTTTAGAAACTAGACTCCATTCTACACGTATTAAAAAAATTGGATTTTTGATTGTTTTCTAAAAAATTTACGGGGTAGCACTCTCAATTTTAATTTTTTGAGGATGTATTCACTTTGAAAATTAGTAAAAAAATTAATTATTCATGAAAAACCTATCAGAAAAATCAGGGATAAACTACATGGTGTTAGCTAATTTCTCACTGAAGCAATATTTAAAATACTAAATAAAAGTTAACATCTGAGGGGCGGGCACACTAGACACTAAGGTATTTTTTTTGAAAAAAATAGTACCAATTTGTGTGGCCCCCCTTTTTGAATGTCTTAATCTCAACCATTTAAAAAAAATAGTAGTTTAGAAACTAAATTCAAAGCACTAAGACTCTTGTTTTTGTTGCATCTTCAAATTTTGAGTGTAACTATTTTCAAGTTCTCATCTAGCATCATTCTTTCCTAATTTAAAAAAAAATGGCCACTTAAAACCCCTTTTAGTCCCCCATCTTTGTGCACTTACCCTTGAATGTGTACAATTTTCTCTCTAAATCATCAACATCATTATTTCTCCTTTGACATCAATGAAAACCATCTTGTCCATGCACCTTTGATGTCACTAACCATATTTCCAGCAATTTTCTCCTTTGTCATTGATGACAACACTAACATAGTTCTCTCTTTTTGCATTGCTCCCATTACTGTATCTCTCCCCCTTCAACATCAATGGAAAAGAGACACCTAGTATACTTTTGTCCTTCATGATATGATTTTCTCTTTTCTATGATCCTCCCCTTACCTATAGAGCTCCCCCTAGTTGTAAAGTTCCTCCTATCTGTAATACTTCCTCTTGAGATCAAAATTTTTTTTCTCCTTTTCCTATAACTCTCCCTTGTTGTAACTCTCCCTTTTTTACATAAATGGTAAAGGGATGTTCATTATGGATCCATCCATGTATTCTATGGAATTATTACATTAATAGGAACTCCTTTAATGTGAAGTTAAACATAAGCATCAACACAACCATCCAACTTTCCACTAGCAATTTCTTTTGGTTTTGCCAACACATGTTCTAGCAAAATTGTCAAATGTAAATTTATGAGCATACTCTTTAGCAAAGGCTTCTTTGGATCGTTCTCATCCTCCTGTCAGGTTTTCTAGAAATCTCTCTCATCAAGTTTAATCTTACAATCATATTGATCATGGTTTCTTCCTTTTCTCATTCTCTCAAGTCTTCCAGGTTCTTTACATTAATTCTCCTTCATTTTATTATATGGTAACTTTCTAATATATGGTCTGCTACTACCATATCATTCCCTTTTCTTATAACTCTCCTCTTTTGATCAATGACAATGGAATGCTCCTATAGAATATGCATCATCTACTCTATCTTGAATTATCTTCTCTGTGGATCTAAAAGATAATGCAATGGTTAGTTCCCCTTGAATTCATGCTTCTTTTGACTCAAGAGGATTTATTTCACAACTTTTGTGTAGACTAACACCACTTGTACAACTTTGCATGCTACCTCCTTCATGTTTATCTTTGTGTCCTCTGAGGAACATCCTTCTTAAATGAGTTGTAGTCATCCTCGCTTCTCTAACCTTTGTTTCTGTGTCACCTTAGGTGGCATGCTTCTTTACTATTGTCCAAAGCTCTTTGAATCATCTTCTCTCATCTACCTTGCCTACTGAATCCATGTTTGAGTGAATTGTATGTATCTACATTGGGCTAAATCCCTCTTACCTTCATTTTTTTTTCAATTTAAAGGACTCTTCAATTTTTCCTTCCTTCACGAATCCATAAATCAATGTTGTATAATTAACTTCATTAACCATCAAACCAACCTCTCTTGTTTACAATAAGCATGAATCATGGTACTACAAGTATTGGCATCTAATATCAAAGTACCATCGGTATCCTTTATTTTATTCATGAAATGTTGTTTGCATAGATTCCTCCTTCAGGCTATCTTGGTCTTCCTTTCTTCTCCAAACTTTTGTAATTTTGCTTTTATGTGCATCCACTTTCTTGTTTTGTCTAGGTTCTACAAGACAACTTCTACAAAATAAGGCTATATGACAAATTTTTTTGCACTTATAGCATGTAACATTGTAATCTTCTAAAAGAGCAAAGGAATTATAGTTCCTTCTTGAGAACCCATAAGTACTTCTATTTTTGTTCCACCAAAAACTTCTTGCATGGGTTCTATAGTTTCTTGCTTTATGACCAAAGTTGTTGCATTTATAACATATGATATTGTAATTTCTATTTGGCAACTCATAAGAACTTTTATTCTTGATCCAACAAGATTTTCTTGCATGTGTCTAACAATCTACTGCCTTATGTCCAAATTTATTACAAGAATAACAATAACCATAGAAAGAATGTTGAAACTTGGTCATGTGTGGTTCCCTTGGAGGTAAGAATCTTTTGAATTTATCATTGTTGTCCTTGAGAGAAGTGTCAGTTTTCTGTGGAGCATTATTTTCCTTCTTCGTGTTGCTATTAGTAATGGAGCTTTTGAGGGCATATGCATAACTCTTTGGATTTACCTCATTTGTCTTTTTTGATGACTCTTTGGGATTTGAGCTTTGACTTTCTTCATAGTCAATACCACCTTTATTGTAAGTTGGCCTTTGAGAATTGAGAATATTGTCTAACATTTCCGTACTCTTCTTATTCTTCAAGTCTTTGTTCAATTGAGCACTTGATTTATCCAATTTCTTTCTCAAGGAGACAATTTTAGATTCTAAACTTTCACAAATTTCTTCCTTTTCTCTAATTGGATTATCATTTCCTCTTTAATCCTATTCGCTTCTTCAATCTAAATTTTTGGCTAAAAATTATCTTCTCAGATTCTTCGAGGCTTCGTACTAACTCTATATTAGATTCATTTTGCTCTTGAAATTATAGCTTTACTTTTTGGTTCTTCTTTTCTAAGCCTCTTGATCTCATCTAGTCCAGAAATGAGTTTTGCTTCTAGGTCAACTACTCCATCTTCGTCATATTCCACTTCTTCTAACTCCATCTCTTCTTCTCTTTCACCCACACAGTTGTCACCATCTATCACGACATCATTCCTTGTTTCTATTTCTATGTGAGTTCCATTTGTCACCCCACCACTTTTGCTTGCTTCTATGCAATCACTTGCATTTGGTTTTATTGGTGTTTGTTGATCAATACTCTACTTGGTCTTTCCTTTTCCCTTATTTTTTTTGTTTTTTCCATATGCACTCTTAAATTATTTCTTCTAGTGGTTAAACTATTTGAAGGAACTCACTCTGATACCAACTGATGAGCATGATTAAACTTAGAGGAGGGGGTGAATTAGTATAATATAATCTTTTACTCTTTCAAACTAACATCAACAATAATATCAATTGTACAACATCATTCTCTTAAGATCTAACAATTTTGCAACACAGGATGAACACATATTTATGTGGAAACCTTTACAGGAGAAAACCACAGCAAAATATTGCTTATATATAAATATATGTATTTCTCTTACAATATTTGTAGGAACCAACCTATGGGAGACACCAATCCCCACTTGTGCACTTTGTGAGCACCAACCTACTGGAGACACCAATCCCCACTTGTACACTTGTGAGCAGCAATTTACTGGAGACACCAATCCTCGTAATTGAGCACCAAACTAGTAAGAGGCTCCAATCTCTTGTCAAGGCACCAACCTTCTTTGCAACAGGCTCAATATCTTCTTGTGAATGTTCACTTCAATGGATGATGAACAATCACACTTAAATCTGCAAGTTCTCCTCTTCAAATCTACTTTTACTCTTCTCTATAGATCTGTCAAAAACCTTTCCTTTATACCTGCACAATCTTCTCCTCTATGTTTGCATAGATTTCTTTTGTATCTGCATAATCTTTCTTCTATCTTTGCACAAATTTCTTCTTTATATCTATCCAATCTCTTTCTCTATATCTGCAAGATCATCTTCTTTATCTCAACATTAACTTCTCTTGTATCTCTACACAATCTTCTTCTATATCAACATATTCTTCTTCTTTATATCTGCATAGATCTCTCTTCTAATTCTGCCTCTTAAACCCTTATATGCAGATCTGAGTGTGTCTTCTTTTTATTCACTTTAATATTCACACTCCCTTCACTCTCTTCTTTCTCCATAAAATCTTATTTCTTTTTGTATCCTTATGCCTCCATGAAAAGGGACTACTTCTCCAAGGAAGGCGATTTCTCAACGAAGACGTCTCTTGATTATTGTTATTTGTTCTAAATTAGTTTACCCTCTGGTGTTTGAATATGTGATTTGCATTATTAGTACCGGCAGCTCTTAACAAAAATATCTGAACCTTGAATGTTAGAATCGACATTTGTTAACTGTTCATAGCGCAAACCTCAAATAGCAACAGGGACATTTTTAACTCTTAACCATGGGATATCACTGTCACTATCACAAATCTTTATTTCTTGACATTGTTCCAAGTTCTCCTATTCACAGAAACATTCGGACTTCATTATACTATACATTTCTTTTTTCTATTTCGGCTTTAGTGCTCCCCTAATTGCCTCTGTCTACAACTACTGATACCTCGACCACGTCCTCGAGATCGACCTCCTCTTCGACCATATAGACATTGATTCTACTTTCCCTCACATGTTACTCGAGTGAACCTCTTCCAGTTTTGACCTCATCCAAACTTCTTTGTAATACCTCAATCTAGATCAACCTCTAGCTGGTAGCGTATTCCACCCTTCATGGGTCCTCGAGCATTGTCAAGTCCAATCACAACTACAAGTGATTCATCTTAAAGAATAGGGTTTACAGATAACATCCACAAAACACAACAAACATTAAGTCATTAATAATGAGCATCATAAGATGATGTTTCTTGAAGTACTTGTAACCCGAATTTTTTTTAACAACAGAACTTCAGCATATAGTCATTTCTGCACACGTAAAGCTTCAAACATGTCAACCATATAAATGTAAACCTGATGCTTTGTCTTTGGCTTTTGGTGGCTCAAAAGGACATGCCAATATAGTTATCTTTGCACCCTCAATTCTTTTAGGCATTTGTGGATGACTCATATCTTTGTCAATAATGATGCCTTCAACCAACTCTGTATCTTCCAACCTTGCAGCAATTGCTCATGATCCTCTTTAAACTGCTCCAAACTTTTGATACCTACATTTTACTTGAAGGTAAAGTTTAATTAGTCGGTGCATTGTAAAACGTTCGATTTGTGGAAATCGTGTCAATGGAAATCCTTTCAACAAGTTCATTGACAAACAAGGGCATTTAATAGGTCGAGAGAATCAAAAGGAAGATGTCGACAGTAAAATTCAAGAGAAAGCAGCGTCAAAAATCCATAAACAGTCGGCCCGACAACGCGCTGATTGTTTATAGTGGGTGATACTTGAATGTGTACATTTTTCTCTCTAAGTCATCAAGATCATTATTTCTCCTTTGATATCAATGACAACCATCTTGTCCATGCACCTTTGACATCAATGACAACATTTCCATCACACTCTACTTAAATATCATCCACTTGAATATTCATATAGTCAACAGTAATTTTACACATCATTCACAACAAAAAGTGGTAAATATTTGTCCTATTTTTATTAGCCAAAATTGACTTTTGACTATTGAAATGAATGATATTTAAGAATAGCCCAATTCCCTAATACATCCTCTTCTATTCCCTATATGTTGTGCTTTCACTTCTATTTATGCATATGATTTTGTCTCCATTGGCGTCCACGACAGCCCTTATTAATTTAGGTTTTACGCAGGCCTATGCTGGGTGTTTGTTTGCACCTTAACCCTTTGTTTTCACCTTAGACCTTGGCGCGACCTCCTTTGTTATAATTCCCAAGAACTTTCATTCCTCAGTGGTCCTCCTGCACCTTTGATTAACCGTTGCCTATATCCTGTAACTTCAGCTACTTCCTATGGCGCGCCAATTACCGAGAACCGTTCCCCGGCCTTGCGGGTAAGTTAATTCCTCTGCACTTCATTCCTTTGATGATATTTCACAGCTCTGCGAGTGAGTGAATGCTTTGGGGATTCAAAGACTAAAGTGATATGTCATATTCTTCTTGGCCGTGGGAAAATTGCCACTACGAGTAATTGAAGTTGCTGTCAATTTTCTTTATCCCATTCTATGCTAAATATTAGCCGTGGTTTTAGCAAAAGCTTTTTTATAAGGTTATTCTTAAATATTAACCAATTTACTATTAAAGGTTAATTTTGATCAATAAAAATAACATATTTTAGTATGGATGAGGTGTAAAATTATTATTAACTATTTGAGCACTGAACTAGATGATGTTTAAGTAGAGTATCCCCATAATGAATGATGTATGTTGATCTTAGGTGGACTAATAAAACAAAATAAAAGGCCTTGGTGATATGAAGTTTGACCCCTATTGGTTATGTATTTTGAATGTTTTTCTTTGTTTACCAACTTGTCCCTATTACAAAACTCACCATGTAGCGCGTCTCAAACATAATTCACCCTATGCCAAGAGCCATTGAATGCTAACCCTTTGATATAAATTATGGGCCTAACCATAAATTTTAGAACATGGATGTGCTAGTCATAGTTTGATAGTTGAGATTCTATGCATGAAATTGCAATAATTCAAAGTTGAAACCATAATTGAAAGGAAAATTATTTGCAAACATATGTGTAGTCTTCATGATCAAATAAAAAAAGACTTGTTTTCTTTGTCTAGAGTATACACATAATTCATTTGATGACTTGGAAAATGAATTTAATGCCCTAGGCCCTATTTTATCCAAATCTGATGCTCTTCTTTCATGTGTAGGGCTATTACTTGTTAAATTCCGACACTTTAGTGGGCCACAATGTTGATTGTAGTGTACAATCATTGGAGGAGTAAATAATGTTTAGTTGGACCCATATCAATCGTAGAAACAAGGAGAAAAATCAAATTTCTTGACTATTTTAATAACTTGTTGTAGGAGACACCATTGCATGTACCTCTTCCCTTATTCTGGAAAGACTTCCAATTTAGGGAATTGTCCTGATATGCACAAATAGGACAACTTTTTAAGAGATTGTTTCAATGAATTGTAACAAAGATCAATCAATTGAATGCCTAGGTATAGATTGGCTATGTAATTGAGTCCTTTGCTATTTTTTTATCATTAATGTTATCCATTGACTATGGAATTGTAGCTTAAGTATCTTAAGCCTTGGAATTCTATATGTATCTGGTAGTTTTTTAGTTGTCACTTCGATTGGATTGTTTGGAAGCTAGTTTCTGGGAGCATTTTTAAAAAAAGATTTCTTGTTAGGTGCTTTTCTTTGTTCTCTAGTTTTTCCAAATTGAGTTTACTTATTTTAAATCCATCTTTTTAATCCATGTGATTATGGTAAATTAAAGATTGAGTGCTTATTGATATACATCTTTTGTATAAAGATTTGAGAGGTTTAGTTAATTTAACACATGCATGAAAAATGATGGTTGCATGCACTGATATTGAAGATTGATTCACCATTTGAAAATTACATCATATCCTTTAGCTATTTGATTAATAGTTTTAATAATGTTTGTTTTCTTGCTCTATAGAATCAAGCTTGACTACAAAATAATATAACCTCACACTAAACCATTCCTCTCTTTCTCCCTTCCCTCCATGTCTCTTAATCTCTTAATCTTTCTTTCTCCTTGGGTTAGTTTAGGTGTTAGCTTGTGCTTTATTGCAATATCCTTTTGTAGGATGATTGAACATTGTTGTTTGTTTCAAAAAAATTATCTTTATATGTGGCTACATTAATAACATTAAAAGAACTAACCAAAGTGATAGAGTGATTAGAAACATTAATTAATTAATTATTGTAGGCTCCTTGTGTTGTGTTGTGACTAAGAAATTATCTCTATGTGCAACGACTTAGTAATTATAAGCCTCGTGATAATTTAGAGAGTTGGAGCAAACCCTAACATTCCCGAGTTGGTGTACCGACCTTTTGATGCTCATGTGTCATTTGTTGAGTTAACATATTGTGATAAGAGGTTCTATTCTAGTTTAATAGCATTTGTATTTTCTATTGTTTCTTTACTATCATGGGCACTTATTCCTAGGGATAGTCATGATATTCCTAGGAATATTGATAGTTTTCTTCCTCATTATTTCCCACAAGGTAGATGCAATAGAATGTAATATATCAAATCATTTAAAGACATGTTAGTTCAGCTAGGTATTATATATGACCATGTTATTTGTAAATTTTTATATTTTCTCTTTACAAGATCAAGCTCATTACTAGTACCACACGTTTTCTCCTTGTTCTATTCATTCATGGCATAGATGGAGAGATTCTTCTTACAATAATTTAAAGAAGTCCTTCGTCCAAGAGAACTATACCTACAATTTGAAAGCATATTTTTTAGTTCCATATAATATTGGAAATAAAACTCTACTTATATCTTTGTTGCATACATGATTTGTATTACATGTGCAAAAGATGTTTGTTAGGTCTTAACATTAGTTAAACTAGTATTTTGGTTGTTTAGAGACAAATACTTAAAAATTTAATGTTTATAGGAGCTATGATGTATTTAAAGCCGACCTAGCATGTTGATTTTATTTTTGTTTAATTATCTTGTAACTAACCTCAAGGATCACCCTCCTAGGTCCTACAAAGACTAAAGTCATTGAGATTTTTTCTTTCTTGTGAAGTGATAATTAATTGTCCAATAGCTTATTATGAGTTTTAGTTCATCATCTTAGGTCGGCATACAATCCTAAGGCTTAGGTTTTGATTCTATCCTATAGGATTGTTGAGTTGTTATTTTGATCACCAATCCATATTTACACACACAATCCATTAGTTGTTATTTTGATTGCCAACACAACTAATGACTTGTGTGTGCAAGTATGGAGGATGTTGTCATTAAGAAACATAAAGAATCACACTTGGCATTGTTTTAAACTTGTATTCTAGATCTATTTTCTATTTAATTTTCTACATGTCTTGGTTTGGCATGAATGGTTAATTTAATTTCACATGCACACCAAATTGGGTGGAAAATGTAAGATAAAAATACACACCCTACACTTCTACACCTACTTTTGGTAGCATCATAAGTGCATTGTTGTAATTATCATCTTGTCATGTTTGGTGCATGTAAACATTCCCATAATCAAAACCTAACACCTAAAATAACCTTTTCCCCATAAATTAGTTAATCTAGGGGCATCTCCCAAACTCCTTGAGATGTAATTATTTTCCCCTACCGCAAGTTTTTAAATTCAAATTCTTCTAACCATTGGAAAGAAACAAAGAAGGAGCCATTCAAACTAGCATCAACAAGCATCTATGTAGTGCTAGGGAAGAGTACATGAGGTAGGTGAATATAAATCATTACCAAGGATGCTACCACCATTAGTCCAAATTGTTTTGGTGTTGAAATTGAAGATGTGAACACTGGGTTTGAGAGGGAAGTTTATAAGGGTAGGTGCAGCATTCAAGAGGCCCTAATTTTGAGTGCTAAAATTAATTTGGACAAGATTGTGGATAGTAATGGAGAGCTGAAAAGTCTAGAATGTGCTAGAAGGGTAGGATTCAAGAAGGTTTTTTTGGGAGTATGAAGAAGATGTGGGTGGAGAGAGAGAGAGAGGGAGGGAGGTGAAAAAGCAATATCTAGTGCAAAGAAAAGAGAAGAGGAAAACCCAAAAGCAGGAGCACAAGTGGTAAGAAAAGAGAGAGGAGAAAAAGATAAACAAAATAGAAGAAATAGGGAGAGAGAAGGAGTCTAGAAACCAAAAAGAAAAGAGGAAAAAGGTGTAGCAAAGGAGAAAGGAAGAGTAGAGAATTTTTAAAATAGTGTAGGAGAAGAATGGAAAAGGGTCTATGTGTAAGGGAGAAACTAGAAGGTATAGCATGAGAGTAAGGAGCACAAGGATTAGAAGAGAAGAAAAAGAGGAGGCATATAGGCACAATAGGGAAGAAATGACTACAAAGAACAAACATGAGATATTACAACAATACAAAGGGAAGTTTTTTTGAAACTGGGCTATAAAATCCAAGACTATGTAAGCTAATCAAATGATAGATGAATTTATAGACTTATTTTAGTATTAATAAAAAGAGAATTCTTATTTTGAATATGGTTTTCCTTGATTTGTCATTGTATATATGTGATTTGGCTTTTGTAATATAACTTGATATGTGTAATCAAACCCACCTTGACCCATATGGAGAACTATGTTTGTGTGTTGCATTGTTTACATGTACTTGAAACCATGTGTATGTATATGTGTATGCTCATGTGTATTCTTGTAGCCTACAACACTAGGGTTGAGCATGGTGTTGGATTAAGGTTTCCTAAAACAACCAAAGTGTGCGGTGTAGGTCAAGAATAGAATGTGTTGTGTGACTCTAGGAATACCTATAGCCTTGTCTTTAACCTACAACAATAGGGTATAGTGTATATGGGTTAGTTTAAGCCACTTGCAACAATAGTAAGATGAGAAACTTGTGAGAAAAGATAACCTACAACAAAGCTATTGACTATTTTAAGTCACCTATACAAATTAGTGTGTAGGGTGTGGCCAAGATGTGGTGTCCAACTATTGTAGGATAGCCAACAACAAGGGTGAAATAGGGTGTCAATAGGTGTGGTGCCATCAACATGGTATTAGAGGATAGATACAACTTTGGGAAAAGGTGTATTGTGTGGTTTAAAGTTGCTCAGAGTTTAGCAAGATGGTGTTTCATGTGGAGAATAGAGCATGTGTATCCCTATAGTAAAGAAAGTTGTAGCTAGGAGAGTTGATGAAATAAAGGTTGAGTTAGGCAAATAAAATGCCACTAAGAAGAAGGGTAGCAGAGCTTTCTATAGCAACAAGGGATGCAAGTGATTGATGAAGTGATGAAATCTATAAGGGAAGCACAAAAGAGAATGAATGTCTTCAAAGGTGGAAAAAGAGGTCATGCTCGTAAAAGGGCAAATAGTGATAGTGAGGAAGAAGAAAGGGTTAGTAGCAGTTAGCATAAAAGAGAATTTTGAGGCTATAATAAAGCCCTCTAGGGAGATTGAGGCAAGATTGGAAGCCTTGGAGAATGAAGAGAGTAGAATACATGGACGTGTATGAGTTGTCCCACCAAAGTGGACAAAGAGGAAAATTTAAAGATCACCAAAGAGGATGGAAGACATTTCCTTAGGAGGCAATGAGTAGGTAGAGATGCCATGTGAGTAGCTAGTGAAGGAAAACATGGGTCATGAGAAATTTGAGGAAGATGTCATAGACATTAGGGTAGAGGAGAAAAGACTCCTTGAGGGGACAAGGAAGACGATGCAACCTATTGGGTCCAAAAAATGTCCAGGCCTCTCCTCTAACATCAACACCAAGAGTGACACAAAGGGGAAACAAATATCATAAGTAGCGAGAGTGATATATCAACAAAGAGAGGGTGGTTTTGGTCCAATGCATAGGATACGATAGTTCCTCTTGTTCTTAAAGCTCTAAAAAACCTAGGGGGTATTCCCTTGAGGTCCAAGTACATTATAACAATTGGGATAGAGCTTTGACTACCATGCCCTAATGGCAGTCAGGGACAAGCTTAATTGACCTTATTAACAACAAATTAAAAGAAAGGATATAAGTGCACCAATAGATGTAATAAGTTTTAATCACTAAAGATAAATCCCCTTAGCATTTTATACACACATATATTTCTTCCACATCATTCAAACCCTCTAAATATTTATCTGACACTAGCTCACTTGACATATCCATTTTCTAAACAATGGACTACAATGATGGGCCAAACTACTACAAGTACAAACCTCTCAACATTTATCTAACACCATTTCTCTTAAGATATAGCAAAGGTAGCAATGTTGGTTTGTGGATGCAGGAAGAACCTAAACTAATCTACCAACCTACTTCTAAACTACTGGTGAATGATATTTTAATTTTAAGGCATAGATTGACCATGAACTTCCAATACTAGTACATATCCATTGGGTAACAGAGTCATAGTTTATCAAATAAACAAGGATTGTGTGAAGCATTCAAAAATTTACCTAAGCATATGCATGCATGAAATGAGGAACATCAAACAATAGAATATACTTAATAATCTAGAATCATACTACATAGATCCATGTGCAATGAAGGCATGACCATTACAAAGATTACAATGAATTAAAGTATTGTAACACTTATCAAATCAGTATTACAACCATACAAGAAAGTGTGGTAAGAAGGAAACCTAACTTAATGTTACAAGTTACTCTAAAAGTATACAATCATGGAGACATCCTACTGATAACACCTGTTTACAATATTCCCAGCCACAAGCTTCAACAAACAATGTCTTTTCGAAGATCTAGAAAGGCATGAATTGAAACCCTAGAGCAATCTTGACACTTGCAGGCATTTGGAAATTGGCTAAATGACTAACCCATGCAATAAGAAGAGAATTCATTTTTATACTTTCTATTTATGTGCCCTAATCCATACCTAGGAAACTAAAGAGCATCTAGAATTTTGAATTCGCCAACTACTATGAATGCAAGGAAGGAAGATAACTCGTGAAATCCATGAATTTCACCAACCATAGTGTGAGAACTGCATGTGGAATTGCGTCCAGGGAAAATCAGATGTACCTATTCATGAAATCAACTTTTGAGAAGTTGTAAGGGTTGAATTGAATCATTAATGGTGATTCTGGGAGTTGCTGAGATATCCCATCACTTTTTTACACTTTCCTAGGGTTTCAAGTTTTTGAGGGACCGAGTAAACAAGGGACATAGGAACAAGGTGAAAAGGTTCCAAGGGAATCTAAAACCTACAAGAATAAAGGGAAAAGCATAGGAGTTGAAACTAAGAGTTGGGAGGGACCTAGAGCTCAGAAATAGAGGATGCAGAGAAGACTAAGATCCATGTTGTGAGAGAGACACGAGATCAGGGAAAGGAATGGTGGAAGTTTGCAGTATGGGAGAACTTGGGGATCAGGAAGTAGGGAAAGGTTAGAATCATGAGAAGGATCAAGTCTAGCATTGGGAACAAGATCGAGACTGGGGACTAGGGTTTCAGGGAAACCTAGGGCCTAAGGGCCAAAGGGCGATGGGAGTGAGAAACTGGGTTTTGCGTAATTAGGGAACCAAAGTATCTTGGAACCAGGTACAAGGTTTACAAGAAACCTTGGGTGCAAGAAAACCCAAAAAGGAAGAGGAAGGTGGAGAAAGCGAACTTTTAGGGAACTAGGGAACTAAGGGAGATAGGGACAATGTTCCAAGGTTCTTGGAAAATCTAAAAGGATGAAGGGGAAAGTGAGGAATGTGGGGTTTAGAGGAAAGTTGGAACGTTGGAACCAAAAGGAAAGCATGGGAAACTAGGGAAGCAGGGAACGCGATGAAATGAGTACATGGTTCTAATGTTCCAAGGACCCTCAAAAACTTGAAAACCTAGGAAAGGATTAAAAAAATGAAAATGGGCCAACACTTGAAAAAAATTTAGACACAATGTTGACATCACCATCACCACCCCAGGAAAAAAAGAGATCATAGATGGACTAGAAACCAAAGGACAAAAGGGTCCTAAGACAGGGAAATCCCCGATCTCCAAATATCCCTTTGTCTTTGCAAAACCAAAAAACTTTTTGGAAAAGGTGTGTTGTACACCTTGCATAAAAATGAATTATTTTAATTATGTAAAATAAAATTTTATTTATGGTTCATCCTTGTGATGTGTTTAGCCACATTAAATATTTATTTGGGTGCCATCTTTAAATGTTGCATGTAACATTGGGTTAGTTAATTTGTGTGTGGGACACAGAATAATTATTTATTTATTTGGGAGATTATTTCATATTGAAAAAAGAGAAAACTTAGTACCAATAATTAAATGTGGGGGTCAATGTTTTATATACTCATGGTTTTGGGATACATGGTTTTACCATACTACATCTAGTATTTGTGTGAGCTTATAAAAGCAAGCGCATGAGTAGTTGTTGAGTTTGACTATTTTAGCTATTGGTTGGGTTTGGCTAGATTGAGATTCTCTTGTAGGTTGCATGTGTGAGGAGATGAAGCATGGATTGGGATGTGTGGTTACATGATTCTCATTTTTTTGTTCACATGGAGTGCAATTAGGGAGCTTGATGGTTTAGAAGTATTCATGGAGGATATGTATTGTAATATTTGTTCATGAGATAATACAATGGATATGTATTCTTTTGGAGGTTGGGATTTTCCCTCATGGAGGGTTTTCCAAGGGTATATCTTGTGTCACCTTTATGGTATGTTTGCTTATTCTTTTGCATGTGGATTTACAAATACTATGGAACTTGCATGTTAATCTCTGATAGGGTTATGAGGAAATTGTTTATTATAGTTGTATATTTACCATCAATTGGTATAAGAGCCAGGCTAGGAGCCCCAAGCACCTATAGTGTGGCTTAAGGGGGGGTGTTGGAAATAAGTTTCACCCAAACTGATGATGGGTTGGCCACAAGGGGCCAATAGCTCAATTGGTAGAGTACTCTAGTAGCAAAGGGAAGGTCTTAGGTCGATGCCTAGCTTGTCCATATGAGCAACAACTCAACAATAGGCAACAAAGCTTGGTTTCCAGGTTGTGGTAGATATCCCTTGTTTTATAACCCTTTCTATGAGTAGGCTTTGTGTATAGAGGAATCTGTGGCTTTACAAGAAAGGATTAAAGGCATTTTGAAGGGTATAGGTGTGTTTGTAGACTTGGGTTATTGTAGATCTAGGGTTTGATAGAGTTTTGGTTGATGGGTTTTTTTTTGGGCTCTTTGTATGAGGTTTTTCGAGGTAAGATTTTGTATGAGGCCTCTTAAACAAAAAAACCTCACCATTGAGTCTAAAAGGGCCAAAAACCTATATTTTCATATAAAACTTGACTATGTTTGGTGAGAGAAAATTTTTTGCCTATTCTTTCCCTAGTGAATCTTCCAGGATCTTAAGAAAAAAGATTTCGTACAAATGTATGGAATCGATATGGCCATATGGTAGGGAATATGCAAGGAATATTCCCTATGACCTACGCTTGTGTAGGTACTATCGTAGGCCTGTAGAATTTTTTTAAAATAAAATAAAATGTAGAAAATAAATTCTAAAAAATTAAATTTTTAAAAACATTAGTCCCTGGCATTACGAGAACAACACTGGCTATGTGGACAACCAAGGCTAGGTTCCTGAGCCTAACCTTTGGGTTTGTGATTGCCCAGTGGGTGGTCATGCCTAGCCATTTGGGGGCTAAACCCCTAAGGTAGTGAAGTGGCCACACCGTTAGTAGACCACCGCCCACCACCACCAACCACTATCTGGCCATTGATGCCCACTACCCACATGTGCTGCCAAGGAACCACCACCACTAGTTCAGTAGCTAGAGAGTGGTCGGAAGGCCACTAGGGCCTAGTCTTTAAGCCTTATTGGACAATTTTTTTGAAGGCCATAACTTTCACCCAATGAGTCAAATTTTCAACTTATTATAGTTGATGAGAAGCTCATTCTAAGTACTACACCATGGTGTTATAGATTTTTCCATATGTTTGGTTTTGGACCAAAATTTTCCAATTGGAAGCTAGATTTGTGTTTTGAGCTTCGACAAGGCATAACTTGTGCTTACGGTGTCCAATTTTAGACTTCTTATAGGTGTTAAAAAGGTATTTCAGAGAATTACAAAGTGAACTAGTTTTGGAAATATTATTCTAAGTTTTTTCAGTTTGTTTCAATTTGAGTTATTTAATGGTTCCCTTGACTTTCGTACTTTGTGAAATTGTGGCAAATCAAATATGAGGTGATTTGGTCTTTGAGTCATTGAAAACTTACATGTTTATCTCTAATTATACTTGGTTGACATGATTACCAATGTATGGTTGAATTTGCATGTTGCATTGATGACTTGGATGTGGGTTGTCTATACCCATAGATATTTTAGTGTTTATATGTATATTCTATTTGGTTGGCCTGGTTTGGTCACTTGGTTTATTGGTATGGTTGTCATTATAATATAGAGAGATGGTGTTACCTGATACAATTATGTTGTTAAGACCTAGATTTGTTGAGTATATGGTATAGTTGTGGAGACCCAGTGAGAGTTTGATGTAGGTACATTAGGTGGTAAGCATTGTGTCATGGATGTTCCTTGTATCGTTTAGACTTTGGCATGACATGTTTGTTATGTAGGTGTATTGTTGGTGGTGTTGGATTGATTCCTATTTTACACATGGTTGTTCATTTTCTTCATTTTGAGATCATGGTTTACTCTACCTTTTTGTAGTTATTGATGTCACAACAGAATTCTTTGATTGTGTTGCAGGCCATGGATAATCTTTATTTAGGAGATGGTTATCATGATGTCATGGATAGCTTGGTTACATGATTTAGTTGGAGCTTTTAACAGTGATGGTTTGATGTTTATCATGATGCTATGTGTAGCTTGGTATCATGGTTTAGTGGGAGATTTGGCAATGATATGGATTCATTACCTAGGTGGTGGATGATCTTCTCCAATGGTTGTTTGTATCATGAAGGAGCTCTTCGATTCTATTTCTTTTATACTATTAGAGTTCATTGGCATCTTGGGTTCTATTGATAGGGGATGATTTTCTTCATATGATTTGGATAGTTGAGATCTTGGTATTATGGAGGACTCTTTAATTCTTTGGTCAAGGTGTTGGTTATGGTTTCTCAGTTTTGATAGGTGATCCTTGTTTATAGGATGAATGTTATTGTGCCATGGTAGAATCTTGATTATGCATTAGAGTGTTGGCATGATGTAGGTGCTCTTTGGAGTAGGATATGTTCTTATGAGACATTGATCTTCTTTTGAGGAGATATTAGATCATCATGTCATGATGTCTTCTTGTTGGGAAGAGACACTACTAGGCATGTCAGGTGCTATCATTAATGGTAACTAAATCTAGCCTACACATCCGCATTACATCATCTAATCATATCAGAAGTCAGTTTGCAGATTTCTCTAAGTCCAGACAGATAGGAATAGAGGATATGATAGGGTTCAACATTCTGGTCTACATTTCTCCACAAAAAAACATATTGTGCTGCAGATCTGAGTGAATGTTAAGGGATGTAAGGACTACCTAAATCCAAGATTTTAGCCTCTGGTGATAAGGGGATTGAAAGTTATATGCATCTGAGTATCAGGTTCTAGTCAATCAGTTCAGTCCAGTAAAGAACATGCTGACTTGGTGTTTGATCATTGTGCGGATTAGGTAAAGTTGTTGGTTAAGTGATTTGTGAGATCTAGTGGTATTAGCTGACATGTGTAATGACTTGAATGTATAGGTTATGGTCTTCATTTGTACTTAGGCATGGATTCAGCCAACATAATAGTGTTCTTAAAAAGACTTTAAGTTTTTTCTTAAGGCCAATTGCAGTTGATGATTATTCATGTAGTGGATATATATGATCGATGAATTTAAGCATTTGAGGTGTGTAAGTGCGAATACGAATGGATAAGTATGAAGAAAGGTAGAATCAAGTGCAAAGAAAGGAGATCTATGTTTGGATCATGGTAGAATAGTGAAATAGGGTAGAGAAAGATTAAGTGTGTGAAATCAGTATACTGTATCTAATCAGAACTGTAATTTTACATGGTTAGATGTGACTCATCAGTTCAAATATTCGGTAAACTCTTGTAATAATTTCTATAGGAAGTGAGCCTCCTTTGATCAGTGAGCTTTGGGTAATGTGCCTTCCCATTTGTAATTCTTTTAACAGAGAATAAAATCTTGTGGGTTAACCCCCACCGTGGTTTTTCCTTTAATTGGGTTTCCACATAAAAATCTTGGTGTTCATGTGTGATGATCTTATTATTGTTGTTCTTATGCTCATGCTTCTTTCTTTTGAATGTATGTGGTAAACTAATAAAGGAAAATAATAACAAGTTTTTTAGAACACTGATTCACGCCCCCCCCCTTAGTGTTCCTTAATCTCAATAGTTCCTAGGTTATGCAGATGTGTAGTGGGAGCTTTGACAATGATCTTGTTGGTTCTCTCGGTATTGAGTACATTGGTCATGTGCTTGGGAGCTTCATTATAGTGCAGTGTTGCATTTGGTTTTTAGTATGGATTGATAAGTTGTAGGTGCTCATGGATACTTGGAGACTATGGTGAGGCAAGAGATCTCTTGTTACTTAGATATTGTGTTGAGATGATTACTCTTTAAAGAGATTTCAGTAGAAAGATTGAGGAGCCTACACCTAGGTTGGATGTGAATTCAACATGGAACTATTGAGGAGATTGTTCTTAGAGAGAGTCATTGAGGCTTGGTGCATCCTACATGAGAAATCTCATTCCCCACTCTTAGTCCTCTCTGGTGAATGATTTGAGAGGTATTGCCCAACTGATTTTTAAATGCATTCTTTACTCGTATCTTGTCTTCTCATGTATGATTGACTCTTGAGCTATGGATATTATTTCAGAGGTCTTGTTTAAGGAGTAGATACTTGTTTTTGGTTTCTAATCTCCTTATGTTTGATGTTGAGTAATTTTGATGTCATTATATGTAAAGGAGATGGTAGTGGCTTTGGGCATTTTCCTTGTTGAAGGAATGGAGGTTTTGTTTAATCATCCTTTGGTTTGAGAGGCTTGCATCTTGATTTGTTGGATGTTGTGGAGGATTCTTGGTTTGGGATTTTAGGATGGAGGTCATACCTTTTCATAGCTATAGCACATTTTTGTTGGTAGAAGGACATGATTTTGATTTGCAAGTTCACTCTTGTTGGTCTTATGCTTCTTCCTAGATGTTTTGTGTTTACATGACATTGGAGTTGAGGTTTTTATGGAGCCATTGTGAGACTCTTTAATCTCTTTCTCTTATGATGTGGAGGAATTGGGAGAGGTATGGACTTGAGGTGAGAGATGTTGTAGTTATTCTAGTTTGCAAGTTTTGTATATCATTGTGTGCGTTCTTTGACATTATGTGATAAAAGATTTAGCCACATCTTCTATGTGAGTGATAGTAGTGGATCTTTGGATTACTTGATCTATTTTAATATTTGATAGTTACTAATATCATAGAAGTTGCAGGATGCATATGTATCCTTGTTGGATGTTATAATTATATTGTAGTGTGGAGGGTCTTGAGGTTTTTATCACATATATATGTGTTGTTACCTTGGAGGACTTCTTTATGTAGGATAAATTATATACATAAATTTTTTATCATTGTGATTTGGGTTGGACATGTTGATGGCATAAGGTCTACTTATTATATTGGTATACCCTTGGTTGGAGGTATGAATAGTTGGATGTGTTAGTAACTAGGTGTGGTTTCTATTTCAACTATGGTGATTAACTCTTGTCAGCTAATTAGGCCTATTTTTTACCATTGGATTTGGTGTTTATGTTTGGATATCAGTTGATGTAGGTTTCTTGCTTCTATGTGATAATTTAGTGTGGCATCTCTTTGAAGGATCTTATCCTTCATGGTTTGTCTTGATGGATGATGAGAGGACTCTTATTTGAGATGGTGGTCACCTTGATTATTGTTGCAGGTATCTAGATAGAGTACATGGAGAACATGGATTTTTACATGGTACATGTTGGGCATATGGATTGTTTCCTTGATCTTTGAGTTTACTTATTTGACCCCTTATGTAATGTATACAAGAAGTGGGAGAATGTTAGAAAAGGTGTGTTGTGCACCTTGCATAAAAACAAATTATTTTAATTATGTAACATAAATATTTATTTATGGTGCATCCATGTGATGTGTTTAGCCACATTAAATATTTATTTAGGTGCCACTTGTAAATATTGTTTGTAAAATTGGATTAGTTATTTTATGTGTGTGGGACACATAAATATTTAATTATTTATTTGGGAAATTATTCAATATTGGGAAAAAGGGAAAATTTAGTACCAATAATTAAATGCAGGGATCAATGGTTTTGTATACTCATGGTTTTTGGATACATGGTTTTAACATACTAAATCTTGTATATGTGTGAGATTATCTCTATAAAAGAAAGCACATGTTGAGGTTGGTTGTTTTAGTTGTTGGCTAGGTTTGGCTAGATTGATCTTCTCTTGTAGGTTGCATGTGTGAGGAGAGGAAGCATGGATTGGGATGTGTTGTTACATAATTATAATTTTCTTTTTACATGGAGTAAAATTAGGGAGCTTTATGGTTCAAAAATATTCATGGAGGCTATGTATTATAATCTTTGTTCATGAGATAAGACAATGGATATGGATGCTTTTGGAGGCTGGATTTTTCCCTAATGGAAAATTTTTCTAGGGTATATCTTATGTCACCTTGATGGTATGTTTTCTTATTCTTTTGCATGTGAATTTTTGAACACTATGTTTGCATATCAATATCTCATAGGGTTATGAGGAAATCAATCATTTGGCTATATATTTTCTATCAATTGGTATCAGAGCCCAGCCAAGAGCCCTAATCACCTATAGTGTGGCTTAAATGGGGTCTTCAAAAATAAACCACAACTAGACCAACAATGGGTTGGCCACAAGGGGCCAGTACTTAGCTTAGTTGGTAGAGCACTTGAGTAGAAAAAGGAAGGTCCTATGTTTGAGTCCTAGCTGGTCCATATGAGCAACAACTCAACAATTTGGAAAGCCAAAAATGGATAAGGGGAACCCACAATTATGATTTTTTCTAGATTCATGGGCAACATTATGACATCATCACGACATGGGGATGGGGAAAAGCAAAAATTGAGCGCACAACTAAGGATTTTTTATAGTTTTGGGCACATCTGGGTCCCAACAGTAGTTTTGGTTGGGGATATGTGTAGATAAAAAACCCTATAAAGAAAATTAATGGCACAAGGCCATGAACCAACTGCTACATATTGCTTACCCCTGTCAAAGACTAGCTTGAAAAAGGAGCTTAGCAACCTAAATTTGAAATTACAATAATCACCTGATAGTAATACAAGAAGCACCTTTCAAGAATGCACATGTAAAATGAAACTATTTAGATCATTATGATGTAAGATGAGATGACTACCATCAGGACTGGCAAACCATAACTAATATGAACTATCATCATGCTGACCCTCACAATAATATTCACCTTCTAGCTCTATGGTAGCATGGTGTAAATCTAGACCTATACACAAATCAGTATGAACAAAACATCTTCATGAAGACCAAGATGAAGTGCATCATGTTCAAGTGTGGCCTCAAGCTGGGTTATGTCATATGACTATTCAATTTCTTGTGACCCAGCTACACTACAAATTCTAACACTCTTCCATGATCGAATCAAAGATCTAATTCAAATCTAACCCAACCCCATCAACATACAACTCAGAAGTTTGAGACATAAGTCAAATAAAGACTCATAATCTTCAAATTGCCTCACTATTTTGGGATCTTCAATGCAACCTACTACAAAAAAACTACTGCCAAGAAATTGATCAATGATCTGATCTTCCTCTTCCCCTTTGAGCAAGAAAGCAATTTGATCTTCATGAGAAAACACAACACTAATATCAACATGCTCAACCAATGAACACAGAAAGGTGTCCTTAATGTAATCCACCTTAGCATAAGACAACTGTACCAAACCAAAATCTAAAAATTCACTAAGATTCAAGGCTTCATGAGAAACATGATCATGCACACCTTCACATTCTTCTTTCTTGTTTGCAACAAGGAAGGTGTGGGAATCATCCTCAAATTCAACAAATCGAGGAAGCACATCAAATGAAAAATAAAGTTGCTACACTTCAACTTCCTTACTTGCATAAGTAACATTAAGATCATTGTCATAAGGAATAAAGCATGGGAGTTCATGAAATAAATAGTCATGATCCTTTTCAAAACCATGAACTAACTGATCTAAAAGAAAATTAGTTCAAATGGTTGCTGCATCATTTGCATCACTGTCATATAGCGCTGCACTATCACTAATTTCAATTCTCCTAACTACACTATAAAACTCATCCAATGTTGTATCTATAACATCATCCATGTGATTTGACCCGTAAGCCTGAGAAATAGGAGATGCATGCATGTCCCCAATAGTATTGGAAAGTTGAACAAAGTCAAGAGTTGATTGAGTAGCATATTCCCACTCAAAATCCACCTTTATACTTCTTGGTTTATATTCAAGGGGAAGATGGCATGCACCAAGGTAGAAAGTCTCACAATAGAATTTTATGCACACACTTTTGTCAGGTTTGCATTCATCTCAAAGGTTATTGATTGCAGCAGCAAACCTATTATGAAAATGTGGAGCTGAATCACCATCTCGCCTCCTAAGGCTTTCTAAATATTAGGCAAGGGAGTCAAGGTCATAGACATGTGCATATAACTCATTGAAATCAATAGTAAAATCATCTTGTTCATCATTAAACACAACTACTGTAACCTCATGTGTACTTGTAGATACAAGGTGATTGTGGGAATGATCAATGCCTAATTAAAGCATGTTTATGTGGCTCACTAAGTCAAAATTATTTTGTTTGGATCGGTCAGAGGAATGTACAACTAGTTCATCATTTTGAAATTTGTATGCACAATCATTTGTACATTCAGATGAGGTATCACTATAATAATCAAGATCATACTCATGACCATAACTAGAAGGGCTTCTGATCTAGTATGAGTCAAGTGAATGCTTTGATTTTGACTCTTCTTTAAATCAATGATCCATGATTATGAAACATACATCATGCTAAAAAAAACTACATCCTTCTTCCAAAAATATGACTTTGCACAACAAATCTTTCTTGAAGAGAGGAAAGAAGAAATAATTTTAGGTACTTTTAACCTATTGTTGCTCCAAATGAATGAAACTTGTTGCATGACTAGAAACAACTAGCAAGAACATTGAATTATGTTACAGAGTCGCTACCGCACTAAATTAATAAATCCTTTGAGCAAATAGAACCACTAAGGGTTAAAATATTTCTAGGATGATACCAGCATATTCTTCAACTTCTTCTAGTTCAAGACAAGAGAAAAGTATGAATTAGTCCCCAATAGAGTTGCCAATCTATTGATTCCAAAAATTGTAGGCCTCTCCTCTAACATCACCACTAGGAGTGACACAAAGGGGAAACAAGTATCACAAGCAAGGAGAGTGATATATCAGCAAAGAGAGGGTGGCTTTGGTCTAGTACTTAGGATAGGGTAGTTCCTCTTCTTCTTCAAGCTCTAAAAAACCTACGAGGGTATTCCCTTGAGGTCTAAATACATGATAACAATTGAGATAGAGATTTTACTACCATACCCTAATGCCAGTCAGGGATGAGTTTACTTGACCTCATTAACAACAAAAAAAAGAAAGGATATAATTGCACCAATAGATGTAATCAATTTCAATCACTAAAGATGAATCCCCTTAACATTATATACACACTTATTGTTTAATAGAAAAGAGTGACTTAGCCTAAAAGTTAAACTAGGTCAAACCCTCTTCTACAAACATTAGAACACAAACTGAGCTTGGCTTCTACCAAAGAAGGAGAGCCAAACTACAAGGGTTTTGTCCCTTTGTTGTATAGAGGAGTGTCAACCAAATCCAAGCAAATCTAACAAAGAAAACTAAGGAAAAATATCAAACCGTACTTGACAAACATTGGAGCATAATAGACTGTCGGAAGCAAAAACCCATAAACTAAAAGAGATTAAGGATCAGATTAGAACCTGGATCTAGGAGTAGAAACATTAAGGACCAGGGCACTTGGATGCCCTAGGGATTTTTTAGGGTTTATAGAAACTGATACTTTCGTTGGGTTTGTACCTGTAAGCTCTATCTTCTTCTCAGAAATAACCTTCAAAACTCTATTCCTCAAACTCACACAAGATGAAAGTGGAAAAGGGTTGGGTGCTATTTAGGAGGTTTCCTAAGTCAAGCTTTGTGAATGGTGTTTCCACCTCCACAATAGAAAACATGATAGATAAAGAGCACATGCCCTAGGAGGACAGAGGCAAATCGGAAGTAGAATGGAATTCTAGAACAAAGCATGAAGGAAAGAGGTCACCATGAGCATGGAACCCATAGCATGCTTGATGCGACATCACAACTTGACTCAAGAAGTTGGTGTAGCACAAAGAAGTGAAAAGATCTTCACAAGACCTACAATAAGTTAGTTCTACAACAATAATCCATAATAGCAAGATTTAGAGAAGAGTAGAGAGCATGAGAAAGAAGAATAGAGAGTGCAAGTGTGCCTAGATTTCTTAGAGAACTTAGAGATGTTCAAATGAATAAACTAATTTTCTTTTATATGCATTCCTGCTCACCAATAATGAGTAAAACCAAATGGGGCAGACATTACTAATCATTTAAGATGTCATAAGCTGACAAACCACCAATTTAGGTCAAGACTAAGGGTGAAAGCTCAAACATGAGTATAAATTTCATGGAAGTCTCCCGTGGATGAAAAATGCCACTTGGAATGGGTACCCATTTTGAAAAAAATGAATACCGTTTAGGATCCGGCTCCCGAAGCAAAACGGGTACCCGTTTTCAAAAAAATAAAAAAATTAGCCATATGCATATAAAAACAAAAAAAATAAAATTAAAATGGGTACCCATTTGAAACAGATGTACCCATTTCAAAATGGGTGCCTGTTTTCAAAAACTTATTTTTTTAACATGTCTATTGCTAATTTTTTTATTTTTTAGAAATGGGTACCCATTATTTTTAAAATGGGCACCTATTTATAACAGGTACCCATTTCTAAAATTTGAAATTTCAAACTTGCCAATTTGCATTGGTTTTAGGCTTGGAAACCCAAACCTTAGCTTTGGATCTGCAACTAGGAGCCCGTGAAAACAACAAGAGAAAAAACTAGTTTCACCACTATGGCTGACAACTTTTTTTTCAGAATATTTTAATGAAATTAAAACCCATTATAGATCTCAAAGTCTAGTTTTCAAATATTTAATTTTTTTATTATTGAACATGATTTTCTATTTATTATTTATTTTCCAAACAAACTAACTCATAAACTTGAAATAACATAGATTACTATTTTTTTAATAATTTTTTATTTTGAAAGTTTCTTGAAAACAAAATTATGTCTGACCAAACTAGACATAATTCTCTACATGATGAAAAAAAAATTAGTGAATTGATTAGTTTAGCTCAAATTATGTTGGCCATACACAAGGGGTTTTAAAAAACACTAATGAGGGCCATTAAAAAATTAATAAAAAAATATTTATCAAAAAATTACAAAAAAATATCCTAACCAAAATTCAACATCTTGAGAATATTTCCACAAAAGGAATTAGAAAATACATTAATTTAGGTCAAATTATGTTGGCCGTACACATGCATGTTTTTGCAAAAAAATAGGGGACTTTTAAAAAGCCACTTTTTGTACATCCAATAAAAACCAACTTGCATCATCTAGGTATTAGGAAAAATTACTTATTTAAAAACTAGAAGCAAAATCCTACATTTCTTATTTTTATATGATCTTAATATTTTATGTACAAGTGCTTCAAATTGTCACTCAAAGTATGACAAAAGTTGAAAAATAGGAAAAACACTTCCACTTTTTGGCTAAAAAGTGAACTCATCTTCTTGCACTTACCACTAAAGGAGGGCCCAGGGCACTTGGACGCCCTAGGTCTTTAGCCCCAAAACTCCCAAGATAAGGTACTTTAAGTGTGATTAGCCCTGCCTTATAATTCTTTTATGTCTTTTATGCATCGAGATCAAGAATTACATGTTTAATGTTCAAAAAGGTGTTAAAATAGGTCTTAATTAACAAGTGTAAGTATTTTAGGTCTAATCAGGTGCTAAACTAGATGTAAAATGCTAGTGTACACATTTTATGATGTAACATTTAGCCACCACTTTAGTGTGGACCATATGAACTTACGTTCCAACTCACATTAACGGATGGAGAAGACAAATTTTAAACACTACAAACATAGAAATGATAGAATGGTGCAAAATTTGTGGGGTGATCAAGTCCCCAAGGTTAGGATTCTAGGAGCCTATGATGATTGACATACAAAAAAGACACATGACATAATTCACTCATATATGAAGCACTTCGAAAACATGAGTTATGTACGAGGAATACACTTGAGAAACCAGAATGCATACATGATGCAATACACAAGGTATACACACCATACCCAAAGTATACATGCTTGACATGAAGTATACACATATAAGGCACAAAGTATACATAGAATACACATGAAATACACATGAATCACTTAATAGGTATACATAAGGAATACAGAGAGAATGAATCATACATTAATCACAAGAAATACATAACAGAAGACCTTAAGTCAACATGATAAAGGACACCTCAATCTAAAAGGTGTCTCAATCACCCTGCATCATTCCCCAAGATGCAATAAGAAGAATGCTAAGGGGTTAGTTAGAAATAATAAAAACAAGAGGGGTACAAACACATCATTCACACAATCTATCTAAAGATAAGTGTTTCCACTCAAGGGAAGCCTTGTAGAATAAGAAGGCGAAGCGACCTTACTACTAAACTCTAGTTGGTGGCGCAACTCTTCTCCCAAATATACAAGGAGCTTCAACTTAGGAGAACAAGATAGACTCAAGATCTTGTTTCTAATATTTCCATAATCCTTTCCAAGAGAGTGGAGTAAAAGAAATAACAAACATGTGTTTATATAGAGTGATGAGAGTAAGGTTCATAGCATGACATATGCCCCCACCTTAAGGTGATTGCCCATCAGGGAGTAATTTCTATTAAGGTAGAATAAGGAAGACATATAACAATAAACACGAGAGATTTCTAAAAGCACATGCCTAAAAGGATTGTGTTCTCAAAAATCTACATCACAATAAGGGGTTGCCCCAAGACGAGAAAACCAAGGTGATGCTTACAAGCATGATACACAATGGCTTTTTAATTCATTGTATGGTGTCAAGCATTGCAACAAGGTGCCACATACATAAAACATTATGACTTACAAAGGTGGTGGACAAAAGATAACATGAAAGTAGTGTACACATAAATTGAATCATGAAAGGATGCTAAATCATCCAACGAAAGATAACAAGATTTATACATCCCAATATATAGAAGAATGAATATACACATAGAGAAATGACACAACACGTTCTTACCCCTTGTACCTTTTGTGCTAAAAAAAGGTGTCAAGGGAGAACTAACAATCAACAACATATCATAATATGGGGATAATGATACATACAAGCATAACACAAATGAGAGGGAGGGACCATGCTTCCAAGCTTGCCTATAACAAATTATCCACCCCCAACTTGACTATTATAAAATGGATGGAGGATAAGGTGCTCTAGTGACTACATCAAGCATGGTGAGAACTACTAGAACCAAACCTTATTCAAATTTTTTGAATTTTGTTACTCAAGACTCAGTAATCCTTAGTGGAATGGCCAAGTGCTTGATGATATGCACAATAATGTGTTGAATGATTATTTTGTTGAGACTTTTTGTGTGATGGACTTGTTGAATGCACAAGACCACTGAGAGGGAGGTGAATTAGTTGTAACTTATAATTTTAAAACCCTCAAACACATTTAGATCCACATCAATTTAATTAGCCTTTAAACTGTTATGATGATTAAGCATAAAAAGGAAATAATAGAAACTAAATAAAATCAACATCAAACACAAGAGAACAACATATTTACATGGAAAATCCAAGAAGGGAAAAACCATAGTGAGAATTAGCTCACAATATAAAGTAATATCAACAGCAAAAAACAATAGGCTCACTGTCAGAAGGCTCATTCCCAAAGGGCCCACTGCCCAAAACAAAGGCTCACTACCAAGGCTCACTGTCAGAATAAAGAAGAGGATAGAGAGGATTGTTACAAGGAGAAAACTATCTCAATGCAATAGAGAATTCAATAGCAACAACATCAACACCTCCGTAGTCATACAGAAGAATTGTAGACACCTTCTGCTCAGTGACACATGAAAGCTTGCACTGCACCACACATTCAACCACATTTTTATTTACATCATCCTCATTACACCACACTCTCGATCACGATCCCTTGACACTTATTTATATTGTTGTCACCATTGAGAACATTCTCCAAGGTCGGCAATTCACCTTAACCTAGAAAATTCAAATTAGGTCTAGACCTAAACATTCTCGTAGTGGAAAGGAATGAAGACAGACCACAACACAACTTATCTCAAACCTAAATTCATCCAAGCAGACTATTGCACGCTACTACAATCACCAAAGTAGCTCTGCAATTAGTGTAAACACCCAAGGTTGGCCAAACCTGTGTTAACACAATGAACTTTTAAGTACACATTTCCTTAAACCCAAAGACAAATCATGGACCACATGCAAGGCTTCAACATAATCTAGAGTATTCATTGAACAAGCTAAAACATATTGAAATCCAACAAATTCCTCCGCAACAACTTTCACCTAATGAAAGTTCACACCAGAGAATTCAAACAAATCTGCCATACACTATAACTCAAGAAATCATCTTGCACAGCACCAAACCATGAACCACTTGAACTAAAGGAATATATAAACCATATAAGCACAAATCCAGAACCATAGGGCCAGAAACAACTCTATGGAGAAATACAGAGAAAAATAGTTTCTCCCAGACACATCTACAACACTCAAAAACATAGTCGACACACTGGTGAACACAACTTCCTCTACACAATGAACCAGAGCACAAAATTTAGAATATAACATCTCTCAACATCTCTGAACAACATATCCAAATCATAAAGATAGATCTTTAACATAGAGGAAATGCAGAGAAAAACCAAAACACTACTCTATAAACCAAAATGCCACTTCAACACACTATTTCCTTTATTAATCAAATTTTCTCAAAAGCACTTGGAAACCAACCAATAGAAACACATTCTTAACATCTTCAGTAAAGCAACTCAACCAAACAAATCATACCATTGCAACAACCTCATCTCTACTCAACTTCATCTCTGCTCAACCAAACATCCTCATCGTTGCTCGACCAATTGATATAGTTGATGCCAATGACAACACAAGATTGTTGACATCAATGAAAACATCAATTCAACATACTTCCAACAATCTCCCCCTTTGTCATTGATGGAAACACATGGTGTGGAAAACCATCAAGACAATAACATCCTCAATACTATGCTTCATACCAACTCATTTCTTTTCTCTTTCTCTCCCCCTCAGGTTGCTACACTTTTCCTGACAACTGACTCTCTCCTTTTCCACATTGCTCTCTCTCCCCCTTTGACATTAATGGCAAAGGGCAACACATCTCTCAAGTATAATCTCTCTTTAGACAACTGCTCAAACTTGTACCTTCTCACTACTATTCTGCAACATCATTTCTTTTACTACTTTGCATAGTCCCCCTTAGAAGCAATCAACATTAGAACTTACTCCCCCTAACTATCACAACCTACATGACCACTACTTTCTCCCCCCTGAGAGGTCACCTCCAACATCAGTCTAGAATAAGGAATGAATATTTAAATCCACTGGAATGATGCATCTCCTTATGCATCTAGTTCAAAGGAGGGGCAATAACCCCTAACTTCTCTTGGAGATACTCAAATGTATCCTTAGGAAGAGCCTTGGTGAATATAATAGCAACTTGATCCTTTGTAGGCACATACTAAAGCTTCACTTTATTCTCTACAACCTTCTCTCTCAAAAAGTGATACCAGATTGATATATGTTTTGTCCTTGAGTGTATCACTGGATTCTTTGAAATGTTAATAGCACTTGTATTATCATAGAAGATAGGGATAGGTTCATCATATACAACTTTGATATCCTTCAAGTCTTGTCTCATTAACAATACCTATGTGCAACAAGATGTTGCTACAATGTATTCTGCCTCTGCAATAGATAGAGATACTAAATCCTATTTCTTACTTAACCATGACACCACTCTACCTCCTAGAAAGAATGCACCACCACTTTTACTTTTTCTATCATCTACACAACCATCCCAATCTGCATCTATGTAAGTACTTAGAGCAAAGTCATTATCCTTTGGATACCACAAGCCATGATTTGGAGAGCCCTTTAAATATCTGAATATCCTCTTCACCATTGTAACATGTGACTCTTTATGATTTTCTTGAAATCTAGATGCAAGACAAACTGCATGCATAATATTTGGTCTAGTAGCAGTTAAATATAGAAATTCTCCAATCATTGATCTATACCTGCTCTAATTATCCTTAGGAGATTCATCATTCTTCCTTGGCTTGCAACTACTCATCATAGGGGTACAAATTAGTTTTCTAGTCTTCCATTCCAAACTTCTTCAACATCTCCTTGACATACTTTGATTGTGAAATGAAAGTACCTTTATCTGTCTGATTGATCTGTAGCCCAAGGAAGAAGTTCATCTCACCACACATTGACATTTCAAATTTATTTTGCATTTCATCTGCAAAACCCTTACACATACCTTCATTTCCTCCAAAGATTATGTCATCCACATATATCCATAATTAGAATTTGATCTTCCTCTACCTTGATGTATATATTGTTATCTACAAAACTAAGTTATTGAATCCTTGTTGTGTTAAATACCTATCTAACCTTGCATACCAATCTCTGGGGAATTTCTTCAATCCATAAAGTGCCTTCTTCAACCTGTAAACAATATTTGGTCTATCTGATAACTAAAATCAATCCAGTTGTTCTATGTATACTTCTTATTCCAATTCACCATTCAAGAAAGCTAACTTCACATCCATTTGATATACTTTAAAATCCTTATGTGCTGGAAAAGCCAAAAACATCCTAATGGCCTCCATTCTTACCACTAGAGCATAATTTTCCTCATAGTCTATCCCTTCTACTTGTGAGTAAGATTTACACACAAGCCTTGCCTTATTTCTCACCATTTCTCCATTCTCAATTAGTTTGTTCTGAAATACCCACTTAGTTCTAATCACATTTTTGTTTGTTGGTCTTGGGACAAGTTCTCATGTCTAATTATTTTCAATTTGCATTAGTTCTTCTTCCATAGCATTGATCCAATACTCATCCTTGCATGCTTCAATCACTGTCTTAGCTTCAACTTTAGAGAGTAAACATAGATTTACCTGTTCTTCAATAGTTTTCCTTCTTGTCAACACACCTTTATTCTTGTCACCAATGATTTGATCTTCAGAATGATGCTTCTGTACATACTTGGGTGTTCTAAGAATCTTTTTCAGAGCTTCTTCCTCTTCATCATGCACTTCCTTTTCCTTAGCATTTTCTTCTTCTCCACAAGAAGATTCATCTGATTCATATCCATTTACTTCTAAATTCTTTTGTAGATCTTCATCAACTTTGATATTTACACTCTCAACAATCCTTCTTAGCCTCTTGTTGTAGCACCGATAAGCTTTTATTTTAGTAGAATACCCAAGAAAGATACCTTCATCAGACCTTAAATCAAGCTTAACCTAGATTTTCTTCATCCCTCCTGATATAACATTTGCTTCCAAACACTCTAAAGTACTTGGCAGTAGGAATCCTTCCATGCCAAAAATTATACAGAGTCTTTGTACTATTTTTTCTAGCCTGCACTCTATTCAGTTTGTAAATAGTAGTATGAATTACTTCTCTCTAGTAGACCTCTGGTAGGTTTCCTTCTTTTATCATTGTCCTTGTAGCTTCTTCAATAGCCCTAGTCTTTCTTTCAACCACTCCATTCTAATGAGTAGTCCTAGGGGTAGATAAATGCCTCTTTATCCCATGACTCTTACAAAACATGTTGAACTCATTGGAGGTGAACTTTCCACCTCTGTTAGACCTCAAACATTTAATTCTAATATCCATTTCATTCTCAAACGTGACTTTGAATTCTTTGAACTTGTCTAATACTTCTGATTTTTCTTTGCAAAAAGTAACCCATGTCATTCTAGAATAATCATCAATTAGTAGCATGAAATATCTGTCACCTTGATAGGACCATAGAGATTTGTATGCACTAATTCCAATTGTCTCGTAGAGGATTGATCCTTGACTTTAAAACTACTTCTTGCTTGCTTTCAAATTTGACATTCATTACAAATAACATTGATAAGATGTGTAATCTTTGGCAAATCTCTCACAGATTGAACTGAACTTATTCTTATCAGGCTATCAAAATTGATGTGACACAATATTTTATGACATAGCCAACTCTCACTGATCTAATTCATGAAGTAATGACCATCACCACCTTTGAGCTGATAAACATTTCCATCTGTCCTCTTTCCAGCAATTATCACAATTCCAAAATCTTTTCTGATCTCACAACCACCATCTTGAAATACAAGATTGTATCCTTTGCTACACATTTGTCCAACACTCAAGAGGTTATGCTTTAAACCCTTAACGTAAAGAACATCATTAGTATTATGCTTGCCATCAAAACTAATTGAGCTTCTTCCACATATCTTAGCAATTGTATCACCACCAAATCTAACTAGTCCTCCATCATATTTTTCAAGTTTAACAAACTTACATTTATCATCAATCATATGATTTGAGCATCCACTATCAATAACCCAATGGCTCTTTTCCTGTTTGGTATAAAAAGTAGATATCAAAGTACCTTTAGTATTAAGACTCCAGAGCCTTTTCCTTCACACATTTCTTAGAGTTAGTAGAAACAATATCATCCTTTAGGGCTATGAATAGACATTCATCACCCTCATCATTTCATAATTAGATTCATTACTAGATATACTGGCATCTTCTCTAACATAGTAGCTTTTCTTAGGCACTCTACTTTTGTTCTCCCTATTTTTACTTCTCAATATTCTTTCTAGACATCTTGAAGCATAACGACCTATCTTGCCACAACTGAAACACTTGAAAGGCAACTTACCACTATACTTACTAGTACCCAATTTCATTTTTCTCACAAAGTTAGTTTCTATATCATCAGAATCCTCTTTATTTGATTCCATTGTCTTTATGATTTTCCAGCCTTGAAAGCAGTCTCAACCTTTGCACTACTTATACCAAATTCTCTTATTTCAAAAGCACTTATTCTACCAAGCAGCTAATCTTTGGTAAATTGATTTAAAATTTCCAATTCTTCAATAGCAGAAACTTTATGATTGTAATATTTAGGAAGAGTTCTTAGTACCTTCAATACCACTTCTTTTTCATCCACATTTCCACTAAGTCTTTTGATGCCATTGTAAACTTTATCCACCTTATGTAAGTAGTTTGTAATGTTTTCATCTTCAAACATTCACATGGTCTCAAACATGAGCTTCAAATTATATATTTTAGCTTGCTTGACCTTATCATCTCCTTCATAAATACTTTGAAACTTTTTCCAGACGTCATTAGTAGTTCTTAGATTCATAACTTTCACTAGTTCAAAATTAGTAAGGACACTTAAAAGAGAATATCTTGCTTTACCATTGATTTCATAAGCTCCGATCTCATCAGCAGTGCTCTGACCATTGTTAGGTATAGTGTATGTAGACTCAATAGACATTCGGATATCATATCCAAGAGAAATCAGGTAACCTTCCATTCTTATTTTCTAAAATGCATAATCTAATCCATCCAATAAAGGAACTTATTTCTTGTGCACCATCCCAAATCTACCTCAAGCGGTTAAGCTTTCTTCTAAGGAACCTTGATCTGATACCAATTGTTGAATGCACAAGACAACTAAGAGTGGAGGGCCGAATCATCTATAACTTATAATTTAAAAACCCTCAAACACATTTAGATCCACATCAATTCAATTAACATTTAAACTGTTATGATGATTAAGCATGCAAGCAAATAACATAAACTAAAGTAAATCAACATCAAACATAAGATTTACATGGAAAACCCAAGAAGGGAAAAACCACGGTGAGAATTAGCTCACAATATAAAGTAATATCGAAACTAAAAAATAATAGGCTCACTGCTAGAATAAAGAAGAAGATAGAGAAGATTGTTACAAGGAGAAAACTATCTCAATGCAACAGAAAATTCCACTGCAACACCAATAACACCTCCATAGTCCTACTGAAGAATTGTAGACACCTTATGCTCACTACATCCAATAATCTAACACATGAAAGCTTGCACTGCACCACACATTCAACCACATTATTATTCACATCATCCTCATTACACCACACTCTCTATCATGATCCCTTGACACTTATTTATATTGTCTTCATCTTTGAGAACATTCTCCAAGTTTGACAATCCACCTTAACCCAAAAAATTCAAATTAGGTTTGGACCTAAACATTCTTGTGGTGGAAAGGAATAAAGGAAGACCACAACATAGCTTATCTTAGACCTAAATTCATCCAAGAACACCACTTCACGCTACTACAATCACCAAAGCAGCCCCACAGTTAGTGTAAACACCCAAGGTCAGCCAAACCTATGTTAACACAATGAACTTTCAAGTACACGCTTCCTCAAACCCAAAGATGACTTGTGGACCACATGGAAGGATTCAACATAATCTAGAGTATTCCTCAAACAACCTGAAACATCCTAAAATCTAACAGATTCCTCCGCAACAACTTTCACCTAATGAAAGTTCACACCAGAGCATTCAAACAACTCTGCCATACACTATAACCCAAGAAATTATCTTGCATAGCACCAAACCATGAACCACTTGAACTAAAGGAATATATAATCCATATAAGCACAAATCTAGAACAACAAGGCCATAAACAACTCTATGAAGAAATGGGAAGCAAAATAGTTTCTCCCAAACACCTCTGCAAAACTCAGAAACATAGTCCACACACTGGTGAACACAACTTCCTCTACATAACTAACTGGAGCACCAAATTCATAATATAACATCTCTGAACAACATATCCAAACCACAAAGATAGATCTTTAACATAGAGGAAATGTTAAGAAAAACCAAAACACTACTTTGTAAACCAAAATGCCACTCAACACACTGTTTCCTTTATTAATTAAATTTTCTCAAAATCACTTGGAAACCAACCAATAGAAACACATTCTTAACATCGTAAGAACCTCTTCAAAGAAACCAAATCATCTTCAACAGAGAAACTCAACCAAATAGCTCATACCATTGCAAAAACCTCATCTCTGTTCAACTTCATCTCTGCTCAACTTCATGTCTTCTCAACCAAACATCCTCATCTCTACTCAACCAATTGACACAGTTGACACCAATGACAACACAAGATTGTTGAAATCAATGGAAACACCAATTGCACATACTTGCAATAGGATTAGTGAGAGTGATTAAGTGTTTTTTTAGTAGACTAAACAAAATGCAATTTAATGAGATAGAATAGAAGATATTGGTGGAGTAGGAAGCAATCCTTTTTTGTGAACATGGTGGATAGAACGTAGGAAAAGTATGGAAACCCAAACTTATTTTAGAAAAGTGTTGTGTTAGTTCCATAAGTTCCTTAATTCATTGCTCTTTCAATCCTAACCCATTTCCATTGCATCCTTGTTTTGAAAGAATTTTGAATCCACGGCCATAACACTTCTCCAAGTCTAAAAATAGAGAAGAGGTCATATGGCTAGCTTTGTTGAAAGAAGAATTATTATCATGTGAAGAAGAAGGATTATTATTTTCATCATGGTGAGGTGGGTCAACCTTTTTTTCAACAATCCCATGGGGGTTGAAATCTAAAGTGACCTCATCATTACTATGACATGCATTAGAATTAGATGATTCATTAGATTGAGATGATACTTTGTTGCAAATAACTGTCATTTATGTACAAGAAGGTGGACCTTCATCAATTTTAAAAGTTCCATCATCATTAATCTTGAGTCTAAAATTTCTAGGAGATTATGCTGAAAAAATTTCATTTACCATTGGGATCTTCAGGTGCGAGGGTGAGATTTTATATTCACCCACAAAGGAGGGTGTAAAATCTAATGAACCCCAGTTATCACCAAAAAATGCATTCGAAGTACCAAAACTATCCTTACCAACACTGTTGTTAGTAGTGGATGGTAGTGTTAAAGAAGGATCAAACTACTCAAAGGAGTTTGATGTCTCGCTTCCATTTTCAAGCCACTTTCCAAAACTGAATTAGCTTCAATTGTATGTAGTTTATTTTCAAAGATGAACTTTATTTAATGATGAAGGGTAGATGGGACTGCCCCCATGGCATGACTCCATGGTCTAGCAAGAATAATATTGTATTAAAGAGAATTAGGCATGACATGGATAAGGGTAGGCAATATCATAGGTCCAGCCTTAACATCTAAGGTGACTATACCTAGTGATTGTTTACCAACATTATCAAAGCCACAAATGTTGACTTTATCTTGTCTGATGAAAGATGTATCAATATTGAGTTTATGTAAAAAGTCTATTACACAAACATTTAGGCCTGATCCACCATCAATTAGAGTGTGTCCTACCTTCATTCTACCAATGATAACAAATATCATAAGAGGCTCATATTATTTTTTCGCCTCTATGGGAGGTAACCCATGTTGTTGAAATGATATATCAGATGTTGTCACGTGGATACAACTAAATAGAGATGCTACATCATTCAGTTTGACAGAAGGTGGAACAATTACCTTTTGTAGAGCCTCTTGGAGCATTCTATTGTATGTAGGAAATGTTTGTATTAAATCCCTATTGTCCTCTTTTTTTGATAACCCAAAATTCAACTACCATTGTCGATATGATAAATCAACCTTTTTCTTAAAGCCATCAAGTCATTATCATTATACAGAGAAACTCATTGGTCTTGATAATATTCACCCGTAGACACTTCTACCAAATCCTTAACACCACCGATCAAACAAGACTTTCTAACATGTGTTACCATTTAAACATAGGCATTATTTCCAATCAATTGATATTATTAGTTTCTTAAATGATAATGAAACCTGAAAGGGCTTAAAAAGAAGACACCTCAACATCATTCAATGAAGCACAACTCAGATGTTATGCTACATAACCGCTGAGCATCCATTCTCTCCCACGAGGCGTGATGATTGGCATGCCAAGGAAACACCATAAAGAAAGTAATAACTAGTTTCAAATGTAACACTTCAAGGCAAAGTGTGAGTTTCCTAATTTTTGAAGCCTTCTCAGTATTCATATGTCCCATTTCGCTAGCTTTTCTGAGTGCAAAGAATGCATGATTGTTCTGTGTTCCAACACTCATTTCTTCTGATACTAGTGTTATTCCCATCTCGAAGAAGTCATTTAGAAAGTCTGCAATTTAGACTGACCACCTCCACTGATGGAGATTCTAGTCTTCTACATATAAGTAGTTATGTTGACTAAATCACAAAAACTTGAAGCAAGAATAAGAGACATGAAAGGTAAGTGAGCTCCCTAGCCTTGTGAGAAAGATTACAACTTGCAAACATAGATGTTTTGACAAAATATGTTCTTCTAAATAAACCAAGTAGGGGGGGCCTTGTGAAGGACACGGAATGAAATATTTATCATCATTTTAGTCATTGTGAAGTATATTCCTTAGGAACAGTGTTTGTAGCCTCAAGGTAAATGAATTGTTTACAAAACCCTTAGGAACTTTCAAGCATATATAAGTTGTGGGTGTATATCTAGTTAAAAAGTTTACAGTGTTGAACTTGTGAAAATCATCATCATGAAATATAAACCTTAAGACTATGAGTATGATCCCATGATCAAAACCACGCTTTGGGAGGTATTCGACACTAAAATGGGCCATATTGATATGTAGGAAATCAGGAAGTCATTGACAGAAGGAGAACGATCAAAATTGTCCTGAAGGATTGCAAAGAGTGGCCTCGCTAATGCATCTTGTTTACCCACCACTGTCCAATGTCCAAAGCTAGTAATTGAATGTGTAAAACATACAATCCTGAAGCCAGAGAGATCAGATCCATTCATGGGCACTTGATGGCCAAACTCGATGGGATTTCTATCGCTATCATTCTTTGATTGCCATACAAAGAAAAGTTCATCTGTGTTGATAAAAAGAAGGCCTACAAGTACTTTAGTGACAACAGGAGAAAATGCTTGAACAATTTGGCTAAGGAATGGATGGCAAAAATTTGAGGTGAATTGTCCTAACTTCCTAAGACAATCCATTGTTCTCTTTTTATCAAAGAGATCTTCTATCTAATTGCCCTTCTTCACAGGTTGATAGGCAGCTCCGACTCAACCGAGTTTGAAATGTGGATGTATTTATTCATCATTGTCAAATCGGCAGGAAAAGAATTTATTGATTAGGGCCACCTTATCAGTGATTGCATACATGACCAGCTAATCCACTTCAAGACTAGTCAATGATTCCACATGTCATCCTACTTGGTATATGCAATTGTCAATTTGAGATCATGGCCTGGTTTGAGTACCACAGGTGTTCTAAATTAGGAAACACAAGTTTATGACTACTACAGGTAGTTGAAGTTGGAACAAAGTTTTGTATGTTTTAGACGAGTGAATGATGCTTTCACAATGCTTGCAGTAAGGTTACTTCAAGGAAATATAGCTCTCAGAATTTCAAAGGAAACATCATTGTTGATAAAGAAGTATGGAAGCTACTTCATTTAGTTTCCAAGGTTCACCTACCTTCGAGTAGGAGGATTTGATGGTTACCCTTCTAAATTACCAAGGTATGTGGATGACAAGCTTGTTTTGGTCGAGCTTTGCAGACAACTGGTATCAGTTCAAAAGAAATGTTGACACAGGAAGAACAATGAAGTGGCAATCCCTATTTGCCTCAGTCACTACAAGTGTGAATCTAGCTCGAGGGCTAAAAATATGGAGAAGGCCCTAGCCATGATCAACCTATATACATACTAGATGAGATTCCCCTTCGACAACAAGGGATATGCCAAGAATAATTTGAAGCTTGGGCCTAGATACCTTCATTTCCCCAATCTTGAAGTCTTTTGGGAGGATTATGAAGATGAGTTTGAGGTTAGAAAAGGATATTGAATGAGGTTTAGCTTGAAGTAAATTCAGTATTTCAAGATGGCATGGGTCATTGAAGGCATTGAAGATGATGAATCAGATCTGATTGATCCCTTGTATTTTGAAGAAATCTAGGCTCAACCTCTTCCTGCTATTAATTAGGCAAATCCAGAGGTTAGAGATGTTAGAGAAAGAACTAGTTTTGTGATCAAGAAGTCAGAATCCTAGATCAAGAAGAAGATATCCTAGATGACCGTAACGAGACTAGTAAATAGGAAAGAGACACCAAGAGGAAGAAGTGATCACTAGGATAGTTCCACTTCATTAGTTCCTTCCCACACACTAGTTATTGATGTTCTTTCTCACTAGAGAACCCAGGGAAGTGGTGGAGATGAAGACCCTCTGAGGAGAAGAAATATCCAAAACATATGTGGAGATGAACCCAGGTGGAAGAACAAGAAACCAAGGTTGAAAGAAAAAAGAAATAGGTTCTACTTCAAGAGAAGAAGAGGAACAAGAAGATGTCCTATTTGATCCAGTGTTTGATGAAGCCATATCGACAACATCTTTTTCCATACTCATTGAATCCCCTCTCCTTGAAGTACTACATTCTACTTCAGTTATGGAGCTTCCTTCCTTGAAGGATCCAATGTATAAAATAGAAAAAGTTGAAGAGAAAGCAGCCCCACCAATACCTAAAAAATAAGATCTCCAATCAGGCGATACACATGAGCTATCAGAAGATCTTTCACTACCATGGTTAGAACAAAGACTATTGAAGAAAAGGAAGGTAGAAGAACTGGTGATTCCTGAAATTAGTATAGTTTCTAATCTCTTCAGGAGATCTGAGTAGTCGAAGAAGATCAAGGTGGCTTCAAGAATAAAAACCAACTCTAATTCAGAAAACATGTGCCTTGATATAGTTGAGCCCACTTCTAAAATAAATGTGAATGAAGCCACTCCGGTGGACTTTGTTGTGTTAAGGATTGATATGGGTCCATCCACTCATGAGGCCGACATACAAAACTTCAATGTGGTAGACGCAAGGCTAGTGGAAAGGACCAAAAGGGAGAAGCAATTGAAAGATCAGTTAAAACAACAAGTACAAAGTCTATCTTCTTACTTGAAGACCATAGTCGACACTTCTACCATGCCACTTAGCATTGATCATCAGTTAACCATTTGGGGCCAAGAAGGAGAAATTGAAAAAGGTACTATTGACAGTCTGTAGAAATATCAAGTTAATGGAAAACCCACTAAGAATTGGGTGAACAAAATCAAATATGTTGCATTTGATTTCATTATTAAGGCAAAGGCAGTGCATTATGAGGCCTTAATAAAAAAGGAGGTCATTGAAAAAGAGTTGAAAAATGTCAGGAAAGAAGAAGCTATTTGGAAGGATATCCTGAAATATTTTGTGAAAATGATGAGATTGAGGTCAATATCCTCATAGAAAAAAAGGTCCTACCTAGTATAGAGGAAAACTACTTGGAAAATTGGATAGAGAGCATAAGTTGAAAATTGGTAATTATTGACCAAGTTTCAACAGAACAGGAAAGGCTGATGCTTGCTTGTGAACGAGTATCCACAAAGCTTTAGGATCAGCTCAGTGCCATCCTCCTGAGTGCATCATTGATGGGAGAATCATAGGTAATTCAAGATCATTTTTAGGATATGATTGATCGGCAACTTTTCAACAAAGAAGTTTTCGACGAGAACACAATGGACAAGTTGTTCGATCTCTATACTTCATTGAAGATTTTTTTCTCCTAAATACTTAGTATGGTGACATAATTGAGTAATGTCCACAAGTGCCTAAAAATGTGGAAGATGAGGATAGAAAACACCCTAATTCCTAAGGGAAAATCTGTCGCCCCAGCCATTTAACTTTTTAGAATGTTTAGAGAAAGAGAATCTGGTCTGCAAAATTAGTTTCTAGAGTTCACCACTATGTCAACAGTGCTATCGACAAGCAAACAATAAATACAAGTTTGCATATTGTATAGTTTTCATTTTTGTTGTGTTTGTGTGTAGCTCAAGTCATGATTTTGGCTTGTTTTGTAAGTAATGATCATGATTGATTTTCTCCTTCGAGTCTAATCTTCTCTCTTTTGATTGTAAAGTTAGGTTCAGCCTAACTATTTCTCACATGATAATTATTTTAAGTGCCTAAGTGAGGTAGTTACTCTAAGCAACTAGATTTGTAAAAGAAAGTTAGTTATTCAAAATCAATGCACTTAAAGAGAGAGTTGGTTAGTCCAAGTAGTTATAAAAAGTGGTTAAGGTAGTTACGTTAAGTGGTTACTAACCTCACGTATATATACTTCATTGTATTTTAATCAAAAGATGGTTCCACTTTTTCTTATGACAGTGTATGAAAGACTCGAATAGTGTTATTCAAATTTGAAAGAAATAAAGAAACGTTTTGAATGTGTGTTCAAATTGATTTCATGTGTTGTTATTGGTATTCATATGTTTCATCAATAATGACCATGTGCTTTCCTTTCAAAGTTGCATTGTGAGAAAGATATTTCGTATCAAGTTTTGGTATCTCTACTTGGATGCATGGAACTTAAATTCATAAGTTTAAGTCTTATTTCATTATTATTGTTTGTTATTTCTTTTTTTTTGTTCTTATAATTCTAGAAAATCTAAATACCCCTATCATATGAGGGAGTTGCCCCTCTTAAACGCATAGAGGAATTGACATAGGCTTGTGATTCTTCAACCATTGTGAGCAGGTTGTTGTTAATCCAAGGGCTAATGGAGTTGCTCAAGAAGATTATTTTAAAGAAACAAATCTATTTACCAATAGATTTTTGGCAACTCTACTGGGGACTATTTGAATATACTTCTTTTGTTTGGAAAAAGTCACCTTAATGTTTTCAGAGAAAATCTTTTTGATCAATAAATATGGTGTTGCAACGTAGAGCTGGACTTGTTTTACAACCTAATGTTAATTGGTTGGATCTTGAGTAAGAAGATATAATTACCGACTTACGAGTATTGGCTTGGAGATATAGGACGTCAAATCACCAATATCAAGAAGTAGACACAGTACTTGACGAAGAAGAAGATATAGGAACGAAAATTCGTGTTCATGCTCGGTTAATAGCTCAAGGCATCGTAGAAGAAGAATTGGAAATAGCTAATAGACGTGCTCATATTCAAATAGCTCCAAGAAGGGATAGACAAGTTGGTCCACCTATTTGACCTATTCAAGAGTATCGCCCTGTGAATCCTTCTAAAAATCAACCTGGCCGCCAAGAGGTATACCAGAGGAGACCGTGAAAGGGGTATCCTTGACCCCGATTTTGAAAAGCTAGCAAGTCTTAACTTTTCTCAATATTTTATTCCCCCAAGAAGGAATATTAAATCTTTTAGTAGACCTCCTTCACCTACAAGAAGTCCTACTAGAACCTCTATCTCCTCTTCCACTTACCAAGCATTGACCTTGCACAGGACTGTAGTTCCTATTGTCATAAATCTTCAACCAACTCCACCACTACAAATGGCTCAACCTGTGCCTTGGGGAGAAGCTATTGGTCCCCTTGCCTTGGGAAATTAGTTGCATGACTTACCACATGGTGTGAGGCCTACCGTTTCATTCCCTTATATTTGACTACTTTATTTTATTGTTGATGACATGTATTAGACTAATGGGACTATTGATCCCGAATTGTAGGACTTTTTGACTTTATGCTTATGTAGATTTATTATGATTAGCATGTTTATGATGTGATTAGACCTTGGTATTATTTCACTGATGATGTTAGACACATGATTTACATTATGATGCTACTGGGATACTATTCATGTGATTTTAGTTAGAAATTTATTATGAGACTTTATCTTGTGAAGGATGTTGAAATTCAAAATTTAGATTTGATTATGATGTGATTCGTTGATGTTTATATGATTTTGTGATGATGTGAGTGCATGTTTCACTTTGCTTCAGCTATTATATACATGTGGGATTAACATTTCATTTAAGCGTGCAGTTGTTTCTAACGAAGCCACGGATACTCATAGATCATCCCACACACTGTGTTGTTTTCCCATGTGAAGCTAGTCTAGTTCCAAGAGGAACCAAGATCAACTATGTTTGCATGATGAATTTTTGTAATGTGGTTGCATGGTGTTAGTTGGGTTAGGTCTACCCTTCTATTATTGATTTGTAATTGGTGTTGTAAGTTGTAATGTCATCTAAATTTCATTTTTGAGTTATAAATTTTGTGACCCCTTTTATGTGTTTTTACTCAACCTTTGGTGCTCAAAATGGGTTAAATTTGACCCTGGGTTGTACCCCTAGGGTCTATGGGTCATTTGGGCTTGTGTAACCTTAGGTAAAATCCCATTTGGTCACTTTAACTTCACCCTAAAGTAAAGTGACGAAAATGGAAGCTTGGGAGGGAGAGGATGAGTGGGTTAAACACCAACCTCTTCCTTTCCCCTTCCCTACGTTGGGGGAGTCTTCAAGACCCCTTAATTGTGGAGGAATAAACTCCAAGCCTCTCCCACAATTGGTGAGGGTACCTTGGGGTTGAGTGGGCCTTCTTAGGAGGAGAGGATTGGGGCACATGTGGCACCCACTCCTTCTTTGGCTCTACCTTTCTCTCCCACATGTTTAAGAGAGGACAAGTGGATGGGAGAAAGACTTGGCGGATTGCGTGAATGGCATGTGTCACCACCCCATTCCAAGAGTCTTGTAAGTAGTTGGGTGGATGAGTGAGGAGGTGACATGTGTCACCTCCCCATTCCTCAAGGCTCATGAGAAGAGCCTATTTTAATCCCTCTTGAAGGGAGGGAGGGGGTTGTTGAATTTTTGGCAATTTTTTATTTTAATTATTTTGGGGAAAAAGTTAGAGGGAAATTGGTGGCTCAACTTGGAGAAGAAGTTAGAGGAGCTCTTCTCAACTATCTTCCATTTGGGCTTGATAAGGTAGGATTCAAGGCAAATGCCTTTCCTTATGCATTTTATTTACTTGCATGTTGCGTGTGTTTGAGTTCATTTTATTGTTTTTACTTTGTTGTTGTGGGAAAATTGGGTATGGGAGTTGTGAGATCCTCTCCTACTTGGGAGAAAATGTTGAACATGTGTGGGGTGGGGGAGGAGTGAACCTCCTTGGGGTCACATTCTTGGTTTCATGGAGTTTTAGCCTTGAAGGCAAAATTGTGAATTTGAGCAATATGTGTATAAGAGAAAATTGTGATATGGCTTGAGAGCCAAGAGAAAGTTGTGAAATCATATTTATATCTGTGGACTTGAGGCCTTAAGGGATTTATGTTTTGGGCAGTTTTGGAGTGGCACTCTTGAGTTGAGTGATGTCCACTCCCCTAACCCATTAAACTCATCTTGAGTGAGTCTTTGTTATGTGAGAGCCATGGGAGTATTCTTGTTTTGTGTTGGGTGAATTTGTTGTTAAGTGGTGTTTTCTTACCTTGTGTGAGGATGACCTCCTAGCTCAGGGGTCACTCATGAGTGAGTCAATGGTAGGGAGGAGAGTAGTTTGAGTGACTTCTTTTCCCTCCTTTGTGTTTTATGCAGGTTTTCTTTTGGAGCTAGGTGGTGTTGAAGAAATTATTATTGTCCTTATGAGTTGTTATTTTTGTACTATTGAGAGAGCATGGCCATGAGAGGCCCTGTGTATCATCTTAGATTTCAAGAGGAGACCCTTGTTCTCTCTCTCAAGTTGTATGAGTTTACATTTTTACCTAAGTTGTATGAAACTATGTATATTTGGAAATAAAATATTTAGTTGCTGATTTTAAATGCCATATGAATTTAATGAAAAAAAATAGAGTATTGGGGAAAAAGCATGGTCTTATTGCTATTTCACTTGTATGTTTAAATTTTTTAAAAAATAGGATAGTTACTGTTTTGTTTTTGTGAAACAAAATAAAAATTTACCTATCTATTAGGAAAAGAAAATTAGATGTTGTTATTTTGAAGCAATGAACTAAATGTATTGTTTAAAAGAAAAATAAATAAATCCTTTGAAGAGATGTTTCATGTTGGCTGTATTAGGTCAAGATTAGTATTTTAGTGGAAGAAATGTTTATTCCATGTTTATTAGAATATATGTTCTTTGTCTTAGAAAAAAAAAAGTGTGTTCATTTGCTCAATGTAAATTAGATTATAGATAAATAATTTTTTTGCCATTATGCATTCAAAAGAACAGAAAAAATTTTTGAGGGCTTGGCCCCTCCCTACACTCCCACTTACCCCTGCGAGCCCAACACCTCTGCTTCCACCGATCTCCACACCCCACGGGTCCCTTGCCACCCACAGTCCCCTTTCACCACTCCCTCCACTGACGCCCATAGCTCTACCGACTCTCTCTCATAACGAACCTCCACGCCCCCTCCACAGCAACCTTTTTGTGGCACGGCCCGCAGATCTCTCTTCTTCAAACCTGCTAACATTGTTTGAATACTGTTATTTTTAATATATATATATATAAGCATGGATACCTAATGTGTATCCTTCCTAGTGTGGCGGCCTTGAGTGGCTTCTCCATCAAACCTGCAAACAAAATAAGTTTGTGAGAAAGAAAAAAAAATAATGGAGAGAAGAGGAGAATAGGGCAAGAGGAGGCTAGGGTTTGTTTACATCCCTTAATGATAATATTATTTTGTTGTGAGCCTTCTAGGGAAAGAGAATTTTTAAAACTTGTTTTATTTATTCCCACTCTTTTATTTTTATTTTTTTATTTTTTTATGCTCTTATTTTAAAATGGGGGTTTATAGATAAATGATAGTTTGGGGTAATTTTTATTTCTTTGGAAATGTTCTTTTTATTTTTTAGAGGTATGGTAAAATTTAAATAGAATATTTTATGGCTAGAGGGATTCATAGGTTAATGATTTTAATTTGATTCTTGCAAAAGGGATTTTATTGTTTATTTTATTTTTTCTCCAATCTAACTATTGAGATGTTTTTAATTTAAAACAACAGTATTAATCAACGACTTGCAAACCTTTATCAAACAAGGTTAGTGGCAATTTAGTTGTTATTAGTTTAGTAATTAATTTAATTAATCTACAGCGATTCTATTAGTTTAATAAAGATGTTGTTTTAATCCAACTTGGAAACCTAGTAAACTATTTAAATGAAATTAGGAAACCTAGTAACATGTTTCTGTGATCTGGTCTACCAAGAAATTAGGAATAACATAAAGGATGTAGTGATAGCTCTAATTGATAGAAAATGTAAAGGAGAACAAATTGATCAAACTTTGTTGAAAAATGTTCTGGGCATCTTTGTAGATATTTCATTAATGAGTTTTGGGGTCTTTAATTAATCTAATTAACTTTTCTACCAATTTAACTAGTGTAATGTAGGTAATTTAAAACCAACCCACTAAACTTTTGATCAAAATTAGTTTTATTATAATAAATCCTAATCACGCCCGTGAGGCATTATGCTACCAAATTTTTCCAGAATTTAGGGTTTAGCTAGGTTAGTGAAATTTAACCTTTCTTAGGATTAAATTATTTTTTTTCTGGTTATCGACATTAGGTTTTGGTATTAAATTATATTTTCTCATGCACTAGAGTTTGGCTTTGTATTTTGACTTATGTCAAAATCCCATCATTTACTTAGGTTAACTTAGGGTTTCAATCTTTGATCCTAACCCTATTAGCGATGTTAATTGCATCGCATAGACCCCCTAGTTGGCCTTCATCACATAGAGGAATGCGCAGGTGAGCGCATTACCCTGCCTTCATCTAGCCTATTTATGCCTTATGTGTATTGCCACCAAGCATGCTTATGCATGTGAGGGGGTCTCTAGGGAAGTGTGGTAAAATTTTTGATATTTCCTGTCACGACCACATGACAACTGTAGACATGACACATGAGATGCATGTCATGACCACATGGGGAATGTGGGCATGACATTTGGTATCAGAGCCTAAGTTTAAACACTAGGCGAATTTAGGCATGTTACTTATTCTATAAATTTGATTAATTAGTGATTACCTTGTTTTGTAGGATGCCTCCCCGATGAGTTTGGTGAGTGCATTCATGCCACACTGCATCCATCAAGGTTCAAAGTGATTCTTTAGCCAAAGTTTGGGCACCATAGGCACCACCGACACCACAGGTCCTACACATACCAGACATTGGACCACAGATACTTCAGGCACTATAGGCAGTGTTAGATAGGCTACCACTGGCTGCAGATGCACCGCACATAGAGGCACGTACTAAGCCCCACGTTAATCAGTGAGAGGAACCACACATGGAGCCATGAGCAGAGTTACGTGTGGAGCCACATGTGGAGCCCCACATCGAGCCGCGAGAGGCACTATGTGTGGAGCCGTATGTGGAGATACCAAATACGATAGTAGAGGAGGTTGGATCAGTCTATAGGGTCCATCGTAGGAGCCTTCCACATCATGATAGGCGTGAGGAGACAATGCAAGTGGAGCAGATCATTCACAGGCCATATGATTATTATGCAGAGGAGCCCATTAGAGGGCATAGAGACTGAGGAGACCCTATCGAAGATTTGTTGAGGTTGAATCCTCCTAATTTCGCCAAGACTACAGAGGGAACCAAAACTAACACTTGGCTCATTAGTCTAGATAGATGCTTCACGTTGCATCCTTATGAGGGCAACACAAACACATGTATGGTAGTCCACCTGTTGCGAGATGCAATAACTACTTGGTGGCACACTGAGGAGTGCAAGCGCCATCTATCATTAGACACACTCACTTGGGAGACCTTCATTGAGTTCTTCAATGCACGGTATTTATCAGATCACTACAATTAGCATCGTATAGATGAGTTTCACGACCTCTAGTAGAGAGGGCTTACTATTTCTCAATACGAGGGTAGACTCTCTGAGTTGTCTCGATATGCGAAGTATCTCCACGATGAGAAACTCCTAGTTCATAAGTTCATCAGAGGATTAAACCATAGCATAGCAGGGCCTATACGCATGGCAGACCCCCAGACATTGAGTGATGCTACTGAGAAGGCATACATAGCTGAGGAGATATAGGGATGAGGGCAGGGATCACATCCCTAGTTTCAGGATCGTGGGTAGTAGTAACACCAGCAGAGTTGTCACAAACCACCACTACCACCACAAAGAGGAGGATTTAGCTCTTTGTCATTACCTCCTAGACCTCCACAGCAGCAACAACAGTAGAATCAGCACAGGTCTAGACCCCAACAAAGGGTACAGGGAGGGTAGAATCAAGGATGGTAGCAACAGGGCCCGTGTAGAGACCAGAGGCAATAGAGACCCCCTACAGGGCGTGCAAGGTCGTAGCAATCATACAGGGGTTCACAAGGTTCTACAGGTAGATCTGGACAACAATAGTCAGGTAGGACTCAGACGCGATAGATACAGGCTCAGGGTCCATGCTATGTATGTGGTGGAGCAGAATATCTAGCCAAAGAGTGCCCATAGGGCTTTACGATGGGGGACAGGCCCATTCAAGAGGGTCAAAACAGACTGTAGGGGATGTGGGCAAGTCCCACCACATGTTTAAAATAGTTGATAACTGCTAGGCTGACTCTCAGGTATCTGTGATTGAGACATCAAGTATGATCAAGGGTGCGCCCATCTCTATTCTTTTTGACTCTGGAGCTACCAATTCTTTTCCATCTACATCATTAGTGGAATGTTGCAAGCTAGTGGCTTGTAGGAAGGACATTAGGTGGGAGGTTGAGTTGGCCTTTGGGGCCAGGATGATAATAGATGCCTTGGTTCAAGATTGTGAGATCTCTTTGGGGTCCTTCACTACATCTTGTGACCTTAGAGTTATGTCATTAGGATCCTACGATGTAGTTTTGGGTATGGACTGTCTTGTGGCTCATAGAGCCAAGCTAGATTGTCACTGAAAGGCGATTAGCTGCATAGATGATCATGGTGCACCAGTTGAGATAGTGGGCAATCAGAAGCCCATGGCAATTCGTATGATATTCGCTCAGTAGCTTAAGCACTACATGTGGAAGGGATGTCAGATGTTCACTATCACAGTTAGTGATAGATCAGAGGACGAGCCTGAGGCATCATTAGATGAACATCCCATCTTGAGAGAGTTTGCCGACATGTTTCCATCAGAGTTAAAAGGGATGCCACCCCATCATGAGGTAAAATTTCATATTGACTTAGTGTCGGGTGCCGAGCTAGTGTCTCGTGCACCCTACAAGATGACCACTCATGAGCTAACAGAGTTCAAGTTGCAGCTTGAGGACTTGCTCGAGAAGGGGCACATCTGACCAAGCATTTCACCTTGTGGCACTCTGGTTATCTTCGTGAAGAAGAAGGATGGGTCACTTCAGTTATGCATGGATTATAGGCAGTTGAATAAGTTGACGGTGAAGAACTGTTACCCTCTGCCTAGGATTGATGATCTCTTTGACTAGATGCAGGGAGCCAGGGTGTTCTCTAAGATTAGCCTAAAGTTTAGTTACCTTAAGTTGCATATCACAGAGGCGGATATTCATAAGACTGCTTTCTGGACTAGATACGGACACTATGAGTTCATTGTGGTCACCTTCGGTTTGATGAATGCCCCTACAGTGTTCATGAGTCTCATGAATGGGGTGTTCCATACCTACTTGGATTAGTTCATGATTATTTTTCTTGATGACATATTGACCTATTTGCAGACTGAGGAGGAACATGAGGAGCACCTACGTCAAGTTTTGTAATGCTTGAGAGAGTAGCAGCTTTATGGCAACTTGGTGAAGTGTGTCTTTTTCATGACAGAGGTACAGTACTTGGGGCACATCCTATCAGGCGATGGCATCTCCATAGATCCATCGAAGATCAGAGCTATCAGAGATTGGCTAGAGCCCACCAGTGTGACAGAGGTCAAGAGTTTCATGGGATTAGCCTGTTACTACCATAGATTCATAGAGGGCTTTTCTAGGATAGTGCACCCCATTACTTCGCTCCAACAGAAAGGGAAGAGATTTTCTTGGACTGAACAGTACAAGAGGGCCTTCAGGGTCCTCAAGGAGCATCTTATTAGCACTCCCATCTTAGTGGTTCCTGATCCTATAGAGGATTATGTAGTTTGTACAAATGCTTCACTTGAGGGTTTGGGAGCCATGCTTATGCAGAGTGGTAGGGCGATTGCATATGAGTCGCATAAGCTCAAGACACATGAGTTGAACTAACCTACTCACAATCTAGAGCTCACAGCAGTGGTGCATGCTCTTGTTCATTGGATACACTTTCTTTTGGGTCGTTACTTTGAGCTTCATTCAGATCACCACAGTTTGCAGTATATTTTCACACAGCTGAATTTGAACACCCACCAGCAGTGTTGGATGTATTTTCTATCTGAGTATGACTTTGATGTCCACTACATCAAAGGGAAGGAGAATGTGGTTACTGACACTTTGAATTGGAGGCACCATGAGATCCTGACGTTGACCTTGAGTGTGGACTTGAGAGAGCACATCATTCAGCATCTGCCTATGAATGAGTGGTTCTTGAGGTGCAGAAGGAGATCCAGTCATAGAAGGCCCTTAAGGGAAAATTTGTAGGATTTTCTCTTGAGTCAGATGGATTGCTTAGACATCATCAGCGCATCTATGTACCCCGTACAGGTGACCTTCATGCAGTAGTTCTTTTAGAGGCTCATAGAGCACCTTATGCAACACATCTAGGGGTGAAGAAGATGCATGCTGACTTGTGACAATTATACCATTGGGCAAGTATGAGACAAGATATTGCAGAGTATGTTGCTCGTTGCCTTGAGGGCTAGAGGATCAAGGCTAAGCATCAGCATCCAGTGGGTCTTTTATACCCTCATGAGATACCTGAGTGGAAATGGGACACCATTTCCATGGACTTCATTGTTGGCCTTCCTATGTCATCATGCCGCCATGATGCCATCATGGTGATAGTTAACAAGTTGACCAAGGTGGCACATTTCTCACCTGTACGCATGACGTATAATGCACCATCTGTGGTGAGAGTATTCTTGGATTAGATTGTTAGATTACATGGGGTACCTCACCGTATCATTTTTGACATAGATTCAGTGTTCACTTTAGCCTTTTGGAGAGCCTTACAGCAGGTGTTGGGCACACAGCTCAACTCTAGTTCCACTTATCATCCTAAGATAGATGGACAGACTGAGAGGGTTGATTAGGTTCTTGAGAATATGCTCCATATGTATGTCATGGATCACTAGAGTAGATGGGAGGAGTGTCTATATCTAGTTGATTTTGCCTACAACAATGGGCATCAAAGCTCATTTGGTACACCTCCTTTTCAGGCCTTGTACGACAAACCTTGCAGGACACCTTTGAGTTAGGACCGTATTGAGGACAGGGTTGCGATAGGTCTAGAGTTGGCTCAAGATATGGAGCAGCAGGTGACTTTGATTAGGCAGAGACTTCAGGAGGCCCTGGATTGATAGAAGAAGTATGTTGATGCTAAGAGGGTAGATCAGAGCTTCTCAGTGGGGGACAGAGTGTTCTTGAGAGTGTGACCGTACAAGAGTCTAATCTGTTATGGAAAGGGCTCTAAGATCGCACCTTGTTTTGTTAGACCTTTTGAGATCTGGGAGTGGATAGGACCTGTAGCCTATCGTCTAGCCTTGCCACCTATCCTATCGCATATCCACAATGTTTTTCATGTTTCTATTTTACAGTGTTACCTATCTGATTTATCTCATGTATTGGATTCGAGTACTCTTCAGGTAGAGGCAGATAGTTAGTTGGTTTTGGAGCTAATTCGTATATTCGCTCATTGGGTGCTGGGCCTTCAAGGTCAAGAGATGAACCAGGTTAGAGTCCAGTGGGACATGTACGATGAGGTGATGGCAACATGGGAGAATGTAGCGAGATTAAGGACCCTTTATCCTCACTTCTTTGACAACTTCTAGGAGGAAATATAGTCTTAGGGGAGAGGATGTGAGGCCTACCTTTCCATTCCCTTATATTTGACTACTTTATTTTATTGTTGATGACATGTATTAGACTTATGGGACTGTTGATCCTGATTTGTAGGACTTTTAGACTTTATCCTTATGTGGATTTATTATGATTAGCGTGTTTAAGATGTGATTTGACCTTGATATTGTTTCACTGATGATGTTAGACACATGATTTACATTATGATGCTATTGGGATACTATTCATGTGATTTTAGTTAGAAATTTATTGTGAGACTTTATCTTGTGAAGGATGTTGAAATACAAAATTTAGATTTGATTATGATGTGATTTGTTGATGTTTATATGATTTTGTGATGATGTGAGTGCATGCTTCACTTTTCTTCCGCTAATATATACATGTGGGATTAACATTTCATTTGAGTGCGTAGGTGTTTCTAACGAAACCATGGATACTCAGAGATCATCCCACACACTGTGTTGTTTTCCCATGTGAAGCCAATCTAATTGAAAGAGGAACCAAGATCAACTATGTTTGCATGATAAATTTTTATAATGTGGTTGCATGATGTTAGTTGGATTAGGTCTACCCTTCTTTTTTTGATTTCTAATTGCTTCTGTAAGTTGTAATGTGATCTGAATTTTATATTTGAGTTACAAATTTTGTGACCCCTTTTATGTGTTTTTACTCAACCTTTGGTGCTCAAAATGGGTTAAATTTGACCCTGGGTTATACCCCTAGGGCCTAGGGGTCATTTGGGCTTGTGTAACCTTAGGTAAACTCTCATTTGGTGACTTTAACTTCACCCTGAAGTAAAGTGACGAAAATGGAAGCTTGGGAGTGAGAGGATGAGTGGGTTAAACACTCAAGCTCTTCCTTTCCTCTTCCCTAGGTTTGGGGAGTCTTCAAGACCCCTTAGTTGTGGAGGACACAACTCCAAGCCTCTCCCACAATTGGTGAGGGTACCTTGGGGTTGAGTGGTCCTTCTTAGGATGAGAGGATTGGGGCACATGTGGCACCCACTCCTTTGGCTCCACCTTTCTCTCCCACATGTTTAAGAAAGGACAAGTGGATGGGAGAAAGACTTGGTGGATTGGGTGAATGACATGTGTCAACACCCCGTTCCAATAGTCTTGCAAGTAGTTGGGTGGAGAAATGAGGAGGTGACATGTGTCACCTCCCATTCCTCAAGGCTCATGAGAAGATCCTATTTTAATCCCTCTTGAAGGAAGGGAGGGGGTTGTTGAATTTTTGGCAATTTTTTATTTTAATTATCTTGGGGAAAAAGTTAGAGGGAAATTGGTGGCTCAACTTGGATAAGGAGTTAGAGGAGCTCTTCTCAACTATCTTCCATTTGGGCTTTATAAGGTAAGATTAAAGCCAAATGCCTTCCCTTATGCATTTTCTTTACTTGCATGTTGTGTGTGTGTGTGAGTTCATTTTGTTGTTTTTACTTTGTTGTTGTGGGAAAATTGGGTATGGGAGTTGTGAGAGAGTCTACTACTTGGGAGAAAATTCTCAACATGTGTGGGCTGGGGGACGAGTGAACCTCCTTAGGGTCACATCCTTGGTTTCATGGACTTTTAGCCTTGAGGGCAAAATTATGAATTTGAGCAATATGTGTATAAGAGAAAATTGTGATATGGCTTGATACCCAAGAGAAAGTTGTGAAATCATGTTTATATGTGTGGGCTTGAGGCCTTAAGGGATTTATGTTTTGGGAAGTTTTTGAGTGGCAGTCTTGAGTTGAGTGATGTCCACTCCCCCACCCCATTAAACTCATCTTGAGTGAGTCTTTGTTATGTGAGAGCCATAGGAGTATTCTTGTTTTGTGTTGGGTAAATTTGTTGCTAAGTGGTATGTGCTTACCTTGTGTGAGGATAACTTCCTAGCTCGGGGGTGACTCATGAGTGAGTCAATGGTAGGGAGGAGAGAGGTTTGAGTGGCTTATTTTTCTTGCTTTGTGTTTTATGCAGGTTTTCTTTTGCAGCTAGGTGGTGTTGAAGAAATTATTATTGTCTTTATGACTTGTTATTTTTGTGCTTTTGAGAGAGCATGGCCATGAGATGCCTTGTGTATCATCTTAGATTTCAAGAGGAGACCCTTGTTCTCTCTCTCAAGTTGTATGAGTTTACATTTTTACCTAAGTTGTATGAAACTATGTATATTTTGAAATGAAATATTTAGTTATTGATTTTAAATGCCATATGAATTTATAGGAAAAGAATAGAGTATTGGGGAAAAAGCATGGTCTTATTGCTATTTCCCTTTTATGTTTAAATTTTTTAAAAAATAGGATAGTTACTATTTTGTTTTTGTGAAACAAAATGAAAATTTACCTATCTATTAGGAAAAGAAAATTAGATGTTGTTATTTTGAAGGAATGAACTAAATGTATTATTTAAAAGAGAAATAAATAAATCCTTTGAAGAGATGTTTCATGTTTGTTGTATTAGGTCAATATTAGTATTTTAGTGGAAGAAATGTTTATTCCATGTTTATTAGAATATATGTTCTTTGTCTTAGAAAAAAAAAAGTTTGTTCATTTGCTCAATGTAAATTAGATTATAGATAAATAATTCTTTTTCCATTATGTATTCAAAAGAATAGAAAAATATTCTGAGGGATTCAAATGGCATATATATATATATATATATATATATATATATATATAAAAGAAAACAAATATAATATATATATAAAATATATATATTAAAGATATATATATTAAAGATATATAAATATTAAATTTGTTTTCTTATATATATACACACTCTAATTGTTTTTCTATTTGCTATCATATATTTAAAACTGTGTAGATGATATATATTAAAACTGAGATTTGTTTTCAAACTATGTGCACACACACACACACACACATATTATTAAAAAATGCCAAAAATAGCAAAGAATTGAATCGCTGCATGAGAGGGTAGACTGTAGTTTTGTTTAGTGTTACAATGTTTAAATAAACAAAAAAAATGAAGTGGTTTGGGGGGGTTCGAACCCCACCCCCCCACCATCAGCCATTTACATTGGAGTTTGGGGAGGGGCCGAGCCCCACCCACACTCCACCGTAGTGGAGTGTGGGTAGTGCTCGGCCCCTCCCCACACTCCCCCTTACCCCCTCGAGCCCAACACCTCTGTTGCTGCTGATCCCCATGCCTTGCAGCTCTCTTGCCACCCACAACCCCCTTTGACTACTCCCTCCACCAATGCCCATATCTATGCTAACTCCCTCTCAAAATGGACCACCACGCCCCCCTCCACAGTGGCCTTTTGGTGGCGCGGCCCGCAAATCTCCCTTCTTCAAACCTTCAAACATTGTTTGAATATTGTTATCTTCAATATATATAGATAAGCATGGATACCTAATGTGTATCCTTCTTGGTGTGGCGGCCATGAGTGGCTTCTCCATCAAACCTGCAAACAAAATAATTTTCTGAGAAAGAAGAAAAAAAAATGGAGAGAAGAGGAGAATAGGGCAAGAGGAGGCTAGGGTTTGTTTACATCCCTTAATGATAATATTATTTTATTGTGAGCCTTTTAGGGCAAGAGAATTTTTAAAACTTGTTTTATTTACTCCCACTCTTTTATTTATTTGTTTGTTTTATATTCTTATTTTAAAATGGGAGTTTATAGATAAATGATAGTTTGGGGTAATTTTTATTTCTTTGGAAATGTTCTTTTTATTGTTTAGAAGTATGGTAAAATTTAAATAGAATATTTTATGGCTAGAGGAAATTTATAGGTTAATAATTTTAATTTGATTCTTGCAAAAGGGATTTTATTGTTTATTTTATTTCTACTCCAATCTAACTATTGAGATGTTTTTAATTTAAAATAACGGGATTAATCAATGGCTTGCAAACCTTTATCAAACAAGGTTAGTGATAATTTAGTAATTAATTTAATTAATCTAGAGTGATTCTATTAGTTTAATAAAGACATCATTTTAATCCAACTTGGAAACCTAGTAAACTATTTAAATGAAGTTAGTATAACATGCTTCCATGATCTAGTCTACCAAGAAATTATAAATAATGTAAAGGATGCAGTGATAGCTCTGATTGATAGAAAACGTGAAGGAGAACAAATTGATCGAGCTTTGTTGAAAAATGTTCTAGGCATCTTTGTAGAGATTTCATTAATGAGTTTTGGGGTTTTTAATTAATCTAATTAACTTTTCTACCAATGTAACTAGTGTAATGTAGGTAATTTAAAACCAACCCAGTAAACTTTCGATCAAAATTAGTTTTATTATAATAAACCCTAATCATGCCCATGAGGCATTATGTTGTCAGATTTTTTGGGAATTTAGCATTTAGCTATGTTAGTGAAATTTAACATTGCTTAGGATTAAATTATTGTTTTTTCTGGTTATCGACATTAGGTTTTGGTATTAAATTATATTTTCTCATGCACTAGAGTTTGGCTTTTGATTTTGACTTATGTCAAAATCACATTATTTACTTAGGTTAACGTAGGGTTTTGATCTCTGATCCTTACCCTATTAGTGATGTTAATCATGTCGCATTGACCCCCTAGTTTGCCTTCATTGCATAGTGGAATGCACAGGTGAGCGCATTACTCGACCTCTATTTGGCTTGTTTACGCCTTATGCTTATTGCCACTGAGCATGCTTACGCGTGCGAGGGGGTTTCTAGGGAAGCATGGTAAAATTTTTGATATTTCGTGTCATGACCACATGACAAATGTGGACATGACACGTGAGATGCGTGTTGTGACCGCATGGGGAATGTGAGCATGACACATGGATCCAGGAAAGTCTTACCCAAATTCACTAGAGATGGAAAAGTTCCTATAGATGAGCACATTAATGCCTTCTTTGCCGTATCCAGTGTTCTAGGTGTTATGCAGGAAGATGTTTATGTCCAGTTGTTTGTAGAATCTTTGACCAAAGGAGCAGTAGAATGGTTTCAACATTTTCCTACTAGAACTATAATCTCATGGGCAACTATGTGCCAAAAGTTTGAAGATCATTTCATAAGTGCTAAAGATGAGCATGCATTATTAGTACAACTTACTCAAATGAAGAAAGAGATTCATGAGCTGATGCGGGAGTTTGTAGCCCATTCTAACAAGTTGGTGAATATAATTGAAAATGCTAAAAGACCAATTGCATAGAATCAAAAATGTTTCTTCCTAAATGTACAACCTCCAGATACAAGTTTTCATTTGAGAAGAGCATGAGTGGTTGATTTGGAAGCTACACAGACCATGGCCATTGAAATTGAAGATGATTTATTGACTACCAGAAAATGGAATAAAGACTTGTAGAAAGGGAAGGCACAATCTTCTAATCCATCCACTACAGATCCAATGATTCAGAATCTAGCCAATGATTTGCTCCTTCTTAAGAAACAACTTCCACATAATCCACCCTCGCTATATCAAGATATACCCAGGGGAAATTATGTATCATATCAGCAGAACAAGCCACCTAGGTTTCATCCTCCAGGACAAAGACTAGCTATCAAATGCCCTTCTTCCAGTTAGAAACAAACTGTGGCTATCTATGATTTTTACCTGACCACCGAACATGATGGTATCACTTGTCTCGAGATGGCAAGGTTCATGCAAATGAATTTGTCAAGTGCAAAAATAGAAGAATATGTCTCTCAAGAAGATGAGACAAATGAGACCTATGCCCAACCCACAATCATCTTTCTTGAGTATGAGTCTGATAATGAAAGAGAAGAGATTCATGATATAAACAATCATTCTTGTAATGTCTCTATAAGAAACCAGTATCAGAAGAATGAAGGAAAATCATGTTAGCAAGAGACACTGTGTGGCTTCATGAGTGTTGTCATTGATGGAAACAAAGTCCATTCCACACATCCGCAGCACATGATATGTCCATACCGGAAGTCAAATTCAAGTGTATTTTGTTCTGGTGAGCAAGAACAGAGCATAAAGCAAGGTCTGACAATCAAGTCTGAATCTCTCAGAGGAAGTATCTCAGCCAAGTTTAGATTTGGGGAAGTTAAGAGGAGTACCATGAATGATGCATTCTAGAGATTGAGCCTCCGGTGATGAAAGAGTTAAAAGATATAAGCACCTAAGTGTTGGGTTCCTGTTTGGCAGAGTAGACTGAGGAAGAACTGACCGGCAGAGCATCGGACCTTAATCCGGATGAGAAATTGATGGTGATCAAGTTTCTTGAGGTATCATTCATGGTTGACCGACATGATTGATGACTTTTATAACTATCTTTTCAATACACATCACTTAGTAAGCATGGATCTAGCTGACAGATGAAGGTTTGGAAATATCATGAGTTTTCCAGATGCCGAATAGAAAGATGTTGAAATCCTTGATGCGGATATATATACCAGATTAATTTTAGTATGAAGGTGTGTGTTGTGAGTTGTGAAGTGCGAAGAAAAGAAGAGAGTAGTGTGGAAGTAGCAATACAGGTCCAATATGTGACAGGACAGCAGCATTAAAGAAAAGGAAGAATGAAGTGTAGTAGATCAGTGTATTGAGCCTAACCAAAACTGAACCTTATCACATGTGGATGCTTCTCATCAGTTCAAACCCCTAGGTACATTCTATATACCTTGTAGATAGTGCGTCTCTTATAGGCAGTGAGCCTTTTATGAGTAGTGTGCTCGAGCAGTGAGCCCTAATTGGCAAATGCCATTTTGTACTTCTATTCTTTTAACAGAGAATACAATCTTGGGTTAGTCAGCCTGTGGTTTTTCCCTTAACAGGGTTTTCCATGTAAAAATGCTTTTGTTATGTGTATTGATTTCTTTTCTACTCTCATGTTCATTTATTCTTATATGTTTTGATGCTGTACTATTATTAAAGAATAAAAAAGTTAAGAAAATAAGATAATTGATTCACCTCGCCCCCCCTCTCAGTTATCTGCATTGTTTCCAACAATTGGTATCAAAGCTAAGTTCCTCCAAATAGAGCCTAATAGCTTGAGGAAGACCTAGGAATCTCAATGGATATATATGGTATGAGGGAACAACTTTAGTCTGCCCTAGATGATCTTGAGAAAAGTCACTCTGAAGTCAACGAATTGAGGGAAAGACTCAAACAAGCTGATGACTTCATAAATGAACTGAAAGAAAAATTGAGTATCTCTATGAAAAAGAGAAACAAACTACTTTAGCAATTAGCAAGTCAAAGTGAAGCAAATAATACAAATGAAGATCTGAATGAGAAAAATAGGTTATGTGAGAAGCTATCAAAAGAGGTCATTATGGTAATTCATGAAATGGAATCAAGGGTTATGAAATTCACCCAAGAAATTGAAGAGAAAACAAAAATTGAAGATAATCTAAAACAATCCCTCAAAGAAAAGTTAGAAGACTGCCAAAAGTTAGAAGATTGCTATCAAATGGATAGAATAATTAGGCATCTGGAATTTGATCTTGAAGAAGCTAGAGACAATGAAGAACAACTTGAGAATCAGATAGACACTCTTAAAAGGGGTCTTCAAACAACAAATGAATACAAAGAGAAATTCAAGATAAGCTCTAGTCAACTTGAAGTTCTTCTTGAAAGCCAAAAGAGGGTAGATGACAAACATGGCTTGTGATATGAAAAGGGTGAAAGCTCCAGATCTGGTTAGAAGAACTCTGGATCAGGATATCCAAGGAACGGGCTAGAAGACCTCTAATAAGGCAACCAAATGCTCAAAGATATCCATCCTTCAATGGATACTGCTACAATTGCAATAACTTTGGTCATAAAGCAAATCAGTGCAAAAGAAGAATGAATCAGACTAATTCATCCTTCTTCAGACAGTGCTTTAACTACAAAAGGTATGGTCACAAATCTCATGAATGTAGAAATATGCAAATAAACAATTCATTCAATGGTAGATGCTTTGCATGCAATAGAATGGGACATATGGCTAATCAATGCAAATCAAGAGGATATCAGCCAAATATGCAAAGAAATGTCATTTGCTACAACTACAATAGATCTGATCATATGGCCAAGTTCTGTAGAAGCAAGAATCAGGATAAAAGAGGTCCGGTGCATCATAATCAAAATCAAGACAAAGGAAAAGGAAAAGTAAATGTAGATGAAGTTCAAATAGAGATGAATAAGATTTGGGTGAAGAGAAGTACAGAAAATGTTGGGGATGGATTTGTACCAGAATCTGGTACTGATATTCCTTCCAAAAATTGAATAGATGAGTTCTGGCTCAAGGGGAGTCACAAAGGAAAATAAATTCCCCCAGCCAGTCAATTGGTGCCTAAAATTGGCAAATGAAGAGTTGCGGATTAAAGAGTTCTCAGAGAAATATCTAAACAAGCCTTTGTAAAAATATGGAAGATCCGCAAGAAGTTTTGAAGAAGTTAATCATCTAAGATTGATCCGGCTTAACAGTCATCAGGTAAAAGTAGGATTCCCACAGTTAGATCTGGTATGATCTAAAATTTAATTATCTTGATCTGTAAACAAATGGAATGATTGGAAAAAGGGAGATAGATTGTCATTTATCACCAGAACCATTCTAAGTGCATCTGAAAAGATCTCTCTCAGAACAAAGAGAACAAGCCAACCAGAATGACTTAAGTTGTGCATTTATTGCAATATGGAATTAGGGTTCACACAAAAATATAAGGGTTCTCTTGTTCATCATTTGGACATTTGTATTCAAGAAGAAGAAAGAAGGAGCTCTGCAACAAGATTGTCCCAACCCTCTTGAAGATTAACCACAGAAGCCAATTCAACCAGCAATCTTATTCAGCTCATATCTTAAACCCTAGAGGTGTAAAAAGGTATTTTTGCTCTTGAATATCTCTCTTTGAATCTTTTGAAAGATGGCTACTCTAAATGTTGTCAAAATCACTAATAGGCTGTGCCCTAAGTTCAAGAAGCACCCTTACAAATCTCTAGAAAGTGATCCTTTAGGCGCCTTCTCTAGCATTTCGCATGGGGTTTTGCATGTAGAAGATGTGAGGGCATACATTCATGTGAATATTAAGGAATTTGGGGAATCCAAGCTAATGGATATCTATCGCAAGCAGTTAATAGATGATTCATTTGAACTCAAACCTCAGTACAAGGCCATCTGAGATAAGCATTTTGGACATTGAATCCATTTCCCCTATTTTGCAGAAGATGAATGGGTCCGGTATGTTCTGAGTAGAGTACATGACAACTTCATGTGGTTGATGAGGCCATTTAAGATCACAAAAGATGACATTAGGGTGGTAACTAGATTGTACTCATCCGGTGGGTTGCCTTCTCTCAAATTAGTCAAAAACCAAAGTGTAAGTGAGGCTACTGGATCAAAATTTGACAAGAGGGCAATGACAATAGAAGACATCATAGATCCGGATATCAAATTTGTCTCTATGATAATTGGTTACAAAATCTTCCACTCCAACAAGGAGAATTTAGTATCTGGGTCTGCTATATATACTATATATGAAATGCTAAGGAAAAATGCTGACTATGATCTTTGTGAGCTTCTCCTGAACCAACTGTTAGAGAATCTATAGAAAATAAAGAAGGATAAGAAGAATTCATTTAAGTACAGTGGCTTGATTCTATGTTTATTCTTTTACTATATGAATGAGCTACTTGGAACCATTGGTTGGATATGGCAAAATGACAGACCAGTAGCCATACAAATCAGAGACTATATGTATGGGCTTGGTGATGCCAAGGCAAAAAATACAACACTCTGGGGATACTTCAAGAATTTTCAAAGTATGATGCAGCCTAGAGAAAGAATCCCACAATCTTTGGTTGAGAAATACAAGGATATAGTGTGCTTTATGGTAGACACTGATCAATGCCTAATGGAGGTAGTGGAGCCAAGGATAGTCTGGATTATGCCAATGGGTATGAGGTTGATGAGAAAATCCTAGAGCTGCATGTCCAACACCTGCTAAGTCAGCCCAAGGACCCTAAGGCAGAAAGGTTTGGAACCTTTCAAGAGTTAAGTGTGAAAATTCATGTTGAACTAAGGCAACTTGAAATAAAGAGAAAAGTTAGGAAGGAAGTAGAGGAATTTGCAAAGAAATATGGCTTATCAAATGAGGCAGTTGATGCTAATAGAGAGAAGGTAGAAAGAGCAGAAAAAGAGAGACAAGAAGTAGAAAAAGAAATTGTTCCCGTGCAAGCCCCCTCCTAGACCAAATCCTCCAAAAGCTCTGTACCATCCACCTCTAAGAGTTAAAAATCCTCAAAACTGGAAGCCAGGACATCTGGAAAGGGAGAGAAGAGAACTAAGACAAAGGCCACAAGGTCTTACACTAGCCAGAAGGATGATGAAGAGATAGAATCTGATGAGAAGATCAAGAAAATGTAGAAGAAGAAGAAGAAAACATCTGGGGAATCCTCTATCAGTCATAAGAAGGAAAAAGAGGTAGAATAATTTGTCGAAAGGCCTACTCTCTCCATTGATGATGTCATCAAATTAGTCACTGTGGATGGGAACATGCAACCAATATTTGAATTTTATGATGAATATAACGAAGCTGATCAGAAGATCTTGCAAGATGCTACAGTCAGGTATCTAAACATCTATAATAAAGCATTCATTGAAATGTATCTCTAATTCCTAAAAGCCTAGAGAAGGAACTTGAAATGAGAAAGAACAATGCTAAGGAAAAGGATATGGAGATCCAAGAACAGATAGCTATTTAGCTCTATCCTTCCATCACTCCTAAACAAATGAACATGATCTTCAAGGATTGCAAGGATGAGTTCCGGAGCAAAGCCAGAATGAACAAGCTTATGCTTAGAGAGACTGATCAGGTAGTAAAAGAGACTAAAGACATTCTCTGGAATGCATAGAAAAGATTCAATATTCCTATTATAGAGGATATAAGTGATGAACCTTCTGCCATGGATGTCGAAGGATCAAGTACATCAAAGGAAGATTCCATAGAGAAAATTGCAAAAGAATCAAAAGAGATAGGTGAGTTGAAGACTAAGGACTTGGATTCCTCTGTTTCGGAAGAGGAAGTCCATGAAGAAGTAAATATCTCTCATTTGGATCCCCCAGTAGACTCCATAACTGAAGGAGAAGCAAGAAAAGAAGAGAGAATCAGTCAAGAAGAAGAGCTAAAGGGAAGAGAAGAAGATCAAACAAAGAAGACCCCAAGTGACAGTTCTAAAGCTGCAGAAGAAAAGAAGACTCTGTCTCTAGCAAGAAACACTACAGAAATAGTTAAAAATTTCTTGACCAAAGAAATGATGGAATTAGATGAACTGGAGCTATTTCAAGGACCATTTAATTTTGATTCCCTCTCCCCAGTTTAGACAATGAAGATAACATCCTTTGCCCAAGCAAAGGCAAAAGAAAATCTTCTGAAGTCTCAAATGGAAGACTGTGAGCTAATAGAGATTGCATCTAGTGCATTGGAGAAGATCATGCCATCCTTCCAGAAGGATCTTTTGGCCTCTTCATCTGGTAACTTGAAATCTCTTATTAATTCTATTAGCACACATTTTGATTCATTGGAGAAATCAACAAAAGAGAAAGTCTGGAAAGAGTTTTTGGGTAAGAGATTCTCTGAGGTACAAGGACTTATAACAAATGATAAGAGAAGTTTGGATATTGGGATAAAGAGCTTAGAAAATGTTCTTAAAAATTGCAGAGATCTATACAAATTTTATCTATCTTGGTCCACCGTGATAGCAGATATTGTTAGATTTAGGACAGACAACTGAGAGGGGGGTGAATAAGTTGTCCAAAACTTTCTTCCAATTAAACACTTAAATCCACTTTGTAATTCAGCAGCATAATGATAAATCAATCATGGAAACACAATGCATTAAATCAAGAGCAGAAACACATTAACACATGAGACACCAAGATTTTGACATGGAAAACCTGGTTAAGGGAAAAACCACCAGCTAATTAACCCAAGAATGTATTCTCTATTAGAAGAATAGAAAAAACAAATGGCACATGCCAATTAGGGCTCGCTGCCTGAGCACACTAGTCACAAGAGGCTCACTACCTACAAGAGACACACTGTCTACAAAAGAATAAGTATCACATACTTGAACTGAAGAATAGCATGTTCACCATGCTTGAATCAGTTCCATTTAAGCCCAATACTTCTGCTCTACCTTTTGCTCTTCTCCTCGCTACCACACTCTCATCTCCGCAAGATACCCTTTGAAATGACTTTTCAATTCCTTATTTATACAAGACATCGACTTAGGAATGATCATCTAGGTCAGCAAACATTACAGAGCAAATACGTAAATACACCATGACTAAATACAAAAGACTTCACACGGTTCAACACACTGTCAGCCACATAGATCTGAGACTTCAACCTTCTTCTAGGGACATGCCAATCTTCACACAACATCTTCAAGATCATCCGCATGATGTATAACTCATCCGGTCAGCCAGAGTTAGGAAGAACACCATCATCCGGAAGTTATTCTTCAATTGTGAGCTTAAACTCCAATGCGGACTGCCAACACGAACTGGACATGATGCAAGAGACCTCCACAAGCTAGCCTGAATCACCAAGAACATCCACACTACATCTGCTTACTAAAATCCTTCTCTCCTTCATCCGGAACCTCAAGAACTCAATCTATCATCACTATCACAATGGAATAGATGTTTGCAGACCTCTAGATCATGAACCATTTGAGTTGTCACTCCACATGGACTTCCTAAATACTTCACCAAATCCATAGAACAACATAATGCATTTCTGGATCTCACTAGACCTATCTGTGTCACTCTGTCACCTCTAAACACCTGTCGGAACTAGTTTTACTTGAGCAACCACGACTTCTTCAAATCATCATACGGACCTTTAAAATCATTACTAGATCGTATTAAGACACATATTTACAAACCCTTTGAACCATATCCTCTGATCCTCATCTTAGCTTGGGTCTTTACCTTACTATCTTCACTGTTCTTCTTTGTTCCTACTATGACTAGTTTTCTCAATATCCTCAGCAAATAGTTCATCCAATCCTTATCATTAATGCAATAGGAGTATGTTGACATCAATGACAACACCGGTTAGGCCCATACTTGCAACAATCTCCCCCTTTGTCATTGATGGCAACATATGATGTGAAATATTGTTTTAACCATCAAGACAAGAACTTCTCCTCATTGTCACAACTCCCCCTATCAGTAACAACCATTCACATGTTTTCTCTCCCTTTACTGCTCCCCCTTTGATCAGAAACCACTTGTTTTTCACATGTCTTCTCTCCCCCTTTGACATCAATGGCAAAGGGCACATACTTGTAACTCCACCGCTTCAAAATTATACTAGCTACTCCCCCCTGAGTAGCAGCTCTCCATCATCAGTCTGGACCACAAGATATGACTCTGATATCCATCAGACTGATGCACATCAGTGCACCTTAGTTCATCACCAAAGGGGCAATAACCCCTAACTTCTCCCTGAGATACTCAAAAGAGTCCTTAGGTAGAGGTTTAGTAAAGATGTCTGCAATCTGATCCTTGGAAGGCACCAACTCCAATCTGACTTCATTCTTGTTCACTTGCTCTCTCAAAAAGTGAAACTTAATGGATATATGTTTAGTCTTTGAATGCAACACTAGATTCTTAGATATATTTATTGCACTTGAATTATCATATGCTCCTCATACTCCACTCTTATGTCTCTTAACATTTGCGTCATCCACAAAACTTGAGTGCAACTACCTGCTACTACAATATATTCTTCTTATGCAGTGGACAGAGATATTGCCTCTTGTTTCTTGCTTAGCTAAGAAACCAATCTCTTTCCCAAAAAGAATGCTCCACCACTGGTACTCTTCCAGTCATCCACATCTCCTGCCCAATCCACATCTATATATGCTTGAAGATCAAAATCATGATCTTTGGGATACCATAATCCATACTCAACTATCCCTTTAGATATCTAAAAATCCTCTTGATTGCCATGACATGAGATTCTCTAGGATCAGCTTGGAATCTAGCAACAAGACCAACAACATTCATAATGTTAGGTCTAGTTTAAGTGAAATACAATAATCCTCCAATCATTGACCTGTACTTTTTCTAATCAGCCTTAGGAGAGTCATCATCTTTGCTCAATTTACATCCAATTATCATGGGAGTACTCATTGGTTTTGAGTCTTCCATCCTAAATTTCTTCAGCAATTCTTTCACATATTTGGTTTGAGAAATGAAGATTCCTTTCTTTTTTCGAGTGATTTGTAGACCAAAGAAGAAATTCATTTCCCCAAGCATGGACATCTCAAATTCACTTTTCATTTGATTTGCAAAAGTTTTACACATACTATCTCTTCCTCCAAAAATGATATCATCAACAAACACTTTAACAATCAAGATGTTTTCATGATCAATTTTGAAATATAAATTACTATCAGTAGTACCTTTGTTAAAACCAATCTTCAAAAGATGCTTATCCAATCTTTTATAGTAGGCTCTTGGGGCTTGCTTCAGTCCATATAGTGCTTTCTTCAACTTGCAGACCATATCACCATGATTAGACAATTGAAATCTATCCGGTTGCTCAATGCACACTTCTTCCATGTCTCCATTCAGAAAGGTAGACTTGACATCCATCCTATATACTTTGAAGTCCTTGAAAGAAGCAAAAGCAAGAAATAATCTGATTGCTTTAATTCTTGCCACTAGAGCAAAAGTTTCTTCAAAATCAACTCCTATTTGAGAGTAACCCTTGCAGACCAATCTGGCTTTATTTTTGATTACTTCACTAACTTCATTTAGTTTGTTCCGGAAGACCCATTTGGTTCCAATCACATTCTTGTTTCTAGGTCTAGGAACAAGATCCCAAGTGTGATTTTTTTCAATTTGCATCAGCTCTTCCTCCATTGCTTTAGTCTAATTTTTATCATTGCAAGCTTCATTCACTGTCTTAGGTTTAATCTTTGAAATCAAACAATACTCTTCTAAATCTTGAACAATCCTCCTTGTTTGTACACATTTGCTTTTATCACCTATGATCTGATCTTCAGAGTGGTTTGGTCTTACTTACCTAGGAACTTTGGGAGTTTCTTGCACTTCTAATTCTTGATCAGGCTCATTAAAACTCATCTCTTCTTCCTGATTTACCAGATCAGTTTGAATCTAAATTTCAGAAGGGGCTTGGGCTCCTTGAATCAAAACACCATTCTGATCATCTTCATCATATTCATAAAACCTTGAGGGTTTTTCAATTCCTTCATCAATCTTCACATTAGTACTTTCTATAATCTTCCTCAATCTCTTGTTATAACACCAGTATGCTTTACTTTGAGAAGAGTAACCCAAGAAAATTCTTTCATCACTTCTAGCATCAAACTTACCTAGATCTTCATCTCTTTTAATGTAACATTTGCTACCAAAGGCTCTGATACCAATTGTTAGTTGTCGTTGCATCATAAGATTGACCTATTAATGCCTAATACAACCACTTGACTTAACAAGCATGGGAGGCGGTTAAGCCCTTGTTGCAAACCACCGTAGCGCAGTGCTAAACAAAGAGACCAAGAGCCACACCTTGTAACAACCCCCCAGTGCAAGCGTGGGGTTTGAACCCATGGCCTTGGCTCTGATACCAATTGTTAGATTTAGGACAGACAACTGAGAGTGGGGGTGAATCAGTTGTCCAAAACTTTCTTCCAATTAAACAATTAACTCCACTTTGTAATTCAGCAGCATAATAATAAATCAATCATGGAAACACTATTGATAACTTAGAGGGGGGGTGAATCGGTTATCCTAATTATTTCTGCTTTGTGAACTTTATTAGCAATCAATGTAATATTAATCCAAATGAGCAAACATAATCATGAAATGGAAATACACATGACACAATATTTTTGACGTGGAAACCCTGTTAAGGGAGAAAACCACGGGGTGATTAACCCAAGATTGTATTCTCTGTTAGAAGAATGGAAATACAAAATGGCACTTGCCAATTAGGGCTCACTGCCCGAGCACACTGCTCACAAGGAGGCACACTACCTACAAGAGACACACTGTCTACAAAAAGAGTGTTATACAATACTTGAACTGATTGGTAGCATCCACATATGCTTGAGTTCAGTTCCGGTTAGGCTCAGTACACTGATCTGCTACACTTCATCTCTCCTCTTCTCTTATACTGCTTTCCTTTCACATACCAGACCTTCCTTACTACTTTTGCTCTACTCTTCTTTTATTCACACATCAACAACACATACATCCACTCTCACAACTAAATCCATCGTGTATATATATATCCACACAAGTGATTTCATCACCTTTCTAGTCGGCACCTAGAATAGTCAATCTTTTCACAAACTTTGATCTGTCGGCTGAATCCTTGCACACCAAGTAATACGGATCAATGATATACTTATGGAAATCATTAATCATGTCAGCTAAACATAATTCATGCCTTCATAACCTTTACCAACATCAGTAACACATCTGGAATAATGTCTGATGTTCTGCTAGTCAGTTCTTCCTCTGTTCACATTGTCACATGAGAACCCGACACTCAAACATTCATATCTCTTTATCCTTTTCATGCCGAAGGCTCAAACCTTGGAATCTATCAGTCAAGATACTCCTCTTGACTTCCCCAAATCCACACTTCACCAAGATTCTTCCTCTAAGAGATCCAGACCTGTCTGTCGGACCTTGCCACATGCTCTGTTCTTGTTTACCGGATCACAACATTCTTCATTCTGACTTCTGATAGAGACATATCATGTCCTACAGATGTGTGGGATGAACTTTGTTGCCATCAATGACAACATTCACGAATCCATATAGTGTCTCTTGCCAACAAACACAATGCATTAAATCAAGAGCAGAAACACATTGACATATGAGACACCAAGATTTTGATGTGGAAAACCTTGTTAAGGGAAAACCACAAGGTGACTAACCCAATAATGTATTCTTTGTTAGAAGAATAGAAAGAATAAATGGCACATGCCAATTAGGGCTCACTACCTGAGCACATTGCTCACAAGAGGCTCACTGCCTACAAGAGACACACTGTCTACAAAAGAATAAGTATTACATACTTAAACAAGAATAGCATCTTCACCATGCTTGAATCAGTTTCATTTAATCCCAATACTTCTACTCTGCCTTTTGCTCTTCTCCTTGCTACCATACTCTCATCTCTGCAAGATACCCTTTGAAATGACTTTTCAATTCCTTATTTATACAAGACATTGACTTAGGAATGATCATCTAAGTCGGCAAACATTACAGAGCAAATACATAAATACACCATGACTAAATACAAAAGACTTCACATGGTTCAACACACTGTTGGCCACATACATCTAAGACTTCAACCTTCTTCTAGGGACATGCCAATCTTAACACAACATCTTCAAGATCATCCGTAGGATGTATAACTCATCCGGTTTGCCAGAGTTAGGAAGAACACCATCATCTAGAAGTTATTCTTCAATTGTGAGTTTAAACTCCAGTGTAGACTACCAACATGAACTAGACACAATCCAAGAGACCTCCACAAGCTAGCTTGAATCACCAAGAACATCCACACTACATCTGCTTACTGAAATCCTTCTCTCCTTCATCCAGAACCTCAAGAACATAGTCTGTCATCACTGTCACAATGGAATAGATGCTTGCGGACCTCTAGATCATGAACCATTTGAGTTGTCACTCCACATGGACTTCCTAAATACTTCACCAAATCCACATAACAGCATAATGCATTTCTAGATCTTACCAGACCTATCTGTGTCACTCTATCACCTCTGAACACCTGCTGGAACCAATTTTACTTGAGCGGCCACAACTTCTTTAGAACATCATGCCGACCTCTGAAATCTTTGTTGGATCATATTAAGACACATATCTACAAACCCTTTGAACCACATCCTCTAATCCTCATCTTATCTTGGATCTTTACCTTACTGTCTTCACTGTTCTTCTTTGTTCCTGATATGACCAATTTTCTCAATATCCTCAGCAAATAGTTCATCCAATCCTTATCATTAATGCAACAAGAGTATGTTGACATCAATGACAACACCAATTAGGCCCATACTTGTAACAGATATTACCAAGAAGATGGAGGAACAAGAGAGCAAACTATCAAGTTTATCTCAAAATTTTGATCCTCTCACCTATTCCATAATAAATCAAGAATGTCAGACTATTGCAGCTATAAATGAAATAAAGAAGCTTGAGAAGGAGAAGAAAAATAGAATAAGTAGGCTAAGTGAACTAAGAGGGATAATTATCCCTTAGTTAGAGGCAATGCATGAGGCCCTAACTGATGCCCAGACCATACCCCGGACCAGTGATTCGGTAGACTTAAAAATGGTAGAATCTTTTCCATTTTTGCTAGGTGGTCACATTTCAATTTTGGATAGGATGAAGAAGAGTTGGGCGATAGAAGTGGTTTAGTTAAAGACCACCTTTGCAGATATACTTCAGTATATGTAAGTATAACATGTATATATACTTATGCGGCTAAGTATAGGTTGACTTGTGGAAGTTTTGGTGTGCGGATTCTTGATGTCAAAGGGGGAGTGAGGAGTAGTGAAAAATGTGGAATCTAACTAAGGGGGATCTCTGGAAAAGTATACATAAGACCAGAGCATCAGCCAAGGGGGAGTGTTGTGTGACACTTAGTCATTTTTCACTAAGTGTTGCCATCAATGCCAAAGGGGGAGATTGTTGGCAAGAGACACTGTGTGGCTTCATGAGTGTTGTCATTGATGGCAACAAAGTGCATTCAACACATCCCAAGCACATGATATGTCCATACCGGAAGTCAGATTGAAGAGTATTTTGGTCTGGTGAGCAAGAAGAGAGCATACAGCAAGGTCTGACAATCAGGTCCGGATCTCTCAGAGGAAGTATCTCAGCCAAGTACGGATTTGGGGAAGTCAAGAGGAGTACCATGAATGATACATTCCAGAGATTGAGTCTTTGGTGATGAAAGAGTGAAAAGATATAAGCACCTAAGTGTTGGGTTCTTGTTTGGCAGAGTAGACTGAGGAACAACTAACCGACAAAGCATCAGACCTAAATCCGGATGAGAAACTGATGGTGATCAAGTTTCTTGAGGGATCATTCATGGTTGGCCAACATGATTGATGACTTCTATAACTATCTTTTTGATACGCATCACTTAGTAAGCATGGATTCAGCCGACAGACCAAGGTTTGGAAATATCTCAAGTTTTCTAGATGCCGACTAGAAAGATGTTGAAATCCTTGATGCGGATATATATACCAGATTTATTTCAGTATGAAGGTGTGTGTTGTGAGTTGTGAAGTGCGAAGAAAAGTAGAGAGTAGTGTGGAAGCAGCAATACAGGTCCGGTATGTGACAGGACAGCAACACTAAAGAAAAGGAAGAATGAAGTGCAGTAGATCAATGTATTGAGCCTAATCAGAACTGAACCTCAACACATGTGGATGCTTCTAATCAGTTCAAACACCTAGTTACATTCTATATACCTTGTAGACAATGAGTCTCTTGTAGGCAGTGAGCCTCTTGTGAGCAGTGTGCTCGAGGAGTGAGCCCTTATTGGCAAGTGCCATTTTGTACTTCTATTCTTTTAATAGAGAATACAATCTTGGGTTAGTCACCCCGTGATTTTTCCCTTAATAGGGATTTCCACGTAAAAATCCTTGTGTTATGTGTATTGATTTCTTTTGTACTCTCATGTTCATTTATGCTTATATGTTTTGATGTTGCACTATTGTTAAAAAAGAAAAAGTTAAGAAATTAAGATAACTGATTCACCCCCCCTTTTAGTTATCTGCATTGTTTCCAATAAATCCAAGGTTGAATTTGCTCATAAAGTTTCTAACAATACTCCTAAGATTCTATCAAGAAAACACCCTCTGGAGAATTAGCCTCTTACTACCACTAAAGATAAAGGTACCCAAGGTCCTCCTCTTGGTGATTCATCTCCTTTGTTTGATGATGCATTTGATTTCATAGAACATTGCAAGAAAACAAAAGTGCAGATTTCTCAACTTGATTACTTCCAATTGAATCTGCATCAGTTGGAGAGGTTGCTACATATTGTTAAAGGAAAACCAGATCCTTATTCTTCAGTACATCAACCGTTGAGTGATTTATAGTATGAAGAACTATCACATGAAGATGTCTTGCGTGAATTCTCACAAAAGGATCCCCCATTGGTTAATGTAGTCATTCCTGAAAATACTGATCCATTATATATTTCCTTGTATATAGCTGGTCGTTAATTAAGCAATTGCATAATAGATTCTGGTGCCTCTGACAACGTTATGTCTGCTAAAGTTGCCCATGCCCTTGGCTTACCATTAAATAATCCATTAGGCAAAGTCTACTCAATAGAATCTAAAATGGTCCCATTAGTCGGTCAACTTAAAGATGCATAGGTCGCTTTAGCTGCTTTCCCCAAAAAGAAACTAAAGCTTACTATCCTAGTTGCTGACATTCCCACGAGTTATGGCTTGTTGCTTAGTAGAAGTTTCTGTAAGGATCTAGGTGGAGAAATACAACTAGATTGGTCCCATGCCTTAATCCTAATCAATGGAAAGAAAGTCAAGCTGAATCCAGAACCCAAAGCAAAGTATATAGTCCTAAAATTAGATGACCCAAGGGTGGAGATACTTTATGAAGAAATGGGACCAGGCACATATATGCTCATGCAAAAAAAAGAAGTAGCCCTTGAAGTTATCTATCTTGACATGTCTTCTAGCCTTTAGACTATGGAATTTGATGGTAGCTGTTCTTCTTCCAGCTTAGGAGCCAAAATTGTTCTTATTTCACCTACAAGGGAAAAGTTTCCTATAGCTTTCAAATTGGTTTTCAACAACACTAATAATATAGCAGAATATGACGCGCTCCTTCTAGGCCTCGAGACTGTCAAAGAAAAAGCAATCAAAATGTTGAGAGTGCTTGGAGATGTAGAATCGGTCGTTAAGCAAATAAGAAATCAATTTCAAACAAAGAACGACAAGTTGAGAAAATATCAAAACTTAGTATGGGATCAAATAGAGTTCTTTGATGCATTCTCCATAGAAGTGATTCCTTGAGCTCTCAATTCTAAAGCTGATTGCCTTGTTATTTTTGTAGCTCTATTACTTCCACATCCAGAGTTAAATAAAGAACAATATAAAATTGAATTGGTGTATCGACCAAGCATGCCTAATAATGATAAACATTGGTAGGTTTTTGATGATGACAAACAAGTTGTGTCTTTTTTGGAGAAGGGCGGTACTTTTGTCAATTTGTTATTTAAAGGAAGTGAGACTTTTGCAGAAGATGAAGTGTTGCAATTAAAGGGAAATACCATCCCTAGGGGGTTGATTACTCTAGAGAGCCTATTTGATAAACATAATCATTATTTGAAGAATAAGGCTCAAGAGAAAAATCTCAATCTTTCTCAATATGATAAGGTGAATATAGGCACTGAAGATGATCCTAAAATTGTTTGCATCAGTAAAGCATGTTTGCTAGATGAAAGAAAGAAGCTCATCGCCCTATTGATCAATTACAATGACGTGTTCGCATGGTGTTATGATGATTTGAAAAAATTCATGAGTGGGAAATTTCAGCATTATATCACTCTTAAACCTGGGGCCACTCCTTTCAAGCAAAAGCAGAGGCAATTCAATCCTAAAGTTGCTGGTGCTATCTTTACAGAAATTGATAAAATGTTAAAGGCCAAAATTATATATCCTATTCATCATTCAACTTGGATAGCAAACATAGTGCCTATGAGGAAAAAGAATGGCGAAATAAGGATTTGCGTCAATTTTCACAATCTTAACCAAGCGTCTTTGAAAGACAACTACCCTCTACCCGTGATGGACCATGTTTTGCAAACATTGCTAGATCTAAAATGATGTCATTACTTGATGGGTTTTCTGGGTATAATTAGATACAAGTTGCCCTAGAGGATCAACATAAAACTTCTTTTACAACGCCCTAGGGAACTCTGGCTTACAATTGAATGTCATTCATATTGATCAATGTCGGCGCAACATTCCAACGTGCAATGGTCTCTCCTTTGGAGACATGAAAACCAAGATTATTGTAGTGTACTTAGATGATCTCACTATCTTTTCAAGAAAAAAGAGAAGACCATATTCAACATCTAGAGATGGTCTTACAACATTGTCGTGAACAAGTAATCTCTCTAAACCCCAAGAAATCTATTTTTGGGGTTATTGAAGGAAAGTTGCTAGGGCACATTGTGTCTAAAGATGAGATTCGAATTCATCCTAAACAAGTTGAAGCCATCCAAAAGTTGCCATTACCATCAAGCAAAATTGGAGTGAGGTCCTTCTTTGGCTAGATCAATTTCTTGAGGAGATTCGTACCAGATTTCTCTGAATTAACTCACCACATTGTACACATGATGAGAGATAAAGTGGTCTTCAAATGGACTAAACAAGGCAAAAGGGCATTCCAAGACATTAAAACCGCAATTGCAAATGCTCTAATTTTTGTTCATCCTAATTTTTCCAAAGACTTCATTATATATTGTTATGCTTCGGAACATACTATGTATGCTATTTTGACACAACAAAATGATGATCATATAGAAGCACGTATAGCATTAATGAGTGTTCCTCTGAAAAAGAACAAACTGAATTATTCTCTAGTAGAGAAGCATGCTTATGCAGTGGTCAAGGTAGTAAAACATTTTAGGTTTTATATCCTCAATTCACATTCTAAGGTTTTCGTATCAGACACCTCAATCAAAACCATTCTTACCCAGCAAGAAATAGGTGTTAATAAAAGGGCTTCTTGGATTGCCAAAGTCCAAGAATATGATATTGATATTAAGCCAAACAAATTAGTGCGAGAGAGAGGCTTATGTAAGCTCATAGCTGAAAATGGCACAGTTGGAGAATCTCCAAAAATGAATACCGAGCTGCCTCAAGTGTTGTTCGTAGGATTGACAGATGAATGGTTCTCGAATATAGCATACTTTCTTACATATGGAGAATGCCCGACTCATCTAACTCCAAAAGAGAAAAGAACTATCAAGTTAGAAGTTGCAAAATATATTATATGGGGTAATATTCTGTATAAGAAAGGGATCAATGGAACATTCTTGCGATGTGCAGATAAAGAGCAATAGAAGGAGTTACTCTAGATTTTCCATAATGAAGCATGTGGGGGACATTTCTCCTCTTCAATTACTGCATTCAAAATTCTGAGGAATTTCTATTACTGGCCCAACATGTTCCATGACATAGATGAATGGGTCAAGAAATGTGAGTCATGTCAATAGTTTAAAGGAAAAGTACAACTTGCAACTATGCCACTCAAACCAGTGGTCATTGAAGAACCATTCCAGCAATGGGGTCTTGATTTTATAGGTCCTATCAATCTGCACTCTAGTGCAGGCCACACTCATATTCTTGTGGCAACAGACTATTTTACTAAATGGATTGAGGCCATCCCAGTAAAGAAAACCACCTCCAAAGTGGTCTGCGATTTTATCAAATAGAACATCCTAGTGAGATTTGGGGTACCCAATAAGATTGTCATTGGTAATGCCACTAACTTCTCTTCTCATGAGATATCTTTTTCTTTATAAATATGGGATCATCCTTTCTCATGTGTAAGATTATTATCCTCAAGGGAATGGTCAAGCTGAAGCTAGTAATAAAAATATTATCACCATTCTTTAAAAATTAGTTGATGAAAATCAAAGGACATGGCATAAACATTTGTATGAAGCATTATGGACTAATCGCATGACCAATAAGAGAGCCACCAGGTTGTCACCATTTGAGCTACTCTTTTATATAGAAGCCAAATTGCCAATACACTTGGAGCTATCCACACTAAAACTACAAGATATACTTAAGAACCAAGAGTTCAAAGACACACTGGAGAAGAGGATCACTTATCTCACTAAGTTAGAAGAGAAAAGAGACAAAGTTGTTGATAGGATCAAGGAACATCAAACTTAGGTGAAAGAATTATTTGACGAAAAGGCTAGAGTAAGACCATTCAATAGTGGCAACCTTGTATTACTATGGGATAAGTAAAAGGAGCCGAAGGGTCTTCATGGTAAATTTGACTCTCTTCAGAGAGGACCATTTTAGAGATGCATGTGGAGAGAATTCTTTCTATCTTGCATACATGGGTGGAACATCGTTGCCCCTTCCCTACAATGGGCAACATCTAAATCATTTTAATCGGTGAGATAGATTGTTTTCTGTCTTTGTATATAGGTTAATTAGGACTTTTTGGGTGTGTTTCTTTTCCTACTATTTTGTTCCTCTATTTATTTCATTTTTGGCTTATCCGTGCCCTTTAAGTTCTTCTAGTATTCTCTCCCTTTCACTAACTCTATTTCCCAATAGATCATGCACTGATCTTTGTGGGTTAAGATTCTGGGTTCATCATGCATCCTTTGCAGTCCTTGTCCCCAGTTAGAGCCAGTTGTTGTCCCCTTTTTTTGATAGCCCAAAATTCAACTACCACCATCGATATGATGAATCAACATTTTTCTTAAAGCCATTGGGTCATTATCATTATACAGAGAAACTCATTGGTCTTGATAATATTGGCCCGTGAACACTTCTGCCAAATCCTTAACACTGTCGATCAAACAAGACATTCTATCATGTGTTATCATTTAAACATAGGCATTATTTTGAATCGGTTGATATCATTAGTTAGTTAAATGATAATGAAACCTTAAAGTGATTTAAAAGAAGAAACCTTAGCATCATTCAACAAAGCACAACTCAAACATTATGATAAGTAACCACCGAGCATCCAATCTCTCCCACGAGGCGCGATAATCAGCATGCCAAGGAAACACCATAAAGAAAGTAATAACAACTAATTTAAAATGTAATGATTCAAGGTAGAGTGCGAGTTTCCTAATTTGTGAAGCCTTCTCAGTATTCATATGTTCCATTTCGCCAGCTTTTCTGAGTGCAAGGAATGCATGATTGTTCTGAGCTCCAACACTCATTGCTTCTAATACCAGTGCAATTCCCATCTTGAAGGAGTAATTTAGAAAGTCTGTAATTTAGACCAACCACCTCCATAGATGGAGATTCTAGTCATCTACATATAGTAGTTCTGTTGACTAAATCATGAAAACTTGAAGCAAGAATGAGAGACATGAAAGGTAAGTGAGCTCCTCGGCCTTGTGAGAAAGATTACAACCTACAAACATAGATGTTTTGGTAGAATATGTGCTTCTTCTAAATAACCTGAGAGGGGGAGGGGCCTTGTGAAGATCATGGAATGAAATATTTATCATCATTTTAGTCATTGTGAAGTATATTCCTTAGGAATGATGTTTGTAGCCTCGAGGCAAATGAATTGTTTACAAAACCCTTAGGAACTTTCAAGCAGATATAAGTTGCAGGTATAAAGCTAGTTAAAAAAGTTTACAGTGTTGAACTTATGAAAACCATCATCATGAAATACAAACCTCAAGACTATGAGTATGCTCCCATGATTGACACCACACTTCAAGAGGTATTCGACACTAAAATCAAGAAGTCATTGACAGAAGGAGAATGATCAAAATTGTCCCAAAGGATTGCAGAGAGTGGCCTAGTCAATGTAGCTTGTTTTCCCACCATTGTCCAATGTTTGGAGCTAGTAATTGAATGTGCAAAATGGTTCAATCCCGAAGCCAGAGAGATCAGATCCATTGATGGGTTCCTGATGGCCAAGCTCGATGGGATTTCTATCACCATCATTCTTCGATTGCCATACAAAGAAAAGTTCATTTGTGTTGATAAACAAAAGGCCTACAAGTACTTTAGTGACAACAAGAGCAAATGCTTGAACAATTTGGCTAAGGAATGGATGGAAAAACTAAGAGGCAGACAGTCCCAACTTCCTAAGACACTGCACTACTCTCTTTTTATCAAAGAGATGTTCTATCTGATTGCCTTTCTTCACAAGTTAACAGGCAGCCCCGACTCAACTGAGTTTGAAATGTGGATGTATCTCTTCATCATTGTCATATCGGCAGGAAAACAATTTATTGATTGGGGCCACCTTATCATTGACTGCATAAATGACCAGCTAATCCACTTCAAGACCAATCAATGATTCCTCATGTCATCCTACTTGGTATATGCAATTGCCAATTTGAGATCATGGCCTGGTTTGAGTACCATAGTGTTCTAAATCAGGAAACACAAGTTTATGACTACTACAGATAGTTGCAGTTGGAACAAACTTTTGTATGTTTCAGACGAGTGAATGATGCTTTCACAATGCTTGCAGTAAGGTTACTTCAAGGAAATAAAGCTCTCAGAATTTCAAAGGAAGCGTCATTGTTGATAAAGAAGTATGGAAACTACTTCATTCAGTTTCCAAGGTTCACCTACCTTCGAGTAGGAGGATTTGATGGTTACCTTTCTAAATTGCCAAGGTATGTGGATGACAAGCTTGTTTTGGTCGAGCTTTGTAGACAACTGGTATCAGTTCAAAAGAAATGTTGAGATAGGAAGAACAACAAAGTGGCAATCCCTATTTACCTCAGTCACTACGAGTGTGAATCTAGCTCGAGGGCCAAAAATATGGAGAAGGCCCTAGCCATGATCAACTTGTATACATACTAGATGAGATTCCCCTTCGATATCAAGGGATATGTCAAGAATAATTTGAAGCTTGGTCCTAGATACCTTCATTTCCCCAATCTTGAAGACTTTTGGGAGGATTGCAAAGATGAGTTTGAGGTCAAAAAAAGAGACTGGATGAGGTTTACCTTGAAGCAGATTTAGGATTTCAAGATGGAATGGGTCATTGAAGGCATTGAAGATGACGAATCAGATCTAATTGATCCCTTTGATTTTGAAGAAACCCAGGCTCAACCTCTTCCTACTATTAATTGGACAGATCTAGAGGTTAGAGATGTTACAGAAAGAACCAGTTTTGTGATTAAGAAGTTAGAAGCCTAGATCAAGAAGAAGATATCCTAGATGACCGCAACGAGACTGGTAAATAGGAAAGAGACACCAAGCGGAAGAAGTGATCACTAGGACAGTTCCACTTCATTAGTTCCTTCCCACACACCAGTTATTGATGTTCTTTCTCAACAAAGAACCCAAGGAAGTGATGGAGATGAAGACCCTTTGAGGAGAAACAATCTCCAAAACATATGTGGAGATGAACCCAGGTATAAGAAGAAGAAGAAACCAAGGTCGAAGGAAAAAGAAATAGGTTCTACTTCAAAAGAAGAAGAGGAACAATAAGAAGTCTTATTTGATCCAGGGTTTGATGAAGCCATACCGACCACATCTTCTTCCATACTCATTGAATCCCCTCTCCTTGAAGTACCACATTCTACTTCATTTATGGTGCCTCCTTCCTCGAAGGATCTAGTGTATCAAACAGAAAACGTTGAAGAGAAAGAAGCCTCACCAATACCTAAAAAACAAGATCTCCAATCAAGCAATGCACATGAGCTATCAGAAGATCTTTCACTACCATGGTTAGAACAAAGCCTATTGAATAAAAGGAAGGTAGAAGAATTGGTGATTCCTAAATTCAGTATAGTTTATGATCTCTTCAGGAGATCTGAGAAGCTGAAGAAGATCAAGGTGGCTTCAAGAATAAAAACTGACTATAATTCAGGAAACATGTGCCTTGAGATAGCTCAGCCCACTTCTAAAAGGAATGTGAATGAAGCCACTCTGGTGGACTTTGTTATGTCAAGTATTGATATGGGCCCATCTACTCATGATGTCAACATACAAAATTTCAATGTGGTAGGTGCAAGGCTAGTGGAAAGGACCAAAAGGGAGAAGCGATTGAAAGATCAGTTAAAACAACAAGTAAAGAGTCTATCTTCTTACTTGAAGACCATAGTCGACACTTCTACCATGCCACTTAGCATTGATCATCGGTCAACCATCTGGGGCCAAGAAGGAGAAATTGAAAAAGGTACTATTGACAGTGTATAGAAATATCAAGTTTATGGAAAAACCACTAAGAATTAGGTGAACAAAATCAAATCTATTGCATTTGATTTCATTATTAAGGCAAAGGTAGTGCATGATAAGGCCTTAATAAAAAAGGAGGTCATTGAAAAGAGTTGAAAAATGTTAGGAAAGAAGAAGTTGTTTGGAAGCATATCCTGAAAGATTTTGCGAAAATGATGGAGATTGATGTCAACATCGTCGTAGCAGAAATGATCCTACCTGGCATAGAGGAAAATTACTTGGAAATTTGGACAAAGAGCATAAGTTGGAAATTTGTAACTATTGACCAAGTTTCAATAGAATAGGAAAGGCTGATGCTTTCTTGTGAATGAGTATCCACAAAGCTTTAGGATCAGCTCATTGCAATCCTTCCGAGTGCATCATTGATGGGAGAATCACAGGTAATTCAAGATGGTTTTCAGGATATGATTGATCGACAAATTTTCAACAAAGAACTTTTTGACAAGAACACAATGGACAAGTTGGTCGATCTCTATACTTCATTGAAGATTTCTATCTCCCAAATACCAGGTATGGCGACAGAATTGAGTAATGTCCACAAGTGCCTGAAAACTTGGAAGATGAGGATAGCAAACACCCTGATTCCTAAGGGTAAGTCTGTCACCCCAACCATTCAACTTTTTAGAATGTTTAGAGAAAGAGAATCTAGTCTACAAAATTAGTTTCCAGAGTTTGCCACTCCATCAACGGCGCCATCAACAAGCAGAGAATAAATGTGAGTTTGCATATTGTATAGTTTTCATTTTTTTTGTGTTTGTGTAGCTCAAGTCATGATTTTGGCTTCTTTTGTAAGTAATGATCATGATTGAGTTTCTCCTTCGAGTCTAATCTTTTCTCTTTTGATTGTAAAGTTAGGTTCAACCTAACTATTTCTCACATGGTAATTATTTTAAGTGCCTAAGTGAGGTAGTTACTCTAAGCGACTAGCTTTGTAAAAGAAAGTTATTCAAAATCAATGCACTTAAAGAGGGAGTTGGTTATTCCAAGTAGTTATAAAAAGTGGTTAAGGTAGTTACCTTAAGTGGTTACTAACCTCACCTATATATCTTCATTGTATTTCAATCGAAAGGAGGTTCCACTTTTTCACATGACAGTTTATGAAGGACTCGAATAGTGTTATTCAAGTTTGAAAGTAATAAAGAAATGCTTTGAATGTGTGTTCAACTTGATTTCATGTGTTGTTATTGGTATTCATATGTTTCATCAATAATGATCGTGTGCTTTCCTTTCAAAGTTGCATTATGAGAAAGATATTTCGCACCAAGTTTTGGTATCTCTACTTGGATGCATGGAACTTAAATTCATAAGTTTAACTCTTATTTCATCATTATTCTTTGTTATTTCTTTGTTTTTGTTCTTATAATTCTAGAAAATCTAAATACCCTTATCATATAAGGGAGCTGCCCCTCTTAAACGTGGAGAGGAATCAACATAGACCTGTGATTCTTCAACTGTTGTGAGCAGGTTATTGCTAATCCAAGGGCGAACGAAGTTACTCAAGAAGATTATTTTAAAGCAACAAATCTGTTTAGCAACAATCCCATAGAGAGATCTTAGCCAGAGTAGCGCGAAACAACTCTACAAGATCATATTTTTTACCGATATGTGGAGGAAGATGAGGAGGTGGTGGAAGCAAAGGTTGAGAAGTGGAATAGAAATGGGCACACGTGGTGCTTGCCTACTTTTCTTGTTATTACTGGTGTTGTATGTGTGAGAAACAACACCATAATGAGATTACTGTGACACACGTTGAACACCTCAATTCCTTTGATTTATTTGTTTTGCATAATTAAGAATATAACCTGGGGGTCAAGGTTGTGTTGGAGCACCTTGAACTATAATCACCTGTTTAAAGAAAAGAGGTGAAAATTGCACTTATTCACTATCCCATTGGTGGGCAGAATAAGTCTATTAATGATTATTGAATTGACATTATTTTCCTTTTGAGTAAGCTTGACATCCATCCCCAAGGGATTTAATGTCAGAGATCGTTCTTTATCCACGAATGCTTCATCTTTTGAAGGGAGAGCATTGGAATGAAGGGAGGGTAAAGTGTTGTTAGGAAAATTGTTGATTATGGTATCCTTAGTGATGTCTAAGGGGTTTGAACATGCAACCAAAGGAGAAATATTAAGGTTCTTCACATCCTTAGTCATATCAAAGGTACTTGAACATTCAATAATGCGGAAGGCCCATAGGATGAGCCATAGAAACTTCATATACTATGGTAGAAATAGAAGATTCAAGATGATGAGATGAATGCTCATTATCTATAACCATGGAGGATCCTTTGTGAAAGAAGGCCCCTCATCCACTAATGCTTCATCCTTTGAAGGGAGAACATTGGAATGAAGATGTTAAGAAATGTATCAATTATTTCATCCTCTTGCGCCAAAATATCCTCACAAGTGGGAACAATTTTGGGGGAGGGATCCAGATCATAGAGTGAAATATACAAAGTTGGGTAACCATCACATGCATTAGAGAGTAGATCCATGGCATTACCATGACTTGTAGTGGAAGTAGAAGAAGAACTATCACCATCATCTTTCTCAAGACAATTCATGGAGATGAAATTAGTAAAGTCTTCTAATATCAAAGGATACATACCCATGAGAGTTATGAAGCTATCAAAATCAGATATATAACAAAGGATGTCATATATGGAACATATATAAACATCAATATCATACATGGATTCTATGTGATCTAAAACATATGGATGCATATTAATGAATTTAGAGAAATTTTCAAAATCCATGATATATGCATGCAAGGATACCCAAGAGGAGCAACTAGAAGCATCCATAATGAAATGTCTTGTTTAATATATGCAAATATGATATGGAATAGAAATGTACAATCAGATTTATGCATTAATCAAGTACCACTGATATGAAAATAAGATCGTAATCAAAGACCTACAAGTGCAAGAGAAGCAGGGTCTTCCAAAAATTTGATATTCTTGGTAACCACAACAACTAAGTCTTGCAAATGTAGGATGTTTAGTATGTGAAAAATAAGTTCCTAAATAATTTATCCACTTAAATTCCATAAATGTTAAGAGAAATTTTATTTGATGAAGATGCACTAAATGCAAGATTAGCTAGAGTTTACTATCAAAACCCTATATTTTAAATTATGCTTAGTGCCTAAATCACAATTTTTCAATGCAAGAATTATTTTTGAACACAAATGAAATATATGACATGCTTCAATAATGTAAGATTAGCTTTGAAATGTAAATGACATCAGCAAAATCTGAAACAAGATCTTAATTACAAACCCTAAGTTTTAAATTTTACTAGGTTTTCCAAAAAAGGAACTTTTTGACAAGAACCTAGCAAATAAGAGTTTTAAATGCAAGATGCAACACCATGAAATGATTAACTAGTATAATATTGATTAGATTTGACACAAAATCAAAAATTTAATTCATACTATGAAGATCTAAGTTTATGACATGCAAATAAGGCAACAAATATGCTTCTCTCAAGATCTACAATGAAATGCTTGTTTTTCAAATTTCAAATGCAATGATGCAAGAATATTATGCACAAGAAGGATGATAAGGTACAATAAATTAAATACATTTAATCAACCCAATAATGCTGCAATATTTCAAACAACATACTAATTTGTAAACCCTAGGTTGAAGATTAGCTAAATTTCCTAAAAATGCAAGGCTTTTAAAAACCCTAGTTTTGAAACTATGCATAATTTATCTATGTAGGTATGTAAAATGAACAATGAAATCAATCTTAATCAGATCTAGGGTATAAAACAATTCATATTTGAAGCAAGATGGATTCCAAAGTGCAAGAAGAGTCAGGTTCACCAAAATGTTTAATAGAAAAGAGTGACTTATCCTAAAAGGTTAAACTAGGTCAAACCCTCTTCTACAAACATTAGGACATAAACTAAGCTTGGCTTCTGCCCAAGAAGGAGAGCCAAAGTACATGGGTTTTGTCCCTTTGTTCTATACAGGAGTCTCAACCAAATCTAATCAAATCTAACCAAGCAAACTAAGGTAAAACATCAAACCCTAGTTGACAAACATAAGAGCATAATAGACTGTCGGAAGTAGAAACCAAAAAACTAAATGAATAGCAAAGTTCAAGGATTAGACAAGAACCTAGATGTGGGAGTAGAAACACCAAGGACCAGGGCACTTGGGTGCCCTAGGCCTTTTTTAGGGTTTACAAAAACACATACTTTCACTAGGCCTATACCTGTAAGCTCTATCTTCTTCACAGAAATCACCTACATAAATCTATTCCTCTGACTTGCACACAAGGAAATAGGAAAAGAGTTGGGTGCTATTTAGGAGCTTGCCTAAGCAAGCTTAATGAATGGTGTTTCTACATCAACAATAGCAAAGATGACAGATAAAGAATATGTGCCCTAGGAGGGGATAGGAAAATTTGAAGTAGAATGGAATGCTAGAACAAAGCATGAAGGAAAGAGGTCACCATGAGCATGGAAACCCTAAAACTCTTGATGTGGCATCATAACTTGACTCAAGAAGTTGGTGTATCCCAAATAAGTAGAAATATCTTCAGAAGACTTGCAATAAGTTATTTCCACAACAATAATTCATAATAGAGAGATTTAGAGAAGAGTAGAGAGCATGAGAGAGAAGAAGAGAGAGTGCAAGTGTGCCTAGACTTCTTAGATAACTTAGAAGTGTTCAAATGACTACAATAACTTGCTTTTATATGTATTCACTCTCACCAAAAATGAATACAACCAAATGGGACTGACATTAGAATTCATTTAAGACTTTCTAAGCTAACAAACCACCAATTTAGGTCAGGGCTAAAGAAGGGCCCAGGCCGCTTGGGCACCCTGGCCCTTTAGCCCCAAAACACCCAAGATAAGGTACTTTAAGTGTGATTAGCCCCACCTTATAATGATTTTCTAGGTTTTATGCACCAGGATCAAGAATTACATGTTTTGTGTTCAAAAAGGTGTTAAAATAGGTCCTAATTAACAAGTGTAAATATTTTAGGTCCAACCAGGTGCTAAACTATGTGTAAAATGCTAGTGTACACATTTTACGACGTAACACTTAAATCTTGCTTCCACATCATTAGGACCCTCTAAATATGTATCTAACACTAGTTCACCTGACATATCCATTTTCTGGACAATGGACTACAATGATGGGCCAAACTCCTACAAGCAGAAATCTCTAAACATTTATCTAACACCAATTCTCTCGAGATATAGAAAAGGTAACAATCTTGGTTTGTAGATGCAGGAAGAACCAAAACTAGTCTACCAACCTACTCATAAACTACTGGTGAATGATATTTTCATTTTAAGGCTTATAATTGACCATGAACTTCAAATACTGGTGCCTATCCATTGGGTAATAGAGTCAAAATTTATCAAAGAAAGAACAATGAAGTGAAGCATACAAAAATTGACCTAAGCATATGGATGCATCAAATGAGAAAAATCAAATGGTAGAACATACTTAATAATCCAAAATCATTTTTCATAGATCCATGTGTAATGAAGACATGACTATTACAAAGATTGCAATGAATTAAACTGATACAACACTTATCAAATCTGCATTACAACCATACCATCAAGTGTGGTAAGAAGAAACCCTAACTTGATGTTACATGTTCCTCTAAAAATATATAAACAATCATGAAGATATTTTGTTGATAACACCCATTTCTAATATTCCCAACTAGAAGCTTCAACAAGCAATGTGTTTATGAAGAATTGTATAGTAGGAATTAAAACCCTAGAGTAAACTCAGAACTTGTAGGTGTCTACAAATTGGCTCAATAACCAACTTGTACAATGAGAAGAGAATTTCTATTCATACTTTTCAGTCTTGTGCCCTGATCCACCTGTGGAAAACTGAAGAGCATATATAACTTTGAATTTAGCCACCACCATGAATGTGAGGAAATATGAGAACCCATGAAATCTATGATTTTCACCAACCATGACATGAGAACCACGTGTGGAATCATGTCCATAGAAAAATAGATGCACCTGGTCATGAAATTGGCCTTGAGAAGTTCAGGGGTTGAATTAGATTATTAATGGCAATGCTGGATGTTGTTGAGACGTTTCATTGTGTTTTCTACACTTTTTTAGTGTTTCAAGTTTTCAATGGATTGGGGGACCAAGAGATGTAGGAACTAGGTGCAAAGGTTGCAAGGGAATCCGAAAACTTGCAAGGAAAAAAAGGGAAAAACATAGGAGCAAAAACTAGAAGTTGAAAGGGAATGGGAACTTAGGAATAGAGGATAGGGGAAGACTAATATCTGGGGTCTGAGAGGGACATGGGATTGAGAAGAGGAATGGTGGAAATCTAGGGTTTGGGAGAACTCAGGGACTGGGAAGTAGGGAAAGGCAGGAATCAGGAGTAGGATCTGGTCTAATAGAGGAACTAAAGGATCTTGGAACTAGGTGCAAAGGTTCCAAGAACCCTCAATTTCTCAAAAACCCAAAAAGGAAGAGGAAGGTGGGAAAACTAGACTTTTGGAGAAACAGGGAACCAAGGGACATAAGGACAAGGTACCAAGGTTCTAGGAAAACCTAAGAAGGATGAAGGGGAAAGTGGGGAATGCGGGACTCCATTGAAAGTTGGAACTCTGGAACCAAAAGGAAAGCATGGGAAACCAAGAAATTAGTGGATGCAGGGATAGAAGGACATGGCTCTAAGGTTCCAAGGGCCCCTAAAAACTTGAAAACTTGGGAAAGGATAGAAAAACATGGAAATGGGCCAACACTTAAAAAATTTTGACATGATGCTAAGGTCACCAACACTACCCCAGGAAGATGAAAGAGCATGTCATTAGGGATTGTGAATTAGTAGGAACCAGGGACTATAGGGCAAAAGGGTCCTAGGCTAGGAAAACCTTCGGGCTCAGAATATTCTTATGTCCTTGCAAAACTTGAAAACCTTGAAAAGCCAAAAATGGTTAAGGGGAAGCCACACTTAGGATTTTTTCTAGATTTATGGGTAACATTATGACATGGCTACAACATGGGGAAGGGGAAAAACAAGAATTGAGCACATTACTAAATAGTTTTTTGCATTTTTTGGCATAGCTAATCTGGGTCCCAACATAGCCTATATGTTGCAAAGAGTTGGTACAACACTGATCAAGGAAAAGGATGCAACCCATAAGTGGCAAATGGCTAAGAGGAAAACCATAGTGGAGACAAGTAGAAAGAGAAAGAACATGCCCTATACTTTTGTTAATGAATTTTTGTTTGAAGGTTTAGAGGATAGTAGAAATGAAGAAGGGGATGAAGATATCCTCATAATAAAGGATGAGGCTACAAGAGAGGCATGCTAAGAAGAGGAAGACATGGAGGTGATAGTGTGTGTACCTAAGGTTTGAGAGATAATTGATGATGAAGAGTGGAGTAGTAAAGCCATGGAAGAATATGAAGAGGAGGTAGCAGCCAAGAAAATGTTGCAAGATGACAGTCTCAATTGAGGAATCTTTCCACTTGAGGGGAAAGGAAAGCAAAGGTTCCATGAGAAAGGAACGATGAAAAAATGTATCTAAGAGGCTGCAAGTGGGAGTGAGAGGGCTCCCAAGGTGCTACAATTAAGTGTAGCAAAGAAGCAGTCTATGGTAAGATACAAGGGTGATAGAGGAGGTCACCAAGGAGCTGCAAGTAGAGGCAGTTCAAGTGCTACAAGTGAGTGTAGAAAGAGAGTGCAATAAGTGTATTGCATTCAAGTCACTATAGGTTAGTGTAGTAGGAAAGCACAAGGAGGAAGATACATGGAAGAATCTACAATGAAGTGCAGCAAGGGAAAGGTGCAGACATGAAGCTACAAGTGTAGTTGAGACAATTCTACAGATGCTGCAAGGACCTATAGCAAAGGGAGTAGACTATGCAAGTACATATGTCGCTAATAGTGGAGTTGATATAGTGCTACAAGATGGAGCAATGAGTGATCATAAATTGATGTTGATAGTGGATGTAGCCAAGGAGAGTGAGAAGAATGCTATAGGAGAGATTTTTCAAATAGAGATAACAAGCAACAATGAGTGTCTAGGCATGGAGGTAAGGTAGGATAGAATGCATGATGATACATGTGAGATTAATAGTTTATGATAGTAGACAAATGTTGCAAGTAAAGGTAGAGTGTGACAGTAGTATGATGCTACAAGAAAATATGACAAGTGATGGTAGCAATGAACCTTCCAATGTTAAGGATTTGATGAAGACATGTGTAGAGGAGAACTTGGGGAAGGATAAGATTGAAATGCAAGTTGATGGTTTGGCAAAGGAAAGCCTACATGTGGAAGAAGACCATGAGGAAAACCATGAAAAGGTAGTAACTTCAAAGGAGTGACAAATTCAGAAATGGGTACTCAATGTGTAGGACACTAATAGGTGTAGTGATGTAGTGAAGATTGATGATAAAAAAGATGAGCTAATGGATAGGTTATTTGAGTTTACAATGCATCCAAATTAAGTCCTAGAGATGAATTCATAGTCAAGGATCAAGAGTTATTGTTTAACTACTAAATAGAGATGTTGATGAGAAATGCATATAAATGGAGATGTTGAATAAAAGTTAGGAGAAGAAGAATGTGTCATTAGAAATCCACCATGAGGTAGATATTCATGTTCAAACTGTCATTGTAGTAAAACTAGGTGAGGTAGCAGATGATGATAAGGAAAGAATCAACATAGCTTTACAAGATATGGAGATGTTTGGCAAGATGTAGCAAAAGGAGGAAGAATTTGGGAGTCAAGAAATTTCTTGGAAACTATATAATAGTTATATATTAGGGTAGAAGTGTGTTATACATAGAGGTAGAGAAAAAAGTTTAATCTTTTGGCTAAAAGTGGAGCCATTTATGATGAGGTGTTTGTCTTGTACATACCACAAAGGTTCAAACAAAGAGATTCATGATCATGGAGGATAACAAGTTTGCTAGATATATAAGAGAGATCTAACTACCTATTAGACAACTGCATATAAGAAGAAGAAATGACTCCTATTGAAGATGAAAAAGTGGAAGAAAAGGTATAGGGATTTAGCTATAGGTCCACCTGTAGGCACACAAGCTATGACATGCAACAACATATAGTTTTGATATTGAGCAAGGGCTCAAAAATTTTGTAATCATGGGAGTATGATATAGGGGCATCACCCAAGCTCCTTGAGATGCAATTATTTTCTGTTGCCGTAAGTTTTTAAATTCAAATTCTTCCAATCATTAGCAAGAAACAAAAAAGAATCCATTCAATCCAGCATCAACCAACATTTATGCAATGGTAAGAAAGGTTACATTAGATAAGCAAATTCAAATGATTACCTGGGACACTCCAAGCATTAGTAAAAACTACTTTTGTGCCCACATTGAAGATTTGAGAGCTAGGTTTTACAGGGAAGTCTATGGCGGTTGTTGCGGCATTCAAGAGGCCCTAATTTTGAGCATTAAAATTAGTTTGGGAAAGATTATTGATAGTATTAGAGAGTTGAAAAGCCTAGAACATGCCAGAAGGGAAAGATTGAATAATCATTTTTGGAGTATAAATAAGATGCAGGTGGAGAAAGAGAGAGAGGAGTGAAGAGAAGAGAAAAGAAGGATAACTAGAAGGAGGAGTGCAAGTGGTAAGAAAAGGGAGAGGCAAAAAATGATAAACCAAATAGAAGAAATAGGGAGAGAGAAGGAGTCTGCAAACAAAAATAAAAATAGGAAAAGGGTGCAATGAAGAAGAAAAGAAGAGAGGATTTTGAGAATGGTGTAGGAGAAAAATGGAAAAGGGTCTGCATGTAAGGGAAAAAATGGAAGGTCTAGTGTGAGAGTAAGGAGCATAGGGATTAAAAGAGAAGAAAAAGAGGAGGCGCATAGGCGCAAAAGGGAAGAAAGGACCACAAAGAGGAGGCTTGAGATAGTACAATAATACAAAGGGAAGTTCTATTTAAAATTGGGCCATAAAATCCAAGCCTATGTAAGCTACTCAAATGATAGATGAATGTATAGACTTATTTCAGTATTAATAAAAGGAGAAGTCTTATTTAAACTGTAGTTTTCCTTGATTTGTCATTATATGCATGTGATTTGGCTTTTACAATTGAACTTGATATGTGTAATCAAACCCACCTTGACCCATATGGGGAACTATGTTTATGTGTTTCATTGTTTATATGTACTAAAAACTGTATGTATGTATATGTGCATATGCTCATGTGTATTGTTGTTGCCTATAGCAATAGGGATGAGCACAGTGTTGGATTAAAGATTCTTGTAGGTGTAGGTCAAGAAGAGAGCATCTTGGGTGACTGCAGTACTACATGCAACCTTGTCTTTAACTTGCAGCAACAGGGCAAAGTGTGTGTGGGTTAGTTTAAGCCACCTACAACAACAGTAAGAGGAGAATCTTGTGACCAAAAATAACCTACAACAAAGTTATTGACTATTTTAAGTCACTTGCAATACTTAGTGTGTTGGGTGCGGGACAAGAAGTGGTGTTCAACTACTATGGGATAGCTAGCAGCAAGGGTGAAACAAGGTGTCATTGTGTGTGGCGCCATTAGTAGTCAAAGACTAGTCTAAACTCATAAGGATTTTGCATTCTTGGACTAGAATGCATATGTAGAAATAACCCTTGGATTAGACCATGTTGTAATATAGTCCACCAAATTTCAAAATTCAAATTTCTTATTCTTGATGTTGACATTTGTAGAATAATATAGTTACCCTATCAACTCATCTTTTAAATACTTGAAGTTAGACAACTAGGATCACGCATTTATTGATAGTCATAAGTCATTCTTCTTATCTATGAAGTCACAATGCTCATTACAAAATTATATGTACTAGAGCATTACATTGCTAGTAAATCAACAATTACATCCTAGATGTTGTATCAACTACTTTGTGTATTTTCAAGTATTATTTAATGGCAAAGTAGCTTTACTATCATGAAGGTGGTTGAAGATATTCCTTTCGATTTATGGGTGGCCTCACTATGCTTTTCAACACAACCTCTTGTCCAACAATAGGCACTAAAAGTAGGAGTGAAGCATAGAAGGCCACACCAACAAAGGGCAAATCTATGACAGAAGGATGAGATCACATGGTAGAAAAGGGTAGGCTATAGGCCAGACCTAATCTTGCATTAGTCTAACCATGATTTGAATTTGTCACATACTCTAGATCATAGATATTTACTTAAATCTCCAATTCCTATCGACAATCATACTAAAATAATAGAACCAACATTCATCAATATCAAGAATGAAAACCTATTTACACTCATTAGACAATATAAATTTTAGATAGTGAATCAAAAAATTCTAATGGAATATAATAAATATACATTTAATCTTTCATAGTTCCTTCTTTAACAATGACCCTTTTCCACATATAAACTCAACCATTATAAATATTCCTTCTAATGGAAGGGTAGACCTTCAAATTTAACTCTCGAACTTGCTTTCCCAAATTTTTCAATGTACACCTTTCACACCATTCGATTGTTGATAAGATTTGAATCTTTGGCAATAAGAAGACTACTATTACAATTGTTCTCAAAAGAAAAAAACTAAATTTGTTGCACGCAAGTAATGTTCGACAACCAAAAAACATTGTCCAGAAATTATAAAATTTTCAAAATTGTGTTCTTAACTCAATGTAAAAGATATTCGTAATTTACAAGATCGTCATAGCAAAGAAAAATTCCTAACTCTTAGAAAAACTCATTGTTCGCTTATAGTTTATAGCGATAGATTAGTCTAGTGGTAAATTCCATGTTATAGCTTCTCCACGACCTATAACATCATGACATCTAGTTAGTTTTGAGGTGAATATAATTTTAAAAAATATATATATTATTTTGCTGAAATATTTTGTATCTCTATATTCTATTGATTCGCATTATGTTAAAAGTTTAATATACATTAAGAAACTGTGCAGCTATAAATTGTAAACGTAAATTTTCTATTCAAAGCTAAGTTTCATCGATATCGAATCTTCACCATTTGTAATGAAGAATAATAATGAAGAATTGAAGACATAAGTGAAAATTACAGAGTTCTTTGCGAGAATTTGGCAAGTCTGAACTTTATTTTTAATAGCCATTTTTGTTTTATAGAAGTTGAAATTTTCCCTAAAATATTATACATGTCAACCTTAAATCTCCTCACTCTCTCTCTTTCTTTTTTTTTAACGAAAAGATGGTAAAACCCTCAGACTTATATTAGACTATAAAGTTGATAAGTACAAAATGGGGTAATCAAACCCATATCCAAAAAGAACAGAAAGAGCCGGAATATAGACACGGCTACGCCATTTGCAAAACTAAACAAAAGAGAGCAAGAGAAGACACGAAACCGGCCAAAAAGAAGAGACCAGAAAACCTAATCCACCGTAAACACACCCCTATGCACCACTTGTCACCACAGGCCCAGCCACCCCGCTTGCCTCCGCCGTAGGTTCTTCCACCTCATTCTGGTCCGGCAGCTCCTCAATGTGTGACTCGGCATCCAGAGCATCAAGGTTCCTTGGAAGGCGTGGAGCGAGGTCTGCGGTATGAAAACGGAGGAAACAAATAGCCACTAACAATTCCTTGCATCTAATCCTCACCTTCTTCGGCACTGTTTAGGAATGACCCCTGATAGCCCTTTCGAGCCCAATGATATAGCCACAGAACAACCCCCTTTGCATCTTCCTGTAGATGCACTCGTAAGCTTTCCTGGAGCGTAGCAAGTGTGAGGGGAAAAGAGTTCCGATCCATGCGTTTCCAACCATGATATCGTAGTTTGCCAGGGCTTCATTCCAGCAGTCCACGTTGAACAACCTCCTATTGATGATTCCCATTGCAATGGGAAGAACATAGTGTGCATCGAGAACTATATCCGTTAGATTAGAGAGGAACACTAAAACCACCTCCGACCACCTCAATTCCCGCTCAGGAGTGCCATCTAACCACCTTTGGTTGCATACGCTTTGGACTGCAAACCGTGTAAGCGTGCAATCAAATTGGAAGATTTGGTTTAGGTCCACGATGCTGACACTGCCCCTAATGACCGGTTCCCACTGGAAGGGGTGGAAGAAAATTCTGAAGTTCGAAACCTCGCCCTCCATTAGCCCAGCGTAGATGTAGCAAAAAACAGAAAACCACTGCACCAATGAGGGAAAAAGCGAGGTAAAACGGAGCCGATAACCAAAATTAATGAAGTAAAGTGAGAAGAATAGCCTTTTGAAGCCCCTATAAAGAAGAGCAGGCGCCCTTGATAATAAATGTGGCCTAAGATGTAATAAAAACACCTCACTTGTAAATACTACGTGACGACATCCGCCACCCTTGGGATTTAAGAATCTGTCTCTTCTATGTCTGTCGTCCATCAAACACATCAAGAGATGATATTAACCGTGTTCTCAGGGACCAAGAAATCTATGCGACAGAGAGAAAGTCATTTTTGTGATAAATGAGGAGCTGGCCCAACCACAGGTGATCACTCTTCCCAAGCTCGGGATTGAAAAGAAGGAGCGGAGAGTAAATAAATGTACTTGAACCCTACTCTGTGAGTGCCATGTGTGTAGTAGGAGTGAGCTGTCTCGAGACAAGATGGCACTTGACCGTTTACATCTTTGCTGAGATGAGAAGGCACCTTTGGAGATCGCTATGAACGATCAAACTGACTAGAAACAACAGAGAAGAATAAATGCACGCTCTAGGGAAATGACGTACCGCTTTGCTGGATAAGAATATATGTCATCCTAAGCCTATGTTTAGACCACCCACCCGCTCCGTCCCCTCACTCCTGCCTACATGAAAGGTCACCAGACAAAGTCCTTGGAGAAGCGGTTGTGAAAGCAGAACTCCGGGAGAAGAAGAAGCCCGGTCCTTATCCAAGAGAGACTGGGATTGCTTCCTTGATGTCCCCTGAAACCAAGGAACCTGTTGATGTGTTTTTTTATGCACATGCAAACTTAGAATAAAATACTAAGTATTCTATCATTTCTTGAACAAAGTTTCCCGAAGACTAAACAATGTGATTCAATGAGGCAACTCCAAGGTTCTAGATGTGTCAGGTCTTGACTTGCAATGGCTAGACTTAGTAGTTGATGTGATTTTGCTATTACTCACAAAGGGACTTACGCTGAATATACTCCTTATGATATTCTCCTTGTTATGAAGTTGAACTCACTCTAATCAGCTACGAAAAGAAAATGAAAAAAGGACAAGGGTCTAGAAAGCTATTCTAAGGACAATGATATAATGAAATATGCCAAGATAGACAAACTCTTCATAAAACGAAACTTCGCTTCGCCTTGAGAACCAACAACTACATGAAGTAGGTGCAATCTTCTAAGGAAACTCAAGGATTTTCATGTTGTAAACTTTCATCCAAACACCCACTGCTGGCGCAACTTGAACAAGTATCCACAACTTAACTAAAACAAATGTGGTTCAGGCTAACTTTGCAAAATAACTTATCATCGACAAAAAAGTATGAACCATTAAGGAAGTCATCAAGTATCTCCACATATAAACATTACATCAATGAACTTCTAATCTACTTCTAAGCTAATTGGAAACACATCTCAGTCATATCTGAGAATTTGAAACCATGCTAACATTCCATCACTAGACAAATCAACATGAGAACCAACAATGAGCTTGTATTGATTTTGGAAACGTATTTTTACAACAATTTCATATGTCTCTTCAATGACTTCGAAGAGTCTCCTCTAATCTACTACTATTTTAACAACATCTACTCCTACTCTTCTATCTTGATCTCTCCCTCTCATACAAATAAGAGAAATGGGCCTTATATAGGCTTCAAAATTACATGAATGGCCAGGATTGATTCGAGAATCAATGGCCAAGATTGAGACAACAAGACAGTTTGTTACAAAAATTACTATTTTTAGAACATGCAAATGACATGGCAGACTATGATTGGATCAATGATGTGCACATGCCACCTCAGCATCGAGCAAACCAGTTTGATTTTCTTTGTGTTCATATTGCTTGGAATATTTTCCCAAATTTTGTCATCTTTTGGAGTAGTCTTCGAATCTGGATTTTCACCTCTGGAACTTGGCTGCTTTGAACTTGAAACTTGGGAAATTTTGATACTTTGTCTTGTTTGTCTTTCATGCAATAGTGCAATTTATGGATTCGTGATAAGGTTGCTCATGCTCATCTCTTGTTGTTCTTGTGTAGGATATCTTCATTCTAACGCGTTGAGGGTATCATGAATGCGACGTCATGGAGTAGATTGGTGCAGGATGAAGGTTCTTCTTCTTTGCATAGCACATGAAATAGATGGTTCTGGAACTTGGACTTGCATATGAGCCTTTCGATGATGACTCCTTATGCACAGTGAAGTGATGTTCCTCCTCCAGACACATGAAGTTGTTTTGGATGCATGATGCTGATCTTGGTATAAGCACTCCTCTATGTGGCAATGATGTCTTCCTCCTCGAATGCTCTTGAACAATACTCCTCTTGCTTTGAACTCTCCTATGCAACTTCCTACCATCTTCATTCCATTACCTACATAGGAGAAACAACTATCAATGCAAAGATATTTGATCATCAATTCAAATTTCATCATTGGTCTCCTAACATGTTTTCCTTACAAAAGGCCTTAAGCTTATTTGTTTTATGCAATGAAGAAGACTTTTTCATGTTTGAAAACTTTTTTTTATCCCCTTCTGGCCGACTGGAATCATGCTTGGATAGGTGCACTTCTTGGGTCTGCATGTATAAAATGTGTTATTTGAGGTGTCATGAAAAGTTCACCAAAAAAAGATGGCAAATTGACTTTCTTACTTGAATTTCTGCTTGGAATCTACCTTTTTCTGCTCTGAATTTGGTTTTGGAATGACTTTTTTAAAATGAAAATGATGCTCCTTAAGTACACTTTTAGATTTGACTTTTTCTAGGCCGACCTGCTTATTGTTTTGCATGTTTTTTTAATGTAAAAATTGGATTTTCTGGTCGACCTAATAACTTAATTAGGTTAGGCGCACCTTTTGGGTCTTCATGTATAAAAAGATCACGCAAGGTGGGTGCATAAGTGTGCCTAAGGAGTTTGGTGGCCATTTTTGGCATTATGTATAAAAATGTTTTATGCAAGCCTTCATCAAAAGTGTGCCAAAGGCAAATGAAGTTGGCGCTGATTTGAGATCAACATGTATGAAAATAAACTACAAGCTCTTACTAAAAGTCTGCTCAAGCTAATTAGCAGCCCTTTTAGGTGTCTTTGTATGAAGTGTAAAAATGCATTATGCAAAGTCCCCTCGAAAGTGCACCAAAATGGAAAAGCGGACTTTTTAAGTACTCATGTATAATGTTGAAAATGCACATTGCAAAGACCCCTCAAAAGTGCGCCAAGATGGAAAAGTGGACTTTTTATGTGTATATGTATAAATTGTTTTATGCAAAGCTCCTCTTCAAGTCTGCTTTTCTATACTTAGCCATTTTTTAGTACTCGAAACCAACGTATAAGTATATGCTCAGATATTGAATATCCTATACTTCAAATATTTTGAAATATACATTCCAGGATGTTTGAGATAGGTCTCAGATCCATGGGATTTAACATGCAGATTCTAGATTTTTGAGGATCCGCCAGATTTCAGACTTAGTCAATTTTTCAGGATTTCATGACATGCATTAGGATTTGAGACTTAGTCAATTTCAGGGTTTCAGGACAAGCATCAGGATGAAAGCATATAGACTCCTTAGCAAGAATATGTTGAGACTTAGGCAAAACAACACTACTAAACCAACAAGCTTAGAGAAAACCTAAACCTAAAGCAAAACGAGGATGGAAAGCGAGAAAAAGAGTGGTTCCCCATTTGCAATTGGGCAATGTGTGATTAGGTCACAACATCTAGTGCCAATTTGAATAAATGTTCCTAAACATTTCAAAAATAAAAACCCAATCCAGACTCAGAAACTTCAAACGATTCCTTTAAAGTCATCAACCTACTAGAAAACATACTCGAAAGGGAAGAAGAATCCTAGATTGGATCAAGACACTTCATAGTTAAACATTTTTAGAACAGTGATTAATATAAAATCTTGAGTGTTCCAAAGATAAACAAGAATCACAACTTCAAAATTCCTACGTACACCCACATTTTAGGCTAAATAGACATGAATACTTGATCAAAGAGTTAAAATCAAAAGCTTAGCACAACCATTCATATCTTGAAGATCCAAGTGTGTGCATCGTGAGTTAATTCTCATCTATCAGCACTTAAGATCATCTCAATTCCTTTGTATTAAGCTACGTGATTAGTACACACCTCATGAACTACCTAGACATGGCCCCACTACCAGCAAGTGTCTATAGCCCCAATGGGTTTGTCTCATAATTCCACTTGAGCAAAGCCCCACTGCCAGTCAGGTGCCCATAGCCTCAGTAAAGATTATTAGATTGTCCACCTAACTGAGTTATAGTGTGTGAATGTGATTTTCTTTTCTTTTCTTTTTTGATTTTCAACAAGCTTAGATTTGGCAGAGTACAATGCAGTACCGCTACCCTTGCAACACATGCTTTTTGAAGGTACGAGTTGAAAGGAAGAGCTAGGTGTGCGGAAACACTTCCTACACTAATCTATTGAGGAGAGGGCTATGCAAATTCAAATTTATCCTAACTATTACAGTAATGTTAAACCATTAACATGAGATATTGTAGCAAAACACAAGAACTAGAATGTAGATAGAAGAAGAGAGACAGAGATATACGGTGGGGAAAACCCTTATTGGGTGAAAAACCCCACACTCAGAAACTTGCACAATATATTAAAAAATCTAAAAGAATGTTTACAATACACTTGCAATGCAAGCTTCAATGGTCTTCAACACTCATGCCTAGAGTCAATCCAGTAGCATAACAGTATCTGTAAACCTGTGATACAAACTCCATCTCCAAGCACCTGTTTAAATAGAACATACAAGGCAATTTTTTAACCTTTCTTGGAATGGGCGTCCAATATGGCATCTTGGACCAAAACCCACACCTAGGGACACTTGGTCAACATTGTAGAATGTGTCTAACACTTGTCCACAGCTCCTATCCCAAAGAGGTCACCTATTTCCAAAATGGGCTATGACAGATGCTCTTACGACACTTACGACCGTCATAGAATCTGTCATAGTGGTTACAACTTACAGCTATAAGAGAATCTGTCATACACATGCTATAAATAGCATATTCTCTTACAACACATCATATTCCACCTTGGGACACCCAAATATGCCTCATTCAAAGATGCTTCATGACACATGTCATTACCTGTCTTATAACCTTCTATTCTCGACTCTTACATGTCATAGATTTGTCATAGGAATCTGTCATAACAGTTTCAGTCAAACATTCCTTACACAACATAGAAGATGCCAACACATGGCAGAATATTCCTAACACTAAGTGGGATGCCTATCTCCTCATGTAAGGACAAAATAACAAGTTGTCATAATCCATGTAAGATTGACACATCGCCGTGCCACATCCCACAATATGACAAAGTGAAATTTCCAATTATTTACAACATAGGCAATTGAATAATAAATACAAACATTACAAATGCAGAGAATTACCAAGGTTGAGATACCTTAATTCCCAACGTTCTCCCACTTGTCGAACACCTTGTAAGAGCCAGTAGAAAAATAGGTTTTAACTACTATAGGTCGAGAGGCCCATAGACTCTGAACACCATCTGAACTTCTCTGTGCCCACTGGTTTCGTCAATGCATCTGCAACATTCTTCAAAGTATCTACCTTCTCTAAATTTACCTTTCCATCCTCAACGATGTCCCTCACGAAGGGAAACTGAACATCAATGTGCTTGGTTCTAGCATGGAAAATTGGATTCTTTGCAAGGCAAATTGCACTCTGACTATCACAATTGATCATGATTTGACTTGCATCAACACCAATATTGGAACACAATCTCTTAAGACAAATGGCTTCCTTACAAGCATGAGTTGCTGCCATATACTCAGCTTCTGTTGTGGACAAAGCAACAACAGGTTGTCGCTTACTCATCTAACTAATAGCACCACCAAATAGTGTAAAAACATAAGCACTGGTGGATCTCCTGCTGTCAATATCACCTACCCAATCTAAATCCACAAATCCATGAATATCAACAGAATGTAGAGGTCCTAAAACATTACCATGATAGCAAGTGGAATACTCGGAAGTACCCCACAAATATCTGAACACTCGCTTAACTGCATCCCAATGAACCTGTCCAGGATTAGCCATAAATCGACTAAGGACTCCCACTGTTTGGGCAATGTCTGGTCTTGTGTAGACCATAGCATACATCAGACTGCCAACAACACTAGCATAAGGTACTCTGCTTATGTCCTCTACCTCACTTGGAGATTTTGGACAATCCTCAATAGACAACTTTGTCCCCAAGGAAACAGGAAAACACAAAGGTCTACAATCTCCCATGCTGAATCTGTCCAACACGGACTTCACATAGTTACTCTGGCTTAAACAAAGTTTTCTGTTGGTTCTGTCTCTTCTTATTTCCATTCCTAGAATGTACCTGGCTGCCCCTAAATCTTTCATTTCAAACTGAGCTGACAACTGAGATTTAAAATCAGAAATCATATTCTTACCCTTCCCAATGAGCAACATATCATCAACATACAGTGCAACAATGAGAATACAATCACCATCAAACTTATAATAAACACAGTGATCCAATTTCGACCTCACAAATCCAATTGACAACACAAAGGCATCAAACTTCAAGTACCATCTCCTAGGGGATTGCTTCAAACCATACAAAGACTTCTTAAGTTTGCAAACCAAATTTTCTTTACCTTTTACCATGTAATGCTTTGCCTGTGACATTTAGATTTCCTCCTCCAAGTCACCATGAAGGAAAGTTGTCTTCACATCCATCTGTTCTACCTCCAGGTCATAAGTTGTTGCGAGAGACAACATGAATCGAATGGATGTCAACTTTGCAATGGGAGATAAGATCTCACCATAATGTATACCCTCCACTTGTGAATACCCCTTCACAATGAATCTAGCCTTATACTTCTCAATACTGCCATCTGCACCAATCTTCTTCTTGAAGACCCATTTGCATCCAACGGGTTTCCGTCCAGGAGGCAAAGGCACCAAGTCCCAAGTTTGATTCTTTTCCAAAGAAGCCATTTCTTCCTCCATGGCCTCCTTCCAGGAACCTACATCTTTCATATCCAAAGCCTCTAATATAGTTCTAGGTTCATCACTGTTAGTGAGCAAAGCATAAGCACAACTAGAATCAAGCAATGTAAAACCAAACCTTTCAGGTTGCTTCCTTATCCGTGTAGACCTCCTTAAGAGCGGAGGTTGAGGTTTAGCTTCTTCTTCTGAGCTTTCAGAGCTACTAGAGCTCTCCTCATCATCAAGTCCAACATTGTCTTTCTGTTCAGTCTTCTCAGGGGTGAGAGGAAACTGAACAACATCCTCTTTCTTTTCTTTTTCTTCCAACTGTAAAACAGTGGAAGAAGGTGTAAGCTATCTGAAGATGACACTTCTGCTATACAACACTTTTTTAGCCATGGGGTCCCAAAGCTTGTATCCTTTCACACCAATAGAATAGTCGATATAGATACACTTAACAGCTTTGTTCTCCAACTTTGACCACTTCTCCTTAGGCACATGTGCATATGCCTCACAACCAAAAACATGAAGATGCCTTACTGAAGGCTTTCTACCAGACCACACCTCCATGGGTGTCTTTCCAACAAGAGTTGATGTAGGAGATCTATTTACTAGATAGCAAGCAGTGGCAACAGCTTCAGCCTAAAACTTTTGTTCTAGACCAGCTCCACTAAGCATAGTCCTAGCCTTCTCCATCAGTGTCCTGTTCATCCTCTCTGCAACTCCATTTTGCTGCGGTGTGTATGGAGTTGTCTTGTGTTTTTCAATCCCAAGTTCCTTGCAATACTTATCAAATTTTGTAGAACAGAACTCACCACCGTTGTCAGTTCTCAAACATTTAATCTTTTTACTAGTCTAATTTTTAGCAAAGGCTTTAAACTCCTTAAACTTGCTATACACTTCAGATTTGCTTTTGAGAAAATAAATCCATGTCCTTCTACTATAATCATCTATAAAAGATACAAAGTATATAGATTTTGATAACAAAGGAACATTAACAGGACCAAACACATCAGAATGAATGAGGTCCAACACACCAGAAGACTTATGAGAACTCGAGTAAAACTGAACACAGTTTTATTTTTCATAAATGCAATGTTCGCAAAAGTCGAACTCAAGATTACAATCATCTAACCCCTCAACGAGGTTCTTTTTTTTAGGGTACGCAGACCCTTCTCACCAATGTGGCCAAATCTTTTATGCCATAACATTATCTTTTCTATAGGAAGTTTAACTTCCAATGCACGATTACAACCATCAAGACTAGAAACAACAGATTTCTTCACTGCTCGTTCAGATGGTGGGGATGAAGTGACTGCTGCCCTCTTCCTTGAGTTAGAAGAACTATTGCATTGTGTAATGCATGCTTTCAGCTAAAACAAAGTACCTCTCCAAGTACCCTTAGCAAGCACCATAGATCCTCTAGTCATCTTGCATCCTTCTTTCGAAAAAACAACTTGCACACCTGCATCATTCAAACTACTTACAGAAAGTAGGTTCCGTGCTAAGCCTGGGATGTGCATAACCCTAGAGATTCCCTTCACTCAACCATCAGGGAATCAGATAGAGACTCTTCCATGACCAACGATCTTCAGATGAGAGTCGTCACCCAGATACACCTTTCCACCATCGAACTCCTCATACTTAGTGAACTAGTCTCGATGTGAGCTCATGTGGAATGATGCACTAGAGTCGATTAGCCACACATCATCAGATGCATGGGTTGCCAGGGTTGCAATGAAGGCATCACTGTCATCTTGTGATTTGTCAGAATCTGAATCAGGAGCTTTCTTCTTTTTCTTCTTCTCCTCTTTGCATTCCTTTCAGAAATGCCCGGTCTTTCCACAGTTCCAACAAAGAGCCTTGGACTTTTGAGGAGATTTGGATTTCCCACGGGATTTGCATCTACCCTTCTCAGCTTTCTTGTCCTTCTTCTTCCCTTTCTCCTTGGGTCTTCCACGAACTGCAAGGGCTTCTTTGGCTGCCTTAGAAGACTTTCTCCGCATCTCTTCAAATAATAGTGAAGAAACCACCTCTTCCATTTTGAATGTGTATGTGGTGCTTCTAATTGCCATGACAAGATGATCCCATGAGTCGGGAAAAGAACAAAGCAGGGTCATACATTGATCCTCCTCCTCCATCTTTACACCAATAGGTTTCAATTGTGCAACCAGCATGTTAAAGGCATTCATATGCTCAGCCATGGATCCTCCATCCTCCATTCGAAGAGAATACAACTTCTTTCTCAGGAAAAGTTTATTGACAAGGGATTTGGCTTGATACGCATCCCCCAACTTCTTCCAAAGGAGTTTTGCAGTAGCCTCCTCATGGACATTTAACAACACAGAATCGGCAAGACTAAGTCTTATGAGACCCTTAGCCTTCCGATCCTTGAGATCCCGCTCATCTTGAGTCATTGTAGCTAGTTTAATTCTGTTCACACTTTCCCAAAGGTCTCGGTCAAATAACATGTCTTCCATCTTGAGCTTCCATAGTTTAAAATTACTGTCGTTGAACTTTTCTACTTCAAACCTTCCTGATGTGCTTGCCATCTCCTTGCTGCAATAAGATACAGAATGCTCTACACAGACTCCCACTCAACTTAAGATTAGCTCAAGAAACCCCTACCCAACAACTAGGACCAAGAGGTGATCAAGCTTTGATACCAACTGAAAGGAAGCTAGGTGTGCAAAAATGCTTCCTACACTAATCTATTGAGGAGAGGGCTATGCAAATTCAAAATTATCCTAACTATTACAGCAATGTTAAACCATTAACATGAGATATTACAGCAAAACACAAGAACCAGAATGTAGACAGAAGAAGAGAGACAGAGATATACAGTGGGAAAAACCCTTATCGGGTGAAAAACCCCACTCAGAAACCTACACAATGTATTAACAAATATGAAAGAATGTTTATAATACACTTGCAATGCAAGCTTCAATGGTCTTCGACACTCATGTCTAGAGTCAATCCAGCAGCATAACAGTACCTATAAACCTATGATACAAATTCCATCTCCAAACACCTGTTTAAATAGAACATACAAGGCAATTTTGGACATTTTTTGGAATGGCCGTCCAATATGGCATCTTGGACCAAAATCCCAAAGAGGTCACCTATTTCCAAAATGGGCTATGACAGATGCTCTTACGACACTTACGACCATCATAGAATCTATCATAGCGATTACAACTAATAGCTATAAGAGAATCTGTCATACACATGCTATAAATAGCATATTCTCTTACAACACATCATATTCCACCTTGGGGCACCCAAATATGCCTCATTCATAGATGCTTCATGAAACATGTTGTGAGGCCTACACTTTTTCATTTCCGTACATGTGACTATTTAGCTTAGTGTTGTTAGTATTTTTATATTTATGAGACTGTTGTTCCCAGATTTTAAAACTATTAAATCTTATTATGTTAAAGGAAAACTAATTGGGTGATGTTAGTTAGATGTTTACATTAAGAGAAAACAAATTGGGTGATGTTATATAGATGTTTACTCTATTAGGAAAACTAATTGGGTGATGTCTGATTAGTGTTTACATTACAGGAAAACTAATTGGGTGCTGTTAGATAGAAAATTGTCATGTGATTTCATTATGTTTATAAGAACAGAGTTATGCTTTAGAAACGCATGTATTAAATTTGTTTCAGCTATGATATGTATATGTGGAATTAACTTTGAGATTGAGTGTGTAGGTATTTCTAACAAAACCACAGATACAGGAGATTATTCCACACCTTATGTCGTAATCCCTTGTGAAGCCGATCTGGTTCCACGAGGAACCGAGATCAACTCTGTGTTTGATTTAATATTGTAATGTTGTCTTGCATGAGGTTGAATGGGTTAGGTCTACCCTCTTGTAAATTTGAATTACGATATGTGTTGTAAGAATTATTTTTGAATTCTATCTTATTTTTAAATTTTTAAATTTGAGGCCCTTTTCTTGTGTCTTAACTTGACCCTGGGTGTCCTAACTAAGTTTAAATTAACCCTAGATTATACCCCATGGGTCTAGGGTCACTTTTGACTAGGATACCCTTTGGTTAACCTCCGTATGGTCACCTTAACTTCATAGTGAAGTTAAGTGACGAATTTAGAGGTATGGGAAGGATAGGATGAGTGGAATGAACACTCAAGCCCATTTCCAAGTCATGGAATGACTCCATGATCCCCCAAATAATGGAGTGCTTTGTCTTTTTGTGCCTCTCTTTTGGTGGGAGTTCCTCATAAAAAGGGTGGTGTGTCATTCACTCCCTTTTTATTTCTATTTTACCTATTATATTTTATTCCTCCATGTGTTGGAAAAGGGCTATAGTGGGGGACTTCATGAGTGGGGTTATTTTTTTATCCCACTTGAGGTAGTGGGAAAAAAAGTGGGGTTATTTTTTATTCCCACTTGGGATAGTGGAAAAGGAGTGGGGGTATGTTTTAATCCCACTTGAGATAGTGGAAAATAAGTGGGGTTATCCCACTTGAGATAGCGGAAAATGAGTGGGGTTATTTTTTAATCCCACTCGGGATAGTGGGAAAGAGTTATAAAAGGAAGAAATCTTAGTGTAGAGAAAAAAGAGTTTTTTCTTTGGAGGAAGGAAATTGGAGAGGAGACTAAGTGTGGAGCTCTTCATCAACTATATCCATAATAGGGCTTGTAAAGCTTAGTGAGCAAGTTTACTCACCCTTGTATGTCTTGTTACCTGTTTGATGAATGTTGTTTTGCAAAGGTTGTCTATGTGGTATTTCTGTTATTTTGGGTTTGTGATGGGTGTTTGAAAGAGCTTCTTCCACTTGGAAGACAATGCTCATCATGTGTGGGGAAGGGAAGGTGTGAACCTCTTTGGGTGCATTCTTGTTCTTGGTATATGGAAGCCTTGAGGGCATGGTTGTGATTTTGAGCATAATGGCTATAAGGCTTGAGAGCCTATTTGGGATATCCCTGGAATTTTTTATTATTTGAATGGCTTGAGGCCATGAGAAAAGTTAAAGTTTGTTGGCTTGAGGCCATGACAGAAGTTGTGATAAAATATTGAGAAGAATGACACCCTTGAGTTGAGTGAGTCTACTTCCCTACCCTCTTTAAACTCACCTTAGTTGAGTTTTTTGTGTTGTGAGTAAAACCATGGGTGGTGTGTGTTGTTTGTTTCTATTTTTGAGAAGTGGTTTTTGGTTTATTCTACCCTGGGTGTGTCGATAATCTCCCTAGCTCACGGGTGACTCTCTTGCGGGTCTACAGTAGGGAGGAGAGCAGCTTATGTGGTGTTTCTTTCCTTGTGTGATATGCAGGTTTTCTGGGAGCTTATTGTGAAGCTTCGAGAAGGTTATTGGATCTTAGAAAATATTTTATTTTCCTTAAGTCTTATGGAGAGCCTGATCTTTTAATAGCTCCTTCCTTGTCGATTTTTCAAAAGGAGAAAATTATCTCCCTATTGTTGTATAAATTGTTATTTTTGGAGTTGTGAGGAAATCCTCTATGATTGGATTGATGTTTGTATTCTACTGTTCATTAAGTTTTACCATTTTAAAATGAGGAAAGGAAGAGAAAATTTATTTTGAAAAGGATATTAGACTTGTCTAGTTCCTTCTTCTTCTACTTGCAAAGTTGTGAGTTAGTTGATGTTTTAATTAAGTTTGTAAAAGTATTATTTCTGTGCAAGCTTAGTAGAAATATTAGTTTTAAATTTTGTTATAAGTCAAGTTGTAATTTTGCTACCATGAAAGAAATAAAATTTGGGTTGCAGTATTACTTTTGAAATTACCGCCACTTTGAGGGTCTCTTCCTAGGATGGGGACCATTTCACTATTCACTATTCACTTTTACTATTCACTTTTCATTATTTACTATTCACTTTCCACTAATCACTATTTATTTTTACTATTCACTATTTACTTTTACTATTTACTTTTCACTATTCATTTGAAGGCAAACTATATGTAGTTTAAAACATTTGACTTGAAATAGAAATTTTAATCGAGGAAAGTGGGATTTATTTATGCATAATGTATAATACGAATTGAATAGATGCTTAAACTCAGAGTTGCAATTTAGAAATACATTTTTTATACAATTACAACTTAAAAAGAGCATAAGTAAATATATTTTAATTTTAAGGAAGAGTTTTTCAAAAGTTTTAACAATTATCCTAAATTAAATGACAGGAAAATGAAGAGGAAAGTATGATCCCTTCATTTACAAAGGACACTGAAAATAAACGCAAACAAGCCATCACAGGCATTCCATGAGTGGCCATTTTAAACTCAACTGTAGATTTAGAGAATAAACGTCCAATTGAAAAAAAAAAAAGAAAGAGAAAGAACAGCTAACCTTGGAAAACAAAGAGGAGAAAATGCGCGGCATTTCCAAACAGGGCTAAGAGAACTAAGTAAGTTTAACCTAATGTTAAACTTGTTTAGGAACAAGTTGATTATTAAAATTAATTCAAACGTTGAACTAAAACCTAGAGCGGAACCCTAGGGGGACTGAGTCGAGTGAAGTTAGCCAACCCTGTTTAAGTGATCTAGTTTACCAAGAAATTAGGAATAATGTAAAGGATACAGTGTTAACGTTGTTCGATAAAGAATGTGAAGGAAAAAAAAAAAGATAACATAAGAAAATCTTGCACAACGAGAACGGGAATGAGATAGAAATACAATCAAAATTAAATTTCAGAGAAACGGTATAATGAACGTGATAGAAATACAATCAAAATTAAATTCCAAGAAAAGGAAGAGAGGGCAAATGAACGGGCTTGGTTGAAAATGCTAAGTCTGAAGGAGGAGAAATTAATATTAAATTCCAGAAAATGGAAAGAAGAAATAGATGATTGTGCTTTGTTGAAAAATGATCTATCACCTGAAACAATTGTTGTTCAAATGTAATTCATGAGATTTACCTAAGTCAGGAAACCATGTGTTTTCTTGCATAGGGTGTACGCACATGTACTTGGTACCCTGCTGACAACTATATTGTTTTCACCTTAAGCATACGCCACCGAGCACGTCTACGCATGCAAGGGGATTTCTAGGGAAGTGTGGGAAAATTTTTTGATAGTTCATATCATGACCACATGATGCATGTGAATATGACACACATGAATACGTGTTGTGACCGCATGGGAATTGTGGGCATGACATTTGGTATCAGAGCATAAAGTTTAAACACTGGGTATAATTGGGCACGTTATTATTCCGCAACGTTGATAATTAGTGTCGAACGTTGGGCCTTCGAGGTCAACAGCTGGACCAGGTTAAGGTCCAGTGGGACATGTATGACGAGGTCACTGCAACATGGGAGGATGCAACGAGACTGAGGACTCTGTATCCTCACCTCTTTGATGACTTCCAGGAGGAAGTACAGTCTTAGGGGGGAAGGATGTGAGGCCTACACTTTTTCATTTCCTTACATGTGACTATTTAGCGTACTGTTGTTGGTATTTTTATATTTATGGGACTGTTGTTCTTGGATTTTTAATCTATTAAATCTTATTATGTTAAAGGAAAACTAATTGGGTGATGTTAGTTAGATGTTTGCTTTAAGAGAAAACAAATTGGGTGATGTTATATAGATGTTTATTCTATTAGGAAAACTAATTGGAAGATGTCTGATTAATGTTTACATTACAGGAAAACTAATTGGGTGATGTTAGATAGAAAATTGTCATATGATTTCATTATGTTTATAAGAGCTGAGATATGCTTTAGAAACACATGTATTAAATTTGCTTCAACTATGATATGTATATGTGGAATTAACTTTGAGATTGAGAGTGCAGGTATTTCTAACAAAACCACAGATACAGGAGATTATTCCACACCTTATGTCATAATCCCTTGTGAAGCCGATCTAGTTCCACAAGAAACTGAGATCAACTTTGTGTTTGATTTAATGTTGTAATGTTGTCTTGCATAAGGTTGAATGGGTTAAGTCTACCCTCTTGTAAATTTGAATTATGATATGTGTTGTAAGAATTATTTTTGAATTCTATCTTATTTTTAAATTTTTAAATTTGAGGCCCTTTTCTTGTGTCTTAACTTGACCCTGGATTATACCCCATGGGTCTAGGGTCACTTTTGACTAGGATAACCTTTGGTTAACCTTCGTATAGTCACCTTAACTTCACAGTGAAGTTAAGTGATGAATTTGGAGGTATGCGAAGGATAGGATGAGTGGAATCAACACTCAAGCCCATTTCCAAGTCATGGAATGACTCCATGATCCCCCAAATAATGGAGTGCTTTGTTTCTTTGTGCCTCTCTTTTCGTGGGAGTTCCCCATAAAAAGGGTGGTGTGTCATCCACTCCCTTTTTATTTCTATTTTACCTATTATATTTTATTCCTCCATATGTTGGAAAAGGGCTATAGTGGGGGACTTCATGAGCGGGGTTTTTTTTTTATCCCACTTGAGGCAGTGGAAAAAGGAGTGGGGTTATTTTTTATTCCCACTTGGGATAGTGGAAACGGAGTGGGGGTATTTTTAATCCCACTTGAGATAGTGCAAAATGAGTGGGGTTATCCCACTTGAGATAGTGGAAAATGAGTGGGGTTACTTTTTAATCCCACTTGGGATAGTGGAAAAGAGTTATAAAAGGGAGAAATCCTAGTGTAGAGAAAAATGAGTTTTTTTCTTTGGAGAAAGGAAATTGGAGAGGAGACTAAGTGTGGAACTCTTCATCAACTACATCCATAATAGGGCTTGCAAAGGTTAGTGAGCAAGTTTACTCACCCTTGTATGTTCTGTTATTTGTTTGATGATTGTTGTTTTGCAAAGGTTGTCTATGTGGTATTTCTGTTATTTTGGGTTTGTGATGGGTGTTTGAAAGAGCTTCTTCCACTTAGAAGACAATGCTCATCATGTGTGGGGAAGGAAAGGTGTGAACCTCCTCGGGTGCATTCTTGTTCTTGGTATATGGAAGCCTTCAGGGCATGTTTGTGATTTTGAGCAGAATGGCTATAAGGCTTGAGAGCCTATTTGGAATATCCCTGGAATTTTTTATTATTTGAATGGCTTGAGGCCATGAGAAAAGTTAAAGTTTGTTGGCTTGAGGTCATGACAAAAGTTGTGATAAAATGTTGAGAAGAATGACACCCTTGAGTTGAGTGAGTCTACTTCCCTACCCTCTTTAAACTCACCTTAGTTGAGTTTTTGTGTTGTGAATAAAACCATGGGTGTTGTGTGTTGTTTGTTTCTATTGTTGAGAAGTGGTTTTTGGTCTATTCTACCCTGGGTGTGTGGATAATCTCCCTAACTTGGGGGTGACCCTCGTGCTGGTCTATGGTAGGGAGGAGAGCAGCTTGTGTGGTGTTTCTTTCCTTGTGTGATATGCAAGTTTTTTGGGAGCTTATTGTGAAGCTTGGAGAAGGTTATTGGATCTTAGAAAATATTTTATTTTCCTTAAGTCTTATGGAGAGCCTGATCTTTTAATAGCTCCTTTCTTGTTGATTTTCCAAAAGGAGAAAATTATCTCCCTATTGTTGTATAAATTGTTATTTTTGGAGTTGTGAGGAAATCCTCTGTGATTGGATTGATGTTTTTATTCTACTGTTCATTAAGTTTTACCATTTTAAAATGAGGAAATGAAGATAAAATTTATTTTTAAAAGGATATTAGACTTGTCTAGTTCCTTCTTCTACTTGTAAAGTTGTGAATTAGTTGATGTTTTAATTAAGTTTGTAAAAGTATTATTTCTGTGCAATCTTAGTAGAAATATTAGTTTTAAATTTTGTTATAAGTCAAGTTGTAATTTTGCTACCATAAAAGAAATGCAATTTGGGTTGCAGTATTGCTTTTGAAAGAACCGCCACCTTGAGGGTCTCTTCCTAGGATGGGGACCATTTCACTATTCACTATTCACTTTTCACTATTTACTATTCACTTTCGACTAATCACTATTCATTTTTACTATTTACTATTTACTTTTACTGTTCACTTTTCACTATTTATTTGAAGGCAAACTATATGTAGTTTAAAACATTTGACTTGAAATAGAAATTTTAATCGAGGAAAGTGGGATTTATTTATGCATAATGTATAATACGAATTGAATAGATGTTTAAACTCAGAGTTGCAATTCAGAAATACATTGTTTATACAATTACAACTTAAAAAGAGCATAGGTAAATATATTTTAATTTTAAGGAAGAGTTTCTCAGAAGTTTTAACAATTATCCTAAATTAAATGATAGGAAAATGAAGAGGAAAGTATGATCCCTTCATTTACAAAGGACACTGAAAATAAACGTAAACAAGCCATCACAGGCATTCCATGTGTGGCCATTTTAAGCTCAACTGTAGATTTAGAGAATAAACGTCTAATTGAAAAAAAAAAGAGAAAGAGAAAGAACAACTAACCTTGGAAAACAAAGAGGAGAAAATGCGCGGCATTTTCGAACAGGGCTAAGAGAACTAAGTAAGTTTAACCTAATGTTAAACCTGTTTAGGAACAAGTTGATTATTAAAATTAATTCAAACGTTGAACTAAAACCTAGAGTGGAACCCTAGGGGGACTAAGTCAAGTGAAGTTAGCCAACCCTGTATAAGTGATCTAGTTTACCAAGAAATTAGGAATAATGTAATGGATACAGTGTTAACGTTGTTTGATAAAGAACGTGAAGAAAAAAAAAAGATAACATAAGAAGATCTTGCACAATGGGAAGGGGAATGAGATAGAAATACAATCAAAATTAAATTTTAGAGAAACGATAAAATGAACATGATAGAAATACAATCAAAATTAAATTCTGAGAAAAGGAAGAGAGGGCAAATGAACGGGCTTGGTTGGAAATGCTAAGTCTGAAGGAGGAGAAATTAATATTAAATTCTAGAAAATGGAAAGAAGAAACAGATGACCGTGCTTTGTTGAAAAATGATCTATCACCTAAAACAACTGTTGTTTAAATATAATTCATGAGATTTACCTAAGTCAGAAAACTACGTGTTTTCTTGTGCAGGTGTGCGCACATGTACTTGGTACCCCGCCGACAACTGTATTATTTTCGCCTTAAGCGTACGCCGCTGAGCATGCCTACGCGTGCGAGGGAATTTCTAGGGAAGCGTGGGAAAATTTTTTGATAGTTCTTGTCATGACCACATGACGCATGTGAATATGACATGCGTGAATACATGTTGTGACCGCATGGGAATTGTGAGCATGACACATGTCATTACCTATCTTACAACCTTCTATTCTCGACTCTTACATGTCATAGATTCGTCATAGGAATCTGTCATAACCATTTTGGTTAAACATTCCTTACACAACATAGAAGATGCCGACACATGGCAGAATATTCCCACCACTAAGTGGGATGCCTATCTCCTCATGTGAGGAGAAAATAACAAGTTGTCATAATCCATGTAGGATTGACACATCACCGTGCCACATCCCACAATATGACAAAATGGAATTTCCAATTATTTACAACATAGGCAATTGAATAATAAATACAAACATTACAAATGCAAAGAATTACCAAGGTTGAGACACCTTAATTCCCAACACGAGTTACATTGATAACTTGGCTAGCTGGGTGTGGAATTCTGATGGCGGCAAAGGTGGACCTTTAGATTTTTCACTTAATGTGAAATCACAAAGATTCACTTCGGTACCTCTAGATTTTAAAAGTGTGAAAAGATATAAGATCTCAAAATAGTTCAAGTCGCTCTAAACACTCGATTTATCTTCCAAGAATAAGCAACATGCTATTCAAACACTAACAGTGGAGTCCACAATGAATCTATCCATCTGATGCAAGTTTCTCAAAGGAAAACTAAGAGGCTAATAATTAGATTAAGATTTGGCATTTTAAACATAGTAATCACAAGATGTCAGTGTCAAGACACAATAAATGATTCCCTTCCGAGTCAAGTACAAATCCTAGCTACTTGATAAAGCTAAAGAAAATCATCTTCAGAATCCGAAGAATTTCATGTACATTTATCAAAGAAATGAACTAACATTTGATATGAATCAGGACAAATGTCCTTAAAAGGATAACAATGCCCACTTCACCAATTGAGAAACCCACAAAAGAAACCTAAACTAAAGCAACAACCCAAACTATGGAAAGCAAATTAAACTATGACAAAACTACTCTAAAGCAATGTAAAGGAAAACCTACTCTAAGCAAGCTATGTACAAAGAGCAGACACGACTCAAAAGACTCGAATATATACAAGACCTCTAATGATTCCTCAAAATGAAAAGCAATAATAAGGCACATGTGATGGTTTGGATTTTGGCAAATTTGTCCTTGAATTCAAAGAAAAATTTTCTCATAACATAATCATTGAATTCTGAAAAAAGTTTGCACAAAATTATAAATTGTGGTGACTCATTCGGACCATGATTAATCCATATGCAGGTTGTTTTTCAAAAATTTCCATAATCAAATTCATACTCTTCAAATTCACCATTTGGAAATTCATGATCTTCAAATTTATAATCTTCATCACTAGGAGCAAGGAAAGATACAACCTGGTGGTCTTCATCTTTAAGTATCAATTCTTGTTCATCGCTTATCAATACGTCGGGAGGTCGAAGTTGGTGATGAATCATCCCACTCGCAACCACAACATGCAAATCAACATTATAATCAATAGTGGGCATATCAAAATGAAAAGGTGAAAATAATGAAAATTTAGAAGCATGGAACATTTCACCTGTAAGCTCATCTTGGATTTTCAACAATGGGCTAAGCACCAACTCTAATTGCTCTGTGTATTTAGCCTTCATTTCTTCAACTTGTTCATTTTGGCATAGCCTCGGCAAGAACTCTTGTTGTATTTCATGTATGAAAGCGTCGAGCGCCCCTTCAAATTACACTTGATTCGCTGACTTGTGGATGATGGCTTGTAGCATATCTTCATGATCACCATCTTTTTCAAGGACTCTTGAAACCTCTTGCAATTCACCCTTAATAATCTCTTCTAGCAACACGAATGAGTATGTAACAAGAAATTCTTCTTCTTGCAATGAACTCAATTCACTTTCTTCTTCTTGTTCAGCACTTATCTTTGTTTGAACATCTTCTATTCCGTTTTCAACCTTTTTAGCAGGAGGTTTGTTCTTACTTGGAAGAAGGTATGCGAACAGACTTTCTACTTGATTATCTTGTTTACTTATGCTATCTTCATTGTTGAATAACATGGGAACATCTTCTCCTTTGGGTGGTGAATTGATTTCTTGAAGACATTTGCTCCATAAGTCATTTAATCTTAATTGTACCTTGGATTCTTTTTCCAACCTTAATTCATCCTTTACTTGATGAACAACTTCTTGACAAGATGAACACATGAGTTCAGAATGTGTAGTGTTGTGAATCCTACACCAACCACCTAGAATCAACATTTCCTCTACATACAAGTACTTCTTGATTCCTAGTATCTTCTTGATCATTTCCTTAAAACTTATGAAGAACTCTCTTTCATCAAATAAGGCATTGGGAACCACCTTTGTAGAAACAATCGACTCATATACCTGTGAAAAAAGAAAATTTTTCTTGCAATGCTAATTCCATCCTTGATAAAAATGTTAGGCAATATAGCTCTTTGTGTCCATTGGTGTCATGAATTCTACATCCCTTCCTTGATGCAAAGTCATCCAAACTCTTAGGATAGAGTTGTGTATTCAAAGCCCACCAAAGATAAAGAATATCATCTTGAGGATGATCCATATTGAATTGCCTTGGAAATTTTGTGAAATCCATCCTTTTGTTTGTATTTTCAAGTTTTTACCTTTTTTTGGATTATTTGAGGTTTTATACTTTTTTAGATTTTTTTGGCATAAAAAAGATCTAGCAAATCTCAAATTTAGCTTTGAAAGCTCACTGGGTTCTAATTCCACAATTCGGAGTTCATTCGTGTGCTCAGAGTGAAAGAAGCAATGCAATTCCTTGTTCATGCCCTTTTATCCTGAGTTGAGATGTATGTAATTCTTCATTCTAGTCTCCTCCTTGCTACATTCTGTCAAGCGGTATGAGGAGAGGCATGCATAAAAGTGATGAATGATGGAGCGATGAATGATAAAACATGAGAATATCTTTTGTATGCTTGGAGAAAATGGAGCATTTCGTTGTTCTAGCCCTTGTTCTAGTGCCAATTCTGTTGATGTGTCTTTTATGCACATGCAAACTCCTAATAAAATACTAAGTATTCTATCCTCTCTTGAACAAAGTTTCCCAAAGGCTAAACAATGTGATCCAATGAGGCAACTCCAAGATTCCAGATGTGTCAAGTCTTGACTTGCAATGGATAGACTCAGTAGTTGATGTGATTTTGTTGTTACTCACAAAGGGACTTATGCTGAATATACTCCTTATGATATTCTCCTTGTTATGAAGTGGAACTCACTCTAACCGGCTATAAAAAGAAAATGAAAAAAGGACAAGGGTCTAGAAATCTATTCTAATGACAATGATATAATGAAATATGCCAAGATAGACAAACTCCTCACGAAACCAAACTTCGCTTCACCATGAGAACCAACAACTACACGAAGCAGGTGCAATCTTCTAAGGAAACTCAAGGATTTTCATGTTTTAAACTTTCATCCAAACACCCACTACTGGCACAGCTTGAATGAGCATCCACAACTGAACTAAAACAAATGTGGTTTAGGCTAACTTTGCAAAATGACTTATCATCGATAAATCATAAAAAGTATGAACTATTAAGGAATTCATCAAGTATCTCCACATATAAACATTACATCAATGAACTTCTAATCTACTTCTAAGCTAATTGGAAACACATCTCCATCATATCCAAGAATTTGAAACCATGCTAACATTCCATCACCAGACAAATCACCATGAGAACCAACAATTAGCTTGTATTAATTTTGGAAATGTATTTTTACAACAATTTCATATGTCTCTTCAATGACTTCGAAGAGTCTCCTCTAATCTACTTCTACTTTAACAACATCTACTCCTACTCTTCTATCTTGATCTCTCTTTCTCATACAAATGAGAGAAATGGGCCTTATATAGGCTTCAAAATTACATGAATGGCTAAGATTGATTCGAGAATCAATGGCCAAGATTGAGAAAACAAGGTAATTTGTTACAAAAATTACTATTCTTAGAACATGCAGATGATGTGGCAGACTATGATTGGATCAATGTTGTACACATGCCACCTCAGCATCGAGCAAACCCGTTTGATTTTCTTTTTGTTTATATTGCTTGGAATATTTTCCCAAATTTTGTCATCTTTTGGAGTAGTCTTCGAATCTGGATTTTCACCTCTGGAACTTGATTGCTTTGAACTTGAAACTTGGGAAATTTTGATAGTTCATCTTGTTTTTCTTTCATGCAATAGTGCAATTTATGGATTCATGATGAGGTTGCTCATGCTCATCTCTTGTTGTTCTTGTGTAGGATGTCTTCATTCTAACGTGTTGTGGGTATCATGAATGTGACCTCGTGGAGTAGATTGGTCCAGGATTAAGGTTCTTCTTCTTTGCATAGCACATGAAATAGATGGTTCTAGAACTTGGACTTGCATATGAGCCTCTCGATGATGACTCCTTATGCACAGTGAATTGATGTTCCTCCTTCGAACACATGAAGTTGTTTTGAATGCATGATGCTGATCTTGGTATAAGCACTCCTCCATGTGGCAATGATGTCTTCCTCCTCGAATGCTCTTGAACAATACTCCTCTTACTTTGAACTCTCCTATGTGACTTCTCACCATCTTCATTCCATTACCTACATAGGAGAAACAACTATCAATGCAAAGATATTTGATCATCAATTCAAATTTCATCATTGATCTCCTGACATGTTTTCCTTACAAAAAGCCTTAAGATTATTTGCTTTATGCAATCAAGAAGACTTTTTCATGTCTAAAAACTTTTTTTTTATCCCCTTTTGACCGACTGGATTCATGCTTGGATAGGCATATTTCTTGGGTCTGCATGTATAAAATATTTTATGCGAGGTGTCATGAAAAGTGTGCCTAAAAAAGAAGATGGCATTTGAATTGACTTTATTACTTAAATTTCTACTTGGAATATGTGTTTTTCTACTCTAAATTTGGTTTTGGAATGAGTGTTTTAAAATGAAAATGATGCTCCTTAAGTACACTTTCAGATTTGACTTTTTCTAGGCCGGCCTACTTATTGTTTTGCATGTTTTTTTCAATGTAAAAATTGGATTTTCTGGCCGACTTGATAACTTACTTAGGTTAGGTGCACCTTTTGGGTCTTCATGTATAAAAAGATCATGCAAGGTGGGTGCATAAGTGCACCTAAGGAGTTTGGCGGCCATTTTTGGCATGTATGTATAAAAATGTTTTATGCAAGCCTTCATCAAAAGTGTGCCAAAGGAAAATGAAGTTGGCACTGATTTGAGATCATCATGTATGAAAATAAACTGTAAGGTCTTACTAAAAGTCTGCTCAAGATGATTAGCATCCCTTTTAGGTGTCTTTGTATGAAGTGTAAAAATGCATTATCCAAAGTCCCCTTGAAAGTGCGCCAAAATGGAAAGGTGGACTTTTTAAGTAGTCATGTATAATGTTGAAAATACACATTGCAAAGACCCCTTGAAAGTGTGCCAAGATGGAAAAGTGGACTTTTTATGTCTATATGTATAAACTGTTTTATGCAAAGCTCCTCTCCAGGTCCGCTTTTTCTATACTTAGCCATTTTTTAGTACCTGAAACCAAAGTATAAGTATATGCTCAGATATTGAATTTCCTATACTTTAAATATTTTGAAATATACATTCCAAGATGTTTGAGATAGGTCTCAGATCCATGGGATTTAACATGTAGATTCTAGATTTTTGAGGATCCTCCAGATTTTAGACTTAGTCAAATTTTCAAGATTTCAGGACATGCATCAGGATTCTAGACTTAGTCAATTTCAGGGTTTTAGGACAAGCATCAAGATGAAAGCATACAAACTCCTTAGCAAGAATATGTTAAGACTTAGGCAAAACAACACTACCAAACCAACAAGCTTAGAGAAAACCTAAACCTAAAGCAAAACAAGGACAGAAAGCAAGAAAAAGAGTGGGTCCCCATTTGCAATGGGGCGATGTGTGATTAGGTTACAAAAGAACCCAACATATCCAGCCAAAGAGTTAAAGATTGTTCAAAGTACACTTCCTGCTCCACCTGCTCTATAGTAAGATTTGCTAACCAGTCTACTACTTTGTTACCTTAATGATAATAGTGGGAGATTTGGAAAGAATCAAATCTTTACAAAATTAACCATGCCTACTCTAAAATGTATCTAATAGACCAATTCTCTGATCTCCTTTGCAAAGCTGAGATGATAATTAGTGAATCCCCTTCAATCTAAATTTTTCCTAAAGCCTTTATCAAAAGCTAACTGTAGAGCATGGACTAGAGCATATGCTTCTGTTGAATTATTCGTTCCATCTAGAAGATTAGCTACTTTCGCAGCTAAAAGTTTCCCTTTGCTGTATCTAATCACACACCCAAGACTTGATGGCCTAGGATTGCCACAACTTGCCCCATCGAAGTTTATTTTTACAAAAGGATAGTTAGGTCAGTGCCATTTAATTGTGGACCTGTCCACTTTTGCTAGTTTAATTGAGATGCCCCTCCAAGAGACTACCTTTCAAGGATCTACCAATGTTTAGACATACGGTCATCCCAGTTAGTCCATTTGGCATCCTTGGTCTGTGACCTCCTTAATTTAGCATTGACTATTTCAGAAATTGAGATTTCTAAATCACTCCAGACCTCCTCCAGAGACATCGAGTTGTTTCTAAAGATCCTAAAGTTTATTTCCTTCCATAGTATCCATAGCAAGAGAGAGGGGCTGACAATCCAAAGATGATGATACATTGCGTCTTTGTTTAAGAGTGGCCAGGTTTTCAGCATCTGCAATAAGGAAGAAGGGAGGGGAGTACACCAATTAAGATGCCTCATGAGCCATTTCCAACACTCTTGACTAAATTTGCAATGTTTGAGCAGGTGATCAATAGATTCTCTTTCTTCCTGACAAAGGACACAATCAAAGATGGAACCCAATGCCAACTTTTCAATTTTATCCCTTGTGAGAATTTTCTTGTTGAGAGTGAACCATGTAAAGGTGCTGACTTTTTGTAGGATAGGATCCACCCAACAGAGGTTTGTGGGCCAATCCACCTTCGTCCCTAATGTGAGAAACTTGTAGCAGTATTGAACTTTATAGGTACGCAACTGATCACCTATCCAAATCAGCTTATCCTCTTTTGGGGAGAAGTAGATAATTCTCTCATCCAAGATTTTTTTGAGGGCTGATTTTTGATTTAGAGGGAAATTACAATTATCAAATCTTTTCCATACTATTCTCGTGGGTAGAACACTCGAGTCTATGGAAAAATAGTTGTAGACCTTGAGACCCTAGAAGCTTTTGAGATAAGCCTCACCTTCCTTGTAATCTCTTGATGCAAATAATTTTGGCCATCCATTCCAGGAATCGTCCCAGAAGGATGCCTTTTTCCCATTGAAGATTGTCGAAGATTGTCCATGACAACTTGGGAAGGATGACTTCTCTACACTTGATAATAAAATTCCAAACCGAAGATCCCTGCGGTGGATTAACGATTGTGAAAATTCTTTCTAGTGTTTGAGAATCCAAATACTTTCTTTGCATGATCTTGACCCATTTCGTTTGTGGACTTTTGTACATCTTCTAGGCCAACTTTGCCCCTAAGGCCAAATTATGTAATTCTGGATTGAGGACACCTACACCCCCTTGGGCTTTAGGTTTACAAACCTTTTCCCATGAAATTAAATGAATCTTCTTCAGATCTAATGCTCCTTGCCACAAGAATTTTCTACAAAGCTTCCCAATCTCTTCTAAAATACCTTTTGGGATCTGCAAAGATGACATCATGTAGATAGGAACTGCCAAAAGGACTGCTTTAACCAGTGTAAGCCTATCTGCCAAGGATAACCAATGTCCTATCCAAGCATTGACCTTGTGAGATAAATTTTAAATAACCCTGTTCCAAAGAATTTTTTGTGACATCCATTAAAGAGAGGAACTCCTAAATATTTACTTGACAGTGTTTCAACTTTGAAGTTGAAGAAACCTACAATCTCTGACTGTCTTTCCTATCTAGTGTTGAAGAGATAAATTTTAGATTTCTTGACGTTAATTAACTGTCCAAATGCCTCACAGTATGAATTCAAAGTTTGTTTGATGGTAGTGGCTTCTTTTTAGTTGACTCTGTCAAAGAGGATAGTATCATCGGCAAACAGGCTATGAGCTAGAGAATCTTTAGATGACTTCAATTTTATGCCCCTCCATCTTTTATTAGCTCTCTCTTCTTTGAGGGACCATGTGAGGGGTTTGACTAGTAAAATTAAAAGGTAAGGATAGATGGGATCTCTTTGCCTTAATCCCCTCAAAATCTCAAATGGACTGGATTCGAACCATTTACTAGAACCATGCACCTTACACCTATTATACATGAAGAGATCCATTTGATCCAGTGAGCTGAAAGCCCTATTGACATTAAAACATGGAACAAGAAGTCCCACTCCACCCTGTCATACGCCTTGGTCACATCTAACTTTAACACCATATTTGATTTCTTCTCTTGCTTTAAAGAATGGAGAATTTCATGGGTGAGAATGGCCCCTTTAGTTGTTTCTTTACTTGGGATCAAACCCCCTTGTTCTTCTGAGATGATTTTTGGAAGAATGGATGCAAGTCTGGAGGCAGCTGCCTTTGAAATCACTTTGTAAATAAAATTGCAGAGGGAGATAGGCCTAAAACCTTCAAAGGTGACCGGCGTTTTGACCTTTGGAATCAGAACAATACTAGTTTTATTGAAGTCTTTAAGTACATTACTAAATTTTCTGGACTCCTCAATAGCAAGAAATGCATCATTACCTACAAAATCCCAACTTTTTTAGAAGAACAAACCCATCCAAACATTCGAGCCCAGAGCCTTGTCCCCATCCATAGCAAATACTACTGGCTTGACTTCATCCAAGGAAAATTCTTTGAGAAGTTCTTTATTACGGTCACTTGACACCCGTTTAGGTAGAGTGAAGTCTCCTTACCCATGTCGTCCTTGAGGCCTATGTCATGCTAGAAGTTGTTTGAAGAAATCCCTTGCCTCATCCTTGATAGCCTCCATGTCATTTGTCAATGATCCATCTCTCTTCTTAATACAATTGATAGAAGTAGCCTATCTACGAATTTTAGTGGAGAGGTGAAAGAAGGTTGTGTTACGATCGCCCTCCTTTAGCCAGGTTTCTCTCAACTTCTGGCATCAAAAAATTTCCTCCCTTAAGAGGACTTCTTCTAGATGTGCTTTTAGCAACTTTTCTTTATTAAAGCTATCATTATCTATGCCAAACTGGATTACCTCTTGTTCAATAGTTGCCAGCTCCCTTAGAATTCTTTTTTTTCAAAGAAAAATGTTTTTGAAGTGGGTTCTGTTCCAAAAAGATATCTATCTTTTAACATACTCCAGCTTATTCGCCAGCTGAAACATTCTGGATCCCCTAAAAAAGGGGGCAGAGAGACACCAAATACGGACCTTTGGTAAGAAATCTGGATCCCTGAGCCACATTTCCAGAAATCTCAAATGGCTCCTTTGAGCTTTGTAGTCTTCACCAATTGAAAGACTCACCGAGAAATGGTCCGAACTAGAAAACAGAAGGATATGCGATTTGAAGTTAAGATTCCCTAACAAACACTGAGAGGAGATAAGGAATCTATCTAGTCTTTCAGCAATCTTACTGAAATCATGTTGCCTGTTAGTCCATGTGAAATTCCCATTGGAAGGTCTGCAGTCTAAGAGACTATTATTGTCCACAAAATCCTTAAAGTCCTTTTGGGCTTGAGAAGGTGCCAAAATTCCCCCTGATTTCTCTGAGTCATCTAAAATAGCGTTGAAATCCCCTCCAAAGATCATCAGTTCATTCTTCAGCATATTCAGGAGCCTAGACGGATGTTTCCAAAGTTGGAGCTTTTGATTTGTCCTCGAGGGACCATACACACACATAATCCAAAGGTTTTTTCCATAAAGAACACCCAGAAATTTGCCTAGGATCCAGTTTTCTCTATTTCCCACAACTTCGAAGCTGGGGAGATGCTTTATCCAAAGAACTGCCAAACCACCCGAGGACCCGCAAGTTGGATGAAGGTCTATCTCCCAGTCTTTCCATTTGCTGAAAGACAGAACACCATGATCTAAAGCTAGCTTAGTTTCTTGTATGAAAATGACATCTGCTTTCGCCCCCTCAAGTTGGAACTTGATGAGGCATCTCTTGTTAGGGGCGTTTAAGCCCCTAACATTCCAGGTTAAGAACTTCATTGCGACCGAGGGGAGCAATCAACTCCCCTCTTCTTAATTGTTGTGACTGTTTTGATTATTGCACTGTCAGCCCCTTCCAATAGATCAGTTTGAGGTTTCGATTTCTTCTGTCTTGAGCTTCTCCTTGACGGGGTATTCTTAATACCTTTCTGCACCATGGTAATGTTTACATCCCCCTCACTTTCTTTCTGTAATCTTTACATCACCTCAACATATAGTATATAACACATTCAAAAAATATCATCTGATAAGCGGAAAAAGGATCAAAGAAACATTGACATTTTGGAATTTGATGGTATTGAAAGAGGAAAGCAAAATATTATGATGATCCGCAGATGATCCAAATACAAAGCAATGCAAAAAAAATGGTAGAAAACTCTTCAATTTCTGTTTAATTCATTTGATGAAGGAAGCATAGAAACAAAATACAATTGAATCTCCAAACTGAATTCTACAACTGCCTATAAACAAATAACTAATCAATTTTAAACAATGTTCATTTGTCCGACAGAATTTTTACATAAGGACCTAGTATGTAGCTGTAGACCAACTGTCATGGTTACCTGAATTCATGTTTCTGTCGTGAGTTGTATCCTCAACCAAAAGTGAGATATCTACTGGTAGTAGAAAACCTCCAGGAATACCATTGAATGTACCACTAATTTTTTCTAATCTCTCAACTATGTCTATCATATTTGGCCGCTGTTGAGGCAATTCCCTTGTGCAAAATAATCCTACTTCCATTAACTGGGAGAGGCATGACAAAACCATTGCTGTGTCGGATTCATTTATATTTATAAGCATGGTCTTATCAACTACTTCTGTAATTTTTTCTGGAAAGTTCATCCCTACCCAACTTTGAAGATTGATTCCTTCTACAAACATGTTATCTGTCGGTTTCTTCCTTGTCAACAACTCTGAGAGTAGAATTCCATAACTATATACATCTCCTTTTATTGAAACTCTTCCACCCATTCCATACTCTGCAATTCAATACAATGATTAGTTGATTCTTAATCCATTTTTGGTATTTACGTATTAAATGAAATCATACTAATAATAATGTCAAATCCATACCTGGTGCTATATAGCCAGTAGAACCTTTCAGTGCATTTGTAGAAGTCAGCGAATCCATGGAATTCCCAAATAGTAGTTTGGCAATACCAAAATCTCCTATATAGGAAGTCATATCATCACCTAATAATACATTATTAGGTTTGAGGTCACAATGGATCACTTGAACAAAACAGTGATGATGTAAATATGCCATTCCATGTGCTATCTCTATTGCTATCCTTAACCGATCACTTAAATTTAAGATGCATTCATCTCCCCCAGAAGAATATAGCCATTTCTCCAAACTTCCATTTGACATGAATGGAAGAACCAAAGCCTTAATCTCAAGGTTAGAACAAGTTGATATAATCTTGATTATATTGCGGTGCCGGACTCTTCTTAATATATTACATTCTTTGCTAAAACTCTTTTGAGCATTTTCATCTTGCAAATTGAGAACCTTAACTGCAACATTTCTACCATTGTTTAGAATTCCTTTATAAATGGATCCAGAGCTACCAATGCCTATCAGATTTGCCTCACTAAACCCGCCAGTTGCATGAACAAGTTCATCATATAAAATTCGTGGGGGCGACATATTGAGAGCAACCACCTTTCTATGTCTCAATTTATAGGAAAAAGCTATCAATAGAAAAACCGTGATCAAAATTGCAATGCCGACCACAACAGGAATTATGACCTTCTTGGAGACTGATGGCTGTTTATTTCTGGAATGATAGCATGGCGGTAACTTTATCCATACCCCACAAAGGCCAAGGTTATTCATAAGTGCTGATACATCAATTTCTGCAAAAACTCCTCCTTGTGGAACAGCTCCAGTTAACCTGTTTGAAGAGAGATTGAGACGCCTCAGCATTTTCATATCTTTGAAATTCCCTGGTATTGTACCTGTCAAATAATTGAAGGAAAGATCCATGTCTTGAAGATTTACCAGTTTTGCCAGAGATGCAGGAATTGGCCCTGTAAATCTATTCCAAGACAAATTTAGATACTCTAATGCTATGCAGCTTGCCAGTGCACTTGGAATGCCATCAGAGAACTTGTTCACAGATACATCTATAACTTGGACCATTACCATATTACTCACTTCTAAGAGAGAACCTTGCAGCAAATTGCCGGACACGTTGAAATAGAATTGGAGATCTTCAAGACCGTCAACTTCTGCAGGTATATTGCCTGCTAGATTGTTGTAAGATAAATCCACCAGCTCCAGATGTCGGCATCTCCCTAAACTAGCAGGTATTTGTCCTGACAAATGGTTGTGATCAAGATAGATGTATCGTAATTGTGAGAGGTTGCCAAGAGTATCTGGAATTTGCCCTGACAGCTTGTTCTCACTTAGTGATAACAACCCAAGGCCTTTTGCATCACCCAAACTGTTTGGAACTCTCCCCTGTAAATTGTTTGTAGCCAGACTCAATCTTTCAAGATTTAGAAGCCTACTGAGGGTGGATGGTATATTCCCACTGAAAAGGTTGCCACTAAATTCTATCCATGTCAATTTCGTGAGGTTGCCAATCTCGTCTGGTATGCTACCTTCAATTTCATTTGAATCCAGAAAAAATAGTGAGAGATTACTTGACAGCAGGCCTACTGAAGAGGGTATGATGCCGGTGAGTTTATTCCTGTCCAAATCCAATTCTTCTAAATTGGAGCAATTGGCCAAGGCTGTTAGAATAGACAGATGGTTGTCTCTACTCACAAGATGATTCTGACATACAGCAAATTACCTAAGCTCGAGCAATCTACCGAACTCTAAGGGCACTGTACCACTTAGTTGGTTAATGTCTAATACAAGCTCTTGAAGTTGAGAGCAATTAGAAAGCGAGCTTGGTATTTCTCCGGTGAGTTGGTTTCCCCATATGAGCAAGCTTTGCAATTGTAATAGTTTGCCAAACTCCCACGGAATGTGACCTATTAATTGGTTGTCACTTAAAGAAAAATATTGGAGACGAGTGCACTTGGCGAGATAAGTGGGAATCGGTCCTGTCAGGTGGTTGATCGCAAGCGAAAGCACTGTGAGCTGAGCAACCATACTCAATTCAACGGGAATATTACCATGGAGTCTGTTACATGACAAACCCAATTGAATTAAGGACGACATGTTTCCTATATAAGTTGGAATTGTACCTGTGAGTTGGTTCACCCCTAATGCCATGGTCTCTAACTTTGAAGGAAGGCTAAGCTGGGAGGGAATGCTACCGGTCAGATTGTTATAAGACAGAGCAAGAGATTGCAAAGAGCGGCAATCTCCTAACTGAGGTGGAATTGAGCCTTCCAAATGATTTCTGGACAGTCGAAGTATTCTCAAGCGAAAAAGCCTTCCCAACTGAGGTGGAACGTGGCCTTCAACGCTGTTATTTTTAAGAGAGTATTGAAAGGAAAGAGAGATTTCCCAGATAAGGAGAGATGGAGCCAAGTAAATCCATACCTGTGAGATTCAAGGAAATCACTCGCTGTAGGTGAAAAGAGCAGGTGACACCAGTCCAGTTGCAGAAGGTAAGATTGGGAGACCAATTGTACAAGGAATTGTATGGGTCGACTAGCACCGCCTTCTTAAAAGGCAAAAGTGCATCTTGATCAGAATAAGAAGACTTGCGCGATGTATTAGCTGGTACAGGTGTGAAAGATAAAAGGAATAACACTATCAGAGAAAGCATTTTGAATTTAACTGTATTGAATCAAACATAAAAAGAGATAATTCCTAAGGGAAGGCAAGGCGAAGTAGTGGATTGAAGAATTGAAGTTGCCTTCCCATCTTACTTATAGTTAACAAAAGCAGCTGTACTGGATCACTCTACGTAAATATTATCCATTTCAATGGTCAAACAATCAATATCAATTTTACACCTCATTCACAATAAAAAGTATTAAATATTTGTCCTACTTTTATTGGCCAAAATTGACCTTTGACTGGATATCGTACAAAAGACAGCTTGTTTGGGTGTAAAGTTGGGAAGAGCTTAACCAGCTGATGCGTTGTAAACGACCGGCTGGTCGAGCTCTGTACGGCTGCCATGTGGAAGTCGACCAAACGTCTGCCAGCAGTACGGAATGAATCAGCACAGTCAACTATTTCAGTTGAATCATAAGGTAACGTCGACAGCTCCAGTCGAGTGCCCAGCCGTACAGTCGGTGAGTTACAACTCACCTGCTGTTTACGGCTGGTGGTAAAGTTGATAGTTTATTTTTTCATTTAACAATTTTTTCAATATAATTAAATTAATTGGATTTCTTGTAAATTATTTTAACTTCCTATCTATATAGCTTCCATAATCCATTTTTATGGAGAGTTTACAACTTGTTGTTTATATATTATTTTCCTATTTTCAAATGTAAAATATTTACATTTTCTTTGATTTTTATTTTTCTTTTAACTTCATAATTCGTAAAATATTATGGTCAATTTATCTATGTATAGGAATCCTAAACATTGGGAGGTCAACGAGCACCACTAAAGAGCATTTTGATCAAGCTAAGAAGAACTGTGTGATGTGTGAACATGCACAAGTGTTGGAAATCTAATCTGGAGCAGGCATCAAATCCACCTACCCATTAGAGATCTTTTGGGAATCTCCTTCCTACCACCCTACCAAATAGTTAATGTTGTTTTTCTGGCTTGACAAAACATATTGAATGTTGGCCAGTCTCCTTTAATGCAGGTAGGTGAGTTTGAATTTGTGTGTGAATGACATGATTTTTGGGAAGGCAAGAAGAGACAAAAAGAAAGAATGAGAATGTAGAACTGTTAGAAATTGCATGCAACAACAATAGAGTGGAGAGAAGAAAGGGGTTGTAGTAGCAACCGGAAGAATATTCTAGAGAGGAGATAATAGCTCTGGATTACAGAAGGACCGTTGTAGAGGCCAGGAAGCTCCAGAAAGTGTATGCAGCTTCAGACAGAGTAATAACTCCAAAAAGGCATAAACAGAATAGCTCTAGAGGAAACAACAATGAACAAGTCCAAATAGAGAGGGAAATCTTTGTAGAGAAAAGAAAAGCAAAGCTACAAGTCTGTATTTTTTAATTTTTGAATGTAAAATAATTTTGCATATAAATGGAAATCTATGTTTGTGTTTTATCTTATTCCCTTTCTCTCTCTTGTTTTATTTATCTTCTCTCCAACAGAGTGGTATCAGAGCAATGCTTCTAACATGTGATATTAGAGCGAGAGCTCTAGATGTTTTAGGGTATTGAGAGTTAGAGCCAAAATCCTAAGTTTTCTGGGTATTAATAGTCTTCTCTAGATTTAGAAAAATAGATGGAGGTGATAGCAAGAGCTAGCAGTAGTCACCAATATTTGATGGGAAAAACTATGATGTTTGGGAAAAGAAAATGAAAACAATATTGATTGCAAATGATCTATGGGAGATGGTGGTTAATGGTTTCACAGAGGTGACTGACCAAAGTGCTTATACAACATTGACAAATGCCCAAAAGAATCAGTTGAAGGAAATGAGAATGAAAGATGCAAAATCCCTTATTTTTATTAGAATAGCTTTAAGCAAAGCTATTTTCCCCTGAATAGCAGCAACTAACTAGGCAAAGGAGGCATGGGAGATTCTCCAAAATAGCTACAAAGGGACTAACAAGGTGACATTGGTTAAACTACAACTGCTCTGAAGAGATTTTGAAACCCTTCAATTAAAGGATGGAAAGTCTAATTCAAACTTTCATACAAGGGTTTCCACCTTGATAAATCTATTGAGGATTAATGGAGAAACCATGGAAGAGAAAATGATTATTGAAAAGATCCCTAGAATTTTGAGCTCAAGATTTGATCCCATTGTCATTGCAATAGAAAAGGCTAGGGACCTCTCAAAGATGGTAGTGGATGAATTGATGAGTTCACTATAAATCCATGAACAATGGTTGAATAGATCGGCTCCTTCCCTAGAGAAATCTTTCAAGGCTCAAAGTAGTGTGAGAGGTAGGAGAAGAGGAAGAAATAGCAGAGGTAAAGGTCAAAGAGCCAGAGGAAGAAGCTACTCTAGAAAAGAGAGCTAAAAGATCCAAGAGGAGGAAAGCACCTCATAGCTAGTCTTTCAGGACAAACTTCTTCTTGTAGACCCACTTACTTCACTAGCCTTCTTTCCTTTGGGCAAATGAACAAGATCCTAGGTATCAAAAGAGTCTAAGGCCATCATCTCCTCCAACATGGCTTATTTCCAAGACTCACTATCATTTGCAAGGATAGCTTCCGACTAGGTTCTAGGTTCATCGTAGGTAATTAATAAATAAAAAGTATAATAGAAATCTGATGGGCTATACTTTTCAACTAGATTTATTGTCTTGTGGATCTCCTAAGAATAGGAGTATGAGTCTCTTCTTGTTCTTGAGATTTCTCAACTTCTTCTTAGTTATCTTCCCTAACCTCTTCAGTTTACTTAGAAATCTCACACAAACCCTCTTCTTTTTCTTCTTCCTCCTCATCCCCAAATCCATCTCTTTGTTCTTCTTGATGTGTATCTTCCTCCTTAGTCTCAAAGTGCACTCTCCTTTCCTTCTTTTTGTCTTTTGGTTGTTCAAGGTCAGAAATAGCTCTAAGTTCCCTAAAAATCACATCTCTGGAATAGATAACTTTCTTGGTTAGTAGATTTCAAACCTTACAACCTTTAACATTCTCACCATATAGATAATGAAAATACATCTTTCATCTTTTGGATCCAACTTAGTATTGAAATGGTGAGCACAAATACAGAGACAATTAATCAAACCATGATGGACAACAAAATAACATAAAATAATATATTGATGATTTCTTAATGATTCTTACAATGTAGTACATTTGCTTTTAAAGCTTTATTATTCCCATGTATAACTTCTTACTGGAAATAACTGCCTAACTTCCCAAAACTAATTTATTTATCTACTTGCTAACATTTATTTACCTAACAATGTAATGTCATTGTGACTATTATGCCAACATTCCCCCCCTTATTACATTGTTCTTGCAAAAGTACTAGGGGACCCCCCCTGAATGCTAACATACTCAATAAAGCTGATTACATAATATGAATACATATTTTATAGAAGATTTTCTCCCAAAAAACAAATCCTGAACCAAGCGGGGCTCCATCATGCTATTTCGTCTACCCTCGGAAAGGCGTAGCTTCGAGTTGTGTTCTTGAGCTCTTTAGTCCCAAGCTCTAAAATCACAGTCTTGAATTATTCGACAATGAACCCTGAAAGATATGACAGATCTTTGCCCTTGTCTAGTGACCGCGAAAGGGTATAATTTAATATCATATACTCTTTGAAGCTCACTGGACAAGAATCCATATTGAGCTCAACACCAAATCCCAAACCTGTCTCCAAAAACAAAATCTTCACAAAACATACATTCTTCCAATCCATCAGCATCAACAAAGAAAAGCAAAACAACCAAAACCAAAAATGCTTCTCATGCAAAGCATCATCTCAAAGGGAGAAGCTAACTTGAGATGATGGAAAATCCTCCATCCTCCGATGCCGCCAGCCTCCAATATGACCCTATTACATTTTAACCAACTGATGTCTTGGATGAGTCTTTGGAGACCTCATCAATAGTATAAATGGCCTCAAGAGCACAAGCAATGTTTGATGTAGCCATGATAAAATGAACAAGGTGTCGGATTCCAGCAAAAATGTGCCTTTTACAATATAGTGTAAACACAAATATATCCTTATAACTCCAATGTTTTCCACCTTATTACTCCAAAAATTTAATAAGTTAAATTCTTTAAATATTTTAAATATCCTTAAAAAGGAAAACTACTTATGTCTCCCTTCCATAAAATTAAATGTCTTCATAAAAATTCTAGTACTTATGTCTCCCCACTTTTCTTTCTATTACTTTCCTTTGAAATCAAACTTTCAAAAAATATAATAGGCTTTAAATTCTTAAGCTTTTAACTTCTCCAATAAAAGTAACTTTTAAGAAATGGAGTAAAACATAAATAAGTCTTCTCATGTGCAGAGCCCATATAAATCTCTAAGATTGTTTCCTCCTTAAAAAAAATTTTGCCCCATCTCTAAAAGATCTTCTCTTCACTGATTCATTCTTGAGACTTCGATCAAAATTCTGAACTATATAAATGGAGCTCTAAATATTTTTGAAATATTTGACACAACTTAAGATAAATTACCTCAAACTTAAGTAATAAAAATTCTGCACTTTCTCACAATTATGCTGCATGTGAAATGAGGGCTAGATCACTGAATAAAGACCAAAATTAAATAATGAAAATCAAACTTATAGCCATGAAGCTTATCTTCACCATATTTGCACATTTAACCATCAAAACTGAATGGTGAACTCATCTTATGATGCAGCAAATGAATCTTGAAATGCCTTCTTTTTTTCTTTTCAACTAGCCTTTTATAACCACCTTTTAATGCCCTTCTACAACAGCAAGTCACCACTGAGTTTTACCATGGTTTTCTCATCCCATCTTTGCAAACTATGTAGCTGTAAAATAGTTGCAGAAAACCTTAACTTAAAATACAACTTCCAAATCATTCCAACAATGACTATCTGATGTATTATGATGAAAAAAACCTTAGTTTGCACATGGACACCATACACAGACAATTATGAGACGAACATCATATTTCTATGCACAAATGGAAGAAGAGATGAAGCCGTGATAAACAAAGTCATCTTCAGATTCCATTACTATATAGGTCATTATTGAGCCATCTCTTCACTTCCCCTAGATTCTAATGCATAGGCACAATGAGCTTTGGTACCATATTGAAATGGTGAGCACAAATACAGAGACAATTAATCAAACCATGATGCACAATAAAATAACATAAAATAATATATTGATGATTTCTTGATGATTCTTACAATGCAGTACATTTGCTTTTAAAGCTTTATTATTCCCATGTATAACTTCTTACGAGAAACAATTTCCTAACTTCCCAAAACTAATTATTTATCTACTTGCTAACATTTATTTACCTAACAATGTAATACCATTGTGACTATTATGCCAACACTTAGATCACCTTTTTTTAGGCACATGAATGTAAGCCTCACATCCAGAAACCCTTAAATGTGAAATTGAAGCTTACTTATCTATCCACACTTCATAAGGTGTCTCGAATCAAGAGCCTTAGAAGGATATATATTTAATAAGGAACAAGCAATACTCACAACTTTTTCCCAAAAAACATCTATCCAACTCTGGACAACTTAACAAGTAACAAGAAATACTCACAACCTTTTTCCAAAAAACATCTATCCATCTCTTTGTTCTTCTTGATGTGTATCTTCCTCCTTAGTCTCAAAGTGCACTCTCCTTTCCTTCTTTTTATCTTTTGGTTGTTCAAGGTCATAAATAGCTCTAAGTTCCTTAAAAATCACATCTCTGGAATAGATAACTTTCTTGGTTAGTAGATTTCAAAGCTTATAACCTTTAACATTCTCACCATATCTAATGAAAATACACCTTTCATCTTTTGGATCCAACTTAGATCACTTTTTTTTTGGCACATGAACATAAGCCTCACATCCAAAAACCCTTAAATGTGAAATTGAAGCTTCCTTATCTATCCACACTTCATAAGGTGTCTTGAATCAAGACCCTTAGAAGGATATATATTTAAGAATTAACGAGCAATACTCACAACTTTTTCCCAAAAAACATCTATCGAACTCTAGACAACTTAACATACTTTTGGCTCTTTCTATAATTATCCGATTCATCCTTTCTACCACCCCATTCTGTTGAGGAGTATATGGAGTACTCTTCTACCTAGAACAATACCTACATACTTACAAAACTCATCAAATTCCTTAGAACCATATTCCCCTCCATTGTTAGATCTCAAAACCATTATTTTACAATATAATTTCTTTTCAACTAAGGCTCTGAATTCCTTAAACTTAGTGAAAGATTTAGATTATGTTTCACAAAATAAATCTGGGTAAATCTTGAAACATTATCAATGAAGGACACAAAATATCTATATTTTCCAATAGAATCAATATCCACAAGACCAAAAACATATGAATGGATAATCTCTAATTTATTCTTATCTTTATCACCACCTAAATGAAAAGATGCTCTATTTTCTTTACCAAACACACAATATTCATAGAAATCAAAATACTCAACTAAATAAGAAAATCATCTAACAACTTCACATTTAAAATGGTTTTTAAGCCAATCTCACTTATGTGGCCCAATCTATGGTGCCACAACATACATGTATTTTTTATTTTCTCAATTATATTGGTAGAGTTCAAAATAGTGGTGGCATCTATCCTAAATAGAGTTCCCATCCTTGGCCCTCTTAGTATCACCAAAATCTATCTCACCAATCTGTAACTGTGATTATTAAATGTTGTGTATTCCTAAATCATTCAACTTAGATACTAAAATTAAATTTCTAGCTAATCCATGAATATGTCAAACACTAGGGAGGATTTTTAACCTCCCGTCACGGAAACACAACTATACCTTTCCTTGTCCAACAATGGGTTATGAACTGTTGTCTCCAAGGTATACTTCTCCTCCATCATATTCTTCATATGTGGAAAAGAACTTCTTATGAATGAGGAATCATATGATAAGAGCATCCTAAATTAATCGACCAATGTTTGCTAGATATAATATTATATGAAGAAAGCAAAGCTTCATCAACTAAGTCAGAGGACTTCTCTATTGTAGAATCCAATTGTTTCTTTTTTTATACATTTCTTCTTCACATGTCCCCTTTTACCATAGTTCCATCACTTCACTATGTTCTTCTTACCCAAACTTTTAGATCTTCCCTTGGACTTGTCCTTAGGTCCCTTTTAATCTCTCTTAGATCCTCTTTCCTTGGACCTTCCCCTGACATGGAGAGCATCCTTTGAACCTTTTGAAGTGGCTTCCTTCCTCATTTCCTCTAAAAATAGAGTTGCAACAACATTGTCTATCTTCAAAGTATCTAAAAGGTTAGCACTGAAGGCAAGAATCATTTTCTCCCTTAACTTAGGAAAAGAACATAGAAGCATAATACACTTATCCTCTTCATCTGTTTTAACATCAATAAAAGCTAACTGACTTAGAATCAAATTAAATACATTTAAATGATTTGGTATCAAATCACCCTCCTTCATTTTAAAAGAAAATAATTTTCTTTTTAAATATAACTTATTTACTAGACTCTTTATTTGGTAAATCTCACCTAACCATTTCCATAATGAATATGTCATAGGTTCATTAGTTGTATTCAATAGAACAGAGTCTAAAAGACAAATCCAAATGGTCCCTTGACCTTTCTTGTCCAGCCTTTCCTACATATCTTGACTAGCACTTAGTGGGCAACTTTCCTTTGATACAACATGCCACTAATTTATCTCCTCTAGAAGATCCTCTATTTTTAGCTTCCATAGGTCATAACATATTCCATCGAACTTCTCAATGTTCAAATGAGATGAGGATGGAACAATGCTTTCTACACATAGATCTACAAAAAAAATTCAACCAAAAATCCCACTAAAGCTCTTAAAGTCTTCACACTTCCACCCAGGAAGAAAAGTTGTCTAGCTCTGATACCAAATGTTAGAAATGAAGGTGTACAACTATAAAATAAAAATATGAATTCAATTGTAAATATGATCTTAACCAGTATATATAAACAAATGGAGATTGCAAGAAAGTAAATCAGAAACACAAAAAAATATGGAACAAAAGAAGAAACACATAACACAGTGTTTACGTGGAGAAACCCTTTTAGGAAAAAAAATCACCAAGAAGAGAGGTCCAAGTTTATATTATCTTCAAAAATAGAGATTGCATATAATCCTTCCTTTCTCCTTTTCAGTCTTCAATCCTTCAGCACATGTGTAAATAGAAGTTTCTTACTTACTAATTAAATTCCCTTACTACCACCTTAACCCCTACTTATATAGCTTTTTCAGCCCCTAAATGGGGCATCCAAGTTGGTTATCATATCCCAATACCCATCATTGAGAAATCAAAAAATTTATGACATAGGACAATGTAGGTTGCAACCAAATTACTAACCTCATACACATGGGCATCTAAATTGTCCTTATCGACACCTAGTTTGTCTTTTCTTGCGAGGTCGTTACTATCTTCATGTGAAGGTGTTATGGGCTTATAATAGATATCCCAAAATTGATTACAAGTGTCCAAACTACCTCATGGAAAGTTGGGAACCCAAAACTACCTTAACCTCCTAGATGCTTCTCTAATGAATAATAGCTTCCTATTGATAAATAATTAATTATTGACCCCCAATAAAAATTAATTACTAGACCAATAACCCTAATGGTAAAAATAATTATAGCTGATGGTGAATCCTTCATCCCTTATGAATGATTTCTAACTAATATTAGTAGTAATTAAATACATAGTATTTACAATGTTGATGCCACCTTAATCCTAACATCTTTGAGGTCTTTAGACATGTTGACCTCAACTATAAACTCTTCTTTTGGTGAGTAAAAAAGTATTCTTATTCAACATTAACAATATGGCCTAGAGAGGTTGCAATGTTGTCAAGAAAATGGGTGATAGACATAGGGGAATACAAAGGAACTCAACTCAAATAGGGACTTGAAAGACATGCTCCTCAAATACAATAAAATCTTGCCTATAAGGGGAAAATAATAGTAAAGAGACACAAGTACATACTTGGGGTCATGCTAAAAAATATCCTTAGTAAACTTGACATCTTATAGAAAAGAAAGAAAAACTTTGTAAAGTTTTAGACAAGTTCCACATGGACCCCATGGGGGACCTAGGTGGGATTGAGGTCTAGCTCTTTAACATGATCTAAAAGGGGATTCTACCTACTAAAAAGAGTAAAGTTCTTAAGCCATTCAGATGCATTGCAAAAATCTTAGAAAGGTTTAAAGCAACATCAAGGACAAGTGAATTACCATATGAACTACTTTCAACATGAACTTTTGAGGGTGTTTTACTACCATTATCTTATGTGCCCAAGCTAATGACTCTATAAACAACTACTAGGCAACTAAGGTTAAACGCCATATATATAAGAAAAAACTACCCAAAGGCAAGAATAAACTTAAAATGGACTTGTAATAAATATCACTGACGACTCCTATATTGAGGTGTAGTTTGAAATAGTGGTAATAATGACAATAGAAGGACACTAGTAGAGACATTTAGACGAAGCCAAACCAAAACTCTAGTAGAGGTCCCCCCTAATAAATACTTTGCCATTATAAATACTTTTATTAAATAGACATATATTCTTATATACAGATATAAATATTATATTTTTTATTTGTGTCTATACTTTTATTTTCCTATTAGGTATACAATTTTTAAATTCATATGTACCCAATGATGTTGGAAACTAGGGCCCACTTTTAATGGAAAGTCTATACGTCTAGATTGATTAAATCAAGATGGTGTGCAACACTTTTCAATTCAAAAATGCCTTGTAGGAGATCAAATTTAAGATATAAAGAAAATAAAATAAATTTTATGATTAAGTCTAGTCTATATCTCATTCTTTGAAATGTGGAAAAGACTTTATAAAACACCATCTTTGACTTTTTAAATAAATCTCTTATATAGATTTACATAGTAGTCTTGTATATTAATACAAAATATTATATTCTTATTATAAAATTTGTATGGAGGAAACTTCATAAAATACATCTTCTTTTACTTTATAAATACTTTTATTACTAAATAGACTTATGTATTCTTATTTAGTAAGATACAATATTATATATTTAATATAAATTTTTTATTTGGATAGGCTATTTAAATGAGAAACAAGCTGCCCGAAAATTTTGATCACTAGATTTGTTCGATAATTCGACAGCTACACGGAATTGCCTTTTCAATGGACCCACTCGGCACCACTCCACAACGTCGGCGCCAAATGTTTCTCGTCACTTTATATATATATATATAGACAGATGGCTACTCTCATATGTCATCTGTAGTTTTATTGTTTTCTATCAAGGCAAAAACAGGCTTTTGGGTCCATATTTTCTATCACGCTGATTTTTTTTTAATTCTTAAAACTATATATGACTTGTCTCTGTAATTTTGTTTCTTAATATTATATTAAAATAAACAATAGTCAATTACATGAACAAAAATGATTACTCTAAGTGTCTTTTTTTCCGTTTTTAAATATACTTCAATTCGAAAGACTGTTAAGAGCTGTGAAGAGATTGGAGAAAATAAATTTTAAAAAATGATTACTCCTGTGAGTCAAGCATAACAACTATGTAGATATAATTGTTAATTAAAATATTATAATAATAACAACTATGTCATATAATTGTTAATTAAAATATTATTATAAAAACTATGTCTATATATCTGTTATTAAAATATTATAACTATGTGGATATATTTATTAATTAGAATATTATAATAAAAACAATGTGGATATATTGGTTAAATATTTAAAAAGTGTTAAATGCTCATTTCCCTTTATCAAAATTCAATCGGATCTATCAAAAAATTCTTTCCCAGTATTTGCTGTCACCATTCATGCAGTTATGTATTCATGGAATTTGGATCAGTTTTCTTCAATTCTCAATTAATTTATCATGAGAATAACAATTATAGCAGAGTTTTGTAAAGGCATGGTTTACTTTTTTTTTTTTAAAGAGTAGTGACAGTTGGGAACCTGCAGCTGCTTACCACCTATAATTTCATTTATTTTTCCTTAAGCTGGCACCTTTTTTTTTGCAATAAATTCACCAAGCCTGATTTTATGGTCTTGATTTAAGATTTTATAAATCTGATTGTCTTGATTTAAGATTTTATAAACTTGTTGGTGATTACAATATTGATAATGATGCTCTGTTTCTACTTGTGTCTTTTTATGTAATTTAGTGTGTTGTCATAAACCTCTCCGCAAATCCGTTGCACACAAAAAACTGTGAATCTGTTAGTTTTATATTCTTATTAAATATACAATTTCAATTTCACATGTATGGAAAGTCTATGTTTAGATTGATTAAATGGAGATGACACTCTTCACATAAACAATGCTTGGGGAGAGCTTGAATTTAACTCTAGAAAGAAAATAAAATAAAATTTATAGTTAAATCCAATCTGCACCTCATTGGAATAGACTTTACTAAACCATTTTCTTTTAACTTTATAAATTCTTTTATTATCCTATTAAGTATAAATTTTAATTTCAAATGTACCTAACAATATTAGAAATTGGGATACATTTGTACCTAGCATCATTGAGCAGCAGATTTGAAATTAAATTTGTATAGCCAGTGAGAATAAAAAAAAGACTCGGTTGGTAAATTTGTCGGCTCCGTAGAGATTCCCGGTTAGCAAAGCTCAAAATTTGCGGATTCATATTAAGAGTCAACGAATATGGGCCACATATAAATCAACGAGCTCATTAAATTACGTGCAGCAGCCATGCTTTCTATATTTCACCAGAAAACCTAAACGTTGAACAGAAATTGAGACTGTAGCACAATATTTTGGAGTATATATATATATATATATATATATATATATATATATATATATATATATATATATATATGATGCCTGCTACCGAATGTACAGTACACATCAGACAATATTGGTAGCAGTTAAGGCAGGCAACTTAATTTATGGATTAAATGAGTGGATGAAATTGATATTGAACTTGAACTTATCATCAACTTCAACTCAGCGAGTTTAATAAGCAACATTTTTCGCTAGCACAGTGCCCGTGGTTCTTAAAGTAGAAAACCACTCTCAGAAGGTATTGACTTTTCAATGGAGTATTTTATATAGTTGACTTTAAATATTTATATATTTTCCTTAGGTTAATTTAATAAGATTGCAAAGTATAAGAATAAAGTAATTTAGATCAATTTTATTTAAATGTGGATGATAAGTTGAATAATTAAATGATATTTTGGGAAAGTAATTTTTTTTAAAAAAGAGTGTTTAGTTTTAGAAATGATGTGGTTAAATAATTTTGTTGTAAGACAAATTTTGATGTTTTTAAGTATAAAAGTGGGTGCCCTTATTCTCTACTTGAATCTTGTGTAGGACAATTGTTTTTGGGTTAATTCTACAAATGTAGGTTACTTCTACAAGTGTGGATTTGAATAGTAGCCTAGATTTCACTAGATTCTCTACTTCTTGTTGATCATCAACGATCAATAGTATTTAAAAATACCTTAAAGAGATTCTTGAATCACTAGGGGCAAGTTCCCCTAGGTTAAACACCCAGAGAGACTGACTTTACAATCATTCTAAAGATCAACAAACACCATGCAATCGTGTAAATGTTGTAGATGATAATTTTGAAGTAAATATTATTCCTTTTAGCACACCAAATTGAAGTGTTCCTCCAATAAATGCTCATTGAATGCTCTAGGAATTAGAATGTTTCTAAGATGATTGGATTATGAATTAATGTTGAAATGAATGTCTCTAGATACTACTACATAGTAATGAATTGAAACATCTACCAGGTCAACTCATTGAAGTAATAAAATGTGTAGTAGTAGCCAAATTTTAAATGTGAGAAACTAAATTTCATGGATTAGTTTTGTAGGTGTGTGCTTGGCTTGCACCCATGAGATTTATTTGGGACAAGGGAGCAATAGTATCTAGGTTGGGAATGAATAGATATATGGAACATGTGTAGATATGGATGAGGTGAAAGTCAAATCTATAGGATTGAGAGGAGATGAAGGATTAGGGAATTAGCCCAACTTTGCACAAAATTACATCATTTGTGTATATGTAATTATCTTAATGTATTCTCTCAAAATGCGTCAAAAAATGAATGGCAATCTGCATGGTTATACAAATTTCACCATTACATTTCCGCCCACTTTGCACTACATGTGAATCATAAAATGATCATATATAGATCAAAGTATATGAGCACTCAAAACATGAATGGAAGTAAATGCTCAATCATAAAAAGGATACCATGTCCATATAAAGTAATGGTCCCTACTAGATCTCATCATCAATATTTATCATTTGTCATGAAAGCTCTATGGGAACATAAAAAATAGAGAAAATATATGCAATGAGTAGGTTCTATATCACAAATGAAATAGACATAAATTACAAAAGTACTTAACTACCTAGGAAATTAGAAGATGGAAAATGAAAAAGGGAAGGGTAAAAAGTTCTTTCTATACAAAATGTGGAATAATCCACTACCATGTGACATGCTAGACAATGCCACACCATGTAATGAATCATCATCTAGACATAACTTGTTGAGTCTGTATGTAGGTACATCTAATTGTCTATAGGGTTAAGATAGGAGGATTACTGATAAGATATGCCTCTACAATTGGTTACATGTATAGGATGCGAGGAATTGGATGATGGGGAAAAACACATGAAATGCAAATTTAAGCTAGACATGTAAATAATGCAAAGTAAATAAGTGTTATGAATACATCATAGGAAAATAAAGTAAGATATCTTGAGTGATAAGCATGGTGAGCACATGAGCTAGAGATAAGTGTGAATGAATACAATTTTATCCTTATTATAGGTAAATTGGAAATGGTGATATGGTCATTAATGGATAGGAACACCCATGCAAGTACATGGGACACTAGGATAGGAATATGCCCTTAGTGTGGCATCCAATCTTTAGCACAAGCACACATTGGTTAGATAAGGTTATAAGATCCTAGTGGTAGTATAGATTCAGACAGTACCATGGGGAAGGTTATGGTTTCTTTGAGTCTAACTAGGCAACTCTGAGAGTGTGATAAAGCAATGAAGGCTTCCTATGTAACCTTTCAAAGTATTGTATGACAATATAGGATCATTCAATGTAGTCAATGGTTCTGAGATAAGGCATAAATCAGTGGTCTAGAAATATGGTAAATATCATAAGTGCATAAACCTGAGGAATATAGGCAACTAGTCATGGTAATAAGAAGGCATAAGGGCTCATAATCTAAATAGCAATCCATCAAGGAAAAAATATAAAACCAAGGATAAGGTATGGAGCATAAAATCATGAATAAAGATAAAGTAAAAGGGGAATATGAAAATGATCAACTAAAGCAGACAACATGAGTAAAAGCATGGCACAAGATGATAGATATAAGTACTTCAAAAATATAGAAAATCAAAATGAAATTTATGGAAAGAGGAGAGAAAAATTAATACCAAATAGGGGAGGATACTAAGGGGGGGAAGTAGAGATGAGTAAGTAAAATACAGAAACAAGGCATAATCAAAAGGTAAAAGTGTAAAATTAATAGCCAAAAAAAATAAATAATCAATCTAAATTATAGTTATATGTCCATGTATATTATGTAATGGTGTTCATGTATTATTGACCAAATCCTTAAGTACCCTCATCATCTCTAGAAAGACTATTCTCTTCCCAACAAAATTTCACATATTTATCATCGTTAATTCAACCTTCTTTTTCTTCTTTACTTGCTTTATTAATTACATATAATATTATTTACTTGCATAAACACATGCTCCATTAATATTACATAAGGAATTTCCTTTCATAACCTTTTTTATTTCTTCTTTATTTGTGGCTGTTGAGGAATAATTGAAAGTTGATCTACTCATACTTCTTG